>OX421449.1:6254145-6276645 GCA_949126865.1 Montipora capitata | reverse complement strand
GCTGAAATTTTAAGCTAGTGAGCCTTTGACGTCACTTTTCCTCATATCCAACCCTCTGAGGTCCAATCGGTCAGTTTTGAACGTGAGTAATGGCGGAAAGCGAAATCCAAAATTTACACTCAAAATAAACGGCCTTTGGATAAAAATCAAAGCTCAAAATTTTGCCTGTCAGGTGTTAAGCAAACACTTTCAAAATCCGAAGAATATTGGGTTGCAATAGTCAATGCAACTTATGACCAAAGCTTGTACTAAAGTCTTTGCAGCTTCAAAAGAGAGGTATTTTCTGATACGCCTAATGTTGCACAATGAAGAGAAAGCTAACTGGCACGTCTAAGTTTATGTGGCTGTGAAAATGGAGGTTAGAGTCAAACCAAACACCTAAATTCCTAGGTTAAGTAACTGATGGTACAGGCATGTCACCAACTAAAAGACTATCAGTTCGGACATTACTAAGTTGCTGGCGATTTCCAATGATCATGAACTCAGTCTTCTCTTCATTCAGCTTCAACTTATCTTCGACCATCCACACCCTCACAGCCCTGATACACCGCTCCATATCACATTTTGCCTCCGTCTCGCTTTCAGAACTGTCTGGCTTGAACGACAAGTAAAGCTGAGAGTCGTCTGCATATGCATGGATTTTTGGTAAATAGGTTTTAATAACTTCAAACAGCTTACTAGCATAGACAGAAAAGAGCAGCGGTCCTAGACATGACCCTTGAGGAACACCGAATGATAGGTGAAATCTGTCTGACAGTTTTCCATTGACCGCAACACGCTGAGAGCGACCAGACAAGTAAGAGGCGAACCATTTGAGAACATTTTCTGTGACACCAAACGACGTTTCTAGGCGCCGCAAGAGTATGGCGTGGTCAACCGTATCAAATGCTGCGCTTAAATCAAGCAATACGAGCAAAGACACGTGCTGGCGATTCATGTCAAACAGGATGTCATTAAGCAGGATGTCGTTAACTATTTTAAGCAGCGCCGTCTCGGTAATGTGTCATTTCCTATAAGCCGACTGCAATACAGGAAATAGTTCGTTATCTGTAACGCGGCTGTACGACTGGTCAAATACTGCCCTCTCAGTAATCTTGGATACAAATAATAGATTGCTGACTGGTGGCAAGTTCTTGTAAGCAGAGTCCTTGGCGCCCTTTTTAAGCAAAGGGTTTACGATCGCTTCCTTCCACTCAGAAGGAAAGTGTGCAATAGACAAAGATGCATTTACCATTTTCGTAATCACAGGAAGTAAAACTTCTAATGAATCAGAGGCCAGATCAAAGCACCCCACCGCACCACCATAGCTAAAACTGCTTTCCAAAAAAATGGTATTGGAACAACAAGTTTGTTTACGGAGTCCCTCAGTAAATAATCAGTAACGTCAGATCGATTGATAAATACATCGCTTAAGTACTCGGGTGTATGACCATTTAAGGTTTTAAAGAGCATTGTGGTTTTCTGCTGCCTACCCAACTTTCTAAACTCAAGGATATAGTAAGAAACAGCAGAAAAACGATCAGTAGTAGAAAGTTGATTTTTATTCTGATCAACAATAACAAATTCGGTTTTTGCCTATGGTCAAAGCGATCTTCTAATTGCAAATTGGGTGCTTCGTTTTCGAGTGCTAAGAGCTTCGTTTTCGAGTTGGGATTCCGCTTCGTTTTCGACTTAGGGTGCTTACTTCGATTTCGACCTTTTGGGTGGTTCGTGTTATGTTCTTCATTTCCGCGAGTGATTGGTTTTCGATACTTCCCCTGCCTTAAAGCTCTGAGAGCAGAATAAATAAGCCTGCTGGTTTAGTTAGATGTGCATGTTTACTGGCAGTAAGGCTCATATCTAAATCGTCGGGTATTCTTAAAGACGGACACTTTTTTCTTTTATCTTTACCGGGCGTAATTTCATTTTCCGTTTATTTGTGATCATGCAGGAGTCAAAACAACATTATATCACGGAGCTGATAATAGAATGATTTTCGCTATATATTCAAAACTGCAACTGAACAAATCACTATTCGTGCCTTCGCCCAGTAAACAAGATTCTTCCAAACTGCTGTTGTCTTATTCTGCTGTAATCTCTGTATTGTTTAAACGCAGTCTTTTAAATTATTTGCAAAGGTAAGTTAATTGCTCCATAGGAGCAATCAATTCTATCCGAACATAATCGCTACTTTGAAACAAAGCATTTATGGTCAGATTGTTAATCAAGATCAGGTTGGCTCAAAAGATGCTCTTCTGTTGGCTAAGCTTACCAAAAAATATTCGTGTCACTATATCACTATATTTTAGAACTCGATTTAAAGATAAAAAATGCGTGCGTTTTGCTTTTGACACCATTACAGCTTGTTATAGTTTTTTTTTTAATGTTTAATTCATGCTAAATGTTCTGTATTAGTTTCACACTGTGACAAAGGAACGGAATCTAAGTGTGTGTTTCTAGTACATTGAGGCAAAGAAAGTAATTTGTGAGGCACGGATCATTCCAAGAAAAAAGAGTATTTCCATTTTGTTATTCGTGTTTCTTTTTTTCTCCTTTTTTTAAAATCAGACTGCAGATTTCCTTCTTTCTGAGTGACTCAGGAAAAAAGGTCAGTAATTTTCAAGTTCGTACTAATGATTGTAAATACTTTAATACTTCAAGAGTATTGAAACTAGCGCTGTGTGCTTGACTATACCAGCTCGCTGTGATTAAAAGGCCGTTTACACGACAGAAAAATTTGGGTCCGGACCCGTCAAAAAAGCGGTACGGACTCATAACTTTTGTAAAGAAACACTGGAGTTTCCACAGGGCCATAGGCGCCTATGGCCCTGCAGAAACTCTGTTTGAATTGAACAAAAGTTTCAGGCGCGCTACAGTTAAAGTGCTACTATAATCAAAAAATCATTTCCTTTTTTCTTTAGATTTTCAGTGTGTTTGCTTAACACCTCAGTGGCAAAACTTTGAGCTTGGATATTTATCCAAAGGCTGTTTACTTTGAGTGTAAATTTTGAATTTCACAATCCGCCAATACTCACGTTCAAAACTGACCGATGGGACCTCAGAGGGTTGGATCTAAGGAAACTGACGTCGTTTACTCATCAGCCTAAAATGCAGTTCATTTTATATGTAAAACACTAGTTTAAAAGTCTGAAAGCCCGAAACTCCCGTGCTCCATATTAATTAAGCCTCGCACACACCCATTGCATTCTTAAATTCATGAGTCTTTGACGTTATTTTCTCCTCGATCCAGCTCTCTCAAATATTTCAAAGCTGGTAATGGCGGACCATTAAATAGGAAAATTCTAGTTAAAATAAACAGCTGTTTTTTTGAAACCAAGGCTGAAAACTTGGGTCACTTAGTGTTTAGTTAACATAGTTTTGAAATCCAAAGAAAAAGGAGAATTAATTTTTTGGGCATAGTAGCACTTGAAGTACATCTATTTCATCAGTGGAGAAGTAAATCATTGATTGATATTAGCTTAAGTGCTGTTTCGTGGTAAACTGTAGCTTTATCTCACACTTTCTTGTTTTTTAATCTTATTCGAAAACTACATCGATACATGACTATTGAATTGTCGCTATTCTTTTCTCATGACAGTTCACTGTCCCGCCTTATCGATACCACTCCTGCATTTGGTAGCAAAATCTTTCTTTCAGCTCTCTTCAACTACCTTAAGTCCTCTGTTGCGATGCATTACCATCCACTTAGGGAAGACTTTATTTGGGGCGGGGAGGGAGGGGGGGGGGGGGGGGTCTCTTACATTTAAGCCGAAAAGACAAACTAGAGGATATGTGTTATTCACAACCAAGGCATCCACAAATACCTGACTATAACATGAATAAGGTTAGTCCATATCATGCATGCGTCAACAATGTATTTTGGAATGTTTTCGTCTCAAAGCTGAAAAGCAGATTAAACATCAAGCGTCATTATCTTTTTTTCCTTCCAGTTTAAGGGAGGGGGGGGGGGGGGGTTTGCAGTCTCTAATAGACCTCAATGCCCCCGCCCCTTCCCCGTCAAAAAGGATTCGAACATAAAGGATCATGTTGTTACCCAAACGCAATGCAATTCCTTTCTACATGTGATGGACTTATGATGTTTCACAGTTTGTAATTTTAAAGCTCCAATAGCTGTCAAATAAATTCTCTAACTTGCTCAATGAACCGCTGATCCTTGGCATGCATTTATATATTATTGTGAACACACAGTCAACTATGATAAAATAAATGAATAGGACATTTTATGACGAGTCCTCAGCCTTACGTTTTCCTTTGCTAAAGTTGTCATTGTGCTGGGTTTTTAGTGATAAGTGACGTTTAGACCTCTGATGAAATGAAACGCGTTTTGTTATATAGCAAATAGTAAGTCAAATGCAAAACAGGGTGGCATGAATGCATAAAGATTCAAGAAGCAATTTTTCACAAGGAATATTTAAAGCTCTTGTTCTTTCCAAAGCGTTAGTTTACTATTGTGCCAGCATTCTAGCTCACTCGGTTTTCATTGGCATCGCGATGCTAAATTTTGCAACTGCCGAACTCGATATGAGTTATTTGATTTAATTTGTTTGATGATTAAGCAAGTAAGGCAGAACTGTTTGGCTCAGTGGTTGACTTATGAAAAAAAGGAGGGTGTGATTTGGAGTTATTTGTAAGCTGCAGTCATCCATAACCTCTTATTACTTTGTACTTCTCCCTCTGTTACTTAAACTCAAAGAGCGAAATTTCAAGGTGCAGCTCTGTTTGCAGCTCTGTTTGCCACAATGGTGGCCGTTTATTTGCTAACAAAACAAATGAAATCTTTTATCTAGAATTGTGATTTATTTCCCTCAAAGGCGAGGGCAAACCCGGCCCGCCGTGATAACCCGTTGATACCACCTTTAAACTAACCACCCTGGAAGGGAATAACGTTCTGGTTTCGAAGCTAAAAAGCAGATTAAACACAAACTTCTTTATCTTTCTTTCCTTCTAGCATCATCCTTGATTTGACATTGGATCATCTCATCGAAAAAGTTTGAATTGCAATTTACTTATTAAAGAATGGTAGATGGGAAGTTAGAGGCTGTAGAGCAGCGAATGCTAGATCTTGCCATTGCAATAAGTGTAGAGGACAGGGATCGTGAAGGAAGGGCTCATTTTAATCTCGGCGGTGCTTACCTCAACCTACCTGATTATCAACAGGCCATAAAACATTATGCACAAGCATTACCTATTTTCATAGAAATAGGCTGCAGGGCGGAGGAGGGATCAGCCTATGGACATCTGGGAAATGCGTATCTTAGTCTAGGTAATTTTAAACAAGCCATTGAGTACTACGAAAAACATCTTAGTATTGCTAAAGAAGTAGGTAATAGGGCTGGGGAAGGATCAGCCTATGGAAATCTGGGAAATGCCTATCGCAATGTAGGTAATTTTAAACAAGCCATTGAGTACTGTGAAAAACATCTTAGTATTGCTACATTAATAGGGGATAGGGCTGGGGAGGGATCAGCCTATGGAAATCTGGGAAATGCGTATTTTGGCCTAGGTAATTTTAAACAAGCCATTGAGTTCTACGAAAAACATCTTAGTATTGCTAAAGAAGTAGGGGATAGGGCTGGGGAGGGATCAGCCTATGGAAATCTGGGAAATGCGTATCTTTGCCTAGGTAATTTTAAACAAGCCATTGAGTACTACGAAAAACATCTTAGTATTGCTAAAGAAGTATGCAATAGGGCTGGGGAGGGATCAGCCTATGGAAATCTGGGAAATGCTTATTGCAATCTCGGTAATTTTAAACAAGCCATTAAGTACTACGAAAAACATCTTAGTATTGCTAAAGAGGTAGGAGATAGGGCTGGGGAGGGATTAGCCTATGGAAATCTAGGAAGTGCGTATCTTAGGCTAGGTAATTTTAAACAAGCCATTGAGTACTGCGAAAAACACCTAACTATTGTTAAAGAAGTAGGGGATAGGGCTGGGGAGGGATCAGCCTATAGAAATCTGGGAAATGCGCATTTTATCCTAGGTAATTTTCAACAAGCCATTAAGTACTACGAAAAACATCTTAGTATTGCTAAAGAAGTAGGGGATAGGGCTGGGGAGGGATCAGCCTATGGAAATCTGGGAAATGCCTATCTTAGACTAGGTAATTTTAAACAAGCCATTGAGTACTCAGAAAAACGTCTTAGTTTTGCTAATGAAGTAGGGGATAAGGCTGGGGAGGGATCAGCCTATGGAAATCTGGGGAATGCCTATCGCCATCTAGGTAATTTTAAACAAGCCATTGAGTGCTACGAAAAACATCTTAGTATTGCTAAAGAAGTAGGGGATAGGGCTGGGGAAGGATCAGGCTATGGAAATCTGGGAAATGCCTACCTTAATCTAGGCAATTTTAAACAAGCCATTGAGTACTACGAAAAAAATCTTAGTATTGCTAAAGAAGTAGGGGATAGGGTTGGGCAAGGATCAGCCTATGGAAATCTGGGAAATGCGTTTCTTAGCCTAGGTAATTTTAAACAACCCATTGAGTACTACGAAAAACATCTTAGTATTGCTAAAGAAGTAGGGGATAGGGCTGGGGAGGGATTAGCCTATGGAAATCTGGGAAGTGCGTACCTTAGCCTAGGTAATTTGAAACAAGCCATTGAGTATTGCAAAAAGCGTCTTAGTATTGCTAAGAAAGTAGGGGATAAGGCTAGGGAGGGGTCAGCCTATGGAAGACTAGGAAATGCCTATCTTAGACTAGGTAATTTTAAACAAGCCATTGAGTACCACGAAAAACATCTTAGTATTGTAAAAGAAGTAGGCAATAGGGCTGGGGAGGCATTAGCCTATGCAAATCTGGGAAATGCCTATTGCAATCTAGGTAGTTTTAAGGAAGCCCTGGAGTACCATGAACAGAGTCTTAGTATTTTCAGGGAAATTGGAAACTGTCCAGGAGAGGGAAGGGCGTGGTATTCGCAAGGTCGTGATCATGAATTGTTGGGTTCCTTGAGTAATGCCCTCAGCTGTTATCGTTTAAGTATAAAACATTTTGATGAAACAAGGCATAGTCTGAAGTCAGAATATGAATGGAAAATAAGTTTTCGTGATTCTTATCGCGGGTCATACACTGCCCTGTGGAGGACACTTTTGAAGAATGGAGAGATTGAAGAAGCTTTGTATGCTGCTGACAAAGGTCGAGCACAGGCTTTGAGGGATATTTTGCAAGATCAATACGGCATTGACTCTCAGTCATTTTCTGCACTTGCTCCGAATCAAACTCTTACAGCTGCATTAGAGCTTTTACCTTCACAAGCCGTTTTTGTGGCACTTGACGAGAGCAAGATCACGTTTTGGGTGCTAAGAAAAGACAGCAAGATCAGATTTCGACAACAGGAAATCGTAAATGGAAGTGCTGATTTGTTGATGGAAACTTTTTTGAAAGAGATCGGCGTATGGGATGGTGTCAAATGCGAGAATCGTTCTTTGGATACATTACGCAATGACCTGTCTTGCAGCAAAAAACCTATCAGTGAGAAAGGAGTTCTACCATCTTCATCATCTGTTAACTCTTTACAACCATTGTATGATGTCTTACTCGGGCCAATTGCAGACTTGCTCCAAGGAAATGAGTTAATCGTTGTTCCCGATGGACCATTTTGCTTGGCTCCATATTCAGCATTGAGTGAATCTATCAGGATCCGCACTGTTCCCTCGTTGACCGCTTTTAATGTGATCGTTGGTGCACCTAAAGACTTCCACAATACGACTGGCGCACTGCTTGTAGGTGATCCGTGGTTGAAGGAAGTTACTAACAAGAAAGGGAAGCCCATTTTGGAACAGCTTCCATTCGCAAAACAAGAAGTAGAGATGATTGGACAACTTCTGCAGACAACACCGCTGACTGGAAAAAGTGCCACGAAAGCTGAGGTGCTAAAAAGTATGAAATCAGTTGCTTTGGTTCACATTGCAGCACATGGATGCCAAAAAACGGGAGAAATTGCTTTAGCCCCAAATACCGAACGCAAATCGCAAATCCCCGAAAAGGAAGACTACATTTTGAAAATGTCGGATGTTCAGACAATTTCTCTTCGAGCAAGGCTAGTTGTGCTGAGCTGTTGTCACAGTGGCCGGGGAGAAGTGAAGTCTGAGGGAGTGGTGGGAATTGCAAGGGCTTTCCTGTGTGCTGGAGCTCGGTCTGTTTTGGTGTCACTCTGGGCGATTGATGACGAGGTAACGTTGCTGTTCATGAGGAGCTTCTACCAGCACCTGGTAGATGGAAAAAGCGCAAGTGCAGCTCATCAACAAGCAATGAAATCTTTGCGAGAGTCAAAACAATATTGCGCTATAAAGCACTGGGCGCCATTTGTGCTGGTTGGCGATGATGTCACGCTGGAATTTCCAGAAAAATGGTAAGTGAAGTTCGAGTTTAACTCAGAAAACAAGAATACTTTTAAATTGAAAAATTGACGATAGGAATCAAATAGGTTTAAGTTGGCATGATAACGACATGTTATAATAGACAAAAGTAGTTGGGAAGGTTATGTAAATGAGCCGCACCAGAGCTGTATGTACTTCAACCCGCTTCTGTTAAAGCGCAAAAGAAACAGTTTCACCTTCTCTTATATAGACCCCTCCGACCTATTCACTGTTGGAAGGTAACTCAACAATTTCCCACTGAAATCATTCAGTTTTGCACAACATTGAATAAGGGGGGAGGGGAGAGAAGGAATGAAGACGTCAAAAGTGCTAGCCTTGCCAACAGTTTTGTCTATGATTGTAGCTTCGTAGTGTAAACAATGTTTAAAGTTTCCTCTAACACGCTTTTGTCACAAATGTAATTTCTACATGCTTATCATGCATGCACAGTAGCACATTTAAAGGATACACTCCACATTGGTGGAAATACTGTTTTCGTTCAGCCTTTTCTGACGTTTTGTTAAGTGGTGAAGATGGCTCATTTTATCACCTCGTGATGTCTCTCTTTTGGTGATTCCGTTCTCCCATAGATCTCTCAACGTCATCTTTTGCAATGAATTCGAAGACACCATCGTCCTGCACGTAGCGATTCGCATCGGCGCATTTTGTATGCTCGAAAGAACCAGCTATATTTAGAGCTGTTTTTTTAAATAATTTTTTCCAGAATCGACGTCGAAGATGCTACAAGACTACTTAGCAGAGCCTGACGCTTCAGTGATTGCCGAACTTGTGAAAAAGTATAACGGGTTAACAATCATGGTTTTGCCAGTGGAAGAAGCTCCAAAGGTTTAGTAGAAGTTTACTGCGTTAACTAAACCAACAGACTGAGATTATTGTAAGTGAAATTATGACAGAAAGTTTAGATCTTTAGTAAAATGCTAGTTTTACTCGTTATTTTGATATTTCGTTTCTCATATAACTTCAACAGTCAGTGTTGCTTCAATGGCGATCAAAATCACAGTGCTATATTAGAGTTGCTAAAAATGATGTTTTATTTAGTTCTTTGAAACCGTTTTTGTTGTATGAGTGTAAGCCAGTTTCGAAAGAAAAGAAAAAAAAAGACACTTTTGCTGATGATCCTTAACATCAGACTTTTACCATGATAAGGAAAAGAGACGTGACATTTGCAATATTCAAAGATCACAAAATAGAAGGGAAACAACGGGTGAAATTTTTTTCCTGTTCTTCTGCATAACAAATGAATAAAATCATCAGCAATAAAGAACACATTTTTCTTTTCTTTATAATTTTCCAAGTTCTTTGTAGGGCTTACTCCCTCGGGTAGATTCATAGCCACCTTCACACACTGGAAAATTTTAAGTTGGCTCTGAATCCGCTGCAGAGAATTTTTGATACCTTTGCAGAGAATTTTA
Source organism: Montipora capitata (assembly GCA_949126865.1). Taxonomy (NCBI): domain Eukaryota; kingdom Metazoa; phylum Cnidaria; class Anthozoa; order Scleractinia; family Acroporidae; genus Montipora; species Montipora capitata. The sequence goes on along the minus strand of OX421449.1, from coordinate 6,266,854 downwards.
TCTTAGCCTGCTTCAACAACTTTTGAGCAATAAAAAATGGGGTTCACCGAGTTCGTTTCTGAGATGTAAGCTTTTGAAGACAAAATATATAGCATTTTTTTAGCAGGCTTTTCGGTTCCAAGATAAACTTTTACGTCCTATTAATGAGCGCACCTTGTCAAAAAATGATTGGTGCTTCATTTGGTACCATAACATTTGATGTAATGTGAAACAGTTGGGGTAGATTTAATCCTTCCAAATGGTATAGTTGGTTGAAAGGGTAGGTTTGAGCCTCAAGGGAACAAAAGGCTACAGGCAGCCTATACTATGGCCTTTAATTTAGACTATTTCCGTCGCAGGGGTAAAACTGATGGTATTCGGATATCCGGGTCACGTAACGCAACCGAATGTTTAACTTATATTACGTTTTAAACTGAAACCCTAATTTAATGTAAGGCTCTGTTGCATTTTACGATTTTTCATGTAATAGCGAGACAAGTTGCAAGTTGCACACTTTACCACTGCCAAAAACAAGGTGAGACAAATTGCAAAACTCTTCGCGGAAATTAAAATCCATTGCTACTTTGCGCATTGGTTTAAATTACCAACAAAGGTTTCAAGGGATGCGTGCTATGAAATCTGCACTGAAACTTGTGTCGCAACGGATTGCGTCATCAGCCAGTGAAATGTTCCTTAAACCTCATGAGATCATCGAAAGCCAAACAAATTGCAGGAAACGTTGCCAGGTGTAACAACCGTCAAACAAATAGCTTTGCAGTGTGAGAACTCTTGTCAAAACAAAATTGAGAGACAAGTTACTCGAAAAATTGCCGATTGTAACAGCGCCTTTATGGGTCAAGTAAGTAAGGAAACCATCTAACGTTGGATAAGACAACTCACTCTCCATTTTCTTATCATACAACTCTATTAGAAATCATAAATATGCTCAGTTTTACAAAATGCATAAAAATGTGTCTTCCAAACGCACATACAAAATAAGTTTGTGAAGGTAGAGATCTGTAGATTAATGTTTATTTTTTGAAAAATGTTTAAAAAAAGCTGCGAAAACGAAAACACTCCGAAAAGCGATATTAAAACACGAGGCATTAAGCACCCTGGAAAGGAAACAGTGTTAAAGTCGTTGATAAGATGTAATAACTGTATATCTACAATTTGTAGTTATGGGCATCGATTTTAAAAGGGTGTCCTGTTTCAAGTTCAAGCTGTTTGTAAAACAATGGGCTATATTCTAAATCCAGAGAACAAGACACGAGAGTGCAAATTAGTTTGACAGACCTGATTGAACAAGACTGGCTTTCCAAAACATCACTTCCCAACTGAATAATTGTATCAACTTTTTCCTTAGGGAGAGTCTCTGTGTATGCTAATAGAGTTTACTACAAACCCTAGATGTTCTATAACCTGGGTTGGGTGGGTGATTGATTTTTCCCTTGACACATTAAAGGCCAGGTTACCAAAAGGAGTGAAGGTATCGTTTATATTCGCCTTGCATTCATCAGGGGTATCACCAAGTAAGAAACTGTCATCGAGATAACCCCTTAAAATGTGGCCTCTGGTTCGCAATGTGGAGTACACTGGTTTCATGAGTTTAGTAAAGATTCTTGGTGCAGGACTCAAATCATTGGGCAATGTAATAAATTTGTTTAATTGGTGCCCACCTCTAAATTTCAAATATTTCTGCGATTCTGGACTGATGGAAATAGAATAATATGCATCTGACAAGTCAAGTGAGCCCATATAGCAGTTTTTCTTCATTAAATTGATACATGATTGAAGGGTGTTTATCTTAAAATGAATGTGGGCAATAAGCTTGTTTAACTTTTTGAGATTCAATATCATGCGATATTTATATTTTTCTTAGGTCGTAGAAAAACTGGTGATATGAACTCTCCATCTTCATGAAAACATTTTACGATCACTTTCTGAATAAGTTCTTCCAAGAGAGTATTTAATGCCATTTCCTCATGTTTCTCAAATTTTGGTTGTTGGGGTGGGAAAGCCAGAGTTGGCATTGTAATAAAATCAAGTTTTTAACCCTTTACAATATCCGGGATTATTCTGTCAGACGTGATTGTTTGCCATTGTTTTATGCAAAACTTTAATTGACCAGCCTGCACAGTATCATTACTGACCAGTATTCTGTCAGTTGCACAGCAGACTTTCCTGGCACTGGCCAGTCACTAGAGTTAGCGCTCACCTGAACATTATTTACAAGTTTCTCTCTTGGTTTTGTCACTATCGTCGAGGCTGATAAGGAGGTTGGTTCCTCTGTGGTGGATTTCGATACCCGCCTCTCTGCTTAGCAAAGGCGCCTCTGCCGCGGTCTAAAAAAGAGAATCTTCTGGTTTCTGACCCGCCCTGAAACGTGTGACTACTGCTGTGAGATCATTTTTGTTTCAATGTTACTTTAGAAGTCACTTTACCAGCCTCTGACAAATCCTTAACTGACTTGCCAAGTTCAGTACAAAACACTAGGCCATCCTCAACCGGTTTTTTGTCACTGCACAGCATCACTTAACAACGAAATGCTGTCAGAAAGGGTTTTCATAATAGCTGCTGCTGAAGGGGCAGGCTTATTACCTTTTTCGGCTTTCATGAAGTCATCTACAATTCTATTGACTGCAGTAATACCCTTTTAGCAGGGGCGTTTGGGCTTTCTGTGGCATGACATCTTCTGTTTTTACTTCTTCCCTAACGCTGCTAAATATATCTGGGTTCACTCGAACAACTTCTAAACGATTGCAGTTGCTTGGCGTAGGAAATTTTTCCATCAACTCATCACGGGCGTCTTTGCTCATACCTTTGCTAAGCAGTTGTTTTACCAATTTTGCTAATTTAGGCGTTACATCCTCGCCGTTTTGTTGTGGTTTGTTTACAACTTTTGCCATACCAGCGAGCATGCTGGATTCCTCCTTTGCTTTTTTCTTTGGGGGCTCTTCACGCGGGTTTGATACAGATCACACAGATGACACAGTGGATGCCAAATCCACTTTGCTTCCATGAGCGTCAATGTCGCCATCAACGGCCTAGTTGTAACTGTTGCAGGGCGTTTTAATTTCAGTAATCATTGGTGTTATGCTCGCAAGGGAGCCAGAAAGCTGTTTCGGCTGTTGTTTTATTTCATCCATTTCCTCAACTAGATTGCAGGAAGAAGCGGTGGCCGTTCGTTTCGCCGCTTGATTTCCCGCCATCGATGGAGCTTGATTGCTCGACGTTTTCTCGCGGTCGCCTGCCGCTTTGCAACCCTTTTCTGCCTTTCCAGCAGGGGTTTTCTTCCTTTCGGGCAGTTGTTTGAGCAGCATTGACACCCTTTCGAAGCTGCTTTTCAGTAGCTTCTTCAGTAGATATGTGACGTTCGTCAATTGACTCTACTATGGCGGCTGCGCGCAGTTTCTCGTGATCTCGAGACATGGCCGTTAAATGGCATAAATCTTGACCAATATTTGAAAATTCGATCTCAAAGAACACTTAAGCCCTCGTACAGACGTTTGTCTATAAGTAGAGGAAACTAGTAGAATGGCTGAAGCGTCGATGCAAAAGATTTTAAAACGACAACTCCAGCGTAAATCCTTAGGAATGCAACGCTGTAATGATCTTCACCACGCATGCGCTTTCTCACGGGGTCTCGCATATGCAAATGAGGAGATAGAAATTGAAGCGCGTGCTGCCACTTTTTCATTTGTTTTACGCTTTTCTATCTTTATACCTTCTTTTATGTAGATTATTAGCCCCGCGGGCTCTTTCAACTTTGTTAGTCTGAGAAATTCACTTGTGCCAGGAGCACATCACCCGGAGCCTCCATCCAGACTATATCCTTGAATCAACCGCGATCACTGGTGCGTGACTGCTTGTGACGTATTACAATAACTTTGTTCTGATTGGACGGCATAATGCATTCGCGGGAATTCGAACGTCTAAAAATAAAAGATACGGGCAAAGGTTGTCTCCAAGGGTTTATATGGGAGATTGAGGCTTCGTTTGATGGGCTCCTGCTTGTGCTTATTTCTAGGAAACTCGAAATCATGTCATCAGCCCCGCGGGCTCGTGCAATTTTGTGCGCAATTTTGTTAGTCTGAGAAATTTACTTGTGCTTGTTTCTAGCAAAATCGAAATCATGTCATCAGCCCTGCGGGCTCGTACAATTTTGTTTGTCTGGGAAATTTACTTGTGCTTTTATCTAGCAAACTCGAAATCATGTCATCAACTATACCAGGAGCCCATCTGGAGCCTACAACTCTACTGTGTTCGTGCAACGGCGTTTTCACAAGTAAGGTTATTTTTAGATTGAATTTCCCGCTAATTAGACTCCCACAGGAGCCCGATGACCAATTACAAGAAATTAAGCTGACGTCATAGGGTCACCGAACCGGAACTGCCTTTGTTTTTTGACCTAATTCGCGGGAAGGGCTAGTCTAAAAATAAACCTACTTGTGAAAACGCCGTTTCACAGACGCTGTATGGAAGTTGCACGCTCCAGATGGGCTCCTGACTATACTAATTTCGCAATTCCTTCTGTCTTATTTTCCAAAGAATCGAAGCCTATATTGATTTACCTTGAGGCACTAAAGGGCGGGAACGAACGGAGTTGGTGTGGGGACACCAACAACACCGCCATCTCTTTGTTGAGGTGCAGCAATACGGATTCTGCAACTTAATGAAAACGCCAATGGATCGGTTACCAAGAGTCACTCGGCAACAGAAAATGTTTTTAAAGGGGTCAACATCGATCATAGACAGTATTCATAAATGGAGGCTAAGAAAGTATTATTTTGTGTGTGTGCCAGTTAGTCCAACAAGCCTCGTTCTAAAGCAACTTTTGTATTTTGTCAACTCCTATCAAGGCTAGTTGGTCTATAATATTAGAACAAGGACAATAGAATAATGTGTTGACCACCATCTATGAATATTGTCTATGATATGTAACCACAAATCCACTGGGCAAGGAACGGCCATATAGCCACCTTTTGAGGGAGACAAAAGAACGTTCATGTACCCTCTCTTTCCAAGGCACAAATTATCAGACGCACGGGCCATCAATTCAGTGCACCAATACTTCCGGGCAGAACACAAAGGAAGTAGAATTGTAAATGGAATACCAAAACTATAAAAGAATTTCAAAACCGCACCAATAAGCGAAAAAGGAGGAAAAACATAAGGGTTAGACAAACAGTCCATCGCGCGCAAGTCCTGACAAAAAAGATTCACACCCCTTGACTGAGGGCTGGGAAACGGAGAAAAGTGAGGTAAGGGATAACCATCTCTATCCCTGACAGCATTGGAGTCCAAGGCCAAAAGATCAAATGAAAGACCATGAGCACCACCGAAGGCTGTATCAATAGCCTCAAATGCAGTCAAAGAAAGCACCGAATCACAACGAGAAAGACGTCTAGAAGGATCATCCGCCAGATTCTCTCCGGAAGGAACGTATAGAAAGTTTAGTCGGATATTACGGGACGCCAATTCAAAAAACAATTGCTTCGTCACAGACGCCAACTGGGAGGAAGACTTACTACCCTGTCCTCCCCAGACGTCAATGACCACCTTGCTGTCTACGCGGGCGTCAATCCCACAGTTATGAATGCAGTCCGGTAAAGCTTTGATCGCATACACCAAAAGAGACTGAATTGATCGCTAGCCAATAATCGCCAAGGACCTGGTCACCAGACGGAGAGTGAATGACACACCCCCAACCATGCCCGGACGCATCCGTGGAGAGAGTTAAACTGTGATGTTTCTCATCCCTCCACGGGAAACATTGTTCCCAATTATCGAGGAAACGCCAATGCGCTATTTCCTCCAACACAGGTTTCGATAAAGAAACCATGCCATCTGAGTTTACCAATGAAATATCTGTACATACGTCTCTGACCAAGTGTTTAGCGGCCGGAACAGCCAACGAAAAAGGAATACATTTCTCTTGCAACCTCTGCAAAGTTTTTAGAGGAGAAGTAGAAGACTTCCCACCAAGGATACTCTCTCTAAGTCGGGCAAACGACTCAAACTTATGCTCGGGAATTAAGAACGATTGCTTTGTAGAATCTACAATAAAACCCAAATATTCTAAAGACGTAGTAGGGCACAAGACGGATGTTTTAATGCCAATAGACTACGTGTAACCAAGTTCCACTAGAACAGACAAGACTACAAACAAAGCACATTTCTAGCCGCGCTCAATCGAAAGTTGGCGGACGTCTTCTCCGGAAGAACCGACCACGGGCCACAGGGTGTTAAGAGTTCGCCATTTAACCGATCATCGATATACAACGAGCAAGGGATACCCAGAGACCTCAAAAATCGTGACGCCGAAAGCCCTATTGTATGGTAAACGAAAGGTGATATCTTGCAACCAAACGGCCAAGTAGTGCAAACAAACCACAGACCACCAAAGCTGAAACCAAAATAGGCTTGTGACAAGAGGATGTGGTCATAGCCTGACTTATCGTCGCACTTCGTCATAAACGAGTTCAGGTACACAAAGCGAGTCACATCAGACAATTTGTCAAGAGAAAAAGGAGCATTTCTCATCCACAAATTTAAGAATCGCGCGTCCAAACAGAGCCTAGGCTTGGGGGGTTCTACAGTTAACGGAAGAACAAGGTGGGGAGGCACATCAACACCTACCTCGCCCCAAACCCTAAACGCACCCGTTCTAACTCGATTGATAATCTCATTACTAATGACTTCATTGAAATTTTTACAAGAGACATGATTATGAAATTGCTTCTGAGGAGGCAAATTGAAGAATACCGAACTTTCTTATATACACCGGTAAAAGGCTGTGAAAATTTAAAAATATCTACTTTATTCTTTATCCAATCAGGGATAGAGTCCCTTAAGGGGTGTTCTTGGAGGAATAGGTCCCTTCTTCCAGACTATGTTGCAAACCCTCGGGTATAAAGTATTCGGGGTTTCTTAGGCAAAGACAGTCTAAATCCAGGACTTTTCCAGATGAGAACGGGAACCCCGTTTACATTCACCCAAGAAGCCACACTTCTAGGCTTGACACCTCTTACTTGAAGTTTAAATTCACCTAAACTACTGGTACCTCGACTATCCTTTCCCAAAGTTGAGTTTAACTGGAGACTCATGGCCTAGCGCAGAAAACTAGCAAAAACGGAACTCACCCCAGAGAAAAGAAAAACAAAGGGAAAATTCCAGAATTAAATTATCCTACGTCGAGTGAAAATATCGAAATGTGACTTCTATAGAGTGAACAAGAAACGGGGTTCCCGATCAGGAGAGAGCAACCGCGCACGTCTGAAAACAGAACGTCTAGTGGCTACCGTATGCGGCAGACCAACAGGAGTTGCTCATCCCAGAACGAAGAAAAAAAAGTGTTGCAGGAAAATAGGTACATTGCATTTATTCTTCAACCCGAAGGAAATTCAACCACGATTCCATAAACTAAACCCTTTAAATAACAAACCAATTTTTTTGTTTCTGTTTTTGTTAAACTAACCAAAATTGAAAACAAATAACCTGTGACTTCTACGAAGCAATGCAAACAAATGACCCAAACAGAAAAGTATTAACCAAAACACAATTTATTCAAATTTCCTATCGGAAATCAATCACACAAGTACTCAACTACAGCCGCTAAAACAGCACCATTCTACATCGAATTAAAAGAAAAAAAACATAAATTGTATTGCCCCAAACGACCAGAGACTCACTATGATATTATAAATATCATTCTTAAACAGAATCCTTCTATCTATTAGGATTATAGTCACCATAGGTAAAGAAAAACAACAAACATGAAAAGCCAACAAGACTCTGAACAATCCAGAAAAATATACCATCTTTTTTTTTTGTTTTAAAAACCACATGAATTGCCCACAGCAATAATGAAAGACGCAAATCAGAAAGCAAAATACAGAGCACTACACACAACCGGTACATCCCTTGAGTTTACCAACATTATTAAGTCCACAGCCAGAAAATTGTTTTTTTTGTTTTTTGTTTTTTTTGTAATTTGTTTATTTTTTTTTTGCCAACTACCATTTACAAACTTATCTACAACTTAACAAAAGGAGAAAAAAAAAAAAAAAAGAGAAAGTTACAATTTACAAAACACTATCCAAAATGACTTACTTAAAAAAAAAAAGAAACAGTACTTTAAGTTAAAAAAAAAAGAAGACGAACTAAATGTAGCATGTGACAAGGTTAATTTTCTACTAAGTGTTTAAAGCAGCTACTAAGTTTTCCCATTTTTTAAAATGAGTAGCAAGTTTATCCCTCTCCCTCGCAATATGGAGTTCGATATTATAAACACGTCTTATCCTGGCAATAAAGCCTCTCAAGGAAGGTAAACCGCCAACGCGTTTCTTTACATAAATATAATATTTACCTAAAAGCATAACATGATTGATTATAAAGAAATCTTCCATTTCTTCAAAAATCCCTAAAAACAAACCTATCTCGTTAAAGGATTCTATAACAATGTTATTTTCTTTAAGCCAGGACAAGACTTGTTTCCAAAATTCAGAAGACACTTTACAGCGAGAGAGTAAATGTTCTAAGGATTCTGGTTCTTCATCGCAAAAAGTGCAGTTTGGAGATTGCGAAAGGCCGAAGCGAAATAATTTGTCATTTGTAAAGACAATATTGTTGAGAATTTTGTATTGAAATTCTCTCAATTTGGAGTCAAGTGTAGTACGGAAAGGAAGAGAATAAACCTTTTTCCAGTTAATGACCGTATCTGAGTATTTGTCTGATATTTTTTGTTGGGCTGTCGGAGGGATTTGTTTTTTGCACAAAAAAGAGTCGTATATCTGTTTAGAGGTGACATCTAAGATAGGAAAAGAGCCACAGTTTAATTTAATGTACGGTGTATGAGGGATGGGGCTTACTTCTTTCTTACAGAAAGAAGACTTAATAATTGTTTTCCAGTCCGATGGAAGAGAGTGAACCACACCCATAATAAAGAAACGTTGTTCAGGAGAGATCGTCACACAAGGATCTTCGTGGAGGAAAAGATTGTTATCCGTAATAAGGTCACCCACCTTTATGATTCCCAAGTTAACTAAATCACTTCTATAGACAGACTTTTTATCAATACATAATATATAGATTTAGCCAAGCCTAAAAGCGGAGCTCCCGGCTTGTTTATTCTTACTGGCTGTAGGATTAGTGAAAATAAAAGGCTTTGGAACTGTCCGCCTTTTGGTTTTCCCGGAAATTGCTTAATTATGTCATTTTCTTCGCTGCCTAACTAGTGAATTCCACGGTTAATTTCACCTGAAAAACCGACTGATCGCATGAATCACGAAGGGATGAGTGTTTTTTTTTTTTTAAAAACAACTTTATTAACACTTAAAAAACCTTACATATTACAATTTAGTCCTAAACATTTCTCAATTATAAGTAATACAATATATATATTATATAATTAACATAACATTGATAGATTAAAATTCTTGGCTTGAAACCGAAAAGTACAATTACATAATTGGTCGGTAAGTTAATATTACACAATAAGGATGGAAAAAAAATGAACTGCCTAAAATAAAATAAGTTCCTCAAATGGTTTCCATTTTTTGTTGAACATATTCATTTTTGTTTGTTTAAAAGCGATGTATTTTTCCGTTTCGTATTTGTCAAGCAAAATTCTCTTAAAGTGGCTGAAAGAAGGTTTTATGTTCTTACACCTACAGGTGCACAGGAAGTTTTTGCCTAGAATAATTATATAATTAACCAGATCCATCTCCTCCTTTAGAAATCCTATAACAACTTGACGCAACGAGAGACATCTGCACCCACAAAACTTATTTAAAATGTTAGCAATAACCTCATTCCAAAAGGAGTTAGAAAAAGAGCAACTAAATAAGATATGACTCAGAGTTTCGAGTGTCTCATGGCAAAAACAGCAGTTGGGGGCTGAAACGTAGCCTATTTTATAAAGTATATCATTTGTGTACAAAGTAGAATTTAAAACCTTATATTGAAAGGAGCGTATATAAGGTTCATTTGCAACTCTTATCGGCAGCAGGTAGACGTCAGAAATTTGGTCATCTCCCAAATCAAAATCTTCACTCAACCTCGCCCATTTCCTAGGCCTTTCATATACATGTTTTATCAAATAGCTGTAATAATCGCGGCATTGAAACGTTTCCAAATTAAGAACCACCTTAAAATTAGGCGAAGTGATGTGCGTAAGTTTTGTGGAATTGATTGTCGTAGACCTGTCCATGTCAGGAAATTAGACTTTGTTAATCCCTGTCTTTTCACAGCATTAAAGGACGCTATATTTGTTTTACCAAAAAGTAAATCTTTAGTGTATTTAATACCATGATCAAAATATTGTCTATAAAACACGCTTTTCCGCTAAATCAAAATTTCTTTGTTGTTCCAGATGATATATCTGTGATTATTAACCGGATCAGCAATGTCTCTTAGCTCTGACCACCACAGTAATAGTTCATAGTAAAAAGGTGAAGAAATATCAAGTTTCGTCACGTCATAGTTACATTCAAGAAGGAAAAATCCACCTTGGTTAGTTAGAAGGAGTCTTAGGTAGGACTTCCAAAAGCCGGAACAGTCTACATCAACTATCCGCTTTAACCAACTTAACCTCAATACCTTAATCAAATTCTCGTAATCAATCATTTTAAGACCACCCAATTCATATGGTGCGTAAGTTGCCCGACGAGTGACTTTATCATTCCCATTCCATAAAAACTGGAATACCATTGTGTTGAATTCCTTAATAACTTCGGACGGAGTACTTAACACAGAACTGGGATAGATCATTTTTGGGAGTAACAATGTCTTAATGATATTTACTTTACCATGAATTGATAAGCCTCTCCACTTCCAAAGATTCAATGTATTTTTAACTTTCTTTAATCTCTGTTTAAAATTTTTTTCGACAAGAAGTTGTATGTCATAAGTAATAAAAATTCCTAAAAATTTGACACACTTCTGCCACTTAACTCCAAGTGGTTCTTCTTCACAGTTCCGAAGAGATCCAATCCACATTGCCTCAGTTTTTGTGACATTTAGCTTTAGTCCAGAGACTTTCTCAAAACTTTCAAGTAGTTTAAACAAAGCACGCGCTGAGTTCAAATCTGATAACACCGCAGTTGTGTCATCTGCAAATTGCAATAATTTAGTTTCTAAACCATTTATATTAATCCCTTTAATGTTTTCTTGGTTTCTAACAGCAATAGCCAATATTTCAACTGCAGTAACGAAAAGGTATGGCGAGAGAGGGTCACCCTGTCTCACACCACGTTCTATATTAAAATAGTGAGAGCATAGCCCATTGTTAATCGTGCAGCTTTGAATATTCGAATAGAAAATATTAACCCATCTTATGAAATCAGGCCCGAAATTAAAAAGTTTTAAACACTTAATTAGAAAGTCCCATTCTAAACTGTCGAATGCTTTTTCAAAATCGATAAATACCAAAAGACCTTGCAAGTTTTTATCTTTCGTGTAATCTAATATACCTAGAACGGAACGAATATTTTCATTGATACGTCTACCCGGAATATAACCAGATTGGTTTTCATGTATCAAATTTGGCAGTAGTCGCTTCATTCTTTCAGCAATAGCTTTCGAAGCCATCTTTGCATCGACGCTGAGTAATGAAATTGGCCTCCAATTTTTCAGGTCACAACGATCTTGATCCTTCTTCTCAATAAGCGTAATAACTGCCTGTTTTTGCGATGAGCTCATTTCCCCTTTTACAAATGACTCATTGAGAGAATACACTAAGATATTTCCAACTAAATTCCAAAATGTTTTGTAAAATTCTACAGGTAGCCCATTATTTCCAGGAACTTTATTTAAGGGAAAGGAGTTTAGCACCTTGGTGCATTCTTCCAGACTAATTATACCTTCACCAAGTTGCCTAGATTCATTTGAGAGCGTTGGTATTTGCAAGTTTTCATAGCAAAAGGAAGATCCGTTTTGTTGTTCACACTGCTTATGTCTGGATTTATAAAGATTTTCATAAAAAGTCTTTTCTGCTTCCAAAATTTCAAATGGATCAGTTATAATAACACCACTCATACGAAGTTTTCTTATATGTTTCTTGATATGATTTCGTTTCTCTAGTTTGAAGAAGTACTTGGAATTCTTTTCCCCATGTTCATGCCATCGCGCACGGGATCTTACTATTATACCTTCAACTTTTTTCTGATATAATTTATCTATACGTTCCTTCAATGAGTTTAAATTTACTAAATTTTCTTGACAAGGATTATTTTAACGCTTTGCTTACTAACTCCTCTTCCGCCTTACTTTGTTTGCTTTTATTCATGGCATATTTCCTAGAGTATTTCTTTATATTTTATTTTACCCAGTCCCACACTGAGCGCGGATCAGTAAGGTCTTCCCTTCCTTCCTGAAGCCATATAGGTATCATGTGATGTATTTCATCAACATATAGTTTGTCACTCAGCAAGGAGCAGTTTAGTTTCCAAATCCCAGGACCCTTTACTTCTGCATCAACATCTTGAAGTTCTAATATTATGCATGAGTGATCAGTTTTAATTGATGGTATTATATCTACATTGGATACATTATCTGATAAAGAGTTTGAGATCAGCCAAAAATCAAGTCTAGAGAAAATCAAAGGTTGTGATTGACTCCAAGTGAAGCTACGCGTTGTAGGGTTTCTAATTCGCCAAATATCATGTAAATCTAGTTCTAACTGTAGCTGTTCTATTGCATTAATAACAGATTGTCTTGGAATAAGAAT
>OX421449.1:6239145-6249145 GCA_949126865.1 Montipora capitata | reverse complement strand
TCGGAATTACCGATGCTCTAAACATTAACTTAGGAACTGCAAAAGTTTTGATAATTTGAATTTTACCAAAAATAGATAAGTTCCTCCATTTCCACATATGTATTGATTTTTTAATAGATTTTAATGTTTGTCGGAAATTTAGATGTTTCTCTGTTTTTCGTCATAACCAAAATACACTCCCAGGATCTTGATAATTTCACAAATCTTATGGTCCTTAAAATCCTTTTCTTGTAGAATAATACTGCCAAGCGCTATAACCTCAGTTTTTTCGAGATTTACACGCAGACCAGAGCATGATCCAAAAGATTTCAGAGTGGCGAAGAGGGAGGTGTGAGATTCTTTGTCATGTAAAAAACAAGTTATGTCATCCGCAAATAAGGAAAGTTTCGTGGTTTCCCCTCCAATACAAACACCTTTGATTGAATCGTCGTTTCTAATCTTAATAGCTAGAGTTTCTAACGCAATTATAAAGAGATAGGGAGAAAGTGGGTCGCCTTGCCCGTACCCCTCTGCTCAACGAAAAGGGGCCTGTTGTAAAGCCATTGTTCATTACACAACTCGATATATTTTTATACAGTGTTCGAATCCACTGAATAAAAGAAGGGCCGAAATTAAACTTATGTAATGTTCTTATTAAAAAATTAAAATCAAGCGTGTCAAAGGCCTTTTCATAGTCAATGGCCACTAAAATTCCAGATATTTTCTTCTCTTTGGTATACTCAATCACATCATCAATTGTTCTGATTGCATCAAAAATAGATGTCCCTTTAACAAACGCGTTTTGATTTGAGTGTATTATTTCAGGCAAAACCTTTTCCAAACGTTTTGCTAGGATTTTAGAAGCAATCTTCGCATCAACATTAATCAAGGATATGGGTCGCCAGTTTTTAATCATCCTTTTATCTTTCCCTTTCTTCTCTACTAAGGTTATTATAGCTTGTTTCTGTGAATTTGCAATTGAAAGCTCTCCAAACTCAAATGCATAATTTAGACTGTCTACTAATAGCCTCCCGAACAGAGGCCAGAAAGCGAGATAGAATTCAATTGTCAGACCATCATTATCAGGGGTTTTATTTTTGGAGAAGGTCCCCAGCACACTGAAGCATTCACTATATCCTATTTTCCCTTCAAAAATTTTCCTCAAGTCATCTGTTAATGCAGGAAATCCTCTAGAGATATCTAAGAACATGGGAGAGGTTGAATCTAATGGGCGACTGCTACCATCATAAAGGTTAGCATAAAATGATTCCAGCTCGTCCATAATCTTTTTGGAGTCATTTGTTACCTTGCTATCCCTGGTGAATATTTTACGGACACTGCTCTTTTTCTTGTTTGATTTTTCTAAATTTAAGAAATATTTATTGTTTTTTTCTCCTAGTTCGTACCAAGTTGCACGAGAGCGAATAATAGCTCCTTGAGTAATATAGTCATACAACTGGTCGTATTCTGCTTGTAGGCATTCCAGCTCTTCTAAGTTTTCTTTAGAGGGGTTGTTATCGCATATGGTAGTGCAGTTTCTTAGACCTTCTTCAAGTTGCTTTACTTTTCCTCTTTTTTTGCGAGCCTTGGCTTTGCTATAGATAATTGTTCGCTGTCTTATTTTATATTTAATCAGGTCCCATAGAACTCGTTTATCATTTACTTCTTTAAAATCTTCTAACCAGTTTTTATATTCCAAACGAAGGAGGTTACAATATTCTTGGTCATTTATTAAAGTAGAATTGAATTTCCAAAAACTTGGTCCCCGCTCGTTTTCATCAAGGCCGTTAACTGATAGTGTAATGGCTTAGTGATCCGACCTAATTGCAGTTATTATTTCTACCGATTCAACGTCTTCTTGTAAATCATTACTGGTTAACCAATAATCTAGGCGTCTTTGTATTAACGGTGATTTTTCACGCCAAGTGAAACGCCTGTCAGTGGGGTTACGGATACGCCATATATCTACTAAATCATGCTCGATGATCATATCTTCTACATATTGCACAGAATCCTTTCTCTTTTTATTCCCACCTCGACCATCAAGGCCTTGATCAAGGATGACATTAAAATCTCCCCCAACAACAACGGACTTGTCTGCGTCTGTGACAAAGTCTTTAAGTTCCTCCGATAATTTGCTAAAAAATCCGCATTGTTCCGCACATTTGTTTGGAGCATAAATATTCAGAAGGACAAAAGGCGAGTCTTGGATCGCAACTACTAGAAAAATGTAACGGCCTAATGGATCTTCTTTTGACGAAATTTGTTTAAAATCTAAATGTTCCTTTACAAGGATCATTGTGCCTTTACTGTGACAATAGAGTGCTGTTTAGAATTTACCAACATTGTAAAGTCCACCGAAACAAAAGAAACATCACAACATTCCAGAATGCCGTAACGCTTGAAAAACTTAATCCAATGAAAACTGAACCGAAAGAATTACGAAATGAACGCTTGAATACTTTATCCCCTGACGCCTCACAGGCAAAACAACTCGCAAATTTAGCCCCACCAGGCACATCTCAAAGGCCACTATCTCGTATACCTCAAAGGTAGCCTCACAGGCAAAAACCACACAGGCAAGAAACCTCACAGGCAAAAACCCATAAGTAGAATTCAACACTATAAAAATCAAGTTAGACAAATTGCTAAAAGTGTAGCCCCGCCAGGCACGCCGCACAGGCCATTAACCCTACAAGAAAAATAAACTTGAACATGTCATCGCACGTAAGCCAGACAAACGACGCCCCACCAGGCAAGCCACACAGGTCAAATAATTCAAACGGACTATAAGTTTCCTAGAGAAAAAACGAGAACTAATACTAGACGCAATAGAACCCACGGCAAGAGATTATATGGTACCTCAGGTTGAGCTTGAGGGGCCGCCACTGATTAAACCTGAGGCTGTCCCGCCGCCTGGTAAACCTGGTTATCGCCTAGTTGCTAGACTTGAATTTGCTCTGGAGCTTGAACCTGTTCTTGGCGCGTCTGAACCTGGTCTGGTTAGGCTTGAGGGCCAGCAACCTGCTGTTGTATTAATTCCACCGGAACGAGCGGCCTAGGCTGTTTTTCATCCCCCTTTCTAGTAAGTCGGGTGGGTATCACAAAAGGCAACGAGACCACCCGCGTTCACGGCCTCAACTTGAGTGACACGGTGTAGCAACTTGAGTGACAGGGTGTAGCACAAAACACTCCGTTATATACTAAATTATTACAATCCCAAGGGAGTTAATTACCAATGCAAATCTGAGTTTGCATAGCTCCAACATGTTGAAAATTATGGAGTGGCCAAACTATCTCAAACATCCTGTCTACGTGCTTGATCAAACATAAGACTCACAGGGCTGTGGGTAAGGTATCTTTGATAATGAATGGATTTTTTTAATCACAATGCGCATGCGCACTTGCAACATGTTGGTTGAGCCTGGCCAAACGAAAAATTCACACATCCAACACGAGAACAAAACAAATGTTTGAAGATTTTGAATCGAATGTCTGATGCTGTATGAAACATGTTCCTACATTATCTAACATGTTGAATGGACATCAAACATAATGGCCAAACGCTAAAATGTTAGCTCACCAAAAGGTTTGACATTTATCGTTGGGCAGGGCCTTGAAACTTCATTGATTTGCGACATTAATAAACATTAGCATAATCAATATAAATTACTCTGTTTCCGACAGGCCAAGAGGATATGAGGCAAGAGAGCGAATCCCTGTACCCCCATAACAATTATTTGATATTCAGTGATTCTGAGCAGTTCCAAAGCACCGCACCGCACCGCACCGCACCGCACCGCACCGCACCGCACCGCACCACTATAGCTAAAACTGTCGTCCAAATAAATGGTATTGGAACAGCAAGTTTGTTCACGGAGTCCCTCAATGAATGATTAGAAACATCAGATCGATCGATAAATACATCGCTTCAATACTCGGGTGTATTTAAAGACCACAATGGTTTTAACTAAAGATCGTTTTCCTGCTGTTTCTTAGTATATCCTTGAGTTTAGAAGTTGGGCAGGCAGCAGAAAATTTCTGCTGCCTACCCAACTTCCTAAACTCAAGGATATACTAAGAAACAGCAGAAAAACGATCTTTAGTAGAAAGTTGATTTTTATTCTGATCAACAATACCAAATTTGGTTTTTGCCCATGATGGTCAAAGCGATCTTCTAATGGCAAATTGGGTGCTTCGTTTTCGAGCTTTGATTGCTTTGTTTTCGACTTAGGGTGCTTATTTCGATTTCGACCTTTTGTGTGCTTCGTGCTATGTTCTTCGAGTGCTTGGTTTTCGATACTTTCCCTGACGTAAAGCTCTGAGAGAAGAATAAATAAGCGTGCTGCTTTAGTTAGATGAGCATGTTTACTGGCAATAAGGCTCATATTAAAATCGTCGGGTACTCTTAAAGCCGGAGACTTTTTTTCTTTTATCTTTACCGGGCGTAATTTCATTTTCCGTTTATTTGTGATAATGCTGGAGTCAAAACAACGTGATATCACAGAGCTGATAATAGAATGATTTCCGCTATATATTCAAAACTGCAACTGAACAAATCACTTTCCGTGCCTTCGCCAAGTAAACCGGATTCTTCCAAACTGCTGTTTTCTTATTTTGCTAGCTGTAATCTCTGTATTGTTTAAACGCAGTCTTTTAAATTATTTGCAAAAGGTAAGTTAAGTGTTCCATAGGGGCAATCAATTCTATCCGAACATCGCTACTCTGAAACAATTGAAAGCATTTATGGTCAGATTGTTCATCCAGATCAGGTTGGCGCAAAAGATGCTCTTCTGTTTGCTAAGCTTATTAAAAAAATTCGTGTCACTATATCACTGTATCTTAGAACTCGATTAAAAAAAAATGCGTGCGTTTTGCTTTTGACACCATTACAGCTTGTTATAGTTTCTTTTTAAAGTTTAATTCATGCTAAATGTTTTAGATTAGTTTCACACTGTGACAAAATGTATGTTTCCAGTGCATTGAGGCAAAGAAAGTAATTTGTGAGGTACGGACCATTCCAAGAAAGAAGAGTATTTCCATTTTGTTATTCGTGTTTCTTTTCCTTTAAAATGAGACTGCAGATTTCGTTCTTTGGTCGCGCTCTAATTACTAAGCTGTGTCTTTCTGAGTGACTCACTGAGGAAAAAAGGTCAGTAATTTTCAAGTTCGTGCTAATGATTGTAAACACTTTAATATTTCGAGAGTATTGAAACTAGCGCTGTTTGCTTGACTGTACCGGTTCGCCAACGGCTGATTAAAGTTCAGGACGAATAAACAATATCCTGGGCCTGCAGGCTTTACAAAACAACCGTTACGCTTGTGTGAATTGAACAAAAGTTTCAGGCGCGCTGCAGTTAAAGTGCTACTATGACCAAAAAATCATTTTCTTTTTTACTTCAGATTTTCAGTGTGTTTGCTTAACACCTCACTGGCAAAATTTTGAGCTTGGATTTCCCGGTCCGCCAATACTCACATTCAAAACTAACCGATAGGACCTCAGAGGGTTGGATCTAGGGAAAGTGACGTCATTTACTCCCGTGCTGCATATTAATTAACTAAAGCCTCGTACACACCCATTGCATTATTTAACTCATGAGCCTTTGTCGTTATTTTCTCCTCGATCCAGCTGTCTCAAATATTTCAAAGTTAGGAATGGCGGACCATTAAATAGGAAAATTCGAGTTAAAATAAACAGGTGCCTTTTTGAAATCAAGGCTTAAAACTTGGGTCGCTTAGTGTTTAGTTAACATAGTTTTGAAATCCAAAGAAAAAGAGAACTGATTTTTTGGTCATAGTTTTTCATAAGTGGAGAAGTAAAGCGTTGATCGATATTTGCTTAAGTCCTGCTTCGTGGTAAACTTGAGTTTTTATCGCACACTTTCTTGTTTTTTTAACTTATTCGAAAACTCCATCCATACATGACTATTTAATTGTCGCTATTCTTCTTCTCGTGACAGTTCACTGTCCCGCCTTATCCGGATACCACTCATGCACTTGGTAGGAAAATCTTTCTTTCTGGTCTCTTCAACTACCTTAAGTCCTCTGTTGCTATGTATTACCATCCACTTGGGGACGATTTTATTTGGGGGGATCTGGATGTCTTACATTTACGCCGAAAACACAAACTAGAGGATATGTTTTATTTACAACCAAGGCATCCACAAATACCTGACTATAACATGAATAAGTTTAGTCCATATCATCATACGTCAACAACGTATTTTGGAATGTTCAGATATTCAGTTTGTAGAAGGGGAATTATTGTGAACACCCAGTCAAATATGATCAAATAAAGGACATTTTATAACGAGTCCTCTCCCTTAAGTTCTTCTTTGCTTAAGTTGTCATTGTGCTGGGTTTTTAGTGATAAGTGACGTTTAGACCTCCGATTAAATGAAACGTGTGTTGTCATAAAGCAATTGGTAAGTCAAATGCAAAACACAGTGGCATGAATGCGTAAAAGATTCAAGAAGCAAGTTTTCAGAAGGAATATTTAAAGCTCTTGTTGTTTCCAAAACGTTAGTTCACTATTGTGCTGGCATTCTGGCTCACTCGGTTTTCATTGGCAATGCGATGCTAAATTTTGCAACTGCCGAACTCGATATGAGTTATTTTATTTTATTTGTCTGATGATTAAGCAAGTAAAGCAGAACTGTTTTGCTTAGTGGGTGACTTGTGAAAAAAAAAAAGGGGGGGGGGGGGGGGGTGTGATTTGGAGTTATTGGTAAGCTGCAGTCATCCATAACATCTTATTACTTTATGCTTCTCGCTCTGTTACTTAAACTCAAAGAGCGTGATTCCCAGGTGCAGCTCTGTTTGCCACAATCGTGGCCGTTTTATTGCTAACAAAACAAGTGAATTATTTTATCTAGAATCGTGATTTATTTCCTACAAAGGTGAGGCCAAATGCGCCGTGTTAACCCGTTGATACCACCCCTTAACTAACCACCCTGGGAGGAAATAGGGTGGGAAAAACGTTTTCGTTTCGAAGGTAAAAAGCAGATTAAAGATCAAGCGTCTTTATCTTTCTTTCCTTCCAGCTTCATCCTTGATTTGACATTGGATCATCTCATCGAAAAAGTTTTAATTGTCATTTAGTTATTGAAGAATGGTAGATGGGAAGTTGGAGGCTGTAGAGCAGCGAATGCTAGAGCTTGCCATTGCGATAAGTGTAGAAGACAGATATCGTGAAGGAGTTGCTCATTTTCATCTCGGCGGTGCTTACCTCAACCTACCTGATTATCAACAGGCCATAATATCTTATGCACAAGCATTACCTATTTTCATAGGAATAGGCTGCAGGGCGGAGGAGGGATCAACCTATGGAAATCTGGGAATTGCGTATTTTAGGCGAGGTAATTTTAAACAAGCCATTGAGTACTACAAAAAAGGTCTGAATATTGATAAAGAGGTAGGTAATAGGGATGGGGAGGGATCAACCTATGGAAATCTGGGAAATGCCTATCTTAGTCTAGGTAATTTTAAACAAGCCATTTGGTACTTCGAAAAACATCTTAGTATTGCTAAAGAAGTAGGTGATAGGAATGGGGAGGGATCAGGGTATGGAAATCTGGGAAATGCCTATCATAGTCTAGGTAATTTTAAACAAGCCATTGAGTACTACGAAAAAGATCTTAGTATTTTTAAAGAAGTAGGTAATAGGGCTGGGGAGGGATCAACCTATGGAAATCTGGAAAATGGCTATCGCGATCTAGGTAATTTTAAACAAGCCATTGAGTACTACGAAAAACATCTTAGTATTGCTAAAGAAGTAGGTGATAGGGCTGGGGAGGGATCAACCTATGGAAATCTGGGAACTGCTTATCGCAATCTAGGTAATTTTAAGCAAGCCATTGAGTACTACGAAAAAAATCTTAGTATTGCTAAAGAAGTAGGCAATAGGGCTGGGGAGGGATCAGCCTATGGAAATCTGGGAAATGCATATCTTAGTCTAGGTAATTTTAAACAAGCCATTGAGTACTACGAAAAAGATCTTAGTATTGCTAAAGAGGTAGGCAATAGGGCTGAGGAGGGATCAACCTATGTAAATCTGGGAAGTGCCCATCGCAATCTAGGTAATTTTAAACAAGTCATTGAGTACTACGAAAAACGTCTCAGTATTGCTAAAGAGGTAGGCAATAGGGCTGAGGAGGGATCAACCTATGTAAATCTGGGAAATGCACATTGCAATCTAGGTAATTTTAAACAAGCCATTAAGTACTACGAAAAAGGTCTTAGTATTGCTAAAGAAGTAGGTAATAGGGCTGGGGAGGGATCAGCCTATGGAAATCTGGGAAATGCCTTTTACAATCTAGGTTATTTTAGGGAAGCCATGGATTAGACTGTCTAGGAGAGGGAATCGCGTGGTATTTGCAAGGTCGTGATCATGAATTGTTGGGTTCCTTGATTGATGCACTCAGTTGTTATCGTTCAAGTGTAAAACATTTTGATGAAACAAGGCATAGTCTGAAGTCCCAAGATGAATTGAAAGTAACTTTCCGTGATTCTTATCGCGTGTCATACACTGCTCTGTGGAGGACACTTTTGAAGAATGGAGAGATTGAAGAGGCTTTGTATGCTGCTGAGAAAGGTCGAGCACAGGCCTTGATGGATATTTTGCAAGATCAATACGGCATTGACTCTCAGTCATTTTCTGCACTTACTCCGAATCAAACTCTTACAGCTGCATTAGAGCTTTTACCTTCACAAGCCGTTTTTGTGGCACTTGACAAGAACAAGATCACGTTTTGGGTGCTAAGAAAAGACAGCAAGATCAGCTTTCGACAAAACGAAATCGCAAATGGAAGTGCTGATTTGTTGATGGAAACTATTTTGAAAGGGATTGGCGTAGGGGATGGTGTCAGATGCGAGAATCGTTCATTGGATCCACTACGCAATGACCTGTCTTGCAGCAAAAAACGTATCAGTGAGAAAGCAGTTCTACCATCTTCATCCTCTGGTAACTCTTTGCAACCATTGTATGATGTCTTGCTCGGGCCAATTGCAGACTTGCTCCAAGGAAATGAGTTAATCGTTGTTCCCGATGGACCATTTTGCTTGGCTCCATATTCTGCATTGAGTGAATCTATCAGGATCCGCACCATTCCCTCATTGACCGCTTTTAATGTGATCGTTGGTGCACCTGATGACTTCCACAATAAGACTGGCGCACTGCTTGTAGGTGATCCGTGGTTGAAGGAAGTTACTAACAAGAAAGGGAAACCCATTTTGGAACAGCTTCCGTGCGCAAAACAAGAAGTAGAGATGACTGGACAACTTCTGCAGACAACACCGCTGACTGGAAAAAGGGCCACGAAAGCTGAGGTGCTGAATAGTATGAAATCAGTTGCTTTAGTTCACATTGCAGCACATGGATGCCAAAAAACGGGAGAAATTGCTTTAGCCCCAAATACCGAACGGAAATCGCCAATCCCCAAAGAGGAAGACTTCATTTTGAAAATGTCGGATGTTCAAACAATTTCTCTTAAGCAAGGCTAGTTGTGCTGAGCTGTTGTCACAGTGGCCGGGGAGAAGTGAAGTCTGAGGGAGTGGTGGGAATTGCAAGGGCTTTCCTGTGTGCTGGAGCTCGGTCTGTTTTGGTGTCACTCTGGGCAATTGATGACGAGGTAACGTTGCTGTTCATGAAGAGCTTCTACCAGCTCCTGGTAGATGGAAAAAGCGCAAGTGCATCTCTTCAACAAGCAATGAAATCTTTCCGAGAGTCAAAGCAGTATTGCGCTATAAAGCACTGGGCGCCATTTGTGCTGGTTGGCGATGATGTCACGCTGGAATTTCCAAAAAAATGGTACGTGAAGTTCGAGTTTAAGTCAGAAAACAAGAACACTTTCAAATTGGAAAATTGACGATAAGAATCAAATAGGCCTAGGGTGGCATGATAACGAGATGCTACAATAGTCAAAAGTAATTGGGAAGGTTATGTAAATGAACCGCACCAGAGCTGTATGTACTTCAACCCGCTTCTGTTAAAGCGCGAAAGAAAGAGTCTCACCTTCTCTTA
>OX421449.1:6216645-6229145 GCA_949126865.1 Montipora capitata | reverse complement strand
AAATATACAAAAGCGAAAAATATGCCGGGATTGCTCCTTTTTCTTGATTTTGAAAGAGCCTTTGATACTCTAGAGTGGCCCTTTATTCGTAAAGTATTTTATTGTAATAGTCAAAGCTGTATTTTAAACAATGGATGGGCAAGTAATTTCTTTGAGCTTAACCGGGGAGTTAGGCAAGGTTGCCCTCTGTCACCATATTTTTTTATTCTTTCTGTAGAAGTACTTGCCAATGCAATTCGACAAAAAAAAGAAATTCGAGGCATAACTGTAAAGGACAAAGAAATTAAACTTAGTCAATATGTAGATGACACGACCCTTGTTTTAGACGGCTCCGAAGAATCCTTACTAGAATCTTTGAAGATAATACAGCATTTTAGTGATACATCCGGCCTCAGACTTAACGACAAAAAGACTGAAGCTTTGTGGAGTGGTGCAAGGGCGAATTGGGATTTTAAACTTTGCCCTGAATAGGACTTCAAATGGCCGAAAAAAAAAAGTTAGAGCGTTAGGGGTATGATTGTCAACAGACCCCGATATAAATATATCTTTGGATTACAAAGATAAAATGGAAAAAATTAAGTTGATTATGGATTATAGCTTCACAGCTAGTATACATTTTTTCTCCTCTCCAAACACATCATACAGCAATAAAGGAGATAAATGTGATGTTTTATAACTTCTTATGGAATGGCAAAGGCGACAAAATAAAAAGAAAGGTAATGATAAATGACTACTCAGAAGGTGGACTTAAAATGATTGATATAGTTTCATTTAATAGATCTCTTCAAGCCACATGGATAAAAAGGTATCTAGATAAGGAAAACTGTGGAAGCTGGAAAAGTTTTTTTGACTTAGAGCTTGAAAAAAATGGAGGTGAAGTAACACTAACTGGAAATCTTGACATAAAAGACAGTCGTAACGTTATCAAAATAAACTTATAACTTTTAATTTCAAATTCCTTCATAGAAGAATATCAATAAACAACTTCTTGAAAAAAATTGGACTCGTTGACAGCGAGAAATGCACTTTCTGTGAAAGAGAAACAGAGAAACTGGCACATTTATTTTGGGCTTGCCCAAAAACTCAAGTATTTTGAACTAATTTTAAGGTATGGCTACAGTCTTGCCAAGTCATTGCTAAAGAGACACCCTTAGAGCCTGATACAGCACTGGGTCTAAGGCCAGATAGTTCTAAGCAAGAGCTTCAAATTAACTTCTGTTGCTTAAATGCTAAATATTATATTTGGCTATGTAGACAGCAAAAATGTTGTCCAAAATTAAAAGATTTCTTACTGTATTTCAAGCATATCCATGAAATGGAAAAACTACAACTACAATTGCTTTAAAAAAGTGGGAGCCTCTGTTGTTGTTTTTTAATCTCTTGACAGCCTGACCCTAGTGCCCTGAAAAAGAAAATGAAAATGAAGGTAAAAGAAACAAGGCGCATATAAATCATAAACCACGCATATTTTATTTAAGTCTTTTCAAATTTAGAACCTGAATTATTGACAGGAGTAAGCTGGCCTGTTCTGGTGTTGTTGTTATTTTTTTTTTCGTAAGAATTGTAAGCAGTGCAAGCGAACTAATACTAATTGTGTTGTATTGTAGGTGTAAGTATCAGTATTGTTATTGATGTAAGTATGGTATCGTATTAAATAAAATTAAAAAAAAGAAAAAAAAAGAGTGAAAAAAGAGAACCTATTTTTTATTTTAAATTGTAAATATTTTTTTGAATTTTGAGAAAAAACATTTTCTCCATACAAATCCTTATATTTCTACTCTTGAATAATATAGTACAGTACAAATACACATATATCGAGCTTGGGCTACCTGTGATTTGGCTAGAGACAAATGTCGCTGTCGTTTTTTCGCTGCAATACAATTGTCGCTGTCGCTGTTTCGCTAGAGTACAAATGTTCGCTAAACATGTTTAATTTTTGCGTCCTGTAATTTTGTTTAATTCGAAGAGTAAGCGTGCGTAAAAACGTCCTTCTTTTTAACAGAAGATCAACCACTTTACTGTCACCATCACCATTACTGACAAAGCCCGAGATAGACTTTTGAACGGTTTTGGTGAACTTAGCGACCTTAGCGGGCTTAGCCACAGAGCCTCATTATCCTTCAGAGTCAGAGTGGAGCATTTTCTCTCGTTAAGTCCAGGTTCACTTTCACTCCCAAAGCTGGAAGACACCAACACGTGTTTTTTCTGGAAGAGAAACAGTTAACAGCACGTTACTTCCAAGATTTGCTAACTAGTATAATTAGTTTGTACAACAGTTTCTGCCTCGACCTGTGGCGCTCATTCTCTTCTCGGTCTCTGACCCACAGGAAAATAAAATGGTTGACAGTTTGGAAGTTATTATTGTGGCCTTGTTTGCTGACTGATCATCACGCTTCCGGCATGCAAAAGCGTAAACAGATTAGTCCCGACCTTTTAAGGCGCACCCGCCAAAAATGATAAGAAATTTGTAAAATTCCGGTTTTAAAACTCTGGCTTACACAATTCGTAAGGGGTTTTGGGTGGGCTTATATCTGTGTGGGGAGGGGGGGGGGGGGGACGACGGAAATTAGCCACGGAAAAAGCCGCTGTTACACATTGAAACTTTTAGCTGAAACTTATGCGCAACGGTGCTGTAAAACAAGTTTTAGCAGGCGTTCCAGCGTGACATAACCTCGTTCGGGAACGTTGTAGTAGTTAAATGTTTCGTTCTCGAGGAAAAGGCGTGGGCTCACAAGTATGCTTGCACAGAGAAACAAGAGGCCGTTTACACAGTGTTGCATGGGTTTATACCGAGGTTATATGCATAACAATTGACTCTTTGAATAGTGGGCTTCAGCGTAAGCGCAACGATATACACTCTATGACGTCATAACATCGAGTATGGTGAAAGAGAATACCCTGCCACTCATACAAAGTTCTGCGTAGCTGGCTACACCGTAAGCAGAACCTAATAAATGCAAGTTGAAGTATGTAATTTATTCAAGTAAGAATAACTTAAAAATTAAACAAGCCTTTACCTTACCTGTCAGGTGAAGTTTGATTGGAATTCTATCTCCTCATTGATGCATAGAGAGATCACGTGAGAAAGCGCATGCGTGGTGAAGGAAATCTTTTAAAGACAGTGGCCCATATATGTTCATAAGCCCTCTGGGTTGGGAGCGACGTATTTAGGGCGGAATTCCAATCAAACTTTACCTTACAAGTAAGGCTTGTTTAATTTTTTTAAATCTCCTCATTTGCATATTCGAGATCCCATGAGACTTCAAAGCACACAGGCCATAGCAAGTCACAGTAATGAACAACAATCTACTGTACAACTCAGCAATAGGTTTATTGTAGCTTAGCAATGGCATCTAAAAGTAGAAATTAAACAGAGCAATTCAGAATGGATTGTCCATAGTTATTGTCCTCGGTTACATCTTTCTTGTAGTAAGTAGCAAAAGTACATTTTGTGGACCATCCTGCAGCAACCATTATAGTTTCTAGAGGTACACCTTTCCTAAAAGCAGCTTAAGTAGAGGCTGCACGTGTACTGTGTGGCTTGAAGTGTAGAGTGACTATACTTAATTTCATCATGACTGTTTTGACCCACCTTGAAATCGTACTTTGGGAAACTGGCTGGAGTGGCTTACTATAACTAAGAAATAATCTGGTGTGTTCAGCGCTACGAACTGGTTCTGTTCTTATCAAATACTCCTTTAAGTATGTCATTACACACAAGCGTTTATCAACAGGATATCAAGGCAAACTAAGCACTGGTTGTGGTTTCCCTGGTCTAGACTGCTTTACTAATTTGTCAACATGAAACTTGTATGAGGACTTCCCTTTAGACATCCGTTGGATGTCCATTAAACCATTAAATGAACTGATTGACACCTTTGGCCAGTAACCAACATACACAACATAACTAACTTAAGAGTCAACAGTACACCTTATTCCAAAATGGCCGCCATTTTAGTATTCTTTTGTTTCCATGCAAATTGGCCCTTATTGCCTCGTTCAAAGTTAAATATTCGTTTGAAAGCGAGGCCATAAGAGCAAATTTGCATGGAAACAAAAGAATACTAATATGGCGGCAATTTTGGAATAATTAAGGTGTATTTCAAGTTCAGAGTCTTTGCAGGGCTCCAAGTTTTAAGGACGTCCAGATCTTTGGATACGTCCCATATTGACTGGAATCTCGGAAGTGGTGGCCTGGGCTGGAAAGCTGCTTTCATAAATCGCTTTATCAGAGGGTGTTCACCTACTGTGTAAGGGCCATCCGCAATGTCTACTGCTGCAGATAATGCAGATCGGGCAGTGTTAATGGCTGAATAGCGGCTTCCAGTATCATAAAGTATGTCAAAAAATTAATAACATTGGCTACAGTTGGATAAATGGAATTTGTAAGTGTTGTTCTGACAAAGTTCTTCTACTTATTGAAATACACTCCGTTTTGAATTCCAGGAATGTGCGTAGCACTCAGCCAAATCTTCTTTACAATACACCACAGCCAAATGTCTCGTGAAACCTTGTTACATACAGTAGAATGTGTACCACCCATATTGTTGATGAAGGTCACTGTGGTAACATTATCTGATTGTAAATGAATGTGGACATGCTCTTCTCTCTCACAGAGGGACAGGAGCCCTAATTTAGCGGCTTTTAGTTCAAGGCAGTTAATATGTTCACATTCAGCAATTTCTTCAGCAAGCCATCTGCCGCCGGTGGGTTCCTTACCATCCGGGCATGTACCCCATCCTTCCAATGGGGCATCGGTGGTGATGGTAAAATCAGGATTACCGTGAGAAATTGGCTTTATGTTTTGCCAGCTTTTTTGTTGTCCACCATCTTATGTCTGACTTAGACAGCTCTGAAAACTGCATTTGAGCTTCAAAAGACCCTCAGTGTTTTTTAAGGGCAGCAAATGTTTCAAGTTCAAGCTGTTTGTAGAACAATGGGACATGTTCTACATCCGGAGAACAAGACACGAGAGTGCCAATTAATTTGACATCTTTTCTGATTGAACAAGATGGCTTTCCAAAATATCACTTCCCAACTTTAATAATTGTATCAATTTTTTCCTTAGGGAGAGTCAATGTCATGTTAATAGAGTTCAGTACAAACCCTAGATGTTCTATAACCTGGGTTGGGTGGGTGATTGATTTTTCCCTTGACACATTAAAGCCCAGGTCACCAAAAGGAGTGAAGCGGGTATCGTTTATATTCGCCTTGCATTCATCAGGGGTATCACCAAGTAAGAAACTGTCATCGAGATGAACACTTGAAATGTGGCCTCTGGTTCGCAATGTGGAGTACACTGGTTTCATGAGTTTAGTAAAGATTCTTGGTGCAAAACGCAAACCATTCAGGCAATGTAATAAATTTGTTTAATTGGTGCCCAACTCTAAATTTCAAATATTTCTGCGATTCTGGACTGATGGAAATAGAATAATATGCAAGTCAAGTGAGCCCATATAGTAGTTTTTATTCATTAAATTGATACATGATTCAAGGGTGTCTATCTTAAAATGGTTGTGGGCAATATGCTTGTTTAACTTTTTGAGATTCAATATCATGCGATATTTACATTTTCTTAGGTCGTCGAAAAACTGGTGATATGACATATCCATCTTCATTTTACGATCCATTTTACTATCACCTCTTTCTGAATCAGTTCTTCCAAGAGAGTATTTCCTCATGTTTCTCAAATTTTGGTTGTTGGGGTGGGAAAGCCTGAGTTGGCATTGTAATAAAATCAAGTTTATAACTTTTCAAATAAATTTCAGTTATCATTTGGTGTCCCTCAAGGGTCCTGTCTTGGAGCACATTCTCTTCTCAGTGTATGCCAGCAAGCTATTTGAGGTGATCAAGAACCACCTGCCAAATGCCCATGCCTACGATGACTACATTTAGCTCTACTTAGCGTTCAAGCCAGACAGTTCTATGGAGCGATGCATTAGAGCTGTTAGGGCGTGGATGATTATTGATAAGTTGAAGTTAAACAAAGAAAAAACTGAGTTTATGTTAATTGGAACTCGGCAGCAACTTGTAAAAATCCGAAGTGATAGTCTTTTAGTTGGCGACACGCATGTACCACCAGTAAGTGAAGCTAGCAATTTTGTGAGCCCATATAGCAGTTTTTCTTCATTAAATTGATACATGATTGAAGGGTGTCTATCTTAAAATGGATGTGGGCAATATGCTTGTTTAACTTTTTGAGATTCAATATCATGCGATATTTACATTTTTCTTAGGTCGTAGAAAAACTGGTGATATGAACTCTCCATCTTCATGAAAACATTTTTTAAACACCCCTTACTGAATAAGTTCTTCCAAGAGAGTATTTAATGCCGCTCATGTTTCTCAAATTTTGGTTGTTGGGGTGGGAAAGCCTGAGTTGGCATTGTAATAAAATCAAGTTTATAACCCTTTACAATATCCAGGATTACTTTGTCAGACGTGATTGTTTGCCATTGTTTTATGCAAAACTTTAATTGACCAGCCTGCACAATATCATTACTGACCAGTATTCTCTCAAAATGCACAGCAGACTCTCCTGGCACTGGCCAGTCACTAGTCACACTCACCTAAAGATTATTTACAAGTTTCTCTCTTGGTTTTGTCACTATCGTCGAGGCTGATAAGGAGGTTGGTTCCTCTGTGGTGGATTTCGATACCCGCCTCTCTGCTTGGCAATAGCGCCTCTGCCGCGGTCTAAAAAAGGGAATAATCTCCTGGTTTCTGACCCGCCCTGAAACGTGTGACTACTGCTGTGAGATCATTTTTGTCTCAAGGTTACTTTAGAAGTCACTTTACCAGCCTCTGACAAAACCTTAACTGACTTGCCAAGTTCAGTACAAAACACCAGGCCATCCTCAACCGGTTCTTTGTCACTGCACAGCAGTCTGCATTCAGTCTGCATTCAGAACAGAGTTCTCCTTCTGAGATCTATTTCATGTGAAGCATCACTTAACAACGAAATGCGGTCAGAATGGGTTTTCATAATAGCTGCTGCTGAGGGGGCAGGTTTATTACCTTTTTCGGCTTTCATGAAGCCATCTACAGTTCTATTGACTGAAGTAATACCCTTTTAGCAGGGGCCTTTGGGCTTTCTGTGGCAAGACATCTTCTGTTTTTACTTCTTTCCTAACGCTGCTAAATATTTCTGGGTTCACTCGAACAACTTATAAACGATTGCAGTTGCTTGGCGTAGGAAATTTTTTTATCAACTCATCACGGGCTTCTTTGCTCCTACCTTTGCTAAGCAGTTGTTTTACCAGTTTTGCTAATTTAGGCGTTACATCCTTCCCGTTTTGTTGTGGTTTGTTTACCACTTTTGCCATACCAGCGAGCACGCTGGATTCCTCCTTTGCTTTTTTCTTTGGGGACTCTTCACGCGGGTTTGATACAGATCACACAGATGACACAGTGGATGCCAAATCCGCTTCGCTTTCATGAACGTCGCTGTCGCAATCAACGGCCTGGTTGTAATCAGGGCGCTTATACATAGGTTTCCGCCCTGGCTGTAATTGTCGTAGGCCGTTTTAATTTCAGTAATCATTGGTGTTATGCTCGCAAGTGAACCAGAAAACTGTTTCAGCTGTTGTTTTATTTCATCCATTTCCTCAACTGGATTGCAGGAAGAAGCGGTGGCCATTCGTTTGGCCGCTTGATCAGTTCCCGCCATCGATGGAGCTTGTTTGCTCGACGTTTTCTCGCGGTCGCCTGCCGCTTTGCAACTCTTTTCTGCCTTTCCAGCAGGGGTTTTTCCCTTTCGGGCAGTTGTTTCAGCAGCATTAACACCCTTTCGAAGCTGCTTTTCAGTAGCTTCTTCAGCAGATATGTGACGTTCGTCAATTGGCTCTACTATGGCGGGTGCGCGTAGTTTCTCGTGGTCTTGAGACATGGCCGTTAAATGGAATAAATCTTAGCCAATATTTGAAAATTCGATCTCAAAGAATACTTTAGCCCTCCTGCAGACTTTCGTCTATAAGTAGAGGAAACTAGTAGAATGGCTGAAGCGTCGATGCAAAAGGTTTTAAAACAACAACTCCAGCGTAAATCCTTAGGAATGCAACGCTGTAATGATCTTCACCACGCATGCGCTTTCTCACGGGATCTCACATATGCAAATGACGAGATAAAAATTGAAGCGCGTGCTGCCACTTTTTCATTTGTTTTGCTTTTCTATCTTTATACCTTCTTTTATGTAGATTATTAGCCCCGCGGGCTCGTGCAACTTTGTTAGTCTGAGAAATTTACTTGTGCCAGGAGCACATCACCCGGAGCCTCCATCCAGAATATATCCTTGAGTCAACCTTTGCCCATATCTTTTTGTTTTTAGAACCGTCTGAGAATATTTTGTGAGACGAACGCAAGGGTTTATATGGGAGATTGAGGCTCCGTTTGATGAGCTCCTGCTTGTGCTTAGTTCTACCAAACTCGAAATCATGTCATGAGCCCCGCGGGCTCGTGCAATTTTGTGCGCAATTTTGTTAGTCTGAGAAATTTACTTGTGCTTATTTATAGCAAACTCGAAATCATGTCATCAGCCCCGCGGCCTCGTGCAATTCTGTTTGTCTGGGAAATTTACTTGTGCTTTTGACCAGCAAACTCGAAATCATGTCAACAATTGCTTCTGTCTTATTTTTCAAAGAATCGAAGCCTATGTTGGTTTACCTTGAGGCACTAAAAGTCGCGGGAACGAACGGAGTTGGTATGGGGACACCAACAAGACCGCCATCTCTTTGTTGAGATGCAGCAATACGGATTCTGCAACTTAATGAAAACGCCAATGAATCGGTTACCAAGAGTCACTCGGCAACAGAAAATGTTTTTAAAGGCGTCAACATCGATCATAGACAGTATTCATAAATGGAGGCCAAGAAACTATTATTTTGTGTGTGTGCCAGTTAGTCCAACAAGCCTCGTTCTAAAGCAACTTTTGTATTTTGTCAACTCCTATCAAGGCTAGTTGGTCTAGAATATTAGAACAAGGACAATAGAATAATGTATTGACCACCATCTATGTATATGGTAACCACAAATCCACTGGACAAGGAACGGCCCTATAGCCACCCTTTGAGGGAGACAAAAGAACGTTCATGTCCCCTCTCTTTGCAAGGCACAGATTATCAGACGCACGGGCCATCAATTCAGCACACCAATACTTCCGGGGAGAACACAAAGGGAATAGAATTGTAAATGGAATACCAAAACTATAAAGGAATTTCAAAACCGCACCAATAAGCCAAAAGGGAGGAAAAACATAAGGGTTAGACATACAGTCCATTGCGCGCAAGTCCTGACAAAAAAGATTCACACCCCTTGACTGACAGCTGGGAAACGGAGAAAAGTGAAGTAAGGGATAACCATCTCTATCCCTGACAGCATTGGAGTCCAAGGCCAAAAGATCAAATGAAAGACCATGAGCACCACCGAAGGCTCTATCAATAGCCTCAAATAAAGTCAAAGAAAGCGCCGAATCACAACGAGAAAGACGTGTAGAAGGATTATCCGCCCGATTCTCTCCGGAAGGAACGTCTTGAAAGTTTAGTTGGATATTACGAGAAGCCAATTCAAAAAACAATTGCTTCGTCACCGACGTCAACTGGGAGGAAGACTTCCTCCCCAAACGTCAATGACCACTTTGCTGTCTACGCGGGCGTCAATCCGACAGTTATGAATGCAGTCCGGTAAAGCTTTGATCGCATACACCAAAGCAAGCATCCCTTTAGACGAAATAAAGAGACTGAGTTGATCGCTAGACCAATAATCGCCAAGGACCTGTGGTCACCAGACGGAGAGTGAATGACACACCCCCAACCATGCCCTGACGCATCCGTGGAGAGAGTTAAACTGTGATGTTTCTCATCCCTCCACGGAAAACATTGTTCCCAATTATCGAGGAAACGCAATGCGCTCTTTCCTCCAACACAGGTTTCGATAAAGAAACCATGCCATCGGAGTTAACCAACTGTACCAATGAAATATCTTTACATACTTCTCTGATAAAACGTTTAGCGGCCGGAACAGCCAACGAAAAAAAAAATACATTTCCCTTGAAACCTCTGCAAAGTTTTTAGAGGAGCAGTAGAAGACTTCCCACCAAGGATACTCTCTCTAAGTCGGGCAAACGACTCAATCTTACGCTCGGGAATTAAGAACGATTACTTTGTAGAATCAGGTTTCACTAGAACAGACAAGACTACAAACAAAGCACATTTCTAGCCGCGCTTAATCGACAGTTGGCGGACCTCTTCTCCGGAAGAACCGACCACGGGCCACAGGATGTTAAGAGTTCGCCATTTAACCGATCACCGATATACAACGAGCAAGGGATACCCTTGGACCTCAAAAATCCTGGCACCGAAAGCCCTATTGTATGGTAAACGAAAGGTGATATCTTCCAACCAAACGGTCAAGTAGTGCAAACAAACCACAGACCACCAACGCTGAAACCAAAATATGATTGCGAAGCTTGTGACAAGAGGATGTGGTCATAGCCTCACTTATCGTCGCACTTCGTCATAAACGAGTTTGGGTACACAAAGCGGGTCACATCAGACAAATTGTCAAGAGAAAAAGGAGCATCTCTCATCCACAAATTTAAGAATCGCGCGTCCAAACAGAGCCTAAATGAATGAAGGGGGTAGTTTCTAAAGAAACTGTGGTGCTGCGTCGGTGGGGAAGTAGGATACAAAAATTTGGTTTTATCAACGGACTTTTCCAGATGAGAGCACCTCACTCCAGGACTGGGCATGTAATATCGCTCCCTCCTGAACGGGAACCCCGTTTACATTCACCCAAGAAGCCAC
Organism: Montipora capitata; assembly: GCA_949126865.1. NCBI lineage: Eukaryota > Metazoa > Cnidaria > Anthozoa > Scleractinia > Acroporidae > Montipora > Montipora capitata. The sequence continues at coordinate 6,218,346 of OX421449.1, read as the reverse complement.
ACTTCTAGGCTAGACACCTCTTACTTGAAGTTTAAATTCATCTTAACTGGAGACTCATGGCCTAGCGCAGAAAAAAAGCAAAAACGGAACTCACCCCAGAGAAAAGAAAAACAAAGGGAAAATTGCAGAATTAAATTATCCTACGTCGAGTGAAAATATCAAAATGTGACTTCCATAGAGTGAACAAGAAACGGAGTTCCCGATCAGGAGAGAAGCAACCGCACATGTCTGAAAACAGAACGTCTAGTGGCTACCGTATGCGGCAGACCAGCAGGAGTTGCTCGGCCTCGACTCAGAACAAAGAAAAAAATTACAAAAAAGTGTTGCAGGAAAATAGGTATGGCAACCTGCTCTATATTCTACATTGCATTTATTCTTCAACGCGAAGGAAATTCAACCACGAAGACGGTTCGATAAACTAAAGCCCTTTAAATAACAAACCAATTTTTTTTGTTTCTGTTTTTGTTAAACTAACCAAAATTGAAAACAAATAACCTGTGACTTCTACGAAGCAATGCAAACAAATGACCCAAACAGAAAAGTATTAACCAAAACACAATTTATTCAAATTTCCTATCGGAAATCAATCACACAAGTACTCAACTACAGCCGCTAAGACAGCACCATTCTAAATCGTATTAAAAGAAAAAAACCATAAATGAAATTGCCGCAAACGACCAGAGACTCACTATGATATCATAAATATCATTCTCAAACAGAATCCTTCTCTCTATTAGGATTATAGTCACCATAGGTAAAGAAAAACAACAAACATGAAAAGCCAACAAGACTCTGAACAATCCAGAAAAATATACCATCTATATTTTTTTTTAAAAACCACATGAATAGCCCACTTGCACGATGACGTCACGCGCGCAAAGAGTTGTGGTAGTTGTAGTCATTGATCCAAGATGGCGTCTGGAGCTAATAGAGGAGGATTCACTTGCTGCGTCCCAGGCTGTTTTAACAACGATAAACGTAACAGGGGTGTTTATTTTTATAAATTTCCCAAAGACAAGAAACTGAAAAAAATATGGCTTCAAAAAATTTCAAGAAAAGGCTTTAAACCGACAAACGGTCATCGAGTTTGTAGTCAACACTTCGAAGGTGGTAAGAGGACTTACATGAACAACGTTCCAACAGTATTTCCACTATCAAAAACACACCAAAAGGTGAATACGGAACCTCGAAGAACGCTCATCCGTGTCAACACACCAGCAAGGACGGCTAATACCATCCCCTCTGACAGATCCAGCGAGGCAATAATTGAAGGTGGGAAGGAGTTAACTGACCCTGATGCTCCACTTGCTGCTAAACCCATGCATTTGGAGGAGAAACTTGAAAAGTTACAAAATGAAATGAAAGTGTTATCTATCAAACATGAAGGTTTGCAGAATCAAATAGAAAGCTTGAAATTTGGATTCCATCGATTTATTGGTTCGGATGATGATATGAATTATTATACAGGAATGAGTCCTCACCACTTTCTCGCTCTTTCTGCATTTCTGAATGCTGGAGACATTTGTTCACGCTTAAGGTATTGGGGCTCAAACAACTCAAGCATACAATTTCCTGAATTGGAGAAAAAAGGCCAGAAACGCTCATTAGAACCAAAAGATGAACTGTTGTTAACTCTGGCTCGCCTTAGGGTGAATATTACAAGATTAGTGTGGCAGAAGTATCCAGAATATTTGTCACCTG
>OX421449.1:6191645-6211645 GCA_949126865.1 Montipora capitata | reverse complement strand
GAGCGAATCTCTGTTCCCCCATAACAATTATTTGATATTCAGTGATTCTGAGCTGTTCCAAAGCACAGCACAGCACACCACCGCACCGCACCGCACCGCACCGCACCGCACCGCACCGCACCGCACCGCACCGCACCGCACCGCACCTCACCGCACCGCACCACTCCATTATAGCTAAAACTGTCGTCCAAATAAATGGTATTGGAACAGAAAGTTTGTTCACGGAGTCCCTTGGTGAATAATTAGTAACATCAGATCGATCGATAAATATATCGCTTCAATACTCGAGTGTAAGACCATTTAAGGATTTAAAGACCACAGTGGTTTTCTGCTGTCTACCCAACTTCATAAACACTAGGATGTATTAAGAAACAGCAGAAAAACGATCTTAAGTCGAAAGTTGATTTTTTATCTGATCAACAATAACAAATTTGGTTTTTGCCTATAGTCAAAGCGATCTTCTAATGGCAAATTGGGTGCTTCATTTTCGAGTTTTGATTGCTTCGTTTTCGACTTAAGGTGCTTATTTCGATTTCGACCTTTTGTGTGCTTCGTGCTATGTTCTTCGTTTTCGAATGCTTGGTTTTCGATACTTTCCCTGACGTAAAGCTCTGAGAGAAGAATAAATAAGCGTGCTGGTTTACTTAGATGTGCATGTTTACTGGCAGTAAGGCTCATATCTAAATCGTCGGGTACTCTTAAAGCCGGAGACTTTTTTTCTTTTATTTTTACCGGACGTAGTTTCATTTTCCGTCAGTCTCCTGTTTTCCGTTTACTTGTGATAATGCTGGAGTCAAAGCAACGTGATAACACAGAGCTGATAATAGAATGATTTCCGCTATATATTCAAAACTGCAACTGAACAAATCACTTTCCGTGCCTTCGCCAAGTAAACACGGTTCTTCCAAACTGCTGTTTTCTTGTTCTGCTGTAATCTCTGTATTGTTTAAACGCTGTCTTATTTGCAAATTATTTGCAAATGGTAAGTTGAGTGCTCCATAGGAGCAATCAATTCTATCCGAACATTGCTACTTTGAAACAAAGCATTTATGGTCAGATTGTTAATCGAGATCAGGTTGGCTCAAAAGATGCTCTTCTGTTTGCTAAGCTTATCAAAAAATATTCGTGTCACTACATCACTATATCTCAGAACTCGATTTAAATATAAAAAATGCGTGCGTTTTGCTTTTGACACAATTACAGCTTGTTATAGTTTTTTGTAAAGTTTAATTCATGCTGAATGTTTTAGATTAGTTTCACATTATGATAAAGGAACGAAAACTAAGTGTATGTTTCTAGTACATTGAGGCAAAGAAAGTAATTGTGAGGCACGGACCATTCCAAGAAAGAAGAGTATTTCCATTTTGTTATTCGTGTTTCTTTTTTTTTTCCTTTTTTTAAAATCAGACTGCAGATTTCTTTCTTTGGTCGCGCTCTAATTACTATGCTGTGTCTTTCTGAGTGACTCACTGTGGAAAAAAGGTCAGTAATTTTCAAGTTTGTGCTAATGATTGTAAATACTTTAATATTTAAAGAGTATTGAAACCAGCGCTGTTTGCTTGACTGTACCGGTTCGCCAACGGCTGATTAAAGTTCAGGACGAATTAACAATATCCTAGGCCGGCAGGCTTTACAAAACAACCGTTACACTTGTTTGAATTGAATAAAAGTTTCAGGCGCGCTGCAGTTAAAGTGCTACTATGATCAAAAAATCATTTCCTTTTTTCTTCAGATTTTCAGTGTGTTTGCTTAACATCTCACTGGCAAAATTTTGAGCTTGGATATTTATCCAAAGGCTGTTTACTTTGAGTGTAAATTTTGGATTTCCCGGTCCGCCAATACTCACGTTCAAAACTAACCGATGGGACCTCAGAGGGTTGGATCTAGGGAAAGTGACGTCATTTACTCACCAGCTTAAAATGCAGTTCATTTTATATGCAAAACACTAGTTTAAAAGTCTGAGAGCCCGAAACTCCCGTGCTGCATATTAATTAACTAAAGCCTCGTACACACCCATTGCATTCTTTAACTCATGAGTCTTTGTCGTTATTTTCTTCTCGATCCAGCTCTCTCAAATATTTCAAAGTTAGTAATGGCGGACCATTAAAAAGGAAAATTCTAGTTGAAGTAAACAGGTGTCTTTTTGAAATCAAGGCTTAAAACTTGGGTCACTTAGTGTTTAGTTAACATAGTTTTGATGCGATGTATTACCATCCACTTAGGGACGATTATATTTTTGGGGGATCTGGATCTCTTACATTTAAGCCCAAAAGACAAACTAGAGGATATGTGTTATTCACAACCAAGGCATCCACAAATACCTATAACATGAATATAAATTTCGTCCATATCATGCACACGTCAACAAAATATTTTGTTCAGATATTCAGTTTGTAGAAGGAGAAGGGGGTTTGCAGTCTCTAGACCTCAATGCCCCCCCCCAGTCCCCCTCAAAAAGGCTTCAAAAATAAAGTACCATGTTCTTGCCCAAACGCAATGCAATTCCTTTCTACATGTGATGGACTTATGATGTTTCACAGTTGGTAATTTTAAAGCTCCAATAGCTGACAAATAAATTCTCTAACTTGCTCAATGAACCGCTGATCCTTGGGCTGCATTCATAACTTATTATGAACACCCAGTCAACTACGATCAAAAACGTGAATAGGACATTTTATGACGAGTCCTCTGCCTTAAGTTTTTCTTTGCTAAAGTTTTCATTGTGCTGGGTTTTTAGTGATAAGTGACGTTTAGACCTCTCTGATTAAATGAAACTCGTTCTGTCATATAGCAATTGGTAAGTCAAATGCAAAACAAAGTGGCATGAATGCCTAAAGATTCAAGGAGCAATTTTTCAGAAGGAATATTTAAAGCCCTTGTTCTTTCCAAAGCGTTAGTTGACTATTGTGCTAGCATTCTGGCTCACTCGGTTTTCACTGGCAATGCGATGCTAAATTTTGCAACTGCCGAACTCGATATGAGTTGTTTTATTGTATTTGTTTGATGATTAAGCAAGTAAAGCAGAACTGTTTTGCTCAGTGGTTGACTTGTGAAAAAAAGGAGAGTGTGATTTGGGGTTATTGGTAAGCTGCAGTCATCCATAACCTCTTATTACTTTATGCTTCTCGCTCTTAAACTCAAAGAGCGCAATTCCAACGTGCAGCTCTGTTTGCCACAATCGTGGCCGTTTATTTGGTAACAAAACAAATGAATTATTTCATCTAGAATCGTGATTTATTTCCAGCAAAGGTGAGGGCAAACCCGCCGCGTTAACCCGTTGATACCATCCCTTAACTAACCACCCTGGGGGAGGGGGGGGGGGGGGGGGTGGAAATAGGGTGGGAAAAACTTTTTCGTCTCGAAGCTAAAAAGCAGACTAAACATCAAACGTCTTTATCTTTCTTTCCTTCCAGCTTCATCCTTGATTTGACATTGGATCATCCCATCGAAAAAGTTTTAATTGTCAATAAGTTATATAAAAATGGTAGATAGGAAGTTAGAGGCTGTAGAGCAGCGAATGCTAGAGCTTGCCATTGCGATAAGTGTAGAAGACAGGTATCGTGAAGGAAGGGCTCATTTTAATCTCGGCGGTGCTTACCTCAACCTACCTGATTATCAACAGGCCATAAAAACGTATGCACAAGCAGTACCTATTTTCATAGAAATAGGCTGCAGGGCGGAGGAGGGATCAACATATGGAAATCTAGGAAATGCGTATCTTAGTCTAGGTAATTTTAAACAAGCCATTGAGAACTACGAAAAACATCTTAGTATCGCTAAAGAAGTAGGTAATAGGGCTGGGGAGGGATCAACCTATGGAAATCTGGGAAATGCATATCGCAATCTAGGTAAATTTAAACAAGCCATTGAGTGCTACGAAAAACACCTTGGTATTGCTAAAGAAGTAGGTAATAGAGCTGGGGAGAGATCAGCCTATGGAAATATGGGAAATGCCTATCTTAGTCTAGGTAATTTTAAACAAGCCATTGAGTACTACGAAAAGCATCTTAGTATTGCTAAAGAAGTAGGTAATAGGGCTGGGGAGGGATCAGCCTATGGAAATCTGGGAAATGCCTATCGCAATCTAGGTAATTTTAAACAAGCCATTGAGTACAACGAAAAAGATCTTAGTATTGCTAAAGAAGTAGGTAATAGGGCTGGGGAGGGATCAACCTATGGAAATCTGGGAAATGCCTATCTTAGTCTAGGTAATTTTAAAGAAGCCATTGAGTACTACGAAAAAGATCTTAGTATTGCTAAAGAAGTAGGTAATAGGGCTGGGGAGGGATCAGCCTATGGAAATCTGGGAAATGCCTATCTGAGTCTAGGTAATTTTAAACAAGCCATTGAGTACTGCGAAAAGCATCTTAGTATTGCTAAAGAAGTAGGTAATAGGGCTGTGGAGGGATCAGCCGATGGAAATCTGGGAAATGGCTATCTTAGTCTAGGTAATTTTAAACAAGCCATTAAGTACTACGAAAATCATCTTAGTATTGCTAAAGAAGTAGGTAAGAGGGCTGGGGAGGGATCAGCCTATGGAAATCTGGGAAATGCCTATCGCAATCTAGGTAATTTTAAACAAGCCATTGAGTACTGCGAAAAGCATCTTAGTATTGCTAAAGAAGTAGGTAATAGGGCTGTGGAGGGATCAGCCGATGGAAATCTGGGAAATGGCTATCTTAGTCTAGGTAATTTTAAACAAGCCATTAAGTACTACGAAAATCATCTTAGTATTGCTAAAGAAGTAGGTAATAGGAATGGGGAGGGATCAGCTTATGGAAATCTGGGAAATGCCTATCTTAGTCTAGGTAATTTTAAACAAGCCATTGATTACTACGAAAAACATCTTAGTTTTGCTAAAGAAGTAGGTAATAGGGCTGGGGAGGGATCAACCTATGGAAATCTGGGAAATGCCTATCGCAATCTAGGTAATTTTAAACAAGCCATTGAGTACTACAAAAAGGATCTTAGTATTGCTAAAGAAGTAGGGGATAGGGCTGGGGAGGGATCAACCTATGGAAATCTGGGAAATGCCTATCGCAATCTAGGTAATTTTAAACAAGCCATTGAGTACTACAAAAAGGATCTTAGTATTGCTAAAGAAGTAGGGGATAGGGCTGGGGAGGGATCAACCTATGGAAATCTGGGAAATGCGTATCTTAGTCTAGGTAATTTTAAACAAGCCATTGAGTACTGCGAAAAACATCTTAGTATTGCTAAAGAAGTCGGTGATAGGGCTGGGGAGGGATCAGCCTATGGAAATCTGGGAAATGGCTATCTTAGTAATTTTAAACAAGCCATGGATTACCACGAACACAGTGTTAGTATTTTCAAGGAAATTGGAGACTGTCTTGGAGAGGGAATCGCGTGGTTTTCGCAAGGTCATGTTCATGAATTGTTGGGTTCCTTGAGTAATGCCCTCAGCTGTTATCGTTTAAGTATAAAACATTTTGATGAAACAAGACATAGTCTGAAATCCGAAGATGAATGGAAAATAAGTTTTCGTGATTCGTATCGCGTGTCATACACTGCTCTGTGGAGGACACTTTTGAAGAATGGAGAGATCGAAGAAGCTTTGTATGCTGCTGAGAAAGGTCGAGCACAGGCTTTGATGGATATTTTGCAAGATCAATACGGCATTGACTCTCAGTCATTTTCTGCACTTGCTCCGAATCAAACTCTTACAGCTGCATTAGAGCTTTTACCTTCACAAGCCGTTTTTGTGGCACTTGCCGAGAACAAGATCACGTTTTGGGTGCTAAGAAAAGACAGCAAGATCAGCTTTCGACAACACGAAATCGCAAATGGAAGTGCTGATTTGTTGATGGAACTTTTTTGAAAGAGATCGGCGTATGGGATGGTGTCAAATGCGAGAATCGTTCTTTGGATACACTACGCAATGAGCTGTCTTGCAGCAAAAAACCTAGCAGGGAGAAAGGAGTTCTACCATCTTCATCATCTGTTAACTCTTTACAACCGTTGTATGAAGTCTTACTCGGGCCAATTGCAGACTTGCTCCAAGGAAATGATTTACTCGTTGTTCCCGATGGATCATTTTGCTTGGCTCCATATTTTGCATTGAGTGAATCTATCAGGATCCGCACCATTCCGTCGTTGACCGCCTTTAATGTGATCGTTGGAGCACCTGAATACTTCCACAGTAAGACTGGCTCACTGCTTGTAGGTGATCCGTGGATGAAGGAAGTTACTAACAACAAAGGGGAACCCATTTGGGAACAGCTTCCGTGCGCAAAACAAGAAGTAGAGATGATTGGAGAACTTCTGCAGACAACACCGCTGACTGGAAAAAGTGCCACGAAAGCTGAGGTGCTGAAAAATATGGAATCAGTTGCTTTAGTTCACATTGCAGCACATTGATGCCAAAAAACGGGAGAAATTGCTTTAGCCCCAAATAACGAACGGAAATCGCCAATCCCAGAGGAAGACTTCATTTTGAAAATGTCGGATGTTCAGAGAATTTCTCTTGGAGCAAGACTAGTTGTGCTGAGCTGTTGTCACAGTGGCCGGGGAGAGGTGAAGTCTGAGGGAGTGGTGGGAATTGCAAGGGCTTTCCTGTGTGCTGGAGCTCGGTCTGTTTTGGTGTCACTCTGGGCACTTGATGACGAGGTAACTTTGCTGTTCATGAGAAGCTTCTACCAGCACCTGGTAGTTGGAAAAAGCGCAAGTGCAGCTCTTCAACAAGCAATGAAATCTATGCGAGAGTCAAAGCAATATTGCGCTAAAAAGCACTGGGCGCCATTTGTGCTGGTTGGCGATGATGTCACGCTGGAATTTCCAAAAAAATGGTAAGTGAAGTTCGAGTTTAACTGAGAAAACAAGAGTACTTTCAAATTGGAAAATTGACGATAGGAATTCAAATAGGCCTAAGATGGCATGATAACGAGCTGCTACAATAGACAAAAGTAGTTGGGAAGGTTATGTAAATGGTTCGCTCCAGAGCTGTATGTACTTCCACCCGCTTCTGTTAAAGCGCAAAATAAATAGTTTCACCTTCTCTTATATAGACCCCTCGCCCCTTTTCAATGTTGGAAGGTAACTCAACAATTTCCCACTCAAACAATTCAGTTTTGCACATTATTGAATGAGGGGGGAGGGGAGAGAAGCAATGAAGACGTTAAAAGTGCTAACCTTCCCAATCATTCTATGATTGTAGCTTCTGGCGGTAGTGTAAACAATTCAAAGTTTTCTCTAACACACTTTTCTCACAAATGTAATTTCCACATGCATGCACAGTAGCATATTTAAAGGATACACTTCACATTGGTGGAAAAACTGTTTTCGTTCAGCCTTTTCTGGCTTTTTGTTAACTGGTGAAGATGGCTCATTTTATCACCTCGTGATGTCTCTTTCGGTGTTTCCGTTCTCCCATAGATCTCTTAACGTCAACTTTTATAAGGAATTCGAAGACAGCATCGTCCTGCACGTAGCCATTCGCATCGGCGTATTGTGTATGCTCGAAAGAACCAGCTATATATGGAGCTGTTTTTATTTATTTCTTTTTCTTTTTCCAGAATCGATGTCGAAGATTCTAGAAGATTACCTAGCACAGCCTGACGCTTCAGTGATTGCCGAACTTGTAAAAAAAAGTAGAACGGGTTAACAATCATGGTTATGCCAGTAGAACAAGCTCCAAAGGTTTTGTAGAAGTTTACTGCGTTAACTAAACCAACAGACTGACATTATTGTAAGTGAAATTATGACAGAAAGCTCAGATCTTTAGTAAAATGCTAGTTTTACCCGTTATTTTGATATTTCGTGTCTCATATAACTTCAACAGTCAGTGTTGCTCCAATGGCGATCAAAATCACAGTGCTATAGTTGAGTTGCTGAAAATGATGTTTTTTTTAGATCTTTGAAACTGGTTTTGTTGTATGAGTGTAAGCCAGTTTCGAAAGAAAAGAAAAAAAGAACACTTTTGCTGATGACCCTTAACATCAGACTTTTACCGTGATAAGGAAATTAAAGAGACGTGACATTTGCAACATTCAAAGATCACAAAATAGAAGGGAAACGACGGGTGAAATTTTTTTCCTGTTCTTCTGCATAACAAATGATTGAAATCATCAGCAATAAAGAAGACGTTTTTTCTTAATAAATTTCCAAGTTATTTATAGGGCTTACTCCTTCGAGTTATCGATGGTGTTTTTAAGCAAAGTGAAAGAATGTGTTTGCATTCGAAAGTAGTTCAATTCTTGGAATAATAGTTAGGGAACTAACAAATCCGTTGCAAAGTTGGAAAAAAATCTCTGGAGCAGATTCATAGCCACCTTCACAACTGGAAAATTTTAAGGTGGCTCTGAATCCTCTGCAGAGAATTTTTTATACCCTTGCAAAGAGTTTTATCTAAGCCTGCTAACCCACAAATGGGTTCACATAGTTCGTTTCTGAGATATAAGCTTTTGAAGACAAAATATAGGGCATTTTTTTAGAAGGCTTTTTCGTTGCTATGATAAACTTTTACGTCACATTAATGAGCACACCTTGTTAAGAAATGATTGGTGTTTCATTTGGTATCATAACATTTGATGTTATGTGAAACAGTTGGGGTAGATTCAATCCTTCCAAATAGTACAGTTGGTTGAAAGTGTTGGTTTGAGCCTCAAGGGAACAAAAGGCTACAGGCAGCCTATAGTATGGCCTTTTTTTTAGACCATTTCCGTCGCAAGGGTAAACTGATGGTATTTGGATATCCGGGTCATGTAAAGCAACCGAATGTTTAACTTACGTTTTAAACTGAAACCCTAATTTAATGTAAGGCTCTGTTGCATTTTGCGATTTTTCATGCAATAACGAGACAAGTTGCAAGTTGCACACTTTACCACTGCCAGAAACAAGGTGAGACAAATTGGAAAACCCTTCGCGGAAAGTAAAATCCATTGCTACTTTGCGCATTGGTTTACGCAAAGATACAAATTAAGTTTGTGAAGGTAGAGATCTGTAGATCAATGTTTTTTTTTTGAAAAATGTTACAAAAAAAGCTTCGAAAACGAAAACACTCGGAAAAGCGATATTAAAACACAAGGCATTAAGCACCATGGAAAGGAAACAGTGTTAAAGCCGGTGATTAGATGTAATAACTGTATATATCTACAATTTGTAGGTATGGGCACCGATTTTAAAAGGGTTTCCTTTCAAGGGCCTTTTCTTTTCGATAGCTTTGGTGTGGATACTATCCAAAAGAGACTATAAAGCCCTGGTTTCCAAAGTTTTTCATGTATTTCTCAATTGCTACTCCGTCCATGAAAACAGTGATTTCTTTTCGTCCTGGTGTAAACATAAAAACAAACAGTTGAGCCACAAAAAAAGTCTGGAAAAGTTAAGTAGTCAAAATGGAGTATGCTACAACAATAAAGGATTTGTTTGGAATGCCAATATGACCTTCATTTCATTTTTTGTTTTGCTTTTTTCTTGTTTGCGGGTGGGGGTGGGGAGAGGGATAACCCCTTCAAAAGTACTTGTTGTAGATTGCAAGGGTAAGTTTTTTCTACAACTAAGCACAGTTTTAAGTGGCCCCGGAATTAGAGAATTTGCAAACGAGTACCCCTACTTGACATTTCAAGCATTAATTAGTCTGACATGTTATGACTAAATACTTTTTATGATGGCAGCAAATTCCAAGAAAAAGATCATTAATCTTTTACTAGTCATGCTTTAAGCAAAACGTATTTAATGTCGTGATAATTGCATACCTCTGCCAAACGAGCATCATAGTTCCAAGAATAGTAAACACAATGATACCCGCCATCGCCACGAACGTTCCCAATCCAGATGACAGCGTTGTCGGCTTGGGAGCTGTCCAAAATGACGTTGTGGTCTGGAATGTGCTACTGTGCTATGAAGCGCTGTTAACAGTGAAAGCCCCACGGTGAACCATTTACGCCCCTCGCTCCGGCAATCAGCGCTTCGTTCAACGGGTATTAAAAGCCATAGCTATACAGATTAAATAAAAAAAAGTCGAAAGCCACCACTAAAATCACCAGTGATAGAAATGGCTACCTGTAGATCCAAAAGCCGTTCACAAACGGAGCACGATACGCCAAAAAGACTTGTTTCATTCACCAAAACGTGCCAACGCAAGTTTTGTGGTCGTTTTCCAAAAAGAAGCCCTTAAAGCACAAACAAAGTTGCGAACAGCCATGACTCACGATTGGTCACCACTGTGCTCATTGATCAATCGCGGGTCGCTAAGCATTCTTCCAACTGTCTTAGGCTTAGTCTTCCAACGAATAAAAGCCGAATTCGATGGCTTTCGAAGCAAATGTTTGCAGAGTTTGGCTGCCCTTGATTCCTTCTCAGTGTACAAGCGCTAGCGGCTCAAATGAAGAAGACGAATGGGCAGCGGAGGTATCGTCTGTGATTTACGTGGAATTTCGAGGCGATCGAAGACTTAGGAGGGATTTTATGGCCCTTTCCCTTCGGTGAATCCGTTCGGCGGCTTGGTCTCGGTGCCCAACCTTTGGTAAAGAATATATAGAGGGAAAAGAAAAGGAGCCCAAAATCACCTAAATTGCTCTTAATCGACCCAGAAACTGTACCAGAGACAAAGAAACACAAGTCGAGGCAAGGTAAGCCATTTTTTTTATTTTAAATTGAATTTTGAGAAAAACGATTTTCCCCATACATATAGTACAATATATCGAGCTTGGGCTACCTGTGATTTGGCTAGAGACAAATGTCGCTGTCGTTTTTTCACTGCAATACAACTCTCGCTGTCGCTGTTTCGCTAGAGTACAAATGTTCGCAAAACATGCTTAATTTTCGCGTCCTGTAATTTTGTTTAATTCAAAGAGTAAGCGTCCGTAAAAACGTCCTTCTTTTTACTTTCACCATTACTGAGAAAGCCAGCCATAGGCTTTTGAACGGTTTTGGTGAACTTAGCGACCTTAATTAACGGGCCTAGCCACAGAGCCTCATTATCCTCGGAGTCAGAGTCAGAGTGGATGGATTTTGTCTCGTTAAGTCCAGGTTCACTTTCACTCCCAGAGCTGGAAGACACTAACACGTGTTTTTCTGGAAGAGAGACAGTTAAGAGTACGTTACTTCCAAGATTTGCTAACTAGTATAACTAGTTTTTAGAACAGCTTCTGCCTTAGTCCTGTTCCGGGACTCCCTCTTACCCCGCCCTGAAAATGGGCCTGGAACCCAGGCGGGAAAAGAGAGAGTCCTGTATTACTTGCAGGCGCATGCTCGGAACGACGCCATTTTTTCCCACAAAACTGGGGGAAAAACCATATTTGGAAAGAGATTCCTAATTTGGGCATAGTTTATTTGGAGTGTATACTGAAAACATGGCGGATAATGTGAAAGGAAATTTATGATGCCAAGCTTCCGGAGGCATTTGATTGCGCATTTGAGAAATGTCATTTTAACTTTGTGCCCAAGGCGGAAAAATTTCAAGCTATCCATGCATTCGTTATCGGTAATGATATTTTTGTTAAAGAAGCAACAGGAGTTGGCAATTCTTTCTGTTACGTTCAAGTTCCTTATGCTTGTGATTTTCTTCGATCCGAGTCCGATGTTAGTTATAAATCAGTCCTTCTAATCGTGAGTCCCTTAAAAGCACTTATGGAAGATCAGATTTGTGACATACGAAAGTGTGGAATTTCGTGCCTGAAACTTCATGGTGAATTCCCAACTGAACATGATTTTGGCGCAGAAAATATCAAGTTTTGATATGCTCTCCCGAGAGTCTTTCAAAAAAATATCGTACGCATGGCTGTTAACGAGGCCCAATGTGTGTTACAGTTGTAAGTATAAAACTGTTGGTTGTGGATGTGAATCGCTCAGCAATGACTAATAAATCTCCGGCCGGAACTCTTGTTTATCGATCATTACTTCTCTCGATCTATAATTTCTAGTTATATGATGACCGCACTGATCCAGTGTATTGATATTTGAGGTGCACAGTAATTATTGAAACTGTGATTCCATATTGTCTTAGGAGTTTAGGTTGGATACCCTGTGTAATTATATAAAACAATTAGAAAAAAAATTAAACGAAATTGAATCACGACCTGGACTTGTTATTGTTGTTGATAAAGTAACTCTTCCTAATTTATACACGTATATGCACAGTCAAACATCAATTATCCGCACGTTGATTGTCAGGATTTTTTGTTTTCTCAAAACTTGTTCGTGAATATTAATGAATGAGGATGTTAAAGGCGATTTTCCTTCCACTAAAACCTTGAAAAATGCTACTTAAAAGCATTTTTCCATCTGAAATGCATTGTTAGGGATTTAGTCAACATGTTTACAAACATTACTGATGATACCTCCACAAAATACATCATCAGTCAGTTTTGCAGTCCTCAGAGTAGACTGAGAGTGGTCATTGTCACAGTAGCTTTTGGGATGGACATAAACTGTCCTGATGTCTCCCAAGTCATTAGATCTCCTTGCAGCCTTTTGAATTATGCTCAGGAATCTGGCAGGTGGTGGAGGGATGGGACACAAGCAGTAGCCAAATTATATTACTCAAACAAAGAGTTTGGGATCTGTTCTTCCAAGTTTAACAGGAAGACAACAAAGTACCAATCTGAAATCTGTGATCTTCTGAAAATGAAGTTGTATGTGTGAAACAATTGAGAATGTCATTGGCTTTTACTTTTGCGCTATTTTGATGGAGAAGCAGATGCAAAGCAAGAAATTGAAAGTATGAGCATATATATGTAACTGTGAAGAGTGCCTTCTCATTCAAGCCATGGATTCAGTAGAGGTTGATGACAAGCAAATGACAGACAACCACCAGAAACTGAGAAGCCAGTTCTTAGTGGAGACCAGAGAAAGTGCATTGAAAATCAACTGCTACAACTGAGAGCATCGCTGTTGAATACTACCTCTCTTCTTTTTCCTGACCATGGTACTGGACTTTTTTCTAACATTGTGAAACAAATTGTGGAGAACTGTGAGACTGTTTTCGCCACAGAAGATGTTCTCCAGAAAACAAATGTTTTAGACCCTATTTTGGCTCAGAATATCATTGACATTGTGGAAATGGAAGAAAACCCTGACATCCTGGTCTAAAAGTTAAAAAGTCCAACAGTGAAATTTTCTAGTCTGTTGATAAAACTCAACCTTCATAATCCAAAAAAGTATCTTGGTTAGATGTAAGTGTAGTAGCTGTGAAGCATTGAAAAAGAAAACATGAGGCTTTGTTTATATGACCTGGTGCAAAGTCAGGATGTTGAAACCCTGTTTTTCACACTGGTAAAGGGTCATGTTCACCCAAAAGACCTTGTGCACTGAGGCTAGTTTCCCACAGTGGGAACATCTCTTAAAGGAATTTGTGAAAGCCTGATGGCACATCCAACCAATCAGGATGTTGTATTAATTTTTCAATGGTAGAGCCATTTCAGACGAACGCGAGCACAAAGTATTTAAAGTGAACATGTCCAGTTAATATCACTACCTACCCTCAAAGACCTTCTTTTCAACAATAACAGTCACTCCTCATCAGAATCAGATTGATCAGAATCAATTTCTGGCCCACCATACAAATATTGACCATTCGAAATTTTTTTGACCAATTTTGTCATCCACCTCTTCAATTCTCCCATGTCAAGACACTCCAAGAGGTTTTGAGGGTGGTTAGGAAATGTAGAGTGACATCCTCTTGGAATTTTACTAAACACATCTCGCTGGGACAATTCCCTAAACATGATTTCAACATCATCAGCAGAGCTCATTGTGCTGTGTCCTTTAGATTGGGAAGTGACACCTATGACTCTGTCAATATTTGTTAAAATAGTTTGCCCCTTTGATTGTGAATGACAATATCTCAGTGCACTTGTTTCATTTAGATTCTTTTGAAGCGTTGCAAAGTGCATGGTCTTTAATATCTCGAACCTCGTGCCCAACCCTCTTATCTATTGGAATGCATCCACCTGGCTTTCCAGTGTCATTGAAGTACTTTCCCCATTTTAACTTTGCATATTTTTCAAATAATCACTTATGTGATTATACTAGAACAATTATTTACCAATGTTCACCTCACCTTTGGTGAATAATTGTTAATTATTGACTTCAAATAGTACTCAATCTATCGAACAGGATATCCATTCAGTTGTAATTTTCCAACTGATAATTTTTTACACCTAAGTTAAGCATATAGTTAATATCATTAACACTTCAGCTTTCAATAAATATGAAATACTCTAACTTGAAGCTCTAAAATATTGACAGTCTAGATAATACATGGTTACCTACTGACATAATGACACTGGTTTCCACTTTTCAGTGATAATAATAATAATCCTCCCAATGTTGCTCTTGTGAAGCCACTCAGTCCTTTGTCCTTGAGTGGCTTTGTAGCTCAAGTGGTAAATCTCATTGAACCACCTGAATTTTTTAGGTGTCTGTAAACAACAATAATTATTTGCTTAATTGTCCAGATAAGTGTGATGATCACGTCTCTCTTTTGTCTAAAACCCACAATTCAAATATGCACTCATTTCATTAATCACTGACAACTCTGTTCTCCAATATTCAAGTTATAACTTCCTTACTTGATTGAAAATTATGATTGTACAAACTGTGCAGTACGATTTACATTTTCTGCAGATAGCGCTCTTCTCTTCCCAACGAAGGACTTTGATCGGGCTTTTCACACTTGGCGCATTTGCTGCCATACGTTCACTTACATGGAGAAATAAAAGCTGTGAACTTGTAATATTGAGCTTACTCTAAAAGAGCGTTGCTTCCCAAAGCAAACTAAAATGATTGCTTACAAAAAGCGTGAATAAAGAAAAAAATCCCGCCATTTGAGGTTTAAGAGACCGCCTTCAAGGTATAAAACGAACGATGGAAGAAGCACAAGTTGAAATCATCGCTTCGAACGCCATTTTTGTTTGCACCAAAGCGGTGTGGAAACTGGATGCTACAATTTTCAACAGCCAATCAGACAAAAGTCTCCTTTGTTCTATTTAATGCAATCTGATTGGCTCGTTCCGAGCATGCGCTTGCAAGTAATACAGGACTCTCTCTTTTCCCGCCTGGGTTCCAGGCCCATTTTCAGGGTGGGGTAAGAGGGAGTCCGGAACAGGACTACTTCTGCCTCGACCTTTGGCGCTTATTCTCTTCTCGGTCTCTGACCCACACGAAAGTAAAATGGCTGACAGTTCGGAAGTTATTATTGTGGCAGAGTGTGCTGACTGATCATCACGCTTCCGGCATGCAAAAGCGAAAACAGATTAGTCCCGACCTTTTAAGGCCCGCCCACCAGAAATGATAAGAAATTTGTTAAATTCCGGTTTTAAAACTCTGGCTTACACAATTCGTATGGGGTTTTAAGGGGGGGTTTATAACTTTGAGGGGGTGGGGGCGCTATAAGGGGAAACGAGCCACGGAAAAAGCCGCTGTTACACATTGAAACTTTGTGCTGAAACTTATGTGCAACGGCGCTGCAAAACAAGTTTCAGCAGGCTTCCAGCGTGTAACATAACTGGTCGAACCTCGTTCGGGAATGTTGTAGTAGGTAAATGTTACGTTCTCGAGAAAAACGAAACCAAAGACGTGGGCTCACAAGCGTGCTTGCACAAAGTAACAAGAGGCCGGTTCCCCAGTGTTGCATGGTTTTTATACCCAGGTTATATGCATAACAATAGACTCCTTGAAGAGTTATCTTCAGCGCAAGCCCAACGAAATACGCACTATGACGTCATAACATCGAGTATGGTGAAAGAGAATACCTTGCCACTCGCACAAATTTCTGCGCAGCTGGCTACGTCGTAAGCAGAACCTAATAAATGCAAGAATTCAAGTAAGAATTACTTTAAAATTAAACAAGCCTTTACCTTACCTGTAAGGTGAAGTTTGATTGGAATTCTATCTCCTCATTGATGCATAGAGAGATCACGTGAGAAAGCGCATGCGTGATGAAGGTCATCCTTTGCAGACAGTGGCCCATGTATGTTCATAAACCCCTCTGGGTAGGGAGCCCCGTATTTAGGGCGGAATTCCAATAAAACTTTACCTTACAGGTAAGGCTTGTTTAATTTTTAATGTCCTCATTTGCATATTCGAGATCCCGAGAGACTTCAAAGCACATGGGCCATAGCAAGTCACAGTAATGAACAACAATCTGCTGTACAACACAACAATAGGTTTATTTTAGCTTACCAATGGCATCTAAAAGTAGAAATTAAACAGAGCAATTCAGAATGGATTGTCCATAGTTATTGCCCTCGGTTACATCTTTCTTGTAGTAGGTAGCAAAAGTACATTCTGCGGACCATCCTGCAGCAGCCATTACATTTTCTAGAGGTACACCTTTCCTAAAAGCAGCTGAAGTGGAGGCTGCACGTGTACTGTGTGGCGTCCTGACGAGGGACATGCAATCAGTTTAGGTTTAGGCCACAGAGGGTGCAGTTTGGTCCTGTCGTGTGGTAACTGGAGAAGGGAGGCTTCCTTCGGTAGAAGTACTGGCTGGGCTGATTAACATTTGACACATCTTTGGAAACAAAACTTGCGTTCTCTACAGTGGGGCTATAACTAAGGCTCTGGCCTGCTCTTCCTGCAGCTTTTGAAGAACGCTGGACAGCATGGTGAAAGGAGAGAAAATATAAACATATTTATCTCTCCAGCTCAAACACATTGCATCAGTTGCATAGCCATCGGGGTCTGCACGCCCTGACTCAAAAGGCTTAATTTGATAATTATACGTTGAGGCAAATACATCTATCTCAGGTCTTCCCCATTTCTTTGTTAACAATTTGAAAACACTTGGTTGTAGCTGCCATTCAGTTCTATCCTGAAATTTTCGACGAAGTCTGTCTCCAGTTTCATTTTGAATGCTAGGAATGCGCGTAGCACTTAGCCAAATCTTCCTTTCAATACACTACAGCCAATTGTCTCGAGCAACCTTGTTACATGCCGTAGAATGTGTACCACCCATATTGTTAATGAATGCCACTGTGGTAACATTATGTGATTGTAGAGGGACAGTAGCCCAAATTTAGCGGCTTTTAGTTCAAGGCAGTTAATGTGTTCACATTCAGCAACTTCTTCAGCAAGCCATCTGCCGCCGGTGGGTGCCATGACATCCCGGCATGTACCCCATCCTTCCAATGGGGTATCGGTGGTGATGGTAAAATCAGGATTACCGTGAGAAATTGGCTTTATGTTTTGCCAGCTTTTTTTTTTTGTTGTCCACCATCTTATGTCTGACTTAGACAACTCTGAAAACTGCATTTGAGCTTCAAAAGACACTCGCTGTTTTTTAAGGGCAGAATTTTTTTCAAGTTAAAGCTGTTTGTAGAACAATGGGACATGTTCTACATCCGGGAAAAAAGACACGAGAGTGCCAATTAATTTGGCAGCTTCTCTGATTGAACAAGACTGGCTTTCCAAAATATCACTTCCCAACTTAATAACTGTATCAATTTTTTTCCTTAAGGAGAGTCAATGTCATGTTAATAGAGTTCAGTAGAAACCCTAGATGTTTTATAACCTGCTTTGGGTGGGTGGTTGATTTTTCCCTTGACAAGCCCAGGTCACCAAAAGGAGTGAAGGTATCGTTTATATTCGCTTTTCATTGATCAGGGGTATCACCAAGTAAGAAACTGTCATCGAGATAACCACTTGAAATGTGGCCTCTGGTTCGCAATGTGGAGTACACTGGTCTCATGAGTTTAGTAAAGATTCTTGGTGCAAAACGCAAACCATTCAGGCAATGTAATAAATTTGTTTAATTGGTGCCCAACTCTAAATTTCAAATATTTCTGCGATTCTGGACTGATGGAAATAGAATAATATGCAAGTCAAGTGAGCCCATATAGTATTTTTTCTTCATTAAATTGATACATGATTGAAGGGTGGCTATCTTAAAATGGATGTGGGCAATATGCTTGTTTAACTTTTTGAGATTCAATATCATGCGATATTTACATTTAATCTTAGGTCGTAGAAAAACTGGTGATATGAACTCTCCATCTTCATGAAAACATTTTACGATCACCCCTTTCTGAATAAATTCTTCCAAGAGAGTATTTAATGCCATTTCCTCATGTTTTTCAAATTTTGGTTGTTGGGGTGGGAAAGCCTGAGTTGGCATTGTAATAAAATCAAGTTTATAACCATTTACAATATCCAGGATTACTTTGTCATACGTGATTGTTTGCCATTGTCTTATGCAAAACTTTAATTGAGCAGCCTGCACAGTATCGTTACTGACCAGTATTCTCTCAAATTGCACACCAGACTTTCCTGGCACTGGCCAGTCACTATAGTTAGCGCTCACCTGAACATTATTTACAAGTTTCTCTCTTGGTTTTGTCACTATCGTCGAGGCTGATAAGGAGGTTGGTTCCTCTGTGGTGGATTTCGATATCCGCCTCTCTGCTTG
This sequence comes from Montipora capitata, assembly GCA_949126865.1. Classification (NCBI taxonomy): domain Eukaryota; kingdom Metazoa; phylum Cnidaria; class Anthozoa; order Scleractinia; family Acroporidae; genus Montipora; species Montipora capitata. The sequence continues at coordinate 6,193,281 of OX421449.1, read as the reverse complement.
CAATAGCGCCTCTGCCGCGGTCTAAAAAAGGGAATAATCTCCTGGTTTCTGACCCGCCCTGTGACTACTGCTGTGAGGTCATTTTTGTTTCAATGTTACTTCAGAAGTCACTTTACTAGCCTCTGACAAATACTTAACTGACTTGCCAAGTTCAGTACCAAACAACAGGCCATCCTTAACTGGTTTTTTGTCACTGCACAGCATTCTGTATTCAGTCTTCATGTATGATCTGAACAGAGTTCTCCTTCTGAAATCTATTTCATGTGAAGCATCACTCAACAACGAAATGCTGTCAGAAAGGGTTTTCATAATAGTTGCTGCAGAGGGGGCAGGTTTATTGCCTTTTTCGGCTTTCATGAAGTCATCTAGAATTCTAATGACTGAAGTAATACCCTTATAGCAGGGGTTTTTGGGCTTTCTGTAGCATGACATCATCGGTTTTTTCTTCTTTCCTGCCGCTGCTAAATATTTCTGGGTTGACTGGAACAACTTCTAAACGATTGCAGTTTCCCGGCGTAGGAATTTTTTTCATCAACTCATCACGGGCTTCTTTGCTCATACCTTTGCTAAGCAGTTGTTTTACCAACTCTGCTAATTCAAGTGTCACATCCTCGCCGTTTTGTTGCGGTTTGTGTACCACTTTTGCCATACCAGCGAGCATGCTCGATTCCTCCTTTGCTTTTTTATTTGGTGGTTCGTCATGCGGGTTTGATACAGATGACACAGTGGATGCCAAGTTAAAATCCGCTTCACTTCCATAAGCGCGTTATGGCGTCGCTGTCGCAATCAACGGCCTGGTTATAATTGCCGTAGGCCGTTTTAATTTCAGTGATGACTGGTGTTATGCTCTCAAGGGAGCCAAAAAGCTGTACGTTTCAGCTGTTGTTTTATTTCATCCATTTTGTCAACTAGATTGCAGGAAGAAGCGGTGGCCGTTCGTTTTGCCGCTTAATTTCCCGCCATCGATGGAGCTTGTTTGCTCGACGTTTTCTCGCGGTCGCCTGCCGCTTTGCAACTCTTTTCTGCCTTTCCAGCAGGGCTTTTTCCCTTTCGGGCAGTTGTTTCAGCAGCATTAACACCCTTTCGGGGCTGCTTTTCAGTAGCTTTTAGCTTCTCCAGCAGATATGTGACGTTCGTCAATTGACTCTACTGTGGCGGGTGCGCGTAGTTTCTCGTGGTCTAGAGACATGGCCGTTAAATGGAATAAATCTTAACCAGTAATTGAAAATTCGATCTCAAAGAATACTTTAGCCCTCGTACAGACTTTCGTCTGTAAGTAGACGAAACTAGTAGAATGGCTGAAGCGTCGATGCAAGAGATTTTAAAACGATAACTCTAGTATAAATCCTTAGGATCTTCCTTCATGATCTTCACCACGCATACGCTTTCTCACGGGATCTCGCATATGCAAATGAGGAGATAGAAATTGAAGCGCGTGCTGCCACTTTTTCATTTGTTTTGCTTTTCTATCTTTATACTTTCTTTTATGTAGATTATTAGCCCCGCGGGCTCGTGCAATTTTGTTAGTCTGAGAAATTTACTTGTGCTTATTTCTAGCAAACTCGAAATCATGTCATCAGCTATACTAATTGGGCCACCTCAGCAAACATGTTTAAAACATCGACGATCAATCACA
>OX421449.1:6179145-6184145 GCA_949126865.1 Montipora capitata | reverse complement strand
AAATTTAGATTGCGTGTGACCCCCCGCAAACCTTAAGCTGATTCTGAATATACTCTGAAATTACTGCTAAATCACCCACAAGGATAGGTTCAGCTTGCTTAGGGGTAACCCTAGCGCGAAGCTGTTCTTCCCTAACATCCGCTAGGTACCTACACCTAGAAGAAAGTGCCACTCCACACCTCTACCGTTGTCAGCAAATATCGACCTAACCTTCCCAATCAAGGAGTCAACGGTACCAAACGCTAGCCTCTAAGGACAATCACAAGGAAGACCATCGCGATTCGTACTTAGGCACATTTGATTATGGACCTTAGTTCTTCCTCCTGTATCTTTCCAAACAAGAAAGGTGATAACGTCAAAGGAAGAGCAATGGCTAACAATTTGGGAAGGGATAGGCTCTCTAGAAATTGAATAAGCTCCCGTTCCAAAGCACTTTTCTGTCGAGCATAACGTGAAGAAGACCGCTGATCCGAAAGAACCTGCGGGCGCTTTGAAATTTTATCCTCGTCAACCTTGAGTGTTGGACCCTCGCTGGGCTTCCCTCCAGAGCGCCTTGCATAGCCACATTATTGACAGAATTTAAAATCCTCATCGTTAGGACGACAGGAAGACGGACAAAATACTGACGTCGAGTACAATCTGCGAACTCTGAGGAGCGTCTGGAAAAAGAAGAACACCCTACACTTTAAACTAGCGTACTATACATTAAAATCGTGCAACACGCCCAGCCCACAAATCCACTGGGAAAGGAACGGCCCTATAGCCACCCTTTGAGGGAGACAAAAGAAAGTTCATGTCCCCTCTCTTTCCAAGGCCGGCACAGATTTTCAGACGCACGGGCCATCAATTCAGCACACCAATACTTCTGGGGAGAACACAAAGGAAGTAGAATTGTAAATGAAATACCAAAACTAATAAGCGAAAAGGGAGGAAAATCATAAGGGTTAGACATACAGTCCATTGCTCGCAAGTCCTGACAAAAAATATTCACACTCCTTGACTGAGGGCTGGGAAACGGAGAAACGTGAGGTAAGGGATAACCATCTCTATCCCTGACAGCATTGGAGTCCAAGGCCAAAAGATCAAATGAAAGACCATGAGCACCACCGAAGGCTCTAACAATAGCCTCAAATGCAGTCAAAGAAAGCGCCGAATCACAACGAGTAAGAAGTTCAGAAGGATCGTCCGCCAGATTCTCTCCGGAAGGAACTTATAGAAAGTTTAGTTGGATATTACGGGACGCCAATTCAAAAGACAATTGCTTCGTCACCGACGTCAACTGGGAGGAAGACTTACTACCCTGTCCTACCCAGACGTCAATGACCACCTTGCTGTCTACGCGGGCGTCAATCCGACAGTTATGAAAGGAGTCCGGTAAAGCTGTGATCGCATACACCAAAAGAGACTAGTCACCAGACGGAGAGTGAATGACACACCCCCAACCATGCCCTGACGCATCCGTGGAGAGAGTTAAACTGTGATGTTTCTCATCCCTCCACGAGAGACATTGTTCCCAATTATCGAGGAAACGCCAATGCGCTATTTCCTCCAACAGAGGTTTCGACAAAGAAACCATGCCATCGGAGTTTACCAATGAAATATCTCTACATACGTCTCTGACAAAACGTTTAGCGGCCGGAACAGCCAACGAAAAAGGAATACATTTCCCTTGAAACCTCTGCAAAGTTTTTAGAGGAGCAGTAGAAGACTTCCCACCAAGGTTACTCTCTCTAAGTCGGGCAAACAACTCAATCTTACGTTCGGGAATTAAGAACGATTGCTTTGTAGAATCTACATTAAAACCCAAATATTCTAAAGACGTAGTAGGGGACAAGACGGATTTTTTAATGCCAATAGACTACGTGTAACCAAGTTCCACTAGAACAGACAAGCCTACAACCAAAGCCGCACATTTCTAGCCGCACTCAATCGAAAGTTAGCGGACCTCTTCTCCGGAAGAACCGACCACGGGCCACAGGATGTTAAGAGTTCGCCATTTAACCGGTCATCGATATACAACGAGCAAGGGATACCCTTAGACCTCAAAGATCCTGACGCCCAAAGCCCTCTTCTATGGTAAACGAAAGGTGATATCTTCCAACCAAACGGTCAAGTAGTGCAAACAAACCACAGACCACCAAAGCTGAAACCAAAATATGATTGCGAAGCTTCTGACCAGAGGATGTGGTCATAGCCTGACTTATCGTCGCACTTCGTCATAAACGAGTTTGGGTACACAAAGCGAGTCACATCAGACAATTTGTCAAGAGAAAAAGGAGCATCTCTCATCCACAAATTTAAGAATCGCGCGTCCAAACAGAGCCTACGCTTGGAGGGTTTAACAGTTAACGGAAGAGCAAGGTGGGGAGGGTCATCAACACCTACCTCGCCCCAAACCCTAAACGCACCCGTTCTGACTCGATTGATGAATTCATTGAAATTTTTACAAGAGACATGAGTACGAAATTGCTTCTGAGGAGGCAACCTTGAAGAATAACCAACTTTCTTATATAAACTGGTAAAAAGCTGTGAAAATTTAAAAATATCTACTTTATTCTTTATCCAATCAGAGATAGAGTCCCTTAAGGGGTGTTCTTGGAGGACTACAATTGTAGGTCCCAGGCTTCCAGACTATGTTGCAAACCGCCGGCTATAAAGTATTCGGGGTTTCTTAGACAAAGCCAGTCTAAATCCGGGACTTTTTCCAGATGAGAGCACCTCACTCCAGGACTGGGCATGTAATGTCGCTCCCTTCTGAACGGGAACCCCGTTTACATTCACCCAAGAAGCCACACTTCTAGGCTTGACACCTCTTACTTGAAGTTTAAATTCATCTAAACTGGTACCTCGACTATCCTTCCCTAAAGTTGAGTTTGACTGGAGACTCATGGCCTAGCGCAGAAAAAATAGCAAAAACGGAACTCACCCCAGAGAAAAGAAAAACAAAAGGAAAATTGCAGAATTAAATTATCCTACGTCGAGTGAAAATAACAAAATGTGACTTCTACGGAGTGAACAAGAAACGGGGTTCCCGATCAGGAGAGAGCAACCGCACACATCTGAAAACAGAACGTCTAGTGGCTCCCGTATGTGGCAGACCAGCAGGAGTTGCTTGGGCCCGACCCAGAACCAAGAAAAAAATTACAAAAAGTTGTTGCAGGAAAATAGGTATGGCAAGCTGCTCTATATTCTACATTGCATTTATTCTTCAACGCGAAGGAAATTCAACCACGAAGACGGTTCGATAAACTAAAGCCCTTTAAATAACAAACCAATTTTTTTTGTTTCTGTTTTTGTTAAACTAACCAAAATTGAAAACAAATAACGACTTCTACGAAGCAATACAAACAAATGACCCAAACAGAAAAGTATTAACCAAAACACAATTTATTCAAATTTCCTATTGGAAATCAATCACAGAAGTACTCGACTACAGCCGCTAAAACAGCACCATTCTACATCGAATTAAAAGGAAAAAAAGAACATAAGTTGTATTGCCCCATTCTCAAACCGAATCCTTCTCTCTATTAGGATTATAGTCACTATAGGTAAAGAAAAACAACAAACATGAAAAGCCAACAAGACTCTGAACAATCCAGAAAAATATACCATCTTTTTTTGTTTGTTTTAAAAACCACATGAATTGCCCACAGCAATAACGAAAGACGCAAATCAGAAAGCAAAATACAGAGCACTACACAACCGGTAAATCTCTTGAGTTTACCAACATTATTAAGTCCACAGCCAGAAAATTGTTTAGAATTTACCAACATTGTAAAGTCCACCGAAACAAAAGAAACATCACAACGTACCAGAATGCCGTAACACTTGAAAAACTTAATCCAATGAAAACTGAACCGAAACGAAATAATTAAGTTATTCAAAAAACCGCAAAAGAATTACGAAATGAACGAATGCTTTATCCCCTGACGCCTCAAGGGCGAAACAACTCACAAATCTAGCCCCACCAGGCACATCTTAAAGGCCACTATCTCGTACACTTCAATAGTAGCCTCACCAGGCACGTCTCAAAGGCCAGAAACCTCACAGGCAAAAACCCATAAGTAGAATTCAACACTATAAAAATCAAGTTAGACAAATTGCTAAAAGTGTAGCCCCGCCAGGCACGCCGCACAGGCCATTAACCCCACAAGCATAAAAAACTTCAACATGTCCTCGCACGTAAGCCAGACAAACGACGCCCCACCAGGCAAGCCACACAGGTCAAATAATTCAAACGGACTATAAGTTTCCTAGAGAAAAAACGAGAACTAATACTAGACGCAATAGAACTTACGGCAAGAGATTATATGGTACCTCAGGTTGAGCTTGAGGGGCCGCCACTGCTTGAGCCTGAGGCTGTCCCGCCGCCTGGTAAACCCACAGGTAACCCAGGCTCACTGTATGTGCCACATAGGTAAATATAGAGAATATATGAGGCGAAGTTTAGGTCTGGAAATTTGCTAGAAAATGGAAATAAAAATCGATGAAACTTACCATGTGGTGAGCTGTTGTTGTCTTCAATACATACACGAAGTTTCAGGAAAAATGGTCCCCGTTCACCTTCCTTCATAGTATAGTGACAAGGTAGGAGACGGAAGACAGCGTTGGGACTCCGATCGACCCAAAACAAGCACGATTGTTTTCGCGAAAATCGAATCCAGTCGCTAAATAAACAAGCCAGCCTCGTGGAAAATAAATTCTCTAAACCATGAATCCACTGAAGCATCTCCAGGTAGCAACGCCACCAGGCTCCGTAGAACTTGTAAGTCAACCTGCTAAAATGGCGGCCAGAAGCCTTTGTCCTCGCAAAGTGTCCTGTTCAAAATAGCACTGAACTCGGGACGCCTGGAGACGAGTATAATAAGTCCTCCTTTAGGGAGGGGAGTTTCAGATTGCTCAGTGATTTTTGTTTTTAGCAACTTGGGACCCTCCCTCCAGGGGGACTTATTATACTCGTCACCAGGCGTTCCGAGTTCAGTGCCATTTTGAATTGGACA
>OX421449.1:6156645-6174145 GCA_949126865.1 Montipora capitata | reverse complement strand
AAGTGCTCCATAGGAGCAATCAATTCTATCCGAACATTGCTACTTTAAAACAAGGCATTTATGGTCAGATTGTTAATCCAGATCAGGTTGGCTCAAAAGATGCTCTTCTGCTTGCTAAGCTTATCAAAAGAAAAATTCTTGTCACTATATCACTATATCTTAAAACTCGATTTAAAAATAAAAAATGCGTGCGTTTTGCTTTTGACACCATTGCATCTTGTTATAGTTTTTTTAAAGTTTAATTCGTGCTTAATGTTTTAGATTAGTCTCACACTGTGACAAAGGAACGGAAACTAAGTGTATGTTTCTAGTAGATTGAAGCAAAGAAGCTAATTTGTGAGGCAAGGATCATTCCAAGAAAAAAAGAGTATTTCCGTTTTGTTATTCATGTTTCTTTTTTTTTTCCCTGTTTTTTTAATCCGACTGCAGATTTCGTTCTTTGGCCACGCTCTAATTACTATGCTGTGTCTTTCTGAGTGACTCAGGGAAAAAGGTCAGTAATTTTCAAGTTCATCCTAATGATTGTAAATACTTTAATACTTCGAGAGTATTGAAACTAGGACTGTGTGCTTGACAATACCGGTCGCCAACGGCTGTGATAAAACTTCAGGATTAATAAACAATATCCTAGGCCTGCAGGTTTTACAAACCCAACCGTAGCACCTGTTTGAATTGAACAAAAGTTTCAGGCGCGTTACAATTAAAGTGCTACTATGATCAAAAAATCATTTTCTTTTTTCTTCAGATTTTCAGTTTGTTTGCTTAGCACCTCACTGGCAACATTTTGAGCTTGGATATTTTTCCAAAGGCTGTTTACTTTGAGTATAAATTTTGGATTTCACAGTCCGCCAATACTCACATTCAAAACTGACCGATGGGACCTCAGAGTGTCGAATCTAGGGAAAGTGACATCATTTACTCACCAGCTTAAAATGCAGTTCATTTTATATGCAAAACACAAGTTTAAAAGTCTGAAAGCCCGAAACTCCCGTGATGCATATTAATTAAGCCTCGTACACACCCATTGCATTCTTAAACTCATGAGTCTCTGACGTTTTTTTCTCCTCGATCCAGCTGTCTCAAATATTTCAAAGCTGGTAATGGCGCACCATTAAATAGGAAAATTCTAGTTAAAATAAACAGGCGCCTTTTGGAAATCAAAGCTTAAAACGTGGGTCACATAACATAGTCTTGAAGTCCAAAGAAAAAGGAGAATTGATGTTTTGGTTGTAGTAGCACTTAAAGTATATCTAAATTTTCATCTGTGGAGAAGAAAATCGTTGATCGATATTAGCTTCAGTCCTGCTTCTTGGTAAACTTTGGTTTTTATCTCACATTTTCTTCTTTTTTTAACTTCTTCAATTACCTTACTGAGTCCTCTGTTGGGATGTATTACCATCCACTTAGAGACGATTTTATTTAGGGGGGATCTGGATCTCTTACATTTAAGCCGAAAAGACAAACTAGAGGATATGTATTTTATATACAAGGCCAAAAAGGTTATAAAATGGTTAAAAATTAAAATGTTTGAACCAAACGTTTTCGGCTGTTTGCCATCATCAGGGTTAAAAAATGATGACCGGCCGCACGTACATATATATCCTATGTAATTCCCGATGGGAAAAGTTTGGAGACATAGGAAATAACTTGTTTGTTCAAACTGGGGCGGAATTGTTGGATCATTAGCCCCTCGACGAATCTGCGCTTGTGGAATGTTTGTGCTGAGGAGAGAACACGCCAAGTGAAAGAATGTGACGGGTCTTCCCGCAGGTGTTTTGCAGGTTCAGAGGTGTGAACAGGATTTGAATGCTCCGCAATTCGTACTGGTAAGTTTATCATATATGTACGTGCGGCCGGTCATCATTTTTTAACCCTGATGATGGCAAACAGCCGAAAACGTTTGGTTCAAACATTTTAATTTTTAACCATTTTATAATCTTTTTAGCCTTGTATATAGAATATATTTTTACTAAGCGAACATTATAGAGGATATGTGTTATTCACAAGCAAGGTATCCACAAATACCTGACTATAACATGAATAAGTTTAGTCCATATCATGCATGAGTCAACAGTGTATTTTGGAATGCTCAGATGTTCAGTTTGTAGAAGCGATTTTAGGTCATTTTTTTAGGGAAACGGGTGTCTGCAGTGCCTAATAGACCTCAATGCCCCGCCCCTTCCCCGTCAAAAAGGCTTCGAACATTAAGTATCATGTCAATGTCTTACCCAAACGCAATGCAATTCCTATTTCTACATGTGATGGACTTATAATGTTTTCACAGTTTTCAATCTTAGCACTCCAATACCTAACAAATAAATTCTCCAACTTGCTCAACGAACCGCTGATCCTTGGCGTGCGTTTATAATTTAGAGTGAACACACAGTCAACTATGACCAAATAAATGAGACATTTTATGACGAGTCCTCTGCCTGAAGCTTTTCTTTGCTAAAGTTGTCATTGTGCTGGGTTTTTAGTGATAAGTGACGTTTAGGCCTCTGTGATTAAATGTAACGCGTTTTGTCATATAGCAATTGGTAAGTCAGATGCAAAACAAGGTGGCATGAATGCGTAAAGATTCAAGAAGCAATCTTTCAGAAGGAATATTTAAAACTCTTGCTCTTTCCAAAGCGTTATTTCACTATTGTGCCAGCATTTTAGCTCACTAGGTTTTCATTGGCAACGCGATACTGAATTTTGCAACTACCGCACTTGATATTTTTTATTTGATTGTATTTGTTTGGTGATTAAGCAAGTAAAGCAGAACTGTTTTGCTCAGTTGTTGACTTCTGAAAAAAAGGAGGGCGTGATTTGGAGTCATTGGTAAGCTGCAGTCATCCAAAACCTCTTATTACTTTATGCTTCTCGCTCTGTTACTTAAACTCAAAGAGCGCATTGCCAAGGTGCACCTCTGTTTGCTGGGAATAAGTCAAGAAAATGAGATCAAGATTTTTGTCATATTTTGGCCACAATTTGCTAACAAGACAAATGAATTATTTTATCTAGAATTGTAATTTATTGTCAACAGAGAAGAGGGCAAACCCGCCGTGCCAACCCGTTGATACCACCCCTTAACTAACCACCATGGGAGGGGATAGGGCGGGGAAAACGTTTTCGTCTCGAAGCTAAAAAGCAGATTAAACATCAAGCGTCTTTATCTTTCTTCCCTTCCAGCTTCATCCTTGATTAGATATTGGATCATCTCATCGAAAAAGTTTAATTGTCATTTAGTTATTGAAGAATGGTAGATGGAAAGTTGGAGGCTGTAGAGCAGCGAATGCTAGAGCTTGCCATTGCGATTAGTGTAGAAGACAGGTATCGTGAAGGAAGGGCTCATTTTCATCTCGGCGGTGCTTACTCAAACCTACCTGATTATCAACAGGCCATAAAACATTATGCACAAGCATTACATATTTCCATAGAAATAGGCTGCAGGGCTGGGGAGGAATCAACCTATGGACGTCTGGGAAATGCGTATCTTAGTCTAGGTAATTTTAAACAAGCCATTGAGTACTACGAAAAATGTCTTAGTATTGCTAAAGAAGTAGGAGATAGGGCTGGGGAGGGATCAGCCTATGGAAGTCTGGGAAATGCGTATCTTAGTCTAGGTAATTTTAAACACGCCATGGAGTACTACGAAAAAAATCTTAGTATAGCAAAAGAAGTAGGGGATAGCGCTGGGGAGGGATCAGCCTATGGAAGTCTGGGAAATGCGTATCTTAGTCTAGGTAATTTTAAACAAGCCATTGAGTACTACGAAAAATGTCTTTGTATTGCTAAAGAAGTAGGAGATAGGGCTGGGGAGGGATTAGCCTATTTAAATCTCGGAAATGCCTATCTTAGTCTAGGTAATTTTAAACACGCCATGGAGTACTACGAAAAACATCTTAGTATAGCAAAAGAAGTAGGGAATAGCGCTGGGGAGGGATTAGCCTATGGAGGTCTGGGAAATGCCTATCTTTGTCTAGGTAATTTTAAACAAGCCATTGAGTACTACTAAAAATGTCTTAGTATAGCAAAAGAAGTAGGGAATAGCGCTAGGGAGGGATTAGCCTATGGAGGTCTGGGAAATGCCTATCTTCGTCTAGGTAAATTTAAACAAGCCATTGAGTACTACGAAAAATGTCTTAGTATAGCAAAAGAAGTAGGGAATAGCGCTAGGGAGGGATTAGCCTATGGAGGTCTGGGAAATGCCTATCTTCGTCTAGGTAATTTTAAACAAGCCATTGAGTACTACGAAAAATGTCTTAGTATTGCTAAAGAAGTAGGTAATAGGGATGGGGAGGGATCAACCTATGGAGGTCTGGGAAATGCGTATCTTAGTCTAGGTAATTTTAAACACACCATGGAGTACTACGAAAAACATCTTAGTATTGCTAAAGAAGTAGGTAATAGGGATGAGGAGGGATCAGCCTATGGAAATCTGGGAAATGCGTATCATAGTCTAGGTAATTTTAAACAAGCCATTGAGTACTTCAAAAAAAGTCTTAGTATTGCTAAAGAAGTAGGTGATAGGGATGGGGAGGGATCAGCCTATGGAAATCTGGGAAATGCGTATTTTAGACTAAGCAATTTTAAACAAGCCATTGAGTACTTCAAAAAACGTCTTAGTATTGCTAAAGAAGTAGGTAATAGGGCTGGGGAGGGATTAGCCTATGGAAATCTGGGAAATACGTATCATAGACTAGGTAATCTTAAACAAGCCATTGAGTACTTGAAAAAAAGTCTTAGTATTGCTAAAGAAGTAGGTGATAGGGCTGGGGAGGGATCAGCCTATGGAAATCTGGGAATTGCCTATCGCAATCTTGGTAATTTTAAACAAGCCATTGAGTACTACGAAAAACAACTTAGTATTGCTAAAGAAGTAGGTTGTAGGGTTGGGGAGGGATCAGCCTATGGAAGTCTGGGAATTACCTATCGCACTCTGGGTAATTTTAAACAAGCCATTGAGTACTACGAAAAACATCTTAGTATTGCTAAAACAATAGGGGATAGGAATGCGGAGGGAAGAGCCAATGGAGGACTGGGAAATGCGTATCTTTGTCTAGGTAATTTTAAACAAGCTATTAAGTGCTACGAAAAATGTCTTAGTATTGCTAAAGAAGTAGGTAATAGGGCTGGGGAGGGATCAGCCTATGGAAATCTGGGAAATGCCTATCGCAAGCTAGGTAATCTTAAACAAGCCATTGAGCACTACGAAAAGCATCTTAGTATTGCTAAAGAAGTAGGGGATAGGGCTGGGGAGGGAACAGCGTATTTACATATAGGAAATGCCTGTTGCGCGGTAGGTCATATTAAGGAAGGCTTGTATTACCATGAACACAGTCTTAGTATTTTTAAGGAAATTGGAGATTATCTAAACGAGGCAATCGCGTGGTATTCGCAAGGTTATGATCATGAATTGTTGGGTTCCTTGAGTAATGCACTCAGTTGTTATCGTTCAAGCATCAAGCATTTGGATGAAACAAGGCATAGTCTGAAGTCAGAAGATGAATTGAAAATAAGTTTTCGCGTGTCATACACTGTTCTGTGGAGGACACTTTTGAAGAATGGAGAGATTGAAGAAGCTTTGTATGCTGCTGACAAAGGTCGAGCACAGGCTTTGAGGGATATTTTGCAAGATCAATACGGCATTGACTCTCAGTCATTTTCTGCACTTGCTCCGAATCAAACTCTTACAGCTGCATTAGAGCTTTTACCCTCACAAGCCGTTTTTGTGGCACTTGACAAGAACAAGATCACGTTTTGGGTGCTAAGAAAAGACAGCAAGATCAGCTTTCGACAAAACGAAATCGCAAATGGAAGTGCTGATTTGTTGATGGAAACTATTTTGAAGGGGATCGGTGCAGGGGATAATGTCACATGCGAGAATCGTTCTTTGGATCCACTACGCAATGACCTGTCTTGGAGCAAAAGATGTATCAGTGAGAAAGCAGATCTACCATCTTCATCCTCCGTTGACTCTTTACAACCGTTGTATGATGTCTTACTCGGGCCAATTGCAGACTTGCTCCAAGGAAATGAGTTAATCGTTGTTCCCGATGGACCATTTTGCTTGGCTCCATATTGTGCATTGAGTGAATCTATCAGGATCCGCACCATTCCCTCATTGACCGCTTTTAATGTGATCGTTGGTGCACCTGAAGACTTCCACAGTAAGACTGGAGCACTGCTTGTAGGTGATCCGTGGTTGAAGGAAGTTACTAACAGGAAAGGCGAGCCCATTTTTGAACAGCTACCGTGCGCATAACAAGAAGTAGAGATGATTGGACAACTTCTGCAGACAACACCGCTGACTGGAAAAAGTGCCACGAAAGCTGAGGTGCTGAAAAGTATGAAATCAGTTGCTTTAGTTCACATTGCAGCACATGGCTGCCCCAAAACGGGAGAAATTGCTTTAGCCCCAAATACCGAACGCAAATCACCAATCCCCAAACGGGAAGACTACATTTTGAAAATGTCGGATGTTCAGAAAATTTTTGTTCGAGCAAGACTAGTTGTGCTGAGCTGTTGTCACAGTGGCCAGGGAGAAGTTAAGTCTGAAGGAGTGGTGGGAATTGCAAGGGCTTTCCTGTGTGCTGGAGCTCGGTCTGTTTTGGTGTCACTCTGGGCAATTGATGACGAGGTAACGTTGCTGTTCATGAGGAGCTTCTACCAGCACCTGGTAGATGGAAAAAGCGCAAGTGCAGCTCTTCAACAAGCAATGAAATCTTTGCGAGAGTCAAAGCAGTATTGCGCTCTAAAGTATTGGGCGCCCTTTGTGCTGGTTGGCGATGATGTCACGCTGGAATTTCCTGAAAAATGGTAAGTGAAGTTCTAGTTTAACTCAGAAAACAAGAATACTTTCAAATTGGAAAATTGACGATAGTAATCAAATAGGCCTAAGATGACATGATAACGAGCTACTACAATAGACAAAAGTAGTTGGGGAGGTTATGTAAATGAACCGCACCAGAGCTGTATGTACTTCAACCCGCTTCTGTTAAAGCGCAAAAGAAACAATTTCACCCTCTCTTATATAGACCCCTCCCCCCTATTCAATGTTGGAAGGTAACTAAAAAAGTTCCCACTAAAACCATTCAGTTTTGCACAACATTGAATCAGAGGGGAGGGGAGAGAAGCAATGAAGACGTCAAAAGTGCTAACCTTGCCAACAGTTTTGTCTATGATTGTAGCTTCGTAGTGTCATTAAACACTTCAAAGTTTCCTCTAACACAATTTTGTCACAAATGTAATTTCCACATGCATACACAGTAGCATATTTAAAGGATACACTTTACATCGGTGGAAAAAGTGTTTTCGCTCAGCCTTTTCTGGCTTTTTGTTAAGTGGTGAAGATGGCTCATTTTATCACCGCGTGATGTCTCTTTTGGTGTTTCCGTTCTCCCATAGATCTCTAAACGTCATCTTTTATAAGGAATTCGAAGACAATATCGTCCTGCACGTAGCCATTCACATCGGCGCATTGTGTATGCTCGAAAGAACCAGCTATACTTAGAGCTGTTTTTATTTATTTATTTTTGTTTTTCCAGAATCGATGTCAAAGATCCTAGAAGATTACCTAGCACAGCCTGACGCTTCAGTGATTGCCGAACTTGTAAAAAAAGTAGAACGGGTTAACAATCATGGTTATGCCAGTAGAACAAGCTCCAAAGGTTTAGTAGAAGTTTACTGCGTTAACTAAACCAATAGACTGAGATTATTGTACGTGAAATTATGACAGAAAGCTTTGATCTTTAGTAAAATGCTAGTTTTACCCGTTATTTTGATATTTCGTTTCTCGTATAACTTCAACAGTCAGTGTTGCTCCAATGGCGATCAAAATCACAGTGCTATAGTTGAGTTGCTAAAAGTGATGTTTTATTTAGTTCTTTGAAACTGTTTTTGTTGTATGAGTGTAAGCCAGTTTCGAAAGAAAAGAAAAAAAAAACACTTTTGCTGATGACTCTTAACATCAGACTTTTACCGTGATAAGGAAAAGAGACGTGACATTTGCAACATTCAAAGATCACAAAATAGAAGGGAAACGACGGGTGAAATGTTTTTCCTGTTCTTCTGCATAACAATTGAATGAAATCATCAGCAATAGAGAAGACGTTTTCCTTTTCTTAAATTTTTTCCAAGTTCTTTATAGGGATTACACCCTTGGGCCGGGTTATCGGTGGTGTCTTTAAGCAAAGTGAAAGAATGTGTTTGCATTCGAAAGTAGTTCAATTCCTGGAATAATAGTTGGGGAACTAACAAATCCGCTGCAAAGTTAGAAAAAATTCTCTGGAGCAAATTCATAGCCAGCTTCACAACTAGAAAATGTTATGGTGGCTCTGAATCCGCTGCAGAGAATTTTTTATACCTTTGCAAAGAGTTTTATCTTAGCCTTCTAACCCACAAATGGGTTCACCGAGTTCGTTTCTGAGATATAAGCTATTGAAGACAAAATATAGGGCATATTTTTAGAAGGCTTTTTCGTTGCTATGATAAACTTTTACGTCACATTAATGAGCGCACCTTGTTAAGAAATGATTGGTGTTTCATTTGGTATCATATCATTTGATGTTATGTGAAACAGTTGGGGTAGATTCAATCCTTCGAAATAGTACAGTTGGTTGAAAGTGTTGGTTTGAGCCTCAAGGGAACAAAAGGCTACAGGCAGCCTATAGTATGGGCTTTAATTTAGACAATTTCCGTCGCAAGGGTCAAACTGATAGTATTTGGATATCCGGGTCATGTAAAGCAACCGAATGTTTAACTTACGTTTTAAACTGAAACCCTGAGATCATCGAAAGCGAGACAAATTGCAGGAAACCTTGCCCAGTGTAACAACCGTCAAGCGAATAGCTTTGCAGTGTGAGAACTCTTGTCGAAACAAAATTGAGAGACAAGTTGCTTGAAAAATTGCCGAGTGTAACAGCGCCTTTATGGTGAAATAAGTAAGGAAACAATCTAACGTTGAATAGGACAACTCACTCTCCATTTGCTTATCATATAACTTTCTTAGAAATCATAAATATGCTCGGTTTTACAAAATGCATAAATATGTGTCTTCCAAACGCGATACAAAATAAGTTTGAGAAGGTAGAGATCTGTAGATTAATGTTTATTTTTTGAAAAATGTTACAAAAAAGCGTCGAAAACGAAAACACTCGGAAAAGCCATATTAAAACACAAGGCATTAAGCATCCTGGAAAGGAAACAGTGTTAAAGTCGGTAAATAGATGTAATAAATGTGTACATCTATAGTTTGTAGGTATGGGCACCGATTTTAAAACGGTTTCCTTTCAAGGGTCTTTCCTTTTCGATAGCTTTGGTGTGGATATTATCCAAAAGAGACGACAAAGCCGTCCATGAAAACAGTGATTTCTTTTCGTCCTGGTGTAAACATAAAAACAAACAGTTGAGCCACAAAAAAAGTCTGGAAAAGTTAAGTAGTCAAAATGAAGTATGCTACAACAATAAAGGATTTGTTTGGGATGCCAATATAAGCGTCATTTCATTTTTTGCTTTGCTTTTTTCTTGTTTGCGGGTGGGGGGGTGGGGAGGGGGATAACACCTGTAGATTGCAAGGGTACGTTTTTTTCTACAATTAACTTTTTAAGTGGCCCCGGAATTAGGGAATTTACAAACGTGTACCCCTACTTCACATTTCAAGCATTAATGTGCGCATTAGTCTGACATTTTATGACTGAATACTTTTTATGATGGCAGCAAATTCCAAGAAAAAGATCATTAATCTTTTACTTGTCATGCTTTAAGCAAAACGTATTTAAGGTCGTGATAATTGCATACCGCTGCCAAATGAACTCTTTGCAATCGTACTTTTCGTTTGAAGTGTATTGCACACATCATAGGTCCAAGAATAGTAAACACACTAATACTCGCCATCGCCACGAACGCTCTCTTTCCAGATGAGAGCGTTTTCGGCTTGGGAGCTTTCCAAAATGACGTTGTGGTCTGGAATGTGAAAAATAAGGGAAAACTCATTTACACGTCATGGTTTCCTGTGCTACGAGGCGCTGGTAACAGTGAAAGCCCCACGGTGAACCATTTACGCCCCTCGCTCCGGCAATCAGCGCTTCGTTCAACGGGTATTTAAAGCCATAGTTATACAGATTAACTAAAAAAAGTCGAAAGTCACCACTAAAATCACCAGTGATAGGATTGGCTACCTGGAGCTCCAAAATCCGTTCACAAAAGGAGCACGATACGACAAAAAGACTTGTTTCATTCACCAAAACGTACCAACGCAACTTTTGTTGTCTTTTTTGCGAAAAGAAGCCTTTAAAGCACAAACAAAGTTGCGAACAGCCATGACTCACGATTGGTCACCACTGTGCTCATTGACCAATCGCGGGTCGCTAAGCGTTCTTCCAACTGTCTTAGGCTTAGTCTTCCAACGAATTAAAGCCGAATTCGATGGCTTTCGAAGCAAATGTTTGCAGAATTTGGCTGCCCTTAATTCCTCCCTTAATTCCTTCTCAGTGTACAAGGGGCTCAAATGAAGAAGCCGAATAGGCAGCGGAGGTATCATCCGTGGTCTACGTGGAATTGCGAGGGGAATGAAGACTTGGGAGTAACTGTATAGCCCTTTCCCTTCGGCGGCTTGGTCTCGGTGCCCAACCTTTGGTAAAGAATATATAGAGGGAAACGAAGAGGAACCAAAAACCACCTAAATCGCTTTTAATCGACCTAGAAACTGTAACAGAGACAAAGAAACACAAGACTGAAGCAAGGTAAGCTATTTTTTTATTTTAAATATTAAATGTTTTTTGAATTTTGAGAAAAACCATTTTCCCCATACAAATCCTTATATTTCTACTCTTGCATAATATAGTACAGTGCAAATACACATATATCGAGCTTGGGCTACCTGTGATTTGGCTAGAGACAAATGTCGCTGTCGTTTTTTCGCTACAATACAATTGTCGCTGTTGCTGTGTTTCATTAACACTCGTGGTGTTCCTATTTTAATTTATATTTTGTATTTGGAATGTTCTTTTAGTGTCCACAATTAGCTTATATTTAGCTAAATACTCTGACACTTAAAAGAATAAAGTTTATTCATTCATTCACAGGCTTAATTTTTGCGTCATGTAATTTTGCTTAATTCAAAGAGTAAGCGTCCGTAAAAACTACCTTCTTTTTAACAGAAGATCAACCACTTTACTTTCACCATTACTGAGAAAGCCAGAGATAGACTTTTGAACGGTTTTGGTGAACTTAGCGACCTTAACGGGCTTAGCCACAGAACCTCATTATCCCCGGAATCAGAGTCAGAGTGGATGCATTTCCTCTCGTTAAGTCAAGGTTCATTTTCACTCCCAGAGCTGGAAGACACCAACACGTGTTTTTCTGGAAGAGAAACAGTTAAGAATACACCACTTCCAAGATTTGCTAACTAGTATAACTAGTTTGTAGAACAGTTTCTGCCTCGACCTTTGGCGCTCAATCTCTTCTCGGTCTCTAACCCACACGAAAATAAAATGGCTGACAGTTTGACAGTTATTATTGTGGCAGAGTCACGCTTCCGGCATGCACAAGCGAAAACAGATTAGTCCCGACCTTTTAAGGCCCGCCCGCCAGAAATGATAAGAAATTTGTAAAATTCCGGTTTTAAAACTCTGGCTTACACAATTCGTAAGGGTTTTTTTTTTTTTTTTTTTTTTTTTTTTGGGGTGGGGGGAGGTGGCTATAAGTGGAGACAAGCCACGGAAAAAGCCGCTGTTACACATTGAAACGTTTTGCTGAAACTTATGTGCAACGGTGCTGCAAAACAAGTTTCAGCGGGCGCTCCAGCATCACTGCTCGAACCTCGTTCGGGAACGTTGTAGCAGGTAAATGTTTCGTTCTCGAGAAAAACGAAACCAAAGACGTGGGCTCACAAGAGTGCTTGCACAAAGAAACAAGAGGCCGGTTACACAGTGTTGCATGGTTTTTATACCGAGGTTATATGCATAGACGCCTGCATAACAATGGACTCTTTGAAGAGTGGGCGTCAGCGCAAGCGCAACGAAATACGCACTGTGACGACATAACATCGAGTATGGTGAAAGAGAATAACCTGCCACTCGAACAAAGTTCTGAGTAGCTGGCTACGCGGTAAGCAGAACCTAATAAAACCAGGAAAGCAAGAAATGCATAGAGAATTAGAGAGAAAGCAGAGAGAACTTGAACAAATAATAGAACATAAAACTAAAGGCGCAATCGTAAGATCGAAATGCAGATGGTATAAGGAGGGGGAAAGGAATACGAAATTTTTAAACCTTGAAGAAAGACATTATAAAAATAGCGCAATGAGCCAACTAAAGGTCGATGATGACCAATTTGTCACGTCTGATAAAGACATCTTGAATGCCTGTGAATCCTTTTATAAACATATTTACAGCTCTAGTTTTCAACGTGGTGATTGCAAGGAAACTTAAGACATCTTTCCTAAGATGAATCAAAATATGCTAACTTCAGAGGACAAAGAAAAATGCGAAGGCCTCTTAACTAAGGAGGAATGTTTACAAGCTTTAAAAGACATGAACCTCAATAAAACGCCAGGCTCTGATGGGCTGCCTGTAGAATTCTACAAAGTGTTCTGGAGCGACATATCTGACCATCTT
Source organism: Montipora capitata (assembly GCA_949126865.1). Classification (NCBI taxonomy): domain Eukaryota; kingdom Metazoa; phylum Cnidaria; class Anthozoa; order Scleractinia; family Acroporidae; genus Montipora; species Montipora capitata. The sequence continues at coordinate 6,161,543 of OX421449.1, read as the reverse complement.
TTAAATGCTCTTAATTATGCCTATCATAAAGAACATCTAGCAGTAAGTCAAAAACGGAGAGTAGTAAAGTTACTACCCAAAAAAGATGCAGAGCCCTACTATGTTAAAAACTGGCGACCGATAACCCTTTTGAATTGTGACTAAAAAATAGTAGCAAAAGCTATTGCAATTCGTCTTAGAAATGTAATCCCCAAAATTATCAATAATGCCGATCAGACTGGCTTTCTTAAGGGCAGATTCATTGGCGAAAATATAAGATTAATTGAAGACATAATAAATCACACGGAGTCTAACAACATCCCTGGCTCATTACTTTTTTTAGAATTTGAAAAAGCTTTTGACACAGTGGTATGGCCTTTTATTTGGAAAACACTAGACTCGTTTAGTTTCGGACCTTCCAGTACAAATTGGATCAGGCTTTGCTATCAGAATATAGAAAGTTTTGTTTTAAATGATGGGTGGGCCAATAATTTCTTTGCAGTTGAAAGAGGAGTCAGAAAAGGCTGCCCCCTTTCCCCCTACCTCTTTTTACTCTGTGTAGAATATTAGCGGAAAGAATTAGGACAAATAAAGATATGAAGGGAATTTTTATCAAAGGTAATAAAATTAAAATTAGTCGATATGCCGACGACACCACACTTATCCTTGAAGGCTCGGAAAAATCTCTTACGAGTGCTCTGCATGATTTGGAACTGTTTAGCACTATATCTGGCCTGAAACTCAATAACAAAAAAACAGAGGGACTTTGGATCGGCCCTTATACTGGTCGTGATGATCAGCTCAGTCCCAAAAAGAATTTAAAATGGGTTAAAGATAAAACAAAGTCTTTGGTTGTTTGGATATCAACCAACCCAACAATAAGTATAAATGAAAACTATAAAGAAAAATTAGAAAAGATTCGGAAGTGTTTAAATTGCTGGGAATACCGCCGCCTAGCCCTTTTGGGAAAAATTGAGGTACTTAAAAGCCTAATCGCCTCACAGCTTGTTTATATGCCCTCTCCCTTACCTACCAATCAACAGGTGTTGGATGAGATCAATAATATTTTCTATAAATTTCTTTGGGATGGTAAGGGAAACAAAATAAAGAGAAGCATTATGGTTAGTGACTATGAAAATGGGGGGCTTAGGATGCTTGATCTAAACTCCTTCAATAAAGCTCTTAAGCTATCCTGGATGAGAAAGTATTTAAACGACAATAATAGTGGAAAATGCAAGCTGCTGTTTGACTTTCAATTAGATGACTACGGTGGAGTAGAGTTCTTCAGAGGCAACCTCGATAGGAAGGACGTTTCTAAATACATCAATGTGCCCGACCCTTTCATTGCTGAAATTGTGCAAATATGGACAGAAATGAGCTTTGAGGATAGAGTAAAATCCATAGAACACCTTTTGTCCTTAACTTATGGCACAACTCTCTCGTAAAAGTTGGGAAGAAGCCAATGTATTATAAATCATGGTCCGCTAAGGGCATTCAAAAGGTCAGGCACTTGATGAGAGACTGAATTTAAGGAGCGCTTTGATATCAAACCGAACTTTCTCACCTTTTATGGTGTTTTATCATCTATAAAAAACTTGCAAATAAGGTTAAAACCCAGCCCCCTCCAAAAGGAAATTATGAACGCTTTATTGATGTCTTTCCAAGCGTTACCAAAACAAACAGAATGGTTTATCAAAAATGGGTTAACTCTCAACAGACTAGCCCCAGTAAAACTCAAAACAAATGGCTTACTGACTGCCAAATTACCTGCTCTAATTTCGTTAACTAGAAAGTGATACACAAACTCCCCTTTAGTTGCACAAAAATATCGAAATTAATAATTTTTCAGTTTAAGCTTCTTCACAGACGTTTAGCAACAAACGATTTCCTAAACAAAATGGGTATAAGATCAGATGATCTTTGTAGTTTTTGTAGTGATGAGAGAGAATCTGTTTTCCCCCTTTTTTTGGTCTTGTAGGGTGACCAGTTTTTTCTGTAAAAACGTTCAAGATTGGCTAATTAAAAATCTCATATCATTGAAACCTAATAGCTCTTTATCATCGGCTGCAGTCCTTGGTCTAAACACCAATTTCTTTTCTAACACCAAACAATATTTCTATTTCCTGGTTGCTAGATACTGTATTACATTTGGACCTGTAAGATGCGTGAAGCAAATCCTAAGATGGAAGGCTTTCCAAACTTTCTATCTACCTTTACCCCTACTGAAATTATCCCTAAACCCCCATAAATGGATTATATAACAAACTAGACAGAAGCCATGTGAGATCCTTCTTTTCTAAGCTTTTGATCTGACCAACTTAGGACTTAGGACTTAGAACTTTAGGAGCAAGGGTGGCACAGTCGGTTAGTGCGCGGTCTTGGTGCAAGAGGTCCCGAGTTCGATCCCCGGATCTCACATCCTTGTTTCGACTTCTTTCCTTTCAGTGTAACCTAAGTAGCTTTAAATACCCTTAAAACAGAGCACTGATGGAGGGGGTTAGGGTTAGAGGGGGGTAAAATAAGCGCACCGTCGGCTTCCTGGGAGAATACTCTCTAGAGAGTAAAGGAACTCCCCACGTTAAATAAAGTGTATCTTTATCTTTACCTAACTTATCATTGATTCAAGCAATGTAGCAATGTAGTAATGAAGTAAATTTATAAAAATTAAAAAAAAAGGTTTTTTCACAAAAAAAAAAAAAAAAAAAAAAAAAGAGCAGAACCTAATAAATGCAAGTTGAAGTATGCAATTTATTCAAGTAACAATAACTTTAAAATTAAACAAGCCTTACCTGTAAGGTGAAGTTTGATTGGAATTCTATCTCTTCATTGATGCATAGAGAGATCATGTGAGATCATCCTTTAAAGACAGTGGCCCATGTCTGTTCATAAACCCCTCTGGGTGGGGAGCCCCGTATTTAGGGCAGGCACGTGATCTCTCTATGCATCAATGAGGAGATAGAATTCCAATCAAACTTGTTTAAGGCTTGTTTAATTTTTAATCTCCTCATTTGCATATTCAAGATCCCGTGAGACTTCAAAGCACATGGGTCATAGCAAGTCACAGTAATGAACAACAATCTACTGTGGAGTACACTGGTTTTATGAGTTTAGTAAAGATTCTTGGTGCAAAACGCAAACCATTCAGGCAATGTAATAAATTTGTTTAATTGGTGCCCAACTCTAAATTTCAAATATTTCTGCGATTCTGGACTGATGGAAATAGAATAATATGCATCTGACAAGTCAAGTGAGCCCATATAGTAGTTTTTCTTCATTAAATTGATACATGATTGAAGGGTGTCTATCTTAAAATGGATGTGGGCAATATGCTTGTTTAACTTTTTGAGATTCAATATCATGCGATATTTACATTTTTCTTAGGTCGTAGAAAAACTGGTGATATGAACTCTCCATCTTCATGAAAACATTTTACGATCACCCCCTTCTGAATAAGTTCTTCCAAGAGAGTATTTAATGCCATTTCCTCATGTTTTTCAAATTTTGGTTGTTGGGGTGGGAAAGCCTGAGTTGGCATTGGAATAAAATCAAGTTTATAACCCTTTACAATACCCAGGATTACTTTGTCAGATATGATTGTTTGCCATTGTTTTATGCAAAACTTTAATTGACCAGCCTGCACAGTATCGTTACTGACCAGTATTCTCTCAAATTGCACAGCAGACTTTCCTGGCACTGGCCAGTCACTACAATTAGCGCTCACCTGAACATTATTTACAAGTTTCTCTCTTGGTTTTGTCACTATCGTCGAGGCTGATAAGGAGGTTGGTTCCTCTGTGGTGGATTTCGATACCCGCCTCTCTGCTTGGCAATAGCGCCTCCGCCGCGGTCTAAGAAAGGGAATAATCTCCTGGTTTCTGACCCGCCCTGAAATGTGTGACTATTGCTGTGAGATCATTTTTGTCTCAATATTACTTTAGAAGTCACTTTACCAGTCTCTGACAAATCCTTAACTGACTTGCCAAGTTCAGTACAAAACACCAGGCCATCCTCAACCGGTTTTTTGTCACTGCACAGCAGTCTGTATTCAGTCTTCATGTCTGATCTGAACAGGTTCTCCTTCTGAGATCTATTTCATGTGAAGCATCACTTAACAACGAAATGCGGTCAGAAAGGGTTTTCATAATAGCTGTTGCTGAGGGGGCAGGTTTATTACCTTTTTCGGCTTTCATGAAGTCATCTAGAATTCTAGTGACTGAAGTAATACCCTTTTAGCAGGGGCGTTTGGGCTTTCTGTAGCATGACACATCTTCGGTTTTTACTTTTTTCCTACCGCTGCTAAATATTTCTGGGTTGACTCGAACAACTTCTAAACGATTGCAGTTGTCCGGCGTAGGAATTTTTTTCATCAACTCATCACGGGCTTCTTTGCTCATACCTTTCCTAAGCAGTTGTTTTACCAACTCTGCTAATTCAAGCGTCACATCCTCGCCGTTTTGTTGCGGTTTGTGTACCGTTTTTGCCATACCAGCGAGCATGCTGGATTCCTCCTTTGCGTTTTTCTTTGGGGGTTCGTCATGCGGGTTTGATACAGATGACAAAGTGGAGGCCGAGTTAAAATCCGCTTCACTTTCATAAGCGCGTTATAGCGTCACTGTCGCCATCAACGGCCTGGTTATAATTGTCGTAGGCCGTTAATTTCAGTAATCACTGGTGTTATGCTCTGAAGGGAGCCAGAAAGCTGTACGTTTCAGCTGCACCCTTTGTTCTGGGGTGAGCATAAACGGTTCCCCTTCTTCCATTTCTGATTGGTAAAATCTCTGCTCAAGAAATTTTACGCATCGTACCCTTCAACCTTGTTTACTTCGGGTAATAAACTAATTATGCAGGGCTTTCCCTGTCATAACCCACAAAAACTCCCTTTTGCTTCGCGCGTCTAATTTCTTCGCGTTTTGCACGTA
>OX421449.1:6114145-6144145 GCA_949126865.1 Montipora capitata | reverse complement strand
CACACCCCGATGGCTATGCAACTGATGCAATGTGGTTGAGCTGGAGAGATAAATATGTTTATATTTATCCTCCTTTCACCTTGCTGTCCAGCGTTCTTCAAAAGTTGCAGGAAGATTAGGCCAGAGCCTTAGTTATAGCCCCACTGTGGAGAACGCAAGTTTGGTTTCCAAAGATGTGTCAAATGTTAATCAGCCAGCCAGTACTTCTACCGAAGAAGGCCTCCCTTCTCCAGTTACCACACGACAGGACCGAACTGCACCTTCCACTTCAGCTGCTTTTAGGAAAGGTGTACCCCTAGAAACTATAATGGCTGCTGCAGGATGGTGCGCAGAATGTACTTTTGCTACTTACTACAAGGAAGATGTAACCGAGGACAATAACTATGGACGATCAATTCTGAATGGCTCTGTTTTATTTCTACTTTTAGATCTCATTGTTAAGCTACAATAAACCTATTGTTGTGTTGTACAGTAGATTGTTGTTCATTACTGTGACTTGCTATGACCCATGTGCTTTGAAGTCTCACGGGATCTTGAATATGCAAATGAGGAGATTAAAAATTAAACAAGCCTTACCTGTAAGGTAAAGTTTGATTGGAATTCTATCTCCTCATGGATGCATAGAGAGATCACGTGCCTGCCCTAAATACGGGGTCCCCACCCAGAGGTGTTTATGAACAGACATGGGCCACTGTCTTTAAAGGATGAACTTCACCACGCAGGCGCTTTCTCACATGATCTCTCTATGCATCAATGAAGAGATGGAATTCCAATCAAACTTCACCTTACAGGTAAGGCTCGTTTAATTTTAAAGTTATTGTTACTTGAATAAATTGCATACTTCAACTTGCATTTATTAGGTTCTGCTTTTTTTTTTGCGAAAAAACCTTTTTTTTAATTTTTATAAATTTACTACATTACTACATTGCTACATTGCTTGAATCAATGATAAGTTAGGTAAAGGTAAAGATACACTTTATTTAACGTCGGAAGTTCCTTTACTCTCTAGAGAGTATTCTTCCAGGAAGCCGACGGTGGGCTTATTTTACCCCCCTCTTTCCATCAGTGCTCTGTTTTAAGGGTATTTAAAGCTACTTAGGCTACACTGAAAGGAAAGAAGTCGAAACAAGGATGTGAGATCCGGGGATGGAACTCGGGACCTCTTGCACCAAAGCCGCGCACTAACCGACTGTGCCACCCTTGCTCCTAAAGTTCTAAGTCCTAAGTCCTAAGTTCGTCAGATCAAAAACTTAGAAAAGAAAGTTTGTTATATAATCCATTTATGGGGGTTTAGGGATAATTTCCGTAGGGGTAAAGGTAGATAGAAAGTTTGGAAAGCCCTCCATCTTAGGATCTGCTTCACGCATCTTACAGGTCCAAATGTAATACAGTATCTAGCAACCAGGAAATATAAATATTGTTCGGTGTTAGAAAAGAAATTGGCGTTTAGACCAAGGACTGCAGCCGATGATAAAGAGCTATTAGGTTTCAATGATATGAGAATTTTAATTAGCCAATCTTGAACGTTTTTACAGAAAAAACTGGTCACCCTACAAGACCAAAGAAGGTGGAAAACAGATTCTCTCTCATCACTTCAAAAAGTACAAAGATCATCTGATCTTATACAGCCTTGATCTTATAGGAAATCGTTTGTTGCTTAACGTCTGTGAAGAAGCTTAAACTGAAAAATTATAAATTTCGATATTTTTGTGCAACTAAAGGGGAGTTTATATATCACTTTCTAGTTAACGAAATTAAACAGGTAATTTGGCAGTCAGTAAGCCATTTGTTTTGAGTTTTACTGGGGCTAGTCTGTTGAGAGTTGACGCATTTTTGATAAACCATTCTGTTTGTTTTGGTAACGCTTGGAAAGACATCAATAAAGCGTTCATAATTTCCTTTTGGAGGGGGTTGGGTTTTAACCTTATTTCGCAAGTTTTTTTATAGATGATAAAACACCATAAAAGGTGAGAAAGTTCGGTTTGATATCAAAGCGCTTCTTAAATTCAGTCTCTCATCAAGTGCCTGACCTCTTGAATGCCCTTAGCGGACCATGATTTATAATAAATTGGCTTCCCAACCTTTACGAGAGAGTTGTGTCATAAGTTAAGGACAAAAGGTGTTCTATGGATTTTACTCTATCTTCAAAGCTCATTTCTGTCCATATTTGCACAATTTCAGCAATGAAAGGGTCGGGCACATTGATGTATTTAGAAACGTCCTTCCTATCGAGGTTGCCTCTGAAGAACTCTACTCCACCGTAGTCATCTAATTGAAAGTCAAACAGTAGCTTCCATGTTCCACTATTATTGTAGTTTAAATACTTTCTCATCCAGGATAGCTTAAGAGCTTCATCGAAGGAGTTTAGATCAAGCATCCTAAGCCCCCCATTTTCATAGTCACTAATCATAATGCTTCTCTTTATTTTGTTTCCCTTACCATCCCAAAGAAATTTATAGAAAATATTATTGATCTCATCCAACACCTGTTGATTGGTAGGTAAGGGAGAGGGCATATAAACAAGCTGTGAGGCGATAAGGCTTTAAAGTACCACAATTTTTCCCAAGAGGGCTAGGCGGCGGTATTCCCAGCAATTTAAACAACTCCGAATCTTTTCTAATTTTTCTTTATAGTTTTCATTTATACTTATTGTTGGGTTGGTTGATATCCAAACAACCAAAGACTTTGTTTTATCTTTAACCCATTTTAAATTCTTTTTGGGACTGAGCTGATCATCACAACCAGTATAAGAGCCGATCCAAAGTCCCTCTGTAGTTTTGTTATTGAGTTTCAGGCCAGATATAGTGCTAAACAGTTCCAAATCATGCAGAGCACTCGTAAGAGATTTTTCCGAGCCTTTAAGGATAAGTGTGGTATCGTCGGCATATTGACTAATTTTAATTTTATTACCTTTGATAAAAATTCCCTTCATATCTTTATTTGTCCTAATTCTTTCCGCTAATATTCTACACAGAGTAAAATAATGTAGGGGGAAAGGGGGCAGCCTTTTCTGACTCCTCTTTCAACTGCAAAGAAATTATTGGCCCACCCATCATTTAAAACAAAACTTTCTATATTCTGATAGCAAAGCCTGATCCAATTTGTACTGGAAGGTCCGAAATTAAACGAGTCTAGTGTTTTCCAAATAAAAGGCCATTCCACTGTGTCAAAAGCTTTTTCAAATTCTAAAAAAAGTAATGAGCCAGGGATGTTGTTAGACTCCGTGTGATTTATTATGTCTTCAATTAATCTTATATTTTCGCCAATGAATCTGCCCTTAAGAAAGCCAGTCTGATCGGCATTATTGATAATTTTGGGGATTACATTTCTAAGACGAATTGCAATAGCTTTTGCTACTATTTTTTAGTCACAATTCAAAAGGGTTATCGGTCGCCAGTTTTTAACATAGTAGGGCTCTGCATCTTTTTTGGGTAGTAACTTTACTACTCTCCGTTTTTGACTTACTGCTAGATGTTCTTTATGATAGGCATAATTAAGGGCATTTAAAAGATGGTCAGATATGTCGCTCCAGAACACTTTGTAGAATTCTACAGGCAGCCCATCAGAGCCTGGCGTTTTATTGAGGTTCATGTCTTTTAAAGCTTGTAAACATTCCTCCTTAGTTAAGAGGCCTTCGCATTTTTCTTTGTCCTCTGAAGTTAGCATATTTTGATTCATCTTAGGAAAGATGTCTTAAGTTTCCTTGCAATCACCACGTTGAAAACTAGAGCTGTAAATATGTTTATAAAAGGATTCACAGGCATTCAAGATGTCTTTATCAGACGTGACAAATTGGTCATCATCGACCTTTAGTTGGCTCATTGCGCTATTTTTATAATGTCTTTCTTCAAGGTTTAAAAATTTCGTATTCCTTTCCCCCTCCTTATACCATCTGCATTTCGATCTTACGATTGCGCCTTTAGTTTTATGTTCTATTATTTGTTCAAGTTCTCTCTGCTTTCTCTCTAATTCTCTATGCATTTCTTGCTTTCCTGGTTTTATTAGGTTCTGCTTACCGCGTAGCCAGCTACTCAGAACTTTGTTCGAGTGGCAGGTTATTCTCTTTCACCATACTCGATGTTATGTCGTCACAGTGCGTATTTCGTTGCGCTTGCGCTGACGCCCACTCTTCAAAGAGTCCATTGTTATGCAGGCGTCTATGTATAAAACCTCGGTATAAAAACCATGCAACACTGTGTAACCGGCCTCTTGTTTCTTTGTGCAAGCACTCTTGTGAGCCCACGTCTTTGGTTTCGTTTTTCTCGAGAACGAAACATTTACCTGCTACAACGTTCCCGAACGAGGTTCGAGCAGTGATGCTGGAACGCCCGCTGAAACTTGTTTTGCAGCACCGTTGCACATAAGTTTCAGCAAAAAGTTTCAATGTGAAAAAAAAAAAAAAAACTCTTACGAATTGTGTAAGCCAGAGTTTTAAAACCGGAATTTTACAAATTTCTTATCATTTCTGGCGGGCGGGCCTTAAAAGGTCGGGACTAATCTGTTTTCGCTTTTGCATGCCAGAAGCGTGACTCTGCCACAATAATAACTGCCAAACTGTCAGCCATTTTATTTTCGTGTGGGTTAGAGACCGAGAAGAGATTGAGCGCCAAAGGTCGAGGCAGAAACTGTTCTACAAACTAGTTATACTAGTTAGCAAATCTTGGAAGTGGTGTACTCTTAACTGTTTCTCTTCCAGAAAAACACGTGTTGGTGTCTTCTAGCTCTGGGAGTGAAAATGAACCTTGACTTAACGAGAGGAAATGCATCCACTCTGACTCTGATTCCGGGGATAATGAGGTTCTGTGGCTAAGCCCGTTAAGGTCGCTAAGTTCACCAAAACCGTTCAAAAGTCTATCTCTGGCTTTCTCAGTAATGGTTAAAGTAAAGTGGTTGATCTTCTGTTAAAAAGAAGGTAGTTTTTACGGACGCTTACTCTTTGAATTAAGCAAAATTACATGACGCAAAAATTAAGCATGTGAATGAATGAATAAACTTTATTCATTTAAGTGTCAGAGTATTTAGCTAAATATAAGCTAATTGTGGACACTAAAAGAACATTCCAAATACAAAATATAAATTAAAATAGGAACACCACGTGTGTTAACGAAACACAGCGACAGCGACAATTGTATTGTAGCGAAAAAACGACAGCGACATTTGTCTCTAGCCAAATCACAGGTAGCCCAAGCTCGATATATGTGTATTTGCACTGTACTATATTATGCAAGAGTAGAAATATAAGGATTTGTATGGGGAAAATGGTTTTTCTCAAAATTCAAAAAACATTTAATATTTAAAATAAAAAAATAGCTTACCTTGCTTCAGTCTTGTGTTTCTTTGTCTCTGTTACAGTTTCTAGGTCGATTAAAAGCGATTTAGGTGGTTTTTGGTTCCTCTTCGTTTCCCTCTATATATTCTTTACCAAAGGTTGGGCACCGAGACCAAGCCGCCGAAGGGAAAGGGCTATACAGTTACTCCCAAGTCTTCATTCCCCTCGCAATTCCACGTAGACCACGGATGATACCTCCGCTGCCTATTCGGCTTCTTCATTTGAGCCCCTTGTACACTAAGAAGGAATTAAGGGAGGAATTAAGGGCAGCCAAATTCTGCAAACATTTGCTTCGAAAGCCATCGAATTCGGCTTTAATTCGTTGGAAGACTAAGCCTAAGACAGTTGGAAGAACGCTTAGCGACCCGCGATTGGCCAATGAGCACAGTGGTGACCAATCGTGAGTCATGGCTGTTCGCAACTTTGTTTGTGCTTTAAAGGCTTCTTTTTGCAAAAAAGACAACAAAAGTTGCGTTGGTACGTTTTGGTGAATGAAACAAGTCTTTTTGTCGTATCGTGCTCCTTTTGTGAACGGCTTTTGGAGCTCCAGGTAGCCACTCCTATCACTGGTGATTTTAGTGGTGACTTTCGACCTTTTTTAGTTAATCTGTATAACTATGGCTTTAAATACCCGTTGAACGAAGCGCTGATTGCCGGAGCGAGGGGCGTAAATGGTTCACCGTGGGGCTTTCACTGTTACCAGCGCCTCTTAGCACAGGAAACCATGACGTGTAAATGAGTTTTCCCTTATTTTCCACATTCCAGACTACAACGTCATGTTGGACAGCTCCTAAGCCGAAAACGCTCTCATCTGGAAAGAGAGCGTTCGTGGCGATGGCGAGTATTAGTGTGTTTACTATTCTTGGACCTATGATGTGTGCAATACACTTCAAACGAAAAGTACGATTGCAAAGAGTTCATTTGGCAGCGGTATGCAATTATCACGACCTTAAATACGTTTTGCTTAAAGCATGACAAGTAAAAGATTAATGATCTTTTTCTTGGAATTTGCTGCCATCATAAAAAGTATTCAGTCATAACATGTCAGACTAATGCGCACATTAATGCTTGAAATGTGAAGTAGGGGTACACGTTTGTAAATTCCCTAATTCCGGGACCACTTAAAAAGTTAATTGTAGAAAAAAACGTACCCTTGCAATCTGCAACAAGTACTTTTGAAGGTGTTATCCCCCTCCCCACCCCCCCCACCCGCAAACAAGAAAAAAGCAAAGCAAAAAATGAAATGACGCTTATATTGGCATCCCAAACAAATCCTTTATTGTTGTAGCATACTTCATTTTGACTACTTAACTTTTCCAGACTTTTTTTGTGGCTCAACTGTTTGTTTTTATGTTTACACCAGGACGAAAAGAAATCACTGTTTTCATGGACGGCTTTGTCGTCTCTTTTGGATAGTATCCACACCAAAGCTATCGAAAAGGAAAGACCCTTGAAAGGAAACCCTTTTAAAATCGGTACCCATACCTACAAACTATAGATGTACACATTTATTACATCTATTTACCGACTTTAACACTGTTTCCTTTCCAGGATGCTTAATGCCTTGTGTTTTAATATGGCTTTTCCAAGTGTTTTCGTTTTCGACGCTTTTTTGTAACATTTTTCAAAAAATAAACATTAATCTACAGATCTCTACCTTCTCAAACTTATTTTGTATCGCGTTTGGAAGACACATATTTATGCATTTTGTAAAACCGAGCATATTTATGATTTCTAAGAAAGTTATATGATAAGCAAATGGAGAGTGAGTTGTCTTATTCAACGTTAGATGGTTTCCTTACTTATTTCACCATAAAGGCGCTGTTACACTCGGCAATTTTTCAAGCAACTTGTCTCTCAATTTTGTTTCGACAAGAGTTCTCACACTGCAAAGCTATTCGCTTGACGGTTGTTACACTGGGCAAGGTTTCCTGCAATTTGTCTCGCTTTCGATGATCTCAGGGTTATAGTTTAAAACGCAGGTTAAACATTCGGTTGCTTTACATGACCCGGATATCCAAATACTATCAGTTTGACCCTTGCGACGGAAATTGTCTAAATTAAAGCCCATACTATAGGCTGCCTGTAGCCTTTTGTTCCCTTGAGGCTCAAACCAACACTTTCAACCAACTGTACTATTTCGAAGGATTGAATCTACCCCAACTGTTTCACATGATATGATACCAAATGAAACACCAATCATTTCTTAACAAGGTGCGCTCATTAATGTGACGTAAAAGTTTATCATAGCAACGAAAAAGCCTTCTAAAAAAATGCCCTATATTTTGTCTTCAATAGCTTATATCTCAGAAACGAACTCGGTGAACCCATTTGTGGGTTAGAAGGCTAAGATAAAACTCTTTGCAAAGGTATAAAAAATTCTCTGCAGCGGATTCAGAGCCACCATAACATTTTCCAGTTGTGAAGCTGGCTATGAATTTGCTCCAGAGAATTTTTTCTAACTTTGCAGCGGATTTGTTAGTTCCCGAACTATTATTCCAGGAATTGAACTACTTTCGAATGCAAACACATTCTTTCACTTTGCTTAAAAACACCACCGATAACCCGGTCCAAGGGTGTAATCCCTATAAAGAACTTGGAAAAAATTTAAGAAAAGGAAAACGTCTTCTCTATTGCTGATGATTTCATTCAATTGTTATGCAGAAGAACAGGAAAAACATTTCACCCGTCGTTTCCCTTCTATTTTGTGATCTTTGAATGTTGCAAATGTCACGTCTCTTTTCCTTATCACGGTAAAAGTCTGATGTTAAGAGTCATCAGCAAAAGTGTTTTTTTTTTCTTTTCTTTCGAAACTGGCTTACACTCATACAACAAAAACAGTTTCATAGAACTAAATAAAACATCACTTTTAGCAACTCAACTATAGCACTGTGATTTTGATCGCCATTGGAGCGACACTGAGTGTTGAAGTTATATGAGAAACGAAATATCAAAATAACGGGTAAAACTAGCATTTTACTAAAGATCAAAGCTTTCTGCCATAATTTCACGTACAATAATCTCAGTCTGTTGGTTTAGTTAACGCAGTAAACTTCTACTAAACCTTTGGAGCTTGTTCTACTGGTAAAACCATGATTGTTAACCCGTTCTACCCGTTCGGCAATCACTGAAGCGTCAGGCTGTGCTAGGTAATCTTCTAGGATCTTTGACATCGATTCTGGAAAAAACAAAAATAAATAAAGAAAAACAGCTCTAAGTATAGCTGGTTCTTTCGAGCATGCACAATGCGCCGATGTGAATGGCTACGTGCAGGACGATATTGTCTTCGAATTCCTTATAAAATATGACGTTTAGAGATCTATGGGAGAACGGAAACACCAAAAGAGACATCACGCGGTGATAAAATGAGCCATCTTCACCAGTTAACAAAAAGCCAGAAAAGGCTGAACGAAAACAGTTTTTCCACCGATGTAAAGTGTATCCTTTAAATATGCTACTGTGTATGCATGTGGAAATTACATTTGTGACAAAAGTGTGTTAGAGGAAACTTTGAAGTGTTTAATTACACTACGAAGCTACAATCATAGACAAAACTGTTGGGAAGGTTAGCACGTTTGACGTCTTCATTGCTTCTCTCTCCTCCCCTCTCATTCAATGTTGTGCAAAACTGAATGGTTTTAGTGGGAACTTGTTGAGTTACCTTCCAACATTGAATAGGTGGGAGGGGTCTATATAAGAGAAGGTGAAATTGTTTCTTTTGCGCTTTAATAGAAGCGGGTTGAAGTACATACAGTTTTGGTGCGGTTCATTTACATAACCTTCCCAACTACTTTTGTTCATTGTAGTAGCTCGTTATCATGTCATCTTAGGCCTATTTGATTACTATCGTCAATTTTCCAATTTGAAAGTATTCTTGTTTTCTAAGTTAAACTCGAACTTCACTTACCATTTTTCAGGAAATTCCAGCGTGACATCATCGCCAACCAGCACAAATGGCGCCCAATACTTTAGAGCGCAATACTGCTTTGACTCTCGCAAAGATTTCATTGCTTGTTGAAGAGCTGCACTTGCGCTTTTTCCATCTACCAGGTGCTGGTAGAAGCTCCTCATGAACAGCAACGTTACCTCGTCATCAATTGCCCAGAGTGACACCAAAACAGACCGAGCTCCAGCACACAGGAAAGCCCTTGCAATTCCCATCACTCCTTCAGACTTAACTTCTCCTTGGCCACTGTGACAAGAGCTCAGCACAACTAGTCTTGCTCGAACAGAAGTTTTCTGAACATCCGACATTTTCAAAATGTAGTCTTCCCGTTTGAGGATTGGCGATTTACGTTCGGTATTTGGGGCTAAAGCAATTTCTCCCGTTTTGGGGCAGCCATGTGCTGCAATGTGAACTAAAGCAACTGATTTCATACTTTTCAGCACCTCAGCTTTCGTGGCACTTTTTCCAGTCAGCGGTGTTGTCTGCAGAAGTTGTCCAATCATCTCTACTTCTTGTTTTGCGCACGGTAGCTGTTCAAAAATGGGCTCACCTTTCCTGTTAGTAAGTTCCTTCAACCACGGATCACCTACAAGCAGTGCTCCAGTCTTACTGTGGAAGTCTTCAGGTGCACCAACGATCACATTAAAAGCGGTCAACGAGGGAATGGTGCGGATCCTGATAGATTCACTCAATGCAGAATATGGAGCCAAGCAAAATGGTCCATCGGGAACAACGATTAACTCATTTCCTTGGAGCAAGTCTGCAATTGGCCCGAGTAGGACATCATACAACGGTTGTAAAGAGTTAACAGAGGATGAAGATGGTAGAACTGCTTTCTCACTGATACATCTTTTGCTCCAAGACAGGTCATTGCGTAGTGGATCCAAAGAACGATTCTCGCATGTGACATTATCCCCTGCACCGATCCCTTTCAAAATAGTTTCCATCAACAAATCAGCACTTCCATTTGCAATTTCGTTTTGTCGAAAGCTGATCTTGCTGTTTTTTCTTAGCACCCAAAACGTGATCTTGTTCATGTCAAGTGCCACAAAAACGGCTTGTGAAGGTAAAAGCTCTAATGCAGCTGTAAGAGTTTGATTCGGAGCAAGTGCAGAAAATGACTGAGATTCAATGCCGTATTGATCTCGCAAAATATCCATCAAAGCCTGCGCTCGACCTTTCTCAGCAGCATACAAAGCTTCTTCAATCTCTCCATTCTTCAAAAGTGTCCTCCACAGAGCAGTGTAATACATGGGATAAGAATCACGAAAACTTATTTTCAATTCATCTTCTGACTTCAGACTATGCCTTGTTTCATCAAAATGCTTAATACTTAAACGATAACAACTGAGTGCATTACTCAAAGAACCCAACAATTCATGATCATAACCTTGCGAATACCACGCGATCCCCTCGTTATGATAGTCTCCAATTTCCTTAAAAATACTAAGACTGTGTTCATGGTAATACAAGCCTTCCTTAATATGACCTACCGCACAAAAGCAATTTCCTATATGTAAATACGCTGCTCCCTCCCCAGCCCTATGCCCTACTTCTTTAGCAATACTAAGATGTTTTTCGTAGTGCTCAATGGCTTGTTCAAGATCACCTAGCTTGCGATAGGCATTTCCCAGATTTCCATAGGCTGATCCCTCCTCAGCCCTATCACCTACTTCTTTAGCAATACTAAGATGTTTTTCGTAGTACTTAATGGCTTGTTTAAAATTACCTAGATTCTCATAAGCATTTCCCAGTCCTCCATTGGCTCTTCCCTCCGCATCCCTTTCCCCTATTTTTTTAGCAATACTAAGACGTTTTTCGTAGTACTCAATGGCTTGTTTAAAATTACCTAGACTAAGATATGCATTTCCCAGATTTCCATAGGCTGATCCCTCCCCAACCCTATCTCCTACTTCTTTAGCAATACTAAGACATTTTTCGTAGTACTCAATGGCTTGTTTAAAATTACCAAGATTGTAATAGGCATTTCCCAGACGTCCATAGGCTGATCCCTCCCCAGCGCTATCCCCTACTTCTTTTGCAATAATAAGACATTTTTCGTAGTACTCCATGGCGTGTTTGAAATTACCTAGATTGCCATAGGCATTTCCCAGATTTCCATAGGCTGATCCCTCCCCAGCCCTATCCCCTATTTCTTTAGCAATACTAAGATGTTTTTCGTAGTACTCCATGGCGTGTTTAAAATTACCTAGACTAAAATAGGCATTTCCCAGATTTCCATAGCCTGATCCCTCCCCAGCCCTATCCCCTATTTCTTTAGCAATACTAAGATGTTTTTCGTGGTACTCAATGGCTTGTTTAACCTTACCTAGACTGCGATAGACATTTCCCAGATTTCCGTAGGCTGATCCCTCCCCAGCCCTATTACCTACTTCTTTAGCAATACTAAGATCTTTTTCGTAGTACTCAATGGCTTGTTTAAAATTACCTAGACTAATATACCCATTTCCCAGATTTCCATAGGCTGATCCCTCCCCATCCCTATTACCTATTTCTTTAGCAATACCAAGATATTTCTCGCAGTGCTCAATGGCTTGTTCAAAATTACCTAGATTGCCATAGGCATTTCCCAGATTTCCAAAGGCTGTTCCCTCCCCAGCCCTATCTCCTACTTCTTTAGCAATACTAAGAGATTTTTGGTAGTACTCAATGGCTTGTTTAAAATTACCTAGACTACTATACGCATTTCCCAGATTTCCATAGGCTGATTCCTCCCCAGCGCTATCCCCTACTTCTTTTGCAATACTAAGATGTTTTTCGAAGTACTCCATGGCGTGTTTGAAATTACCTAGATTGTGATAGGCATTTCCCAGATTTCCATAGGCTGTTCCCTCCCCAGCCCTATCTCCTACTTCTTTAGCAATGCTAAGATCTTTTTCGTAGTACTCAATGGCTTGTTTAAAATTACCTAGACTAAAATAGGCATTTCCCAGGCTTCCATAGGCTGATCCCTCCCCAGCGCTGTCCCCTACTTCTTTTGCAATACTAAGATGTTTTTCGTAGTACTCCATGGCGTGTTTGAAATTACCTAGACTAAAATAGGCATTTCCCAGATTTAAATAGACTGTTCCCTCCCCAGTCCAATCTCCTACTTCTTTAGCAATACTAAGATCTTTTTCGTAGTACTCAATGGCTTGTTTAAAATTACCTAGACTAACATACTTATTTCCCAGGCTTCTATAGGCTGATCCCTCCCCAGCGCTATTCCCTACTTCTTTTGCAATACTAAGATGTTTTTCGTAGTATTCCATGGCGTGTTTGAAATTACCTAGACTAAAATAGGCATTTCCCAGACATTTATAGACTGTTCCCTCCACAGCCCTATCCCCTATTTTTTTAGCAATACTAAGACATTTTTCGTAGTACTCAATGGCTTGTTTAAAATTACCTAGCCTAAGATACGCATTTCCCAGACTTCCATAGGTTGATTCCTCCCCAGCCTTGCAGCCTATTTCTATGGAAATATGTAATGCTTGTGCATAATGTTTTATGGCCTGTTGATAATCAGGTAGGTTTAAGTAAGCACCGCCGAGATGAAAATGAGCCCTTCCTTCACGATACCTGTCTTCTACACTAATCGCAATGGCAAGCTCTAGCATTCGCTGCTCTACAGCCTCCAACTTTCCATCTACCATTCTTCAATAACTAAATGACAATTAAACTTTTTCGATGAGATGATCCAATATCTAATCAAGGATGAAGCTGGAAGGAAAGAAAGATAAAGACGCTTGATGTTTAATCTGCTTTTTAGCTTCGAGACGAAAACGTTTTCCCCGCCCTATCCCCTCCCATGGTGGTTAGTTAAGGGGTGGTATCAACGGGTTGACACGGCGGGTTTGCCCTCTTCTCTGTTGACAATAAATTACAATTCTAGATAAAATAATTCATTTGTCTTGTTAGCAAATTGTGGGTGGTCAAAATATGACAAAAATCTTGATCTCATTTTCTTGACTTATTCCCAGGAAACAGAAGGTGTCATTGCCAAGGTGCACCTTCGCAATGCGCTCTTTGAGTTTAAGTAACAGAGCGAGAAGCATAAAGTAATAGGAGGTTTTGGATGACTGCAGCTTACCAATGACTCCAAATCACGCCCTCCTTTTTTTCAGAAGTCAACAACTGAGAAAAACAGTTCTGCTTTACTTGCTTAATCACCAAACAAATACAATCAAATAAAAAATATCAAGTGCGGTAGTTGCAAAATTCAGTATCGCGTTGCCAATGAAAACCTAGTGAGCTAAAATGCTGGCACAATAGTGAAATAACGCTTTGGAAAGAGCAAGAGTTTTAAATATTCCTTCTGAAAGATTGCTTCTTGAATCTTTACCCATTCATGCCACCTTGTTTTGCATCTGACTTACCAATTGCTATATAACAAAACGCGTTACATTTAATCACAGAGGTCTAAACGTCACTTATCACTAAAAACCCAGCACAATGACAACTTTAGCAAAGAAAAGCTTCAGGCAGAGGACTCGTCATAAAATGTCTCATTTATTTGGTCATAGTTGACTGTGTGTTCACAATAATATATAAATGCACGCCAAGGATCAGCGGCTCATTTAGCAAGTTAGAGAATTTATTTGTTAGCTATTGGAGCTTAAAAATTACAAACTGTGAAACATCGTAACGTCATCACATGTAGAAAGGAATTGCATTGCGTTTGGGTAAGGACATGATCCTTTATGTTCGAATCCTTTTTGACGGGGAAGGGGCGGGGGCATTGAGGTCTATTAGGCACTGCAGACACCCGTTCCCCTAAAAAAATGACCTAAAATCGCTTCTACAAACAGAACATCTGAGCATTCCAAAATACACTGTTGACTCATGCATGATATGGACTAAACTTATTCATGTTATAGTCAGGTATTTGTGGATACCTTGCTTGTGAATAACACATATCCTCTATAATGTTCGCTTAGTAAAATATATTCTATATACAAGGCTAAAAAGGTTATAAAATGGTTAAAAATTAAAATGTTTGAACCAAACGTTTTCGGCTGTTTGCCATCATCAGGGTTAAAAAATGATGACCGGCCGCACGTACATATATGATAAACTTACCAGTACGAATTGCGGAGCATTCAAATCCTGTTCACACCTCTGAACCTGCAAAACACCTGCGGGAAAACCCGTCACATTCTTTCACTTGGCGTGTTCTCTCCTCAGCACAAACATTCCACAAGCGCAGATTCGTCGAGGGGCTAATGATCCAACAATTCCGCCCCAGTTTGAACAAACAAGTTATTTCCTATGTCTCCAGACTTTTCCCATAGGGAATTACATAGGATATATATGTACGTGCGGCCGGTCATAATTTTTTAACCCTGATGATGGCAAACAGCCGAAAACGTTTGGTTCAAACATTTTAACTTTTAACCATTTTATAACCTTTTTGGCCTTGTATATAGAATACATATCCTCTAGTTTGTCTTTTCGGCTTAAATGTAAGAGATCCAGATCCCCTCTAAATAAAATCGTCTCTAAGTGGATGGTAATACATCCCAACAGAGGACTCAGTAAGGTAATTGAAGAGAGCGGAAAGAAAGATTTTGCTACCAAATGTATGAGTGGTATCGACAAGGCGGGACAGTGAACTGCCACGAGAATATAATAACGACAATTAAATATTCATGTATCGATGGAGTTTTCGAATAAGTTAAAAAAAGAAGAAAATCTGAGATAAAAACCAAAGTTTACCAAGAAGCAGGACTGAAGCTAATATCGATCAACGATTTTCTTCTCCACAGATGAAAATTTAGATATACTTTAAGTGCTACTATAACCAAAAAATCAATTCTCCTTTTTCTTTGGACTTCAAGACTATGTTATGTGACCCACGTTTTAAGCTTTGATTTCCAAAAGACGCCTGTTCATTTTAACTAGAATTTTCCTATTTAATGGTCCGCCATTACCAGCTTTGAAATATTTGAGACAGCTGGATCGAGGAGAAAAAAACGTCAGAGACTCATGAGTTGAAGAATGCAATGGGTGTGTACGAGGCTTAATTAATATGCATCACGGGAGTTTCGGGCTTTCAGACTTTTAAACTTGTGTTTTGCATATAAAATGAACTGCATTTTAAGCTGGTGAGTAAATGATGTCACTTTCCCTAGATTCAACCCTCTGAGGTCCCATCGGTCAGTTTTGAATGTGAGTATTGGCGGACTGTGAAATCCAAAATTTATACTCAAAGTAAACAGCCTTTGGAGAAATATCCAAGCTCAAAATATTGCCAGTGAGGTATTAAGCAAACAAACTGAAAATCTGAAGAAAAAAGGAAATGATTTTTTGATCATAGTAGCAATTTAATTGTAACGCGCCTGAAACTTTTGTTCAATTCAAACAGGTGCTACGGTTGGGTTTGTAAAACCTGCAGGCCTAGGATATTGTTTATTCATCCTGCAGTTTTATCACAGCCGTTGGCGACCGGTATTGTCAAGCACACAGTCCTAGTTTCAATACTCTCGAAGTATTAAAGTATTTACAATCATTAGGATGAACTTGAAAATTACTGACCTTTTCCGCTGAGTCACTCAGAAAGACACAGCGCAGTAATTAGAGCGTGGCCAAAGAACGAAATCTGCAGTCTGATTAAAAAAAAAAAACAGGGAAAAAAAAAAAAGAAACATGAATAACAAAACGGAAATACTCTTTTTTCTTGGAATGATCCTTGCCTCACAAATTAGCTTCTTTGCTTCAATCTACTAGAAACATACACTTAGTTTCCGTTCCTTTGTCACAGTGTGAAACTAATCTAAAACATTTAGCACGAATTAAACTTTAAAAAAACTATGACAAGATGCAATGGTATCAAAAGCAAAACGCACGCATTTTTTATTTTTAAATCGAGTTTTAAGATATAGTGATATAGTGACAAGAATTTTTTTTTGATAAGCTTAGCCAGCAGAAGAGCATCTTTTGAGCTAACCTGATCTCGATTAACAATCTGACCATAAATGCCTTGTTTTGAAGTAGCAATGTTCGGATAGAATTGATTGCTCCTATGGAGCACTTAACTTACCTTTTGCAAATAATTTAAAAGACTGCGTTTAAACAATACAGAGATTACAGCAGAACAAGAAGATAGCAGTTTGGAAGAATCGTGTTTACTTGGCGAAGGCACGGAAAGTGATTTGTTCAGTTGCAGTTTTGAATATATAGCGGAAATCATTCTATTATCAGCTCTGTGATATCACGTTGCTTTGACTCCAGCATTATCTCAAATAAACGGAAAATGAAATTACGCCCGGTAAAGATAAAAGAAAAAAAGTCTCCGGCTTTAAGAGTACCCGACGATTTAGATATGAGCCTTACTGCCAGTAAACATGCACGCACGCGTATTTATTCTTCTCTCAGAGCTTTACGTCACTGGGAAGTATCAAAAACCAAGCACTCGAAAACGAAGAACATAGCACGAAGCACCCAAAAGGTCGAAATCGAAATAAGCACCCTAAGTCGAAAACAAAGCATCAAAACTCGAAAACGAAACACCCAATTTACCGTTAGAAGATCGCTTTGACCACATGCAAAAACCAAATTTGTTATTGTTGATCAGAATAAAAATCAACTTTCTACTAAATATCGTTTTTCTGCTGTTTCTTAGTATATCCTTGAGTTTAGGAAGTTGGATAGGCAGGAGAAATTTTCTGCTGTTTACCCAACTTCCTAAACTCAAGGATATACTAAGAAACAGCAGAAAAACCATCTTTAGTTAAAACCACTGTGGTCTTTAAATACACCCGAGTATTGAAGTGATGTATTATTTTATCGATCGATCTGATGTTACTAATTATTCACTGAAGGACTCCGTGAACAAACTTGCTGTTCCAATACCATCTTTTTGGACGACAGTTTTAGCTATAGTCGCGCTGTGCGGTGCGGTGCGGTGCGGTGCGGTGCGGTGCGGTGCGGTGCGGTGCAGTGCTTTGGAACAGCTCAGAATCACTGAACATCAAATAATTGTTATCGGGATACAGGGATTCACTCTCTTACCTCATATCCTCTTGGCCTGTCGGAAACAGGGTAATTGGTATTGATTAAGCTAATGTTTATGTATGTCGCAATTCGTGCTTTCAGACTTTTAAACTAGTGTTTTCCATATAAAATGAACTGCATTTTAAGCTGGAGAGTAAATGACGTTACTTTCCCTAGATCCAACCCTCTGAACTCCCATCGGTCAGTTTTGAACGTGAGTATCGGCAAAGTAATAGCCTTTGGATAAATATCCAAGCTCAAAATTTTGCCAGTGAGGTGTTAAGCAAACAAACTGAAAATCTGAAGAAAAAAGAAAATGATTTTTCGACCATAGTAGCACTTTAATTGTAACGCGCCTGAAACTTTTGTTCAATTCAAACAGGCGCTACGGTTGTTTTGTAAAACCTGCAGGCCTAGGATACTGTTTATTCATTCTGAAGTTTTATCACAGCCGTTGGCGACCGGTATTGTCAAGCACACAGTCCTAGTTTCAATACTCTCGAAGTATTAAAGTATTTAAAATCATTAGGATGAACTTGAAAATTACTGACCTTTTTCCCTGAGTCACTCAGAAAGACACAGCGCAGTAATTAGAGCGTGGCCAAAGAACGAAATCTGCAGTCTGATTAAAAAAACAGGGAAAAAAAAAAAAGAAACATGAATAACAAAACGGAAATACTCTTTTTTCTTGGAATGATCCTTGCCTCACAAATTAGTTTCTTTGCCTCAATCTACTAGAAACATACACTTAGTTTCCGTTCCTTTGTCACAGTGTAAAACTTACCTAAAGCATTTAGCATGAATTAAACTTTAAAAGAACTATAACAAGATAAAATGGTGTCAAAAGCAAAACGCACGCATTTTTTATTTTTAATTCGAGTGTTAAGATATAGTGATATAGTGACACGAAAATTTTTTGATAAGCTTAGCAAGCATAAGAGCATCTTTTGAGCCAACCTGATCTCGATTAACAATCTGACCATAAATATCTTGTTTTAAAGTAGCAATGTTCGGATAGAATTGATTGCTCCTATGGAGCACTTAACTTACCTTTTGCAAATAATTTAAAAGACTGCGTTTAAACAATACAGAGATTACAGCAGAACAAGAAGATAGCAGTTTGGAAGAATCGTTTTTACTTGGCGAAGGCACGGAAAGTGATTTGTTCAGTTGCAGTTTTGAATATATAGCGGAAATCATTCTATTATCAGCTCTGTGATATCACGTTGCTTTGACTCCAGCATTATCTCAAATAAACGGAAAATGAAATTACGCCCGGTAAAGATAAAAGAAAAAAAGTCTCCGGCTTTAAGAGTATTCGACGATTTAGATATGAGCCTTACTGCCAGTAAACATGCACGCACGCGTATTTATTCTTCTCTCAGAGCTTTACGTCACTGGGAAGTATCGAAAACCAAGCACTCGAAAACGAAGAACATAGCGCGAAGCACCTAAAAGGTCGAAATCGAAATAAGCACCCTAAGTCGAAAACAAAGCATCAAAACTCGAAAACGAAACACCCAATTTACCGTTAGAAGATCGCTTTGACCACATGCAAAAACCAAATTTGTTATTGTTGATCAGAATAAAAATCAACTTTCTACTAGAGAACGTTTTTCTGCTGTTTCTTAGTATATCCTTGAGTTTAGGAAGTTGGGTAGGAAGCAGAAATTTCC
The DNA here is from genome assembly GCA_949126865.1 of Montipora capitata. Classification (NCBI taxonomy): domain Eukaryota; kingdom Metazoa; phylum Cnidaria; class Anthozoa; order Scleractinia; family Acroporidae; genus Montipora; species Montipora capitata. The sequence goes on along the minus strand of OX421449.1, from coordinate 6,125,199 downwards.
CTAGATCCAACCCTCTGAACTCCCATCGGTCAGTTTTGAACGTGAGTATCGGCAAAGTAATAGCCTTTGGATAAATATCCAAGCTCAAAATTTTGCCAGTGAGGTGTTAAGCAAACAAACTGAAAATCTGAAGAAAAAAGAAAATGATTTTTTGACCATAGTAGCACTTTAATTGTAACGCGCCTGAAACCTTTGTTCAATTCAAACAGGCGCTACGGTTGTTTTGTAAAACCTGCAGGCCTAGGATATTGTTTATTCATTCTGAAGTTTTATCACAGCCGTTGGCGACCGGTATTGTCAAGCACACAGTCCTAGTTTCAATACTCTCGAAGTATTAAAGTATTTAAAATCATTAGGATGAACTTGAAAATTACTGACCTTTTTCCCTGAGTCACTCAGAAAGACACAGCGCAGTAATTAGAGCGTGGCCAAAGAACGAAATCTGCAGTCTGATTAAAAAAACAGGGAAAAAAAAAAGAAACATGAATAACAAAACGGAAATACTCTTTTTTCTTGGAATGATCCTTGCCTCACAAATTAGTTTCTTTGCCTCAATCTACTAGAAACATACACTTAGTTTCCGTTCCTTTGTCACAGTGTAAAACTTACCTAAAGCATTAAGCATGAATTAAACTTTAAAAGAACTATAACAAGATAAAATGGTGTCAAAAGCAAAACGCACGCATTTTTTATTTTTAACTCGAGTGTTAAGATATAGTGATATAGTGACACGAAAATTTTTTGATAAGCTTAGCAAGCAGAAGAGCATCTTTTGAGCCAATTTGATCTCGATTAACAATCTGACCATAAATATCTTGTTTTAAAGTAGCAATGTTCGGATAGAATTGATTGCTCCTATGGAGTACTTAACTTACCTTTTGCAAATAATTTAAAAGACTGCGTTTAAACAATACAGAGATTACAGCAGAACAAGAAGATAGCAGTTGGGAAGAATCGTGTTTACTTGGCGAAGGCACGGAAAGTGATTTGTTCAGTTGCAGTTTTGAATATATAGCGGAAATCATTCTATTATCAGCTCTGTGATATCACGTTGCTTTGACTCCAGCATTATCACAAATAAACGGAAAATGAAATTACGCCCGGTAAAGATAAAAGAAAAAAAGTCTCCGGCTTTAAGAGTACCCGACGATTTAGATATGAGCCTTACTGCCAGTAAACATGCACATCTATTTAAACCAGCACGCTTATTTATTCTTTTCTCAGAGCTTTGCGTCACTGGGAAGTATTGAAAACCAAGCACTCGAAAGCGAAGAACACTGAGCACGAAGCCCCCAAAAAGTCGAAAACGAAGCGGAATCCCAACTCGAAAACGAAGCAATCAAATCTCGAAAACAAAGCACCCAATTTGCCATTAGAAGATAGCTTTGACCAAGGGCAAAAACCAAATTTGCTATTGTTGATCAGAATAAAAATCAATTTTCTGTTAAAGATCGTTTTTCTGCTGTTTCTTAGTATATCCTTGAGTTTAGGAAGTTGGGTAGGCAGCAGAAAACTACTGTGGTCTTTAAATCCTTAAATGGTCTTACACCCGAGTATTGAAGCGATGTATTTATCGATCGATCTGATGTTACTAATTATTCACTTAGGGACTCCGTGAACAAACTTGCTGTTCCAATACCATCTTTTTGGACGACAGTTTTAGCTATAGTTTTAGCTATAGTGGCCTCATATCCTGTTGGTCCTGTCGGAAACAGGATAATTTGTATTGATTAAGCTAATGTTTATGTATGTCGCAAATCAATAAAGTTTAAAGGCCCTGCCTAACGATAAATATCAAACCTTTGGGTGGGCTAAAATTTTTGCGTTTGGCCATTATGTTAGATGATATTGGAACATGTTTCATACAGCATCAAACATTCGATTTAAAATCTTCCAACATTTCTTTTGTTCTCGTGTTGGATGTGTGAATTTTTCGTTTGGCCAGTCTCAACCAACAAGTTGCAAGTGCGCATGCGCATTGTGATAAAAAAAATTCATTCATTATCAAAGATACCTTACCCACAACCCTGTGAGTCTTATGTTGGATCAAGCATGTAGACAGGATGTTTGATATAGTTTGGCCACCCCATAATTTTCAACATGTTGGATCTATGCAAACTCAGATTTGCATTGGTAATTAACTCCCTTGGGATTGTAATAATTTAGTATATAACGTAGTGTTGTGTGCCACACCCTGTCACTCAAGTTGAGGCCGTGAACTCGGGTGGTCTCGTTGCTTTTTGTGATACCCACCCGACTCACTAGAACGGCGGATGAACAACAGCCTAGGCCGGTCGTTCCGGTCGAATTAATTCAACAGCAGGTTGCTGGCCCTCAAGCCTTACCAGACCAGGTTCAGGCGCGCCAAGAACAGGTTCAAGCCCCAGAGCAAATTCAAGTCCAGCAACTGGGTGATAACCAGGTTTACCACAGTTAACCCAGGCTCACTGTGTGTGAGAACATATGAGGCGAAGTTTAGGTCTGGAAATTTGCTAGAAAATGGAAATAAAAATCGATGAACTTACCATGTGGTGAGCTGTTGTTGTCTTCAATACGTACACGAAGTTTCAGGAAAAATGGTCAACGTTCACCTTTCTTCATAGTATAGTGACAAGGTAGGAGACGGAAGCCAGCGTAGGGACTCCGATCGACCCAAAACAAGCACGATTTTTTTCGCAAAAATTGAATCCAGTCACTAAATAAACACGCCAGACTCGTGGAACATGAATTTCTCTAAACTATGAATCCACTGAAGCATCTCCAGGTAGCAACGCGAAGCCACCAGGCTCCCGTAGAACTTGTAAGTTAACCTGCTAAAATGGCGGCCAGAAGCCGTTGTCCTCACAAAGTGTCCAATTCAAAATGGCACTGAACTCGGGACGCCTGGTGACTAGTATAATAAGTCCCCCTGGAGAGAGGGTCCCAAGTTGCTTAAAACAAAAATCACTGTGCAATCTGGGACTCCCCTACCTCCAGGAGGACTTATTATACTCGTCACCAGGCGTCCCGAGTTCAGTGCCATTTTGAATTGGACACTTTGCGAGGACAACGGCTTCTGGCCGCCATTTTAGCAGGTTTACTTACAAGTTCTACGGAGCCTGGTGGCTTCGCGTTGCTCCCTGGAGATGCTTCAGTGGATTCATCGTTTAGAGAAATTCATGTTCCATGAGCCTGGCGTGTTTATTTAGCGACTGGATTCGATTTTCGCGAAACAAATCGTGCTTGTTTTGGGTCGATCGTAGTCCCGACGCTGGCTTCCGTCTCCTACCTTGTCACTATACTATGAAGGAAGGTGAACGGGGACCATTTTCCCCGAAACTTCGTGTACGTATTGAAGACAACAACAGCTCACCACATGGTTAGTTTCATCGATTTTTATTTCCATTTTCTAGCAAATTTCCAGACCTAAACTTCATCTCATATGTTCTCTATATTTACCTATGTGGCACACATAGTGAGCCTGGGTTACCTGTGGGTTTACCAGGCGGCGGGACAGCCTCAGGCTCAACCAGTGGCGGCCCCTCAAGCTCAACCTGAGGTACCATATAATCCCTTGCCGTGGGTTCTAGTGCGTCTAGTATTAGTTCTCCTTTTTTCTCTAGGAAACTTATAGTCCGTTTGAATTATTTGACCTGTGTGGCTTGCCTGGTGGGGCGTCGTTTGTCTGGCTTACGTGCGAGGACATGTTGAAGTTTATTTTTCTTGTGGGGTTAATGGCCTGTGCGGTGTTGCCTGGCTGGGCTACACTTTTAGCAATTTGTCTAACTTGATTTTCATAATGTTGAATTTCTACTTATGGGTTTTTGCCTGTGAGGTTTCTTGCCTGTGTCGTTTTTGCCTGTGAGGCCTGCCTGGTGACGCTACCTTTGAAGTATACGAGATACTGGCCTTTGAGATGTGCCTGGTGGGGCTAAATTTGTGAGTTGTTTTGCCTGTGAGGCGTCAGGGGATAAAGTATTCAAGCGTTCATTTCGTAATTCTTTTGCGGTTTTTTGAATAAGTTAAATATTTCGTTTCGGTTCAGTTTTCATTGGATTAAGTTTTTCAAGCGTTACGGCATTCTGGTACGTTGTGATGTTTTTTTTGTTTCGGTGGACTTTACAATGTTGGTAAATTCTAAACAATTTTCTGGCTGTTGACTTAATAATGCTGGTAAACTCAAGAGATTTACCGGTTGTGTGTAGTGCTCTGTATTTGCTTCCTGATTTGCGTCTTTCATTATTGCTGTGGGCAATTCATGTGGTTTTTAAAACAAAAACAAAAAAAGATGGTGTTTTTTTCCGCATTGTTCAGAGTCTTGTTGGCTTTTCATGTTTGTTGTTTTTCTTTACCTATGGTGACTACAATCCTAATAGAGAGAAGGATTCTGTTTGAGAATAATATTTATAATATCATAGTGAGTCTCTGGTCGTTTGGGAAAATACAATTTATGTTTTTTTTCTTTTAATTCGATGTAGAATGGTGCTCTTTTAGCGGCTGTAGTTGAGTACTTGTGTGATTGATTTCCGATAGGAAATTTGAATAAATTGTGTTTTGGTTAATAGTTTTCTGTTTGGGTCATTTGTTTGTATTGCTTCGTAGAAGTCACAGGTAATTTGTTTTCAATTTTGGTTAGATTAACAAAAACAGAAACCAAAAAAAATGGTTTGTTATTTAAAGGGCTTTAGTTTATCGAACCGATTTCGTGGCTGAATTTCCTTCGCGTTGAAGAATAAATGCAATATAGAATATAGGGTAGGTTGCCATACCTATTTTCCTGCAACACTTTTTTGTAAGTTTTTCTTGGTTCAGGGTCGGGGGCCGAGCAACTCCTGCTGGTCTGCCTCATACGGTAGCCACTAGACGTTCGGTTTCCAGACGTGTGCGGTTGCTCTCTCCTGATCGGGAATCCCGTTTCTTGTTCACTCTATAGAAGTCACATTTTGATATTTTCACTCGACGTAGGATAATTTAATTCTGCAATTTTCCCTTTGTTTTTCTTTTCTCTGGGGTGAGTTCCGTTTTTGCTATTTTTCTGCGCTAGGCCATGAGTCTCCAGTCAAACTCAACTTTAGGAAAGGATAGTCGAGGTACCAGTTTAGATGAATTTAAACTTCAAGTAAGAGGTGTCTAGCCTAGAAGTGTGGCTTCTTGGGTGAATGTAAACGGGGTTCCCGTTCAGGAAGGAGCGACATTACATGCCCAGTCCTGGAGTGAGGTGCTCTCATCTGGAAAAGTCCCCGATTTAGACTGTCTTTGACTAAGAAACCCCGAATACTTTATAGCTGGGGGTTTGCAACATAGTCTGGGAGCCTGGGACCTAGTCCTCCAAGAACACCCCTTAAGGGACTCTATCTCTGATTGGATAAAGAATAAAAGTAAAAGTAGATATTTTTAATTTTTCACAGCTTTCTACCGGTGTATATAAGTAAGTTCGGTATTCTTCAATTTTGCCTCCTCAGAAGCAATTCCGTAATCATGTCTCTTGTAAAAATTTCAATGAATCCATTAGTAATGAGTTTGTCAATCGAGTTAGAACGGGTGCGTTTAGGGTTTGGGGCGAGGTAGGTGTTGATGACCCTCCCCACCTTGTTCTTCCGTTAACTGTAGAACCCTCCAAGCCTAGGCTGTGTTTAGACGCGCGATTCTTAAATTTGTGGATGAGAGATGCTCCTTTTTCTCTTGACAAATTGTCTGATGTGACTCGCTTTGTGTACTCAAACTCTTTTATGACGAAGTGCGACGATAAGTCAGGCTATGACCACATCCTCTTGCCAGAAGCTTCGCAATCATATTTTGGTTTCAGCTTTGGTGGTCTGTGGTTTGTTTGCACTACTTGACCGTTTGGTTGGAAGATATCACCTTTCGTTTACCATACAATAGGGCTTTCCGCGTCAGGAATTTTGAGGTCTAAGGGTATCCCTTGCTCGTTGTATATCGATGATCGGTTAAATGGCGAACTCTTAACATCCTGTGGCCCGTGGTCGGTTCTTCCGGAGAAGAGGTCCGCCAACTTTCGATTGAGCGTGGCTAGAAATGTGCTTTGTTTGTAGTCTTGTCTGTTCTAGTGGAACCTGGTTACACTTAGTCTATTGGTTGCTCAAGGTGTATCAAGATCTGAGTTTATAGCATCTGGAAATTCAGTAGGCTGTGGCCGTGGAGTTAGCTTTAGAGTCAACACAAGATCTTGCGTTAACGTACAACGAAACGGCTTATCTGTCAACCCACCTTTGCATTTTATCATCCAGTGGCATCAGTCAGTACAAAGCATCATTAAGACGCGGATTTCTTCGAACAGGAGAACAAGGGGTTTCAGAAGTTTTTTTTAGGGAGCGAAATTTTAATAACCTAATAGATTGCATTTCGGCTTGCTCAACTTCTCCAGATTTACATATCAGAGTCAACACAAGATCTTGCGGCGATTTACAACGAAATGGCTTATCTGTCAACCCACCCTTGCATTCTAGCATCCAGTGGCATTAATCAGTACAAAGCACCATTAACACGCGGATTTCTTCGAACAGAAGAACAAGGGGTTTCAGAAGATTTATTAGGGATCGAAACTCTTCTAACCTAATAGATTGCATTTCGGCTTGCTCAACTTCTCCAGATTTGCATATCATTGTCATGGCTAAGGATTCTAGGAACAATGAGCAACACCTTTTTGTTCGGATTACATCACGCCATGATCACTCACCAAAAATCATCACTCACAATGCTAGGAATTCATCCAACCTTGTCCATGTAAACATTGCCAAGAAAACATCTGATCAGGCACCATGCTTAAAGTTCGCAACTTGGAATATCCGTTCTCTGAACAAAAAGGCATCATCTGTGTGTGACCTGGTTATATCTAAGAGGATAGACATATTAGCTGTGGTTGAAACTTGGCTCACTACTGACAATATCTCTGACCCAAACTCTGGCTGATATTATAAACTCCCTTCAGGACTTCAACTTCATTCATCTACCTAGAGAAATGCGTTGTGGTGGTGTAGGTTTCTTTTTGAGGAAAGGGCTAAATATTAAACAAAATGAGATCACTCTGTTTAATGCTTTTGAGTACATGGATATATCTATTTCTACTCCTACGTCGTCAGTGCGCCTTGTTACCGTATATCGACCTCCGCCCTCAAAGAAAAACAAACTCTCTGTCTGCATGTTCTTTTCTATTCTACTCGAGAATCTTGCGGCTTCGCCTTGCAACCTGAAAATAGACCATTTTACAGTTGTAGCTAAGTTTCCTGGCCTACGAATGGAAGCGAGGCTACCGGTGACCCTGTTTTGATACAAACCTCCGTGCTTTTGTAATGTTAATACGGACTAATTAGAATTACAACAGCACAATTTGCATGATAAAAGCAGTCGGGGCTGTATCAATGCAAGATCACCGGCAGCCTCGCAGCCATTCATAGGCTAGGTCGCAGAGCAAACAACTGTAAAATGGCCTATTACTGGAGACTTTAATTTTCATATTGATAATCGAGAGGATGCTGATGCTTTGACGTTTTTGGACATGTTGGAAGCAGCTGGGTTTGAGCAAAGGGTTGTGGGCCCAACCCATAAACGTGGACACACCCTTGACTTAGTTCTAGTGAGGAATGATGATTCTCTATTACGTGGCCTTCCAGAAATTGTTTGTTTTCCTAACAAGATCTCGGATTATAGTGCCAGAGTGTGCACCGCTGATATACCTAAGCCCTGTGCGACAACAAGAACGTTTCAATGTAGAAAATTGCGCAAGATTGATTTGGATTTATGGAACAAGGATTTAAAGGATTCTGCATTATATAATTCTGATTTAAACGCATGCACAGATCCTAATGTATTGACTGATCAATATAACAAGGTTCTAAGCAATCTCATTGAATTACATGCTCCTGTTCGCACTCGTCCTGTGACACTTCGTCCTTACTCGCCATGGTATGATGACAACTTGATGTCTCTGAAGAGAGCTAAGCGCCGGGCGGAACGCAAATATGTCAACTCTGGCTTAGAGGTCCATCGCCAGATATTTGAAGATCAGTGCCGCATTTACAGTGATGCGTTAAATTCTGCAAAGCAGCAATACTACAAGAATCAAATTTCAGGGTCTGATCAGAGGCAGCTCTTTAGAATGATTGATGGCCTTTTCAAGGTCAAGTCAGCCCCGCTCTTACCAACATGTGACTTGCCACCTTTTTCTCCGAAAAAATAGTGAATCTGAAAGATAGTTTGCACTCGTCAGTCGTGGCGACGATGGATTTGTCAGTAACGCCTAGTCAACCATTATGTCAGACAACATTCTGTGACTTCTCTGCGGTGTCTGTACGTTATATCAGCGAACTCTTAGTAAAGTCCAATACTAAGTCGTGTATATTAGACCCTGCTCCAACTAGTGTGCTCAAGCATTCTATTGAAGCCCTGGCTCCAGCCATCACCTCTATTGTCAATGTGTCTCTGCTATCTGGTGTATTTCGATCATCCCTTAAAAAAGATGTAATTCACCCTTCGATCAAGAAGCTATCCCTTGACCGTGAGGCATATCCGAGTTATCGCCCTATCACAAACGTTGCATTTCTATCGAAGATGCTCGAACGTGTGGCCGCTACGCAAACGCTGAACTATCTTATACCCAATGGGCTTTTAGCCAAGTTTCAGTCTGCGTATCGATGTTTCCACAGCACAGAAACTACGTTATTACGAGTGTTTAACGACATCCTTGTTGCTATTGACAACCACCGGGATGTTGTACTTGTTCTTCTAGATTTATCGGCGGCGTTTGACACCATTGAACATTCTGTTTTACCTAGTCGTTTGGAACACCGTTATGGATTTGATGGGAAGGTGTTAAACTGGTTTAGATCATACCTGATTGGTAGATCCCAGCAAGTACTAATTGCTGATGTCAGATCAGCCGATTATCCTCTTCAGTATGGTGTTCCTCAAGGGTCTGTCCTGGGGCCATTTTTGTTTCCTTTGTTCTTTGCCCCTCTGGAGAATGTGGTACAAGCCCATGGTTTCATTGTAATGACTTACGCAGATGATACTCAGTTATATGTGTCCTTGGGCTCGTCTGGTGATCGTCCTGCCGTTCTATCTAAGTTTGAAGCTAGTGTGAAGGACAGTCTCATCTGGTGCACCTCTAATGGTTTGGCATGCAACCCTGGCAAGACAGAAGTAATTCATCTAATGCTCTTATTTCCATAGCATTACTCTTCCTGGTATTGATGTTGGTGGTTATACTATATCGCCAACACCAGCTGCCCGAGATCTCGGAGTGCTTGTTGACTCACATCTGACGTTGTCTAAACATGTTAACAGTGTATGCAAGTCCGCATTCTTTTCCATTAGTAACATTTGTAGGATTAGGAAATATTTAGACCGTGATAATTGTGAAAGACTTGTGCACGCGTTCATTTCATCGAAACTTGATTCCTGTAATAGTTTACTAACAGGTCTTCCAGATAAGGAAATCTCAAAGCTCCAGCCCGTGCAGAATGCTGCAGCGAGGTTTATTGTTGGTGCTGCAAAGAATGAACATATGTCACCCATATTACAGCAACTACACTGGTTGCCTGTAAAGTTCAGGATTGACTTTAAGATTTTGATGCTAACTTATAAAGCTCTTAACAATCAAGCTCCCGATTACATTTCTGAACTATTGACTTTGTATAAGCGTTCTCGTGCACTTAGATCTTCCTGTCAAATGCTTCTTGTTGTACCTAAAACTAAAACTAAGCTTTATGGGGACAGATCGTTTGCTGCCAGTGCCCCTAAACTTTGGAATGCACTACCAGTAGACATTATGAATTCTGAATCACTCGATATTTTTAAGAGTAAAGTTAAAACACACCTGTTCCGCCAGTGCTATAGAGTATAGAGATCATATTATATATAGTTTTTAGAGATTACTATTATTATTATTATGTATAGTGTATAAACCTTATTTGCATTATTATACAGGATATAGATTTTCTTGTTTTTCTTTAGAAATCTATTGTAATTTTAGAGTTTCTCATACTGCATGTAATTTGAATGTAAGATTGTAATTTGAGACATTGGTTGTAAAGCTTTGAGAATTTTATAAAGCTAAATATATATTATTATATTATTATTTAAAAATCCGTCTTGTCCCCTACTACGTCTTTAGAATATTTGGGTTTATTGTAGATTCTACAAAGCAATCGTTCTTAATTCCCGAGAGTAAGATTGAGTCGTTTGCCCGACTTAGAGAGAGCATTGGCGTTTCCTCGATAATTGGGAACAATGTCTCCTGTGGAGGGATGAGAAACATTACAGTTTAACTCTCTCCACGGATGTGTCAGGGCATGGTTGGGGGTGTGTCATTCACTCTCCGTCTGGTGACCAGTCTCTTTTGGTGTATGCAATCAAAGCTTTACCAGACTCCATTCATAACTGTCGGATTGACGCCCGCGTATACAGCAAGGTGGTAATTGACGTCTGGGGAGGACAGGGTAGTAAGTCTTACTCCCAGTTGACGTCGGTGACGATGCAATTGTTTTTTGAATTGGCTTTCTATACGTTCCTTCCGGAGAGAATCTGGCGGATGATCCTTCTAGACGTCTTTCTCTTTGTGATTCGGTGCTTTCTTTGACTGCATTTTAGGCTATTCGGTGGTTCTCATGGTCTTTCATTTGATCTTTTGGCCTTGGACTCCAATGCTGTCAGGGAAAGAGATGGCCCGTGCGTCTAATAATCTGTGCCTTGGAAAGAGAGGGGACATGAACGTTCTTTTGTCTCCCTCAAAGGGTGGCTATAGGGCCGTTCCTTGCCCAGTGGATTTGTGGTTACATATCATAGACCATATTCATAGATGGTGGTCAATACATTATTCTATTGTCCTTGTTCTAATATTCTAGACCAACTAGCCTTGATAGGAGTTGACAAAATACAAAAGTTTCTTTAGAACGAGGCTTGTTGGACTAACTGGCACACACACAAAATAATAGTTTCTTGGCCTCCATTTATGAATACTGTCTATGATCGATGTTGACGCCTTTAAAAACATTTTCTGTTGCCGAGTGACTCTTGGTAACCGATTCATTGGCGATTTCATTAAGTTGCAGAATCCG
>OX421449.1:6084145-6109145 GCA_949126865.1 Montipora capitata | reverse complement strand
GGGCTAATAATCTACATAAAAGAAGGTATAAAGATAGAAAAGCAAAACAAATGAGAAAGTAGCAGCACACGCTTCAGTTTCTATCTCCTCATTTGCATATGCGAGATCCCGTGAGAAAGCACATGCATAGTGAAGATTATTACAGCGTTGACTACAGCGTTGAATTCCTAAGGATTTACGCTGGAGTTATCGTTTTAAAATCTTTTGCATCGACGCTTCAGCCATTCTACCAGTTTCCTCTACTTATAGACGGAAGTCTGTACGAGGGCTAAAGTATTCTTTGAGATCGAATTTTCAAATATTGGTTAAGATTTATTCCATTTAACGGCCATGTCTCAAGACCACGACAAACTACGCGCACCCACCATAGTAGAGTCAATTGACGAACGTCACATATCTGCTGAAGAAGCTACTGAAAAGCAGCTTCGAAAGGGTGTTAATGCTGCTGAAACAACTGCCCGAAAGGGAAAAACCCCTGCTGGAAAGGCAGAAAAGAGTTTCAAAGCGGCATGCGACCGCGAGAAAACGTCGAGAAAGCAAGCTCCATCGATGGCGGGAAATCAAGCGGCGAAACGAGCGGCCACCCGCTTCTTCCTCCAATCCAGTTGAGAAAATGGATGAAATGAAACAACAGCTGAAACAGCTTTCCGGTTCCCTTGCGAGCATAACACCAATGATTACTGAAATTAAAACGGTCTACGACAATTACAACCAGGCCGTTGATGGCGACAGCGACGCTTATGGAAGCGAAGCGGATTTCGCATCCACTGTGTCATCTGTGTGATCTGTATCAAACCCGCGTGAACAGTCCCCAAAGAAAAAAGCAAAGGAGGAATCCAGCGTGCTCGCTGGTATGGCAAAAGTGGTAAACAAACCGCAACAAAACTGCGAGGATGTAACGCCTAAATTAGCAAAATTGGTAAAACAACTGCTTAGCAAAGGTATGAGCAAAGAAGCCCGTGATGAGTTGATGGAAGAATTTCCTACGCCAAGCAACTGCAATTGTTTAGAAGTTGTTCGAGTGAACCCAGAAACATTTAGCAGCGTTAGGAAAGAAGTAAAAACAGAAGATGTCTTGCCACAGAAAGCCCAAACGCCCCTGCTAAAAGGGTAATACTTCTGTCAATAGAATTGTAGATGACTTCATGAAAGCCGAAGAAGGTAATAAACCTGCCCCATGAGCAGCAACTATTATGAAAACCCTTTCTGACAACATTTCGTTGTTCAGTCATGCTTGACATGAAATAGATCTCAGAAGGAGAACTCTGTTCAGATCAGACATGAAGACTGAATACAGACTGCCGTGCAGTGACAAAAAACCGGTTGAGGATGGTCTGGTGTTTTGTACTGAACTTGGCAAGTCAGTTAAGGATTTGTCACAGGCTGGTAAAGTGACTTCTAAAGTAACATTGAGACAAAAATGATCTCACAGCAGTAGTCACAAGTTTCAGGGCGGGTCAGAAATCGGGAGACCATTCCCTTTTTTAGACCGCGGCAGAGGCGCTATTGCCAAGCAGAGAGGCGTATAACGAAATTCACCACAGAGGAACCAACCTCCTTATCAGCCTTGACGATAGTGACAAAACCAAGAGAGAAACTTGTAAATAATGTTCAGGTGAGCGCTAACTCTAGTGACTGGCCAGTGCCAGGAACGTCTGCTGTGCACTTTGAGAGAATACTGGTCAGTAATGATACATCCTCGGAGACCCAGGGGCAGACCGCAGGCAAGGGAAGTGTAAACGGGCGACGGAAAATGGCGACGAAGAAAAAGCATAGTATGGCGAGAAGAGCCCCTGGGGACAAGTTCTTACCAGACCAGTTCCAAACAGTAGAGGTCATTCTCAATTCTGATTGGTGCCAGAAATTCTTTGTGTTTTTCTTCCCAATCAGAGGTCAGCAGGCCGTGAAGTCGTTTCGTGTCTTCTTACACGGAAATCACTTGATCGCCATACTCGCCTGTTTCATTTGGCAAGGTTTTGCTCGAGGAGAAAAGTCTCAATCACAGCACAAAATGTACAGGAAATCGTTCGGAATATCGGCGGGGAAATACGCTGGACCTTTCGAAGGTATCTTTACAGTAGCGTATTTCCAGGTGTGCGAGATTTGTTTAAAGATGTCCTCACCGATTCACCTATTAAACATAGCATCGATTAATTTGGATCTAACAATTATTTTTATTCTACCCCCTTCTCCTGGTCGAGGTATTTCTAGAGTTCTTACATGAATTGCGGTGGCAGAAACTTTGCTAATTTTGAGAAATTCTTGATCGCACGGGCCACACGCAGCATGACTTTATTTCAATGCGCGCTCAATTCAACGCTATAGAGCTCGTGTTCTCTTCACGATATTGAATGAAGGGGTAGTTTCTAACGAAACTGTGGTGCTGCGTCGGTGGGGAAGTAGTATACAAAAATTTGGTTTTATCAACGGAGTTGATAATGTAAATTGGCCACCGTACAGAGATTCTAAAAGCTGACGTTTCGAGCGTTAGCCCTTCGTCAGAGCGAATCGAGGGATTATGGGTTACGTGTAGTTTTTATAATAGAGTAGAAGCTACGCTATTGGTGGTAACATGGCAACGTGAAAAATAGGAATATATTAGTTAAATGAAAAGCGTTCGTTAATACCGTGAGGATTAAGGGTGCCGATTTGAAAGATGAATTTTTGTTCCAGATTCTTGCGGCTTTCCGTCGTACCTAGATGTAGGGAAAGGCCGCAGATAGCCATGTGTTTTTTGGAGTGGTTAGGCAGATTAAAATGGCGAGCGACTGGCTTAGCTGCATCCTTGTCATTCTTCTCAACATCGCGAAGGTGTTCGCGGAATCGGTCACCTAGTCGTCTACCTGTCTCAGTCACCAATGTATAATTTATTGCATAACGTACAGGTTATGCAATAAATGACATTTGCGGAGGTACATGTGAAACGATCGGTGATCTTAACAGATCGCTTAGGTCCCGATATCTTGCTAGTGTTAACAATGAAAAGACAAGTTTTGCATCGTGAGCGCGCGCATTTGAAAGTGCCGGGTTGCTCGTTAGTTTTGAGCGCGCTTCTAACTAAAAAGTTGCCTACGTTTTGGTCGCGTTTGAATGAAATAAGTGGAGGTTGCGAAAAGATTCTACCAGTCTCGGGATCATTTTGGAGTAATTTAAAGTTACTAAGAATGATGCTTTTGACTGCGTGATTATGAGGATGGAAAGTGAGGGTGAATGGAATTCCGTCATTCTTATCTTTTTGTGACGTTTGTAGTGATGACTGTCGATCAAATTGTTGGGCGCGATGATGGCCCGCTTTGACCACAGAGACAGGATAGCCACGTTTTTCGAAGAACTGGCACCATCTATGAATATGGTCTATGATATGTAACCACAAATCCACTGGGCAAGGAACGGCCCTGAAAACAGAACGTCTAGTGGCTACCGTATATGTGGCAGACCAGCAGGAGTTGCTCAGCCCCGACCCTGAACCAAGAAAAAAATTATAAAAAAGTGTTTCAGGAAAATAGGTATGGCAACCTACTCTATATTCTACATTGCATTTATTCTTCAACGCGAAGGAAATTCAACCACGAAGACGGTTCGATAAACTAAAGCCCTTTAAATAAGAAACCATTTTTTTTTTGTTTCTGTTTTTGTTAAACTAACCAAAATTGAAAACAAATAACCTGTGACTTCTACGAAGCAATACAAACAAATGACCCAAACAGAAAACTATTAACCAAAACACAATTTATTCACACAAGTACTCAACTACAGCCGCTAAAACAGCACCATTCTACATCGAATTAAAAGAAAAAAAACATAAATTGTATTGCCCCAAACGACCAGAGACTGACTATGATATTATAAATATCATTCTCAAACAGAATCCTTCTCTCTATTAGGATTATAGTCACCATAAGCATACCTGCCAACCCCCCGAGTGCGAAAATCTGGAGACGTCTAAATAATTTTCGTCCGAAGATTGCCGAATGTTTCCGACGGTTTCCGAAGATTGCCGAAGATTTCCCGCCGACTTCCGAAGATAACCGAGGGTGTAGAAGGATTTTTGACGACTTCAGAACGGACTCACCAACCGGTTTTCGCCGAAAAAAAATGAATTTCTATTTAATCGGTTTTTAAGAAAATCAGAAAAGTTTCCAATTCATGAATTTTTCAGAAGTAAAGTTTTATGGAAACTATTTGGCATGGTGACTTGCAGCTCTAACCCGCTCAAATTTCAAAAGAACACCCATAAAAGTAGCTTACCTTGTGTGTTTGCAAATGGCTGGACGCCAGCTAGAGGAGTAATCTTCTCCACATTCTGCAAAGCAAGGTTTTTCACCCCCTCAAAACCCAAGGGAAGGGCGCCTAAGAATTCCTTTTGAAGTCAATTGAAATCCATGTTGGCCATCTTCGTTTCGACAGATCAGATGTAAACAGTGTGCGAGAACCGCGCCAATTTTCTACTATGTAAGTTGCAATATGATTGGTTTATTTCTGACCAGTTACGATACTCGTTAAATATATATAAATTTGATTGCTCCCGCTGATTTACGTTTTCCGATCAAATAAAAGCACTAAATAAGAGCTCTAAATCCACTTTTTGCTTTATTTTCTTTTTTGAAATCGCGAAAATAACGAAATAAGTGAAAAAAAAATTGGAAAAAAGCCACAGTAGGTAGTTCCCGGGAATTTTGGTGGCTTAACCGGGAGATTTGATGAAAAACTTGGAGACTCCCGGGAAAACCGGGAGAGTTGGCAGGTATGCCATAGGTAAAGAAAAACAACAAACATGAAAAGCCAACAAGACTCTGAACAATCCAGAAAAATATATCATCTTTTTTTTTGTTTTAAAAACCACATGAATTGCCCACAGCAATAACGAAAGACGCAAATCAGAAAGCAAAATACTGAGCACTACACACGACCGGTAAATCTCTTGAGTTTACCAACATTATTAAGTCCACAGGCAGAAAATTGTTTAGAATTTACCAACATTGTGAAGTCCACCGAAACAAAAGAAACATCACAACGTACCAGAATGCCGTAACGCTTGGAGAACTTAATCCAATGAAAACTGAACCGAAACGAAATATTTAACTTATTCAAAAAACCGCAAAAGAATTACGAAATGATCGCTTCAATACTTTATCCCCTGACGCCTCACAGGCAAAACAACTCACAAATTTAGCCCCACCAGGCACATCTCAAAGACCAGTATCTCGTATACTTCAAAGGTAGCCTCACCAGTAAGGCCTCACAGGAAAAAAACCACACAGGCAAGAAACCTCCCCTCCTGGAGGGAGGGGAGTCCCAAATTGCTCAATGATTTTTGTTTTTAGCAACTTGGGACCCTCCCTCCAGGGGAACTAATTATACTCGTCACCAGGCGTCCCGAGTTCAGTGCCATTTTGAATTGGACACTCTCGAGGACAACGGCTTCTGGCCGCCATTTTAGCAGGTTAACTTACAAGTTCTACGGGAGCCTGGTGGCTTCGCGTTGCTACCTGGAGATGCTTCAGTGGATTCATAGTTTAGAGAAATTCTTGTCCCACGAGCCTGGCGTGTTTATGTAGCGACTGGATTCAATTTTCGCGAAAATACGTACTTGTTTTGGGTCGATCGGAATCCCGAGGCAGGCTTCCGTCTCCTACCTTGTCACTATACTATAAAGGAAGGTGAACGGGGACCATTTTCCCCGAAACTTCGTGTACGTATTGAAGACAACAACAGCTCACCACATGGTAAGTTTCATCGATTTTTATTTCCATTTTCTAGCAAATTTCTAGACCTAAACTTCGCCTCATATGTTCTCTATATTTACCTATGTGGCACACACAGTGAGCCTGGCTACCTGTGGTAAACCTGGTTATCGCCTGGTTGCTGGACTTGAATTTGCTCTGGAGCTTGAACCTGTTCTTGGCGCGCCTGAACCTGGTCTGGTAAGGCTTGAGGGCCAGCAACCTGCTGTTGTATTAATTCCACCGGAACGACCGGCCTAGGCTGTTGTTCATTCGCCGTTCTAGTAAGTCGGGTGGGTATCACAAAAGGCAACGAGACCACCCGAGTTCACGGCCTCAATTTGAGTGACAGGGTGTGGCACAAAACACTCCGTTATATACTAAATTATTACAATCCCAAGGGAGTTAATTGCCAATGCAAATCTGAGTTTGCATAGATCCAACATGTTGAAAATTATGGGGTGGCCAAACTATATCAAACATCCTGTCTACAGGCTTGATCAAACATAAGACTCACAGGGTTGTGGGTAAGGTATCTTTGATAATGAATGGATTTTGAATCACAATGCGCATGCGAACTTGCAACATGTTGGTTGAGCCTGGCCAAACGAAAAATTCACACATCCAACACGAGAACAAAAGAAATGTTGGAAGATTTTAAATCGAATGTTTGATGCTGTATGAAACATGTTCCAACATCATCTAACATGTTGAATGGTCATCAAACATAATGACCAAACGCTAAAATGTTAGCTCACCCAAAGGTTTGACATTTATCGTTAGGCAGGCCTTTAAACTTCATTGATTTGCGACATACATAAACATTAGCTTAATCAATACAAACTATCCTGTTTCCGACAGGACCAAGAGGATATGAGGTAAGAGAGCGAATCTCTGTACCCCCATAAAAATTATTTGATATTCAGTGATTCTGAGCTGTTCCAAAGCACAGCACAGCACCGCACCGCACCGCACCGCACCGCACCGCACCGCACCGCACCGCACCGCACCGCACCGCGCCACTATAGCTAAAACTGTCGTCCAAAAAGATGGTATTGGAACAGCAAGTTTGTTCACGGAGTCCCTCAGTGAATAATTAGTAACATCAGATCGATCGATAAATACATCGCTTCAATACTCGGGTGTAAGACCATTTAAGATTTTAAAGGTCACAGTGGTTTTCTGCTGCCTACCCAACTTCCTATTAAACTCAAGGATATACTAACAAACAGCAGAAAAACGATCTTTAGTAGAAAGTTGATTTTTATTTTGATCAACAATAACAAATTTGGTTTTTGTCCTTGTTCAAAGCTATCTTCTAATGGCAAATTGGGTGCTTTGTTGTCGAGTTTTGATTGCTTCGTTTTCGAGTTGGGATTCCGCTTCGATTTCGACTTTGGGCGCTTATTTCGATTTCGACTTTTTCGGTGCTTCGTGCTATGTTCTTCGTTTTCGAGTGCTTGGTTTTCGATACTTCCCAGTGACGTAAAGCTCTGAGAGAAGAATAAATAAGCGTGCTGGTTTAGTTAGATGTGCATGTTTACTAGCAGTAAGGCTCATATCTAAAATCGTCAGGTACTCTTAAAGCCGGAGACATTTTTTCTTTTATCTTTACCGGGCGTAATTTCATTTTCCGTTTATTTGTGATAATGCTGGAGTCAAAGCAACGTGATATCACAGAGCTGATAATAGAATGATTTCCGCTATATATTCAAAACTGCAACTGAACAAATCACTTTCCGTGCCTTCGCCAAGTAAACACGATTCTTCCAAACTGCTATCTTCTTGTTCTGCTGTAATCTCTGTATTGTTTAAACGCAGTCTTTTAAATTATTTGCAAAAGGTAAGTTAAGTGCTCCATAGGAGCAATCAATTCTATCCGAACATTGCTACTTTAAAACAAGGCATTTATGGTCAGATTGTTAATCGTAATCAGGTTGGCTCGAAAGATGCTCTTCTGCTTGCTAAGCTTATCAAAAAAAATTCTTGTCACTATATCTTAAAACTCGATTTAAAAATAAAAAATGCGTGCGTTTTGCTTTTGACACCATTGCATCTTGTTATAGTTTTTTTAAAGTTTAATTTATGCTAAATGCTTTAGATATGTTTTACACTGTGACAAAGGAACGGAAACTAAGTGTATGTTTCTAATAGATTGAGGCAAAGAAACTAATTTGTGAGGCAAGGATCATTCCAAGAAAAAATAGTATTCCGTTTTGTTAATTTTTTTTCCCCTGTTTTTTTTAATCAGACTGCAGATTTCGTTTTTTGGCCACGCTCTAATTACTATGCTGTGTCTTTCTGAGTGACTCAGGGAAAAAGGTCAGTAATTTTCAAGTTCGTCCTAATGATTGTAAATACTTTAATACTTCAAGAGTATTGAAACTAGGACTGTGTGCTTGACAATACCAGTCGCCAACGGCTGTGATAAAACTTCAGGATGAATAAACAATATTCTAGGCCTGCAGGTTTTACAAACCCAACCGTAGCGCCTGTTTGAATTGAACAAAAGTTTCAGGCGCGTTACAGTTAAAGTGCTACTATGATCAAAAAATCATTTTCTTTTTTCTTCAGATTTCCTGTGTGTTTGCTTAACACCTCACTGGCAAAATTTTGAGCTTGGATATTTATCCAAAGGCTATTACTTTGCCGATACTCACTTTCAAAACTGACCGATGGGAGTTCAGAGGGTTGGATCTAGGGAAAGTAACGTCATTTACTCTCCAGCTTAAAATGCAGTTCATGTTATATGGAAAACACTAGTTTAAAAGTCTGAAAGCCCGATTTGCGACATACATAAACATTAGCTTACTCAATACCAATTACCCTGTTTCCGACAGGCCAAGACGATATGAGGTAAGAGAGCGAATCCCTGTATCCCCATAACAATTATATGATGTTCAGTGATTCTGAGCTGTTCCAAAGCACTGCACTGCACCGCACCGCACCGCACCACACCGCACCGCACCGCACCGCACCGCACCGCACCGCACCGCGCCACTTTAGCTAAAACTGTCGTCCAAAAAGATGGTATTGGAACAGCAAGTTTGTTCACGGAGTCCCTCAGTGAATAATTAGTAACATAAGATCGATCGATAAATACATCGCTTCAATACTCGGGTGTAAGACCATTTAAGGATTTAAGGATCACAGTGGTTTTCTGCTGCCTACCCAACTTCCTAAACTCAAGGATATACTAAGAAGCAGCAGAAAAACGATCTTTAGTAGAAAGTTGATTTTTATTTTGATCAACAATAACAAATTTGGTTTTTGCCCTTGGTCAAAGCTATCTTCTAATGGCAAATTGGGTGCTTTGTTTTCGAGTTTTGATTGCTTCGTTTTCGAGTTGGGATTCCGCTTCGTTTTCGACTTAGGGTGCTTATTTCGATTTCGACTTTTTGGGTTCTTCGTGCTCAGTGTTTTTCGATTTCGAGTGCTTGGTTTTCGATACTTCCCAGTGACGTAAAGCTCTGAGAGAAGAATAATTAAGCGTGCGTGCATGTTTACTGGCAGTAAGGCTCATATCTAAATCGTCGGGTACTCTTAAAGCCGGAGACTTTTTTCCTTTTATCTTTACCGGGCGTAATTTCATTTTCCGTTTATTTGTGATAATGCTGGAGTCAAAGCAACGTGATATCACAGAGCTGATAATAGAATGATTTCCGCTATATATTCAAAACTGCAACTGAACAAATCACTTTCCGTGCCTTCGCCAAGTAAACACGATTCTTCCAAACTGCTATCTTCTTGTTCTGCTGTAATCTCTGTATTGTTTAAACGCAGCCTTTTAAATTATTTGCAAAAGGTAAGTTAAGTGCTCCATAGGAGCAATCAATTCTATCCGAACATTGCTACTTGAAAACAAGGCATTTATGGTCAGATTGTTAATCGAGATCAGGTTGGCTCCAAAGATGCTCTTCTGCTTGCTAAGCTTATAAAAAAAATATTCGTGTCACTATATCACTATATCTTAACACGAGATTTAAAAATAAAAAATGCGTGCGTTTTGCTTTTGACACCATTGCATCTTGTTATAGTTTTTTTAAAGTTTAATTTATGCTAAATGTTTTAGATTAGTTTCACACTGTGACAAATTTAAGGAACGGAAACTAAGTGTATGTTTCTAGTAGATTGAGGCAAAGAAACTAATTTGTGAGGCAAGGATCATTCAAGAAAAAATAGCATTTCCGTTTTGTTATTTATGTTTCTTTTTTTTTTCCCTGTTTTTTTAATCAGACTGCAGATTTCGTTCTTTGGCCACGCTCTAATTACTATGCTGTGTCTTTCTGAGTGACTCAGGGAAAAAGGTCAGTAATTTTCAAGTTCATCCTAATGATTGTAAATACTTTAATACTTCGAGAGTATTGAAACTAGGTCGCCAACGGCTGTGATAAAACTTCAGGATGAATAAACAATATCCTAGGCCTGCAGGTTTTACAAACCCAACCGTAGCGCCCGTTTGAATTGAACAAAAGTTTCAGGCGCGTTACAATTAAAGTGCTACTATGATCAAAAAATCATTTCCTTTTTTCTTCAGATTTTCAGTTTATTTGCTTAGCACCTCACTGGCAACATTTTGAGCTTGGATATTTATCCAAAGGCTGTTTACTTTGAGTATAAATTTTGTATTTCACAGTCCGCCAATACTCACATTCAAAACTGACCGATGGGAGTTCAGAGGGTTGGATCTAGGGAAAGTGACATCATTTACTCACCAGCTTAAAATGCAGTTCATTTTATATGCAAAACACAAGTTTAAAAGTCTGAAAGCCCGAAACTCCCGTGATGCATATTAATTAAGCCTCGTACACACCCATTGCATTCTTAAACTCATGAGTCTCTGAATTTTTTTTTCTCCTCGATCCAGCTGTCTCAAATATTTCAAAGCTGGTAATGGCGGACCATTAAATAGGAAAATTCTAGTTAAAATAAACAGGCGTCTTTTGGAAATCAAAGCTTAAAACGTGGGTCACATAACATAGTCTTGAAGTCCAAAGAAAAAGGAGAATTGGTTTTTCTTTTGGTTATAGTAGGACTTAAAGTATATCTAAATTTTCATCTGTGAAGAAGAAAATCGTTGATCGATATTAGCTTCAGTCCTGCTTCTTGGTAAACATCCATCGATACATGAATATTTAATTGTCGTTATTATATTCTCGTGGCAGTTCACTGTCCCGCCTCATCGATACCACTCATACATTTGGTGGCACAATTTTTCTTTCCGCTCTCTTCAATTACCTTACTGAGTCCTCTGTTGGGATGTATTACCATCCACTTAGAGACGATTTTATTTAGGGGGGATCTGGATCTCTTACATTTAAGCCGAAAAGACAAACTAGAGGATATGTATTCTATATACAAGGCTAAAAAGGTTATAAAATGGTTAAAAATTAAAATGTTTGAACCAAACGTTTTCGGCTGTTTGCCATCATCAGGGTTAAACAATGATGATGACCGGCCGCACGTACATATATATCCTATGTAATTCCCGATAGGAAAAGTTTGGAGACATAGGAAATAACTTGTTTGTTCAAACTGGGGCGGAATTGTTGGATCATTAGCCCCTCGACGAATCTGCGCTTGTGGAATGTTTGTGCTGAGGAGAGAACACGCCAAGTGAAAGAATGTGACGGGTTTTCCCGCAGGTGTTTGGCAGGTTCAGAGGTGTGAACAGGATTTGAATGCTCCGCAATTCGTACTGGTAAGTTTATCATATATGTACGTGCGGCCGGTCATCATTTTTTAACCCTCACGACGGCAAACAGCCGAAAACGTTTGGTTCAAACATTTTAATTTTTAACCATTTTATAACCTTTTTAGCCTTGTATATAGAATATATTTTACTAAGCGAACATTATAGAGGATATGTGTTATTCACAAGCAAGGTATCCACAAATACCTGACTATAACATGAAAAAGTTTAGTCCATATCATGCATGAGTCAACAGTGTATTTTGGAATGCTCAGATGTTCAGTTTGTAGAAGCGATTTTAGGTCATTTTTTTAGGGAAACGGGTGTCTGCAGTGCCTATTAGACCTCAATGCCCCGCCCCTTCCCCGTCAAAAAGGCTTCGAACATTAAGTATCATGTCAATGTCTTACCCAAACGCAATGCAATTCCTTTTTCTACATGTGATGGACTTATAATGTTTCACAGTTTGTAATTTTAGCACTCCAATACCTGACAAATAAATTTTCTAACTTGCTCAATGAACCGCTGATCCTTGGCGTGCGTTTATAATTTATTGTGAAAACACAGTCAACTATGATCAAATAAATGAGACATTTTATGACGAGTCCTCTGCCTGAAGCTTTTCTTTGCTAAAGTTGTCATTGTGCTGGGTTTTTAGTGACAAGTGACGTTTAGACCTCTGTGATTAAATGTAACGCGTCTTGTCATATAGCAATTGGTAAGTCAGATGCGAAACAAGGTGGCATGAATGCGTAAAGATTCAAGAAGCAATTTTTCAGAAGGAATATTTAAAACTCTTGCTCTTTCCAAAGCGTTATTTCACTATTGAGCCAGCATTTTAGCTCACTCGGTTTTCATTGGCAACGCGATACTGAATTTTGCAACTACCGCACTTGATATTTTTTATTTGATTGTATTTGTTTGGTGATTAAGCAAGTAAAGCAGAACTGTTTTGCCCAGTTGTTGACTTCTGGAAAAAAGGAGGGCGTGATTTGGAGTTATTGGTAAGCTGCAGTCATCCAAAACCTCTTATTGCTTTATGCTTCTCGCTCTGTTACTTAAACTCAAAGAGCGCATTGCCAAGGTGCACCTCTGTTTGCTGGGAATAAGTCAAGAAAATGAGATCAAGATTTTTGTCATATTTTGGCCACAATTTGCTAACAAGACAAATGAATTATTTTCTCTAGAATTGTAATTTATTGTCAACAGAGATGAGGGCAAACCCGCCGTGTCAACCCGTTGATACCACCCCTTAACTAACCACCATGGGAGGGGATAGGGCGGGGAAAACGTTTTCGTCTCGAAGCAAAAAAGCAGATTAAACATCAAGCGTCTTTATCTTTCTTTCCTTCCAGCTTCATCCTTGATTAGATATTGGATCATCTCATCGAAAAAGTTTAATTGTCATTTAGTTATTGAAGAATGGTAGATGGAAAGTTGGAGGCTGTAGAGCAGCGAATGCTAGAGCTTGCCATTGCCATTAGTGTAGAAGACAGGTATCGTGAAGGAAGGGCTCATCTTCATCTCGGCGATGCTTACTTCAACCTACCTGATTATCAACAGGCCATAAAAAATTATGCACAAGCATTACATATTTTCATAGACATAGGGTACAGGGCTTGGGAGGGTTTGGCCTATGAAAAACTGGGAAATGCGTATTTTAGTCTAGGTAATTCTAGACAAGCCATTGAGTACTACGAAAAATGTCTTAGTATTGCTAAAGAAGTAGGGAATACGGCTAGGGAGGGATCAGCCTATGGAAGTCTGGGAAATGCCTATCGCAATCTAGGTAATTTCAAACAAGCCATTGAGTACCACGAAAAACATCTTAGTATTGCTAAAGAAGTAGGGGATAGGGCTGGGGAGGGATCAGCCCATGGAAATCTGGGAAATGCGTATCTTAGTCTAGGTAATTTTAAACAAGCCATTGAGTACTACGAAAAATATCTTAGTATTGCTAAAGAAGTAGGAGATAGGGCTGGGGAGGGATCAACCTATGGAAATCTGGGAAATGCCTATCTTAGTCTAGGTAATTTTAAACACGCCATGGAGTACTACGAAAAACATCTTAGTATTGCAAAAGAAGTAGGGGATAGCGCTGGGGAGGGATCAGCCTATGGAAGTCTGGGAAATGCGTATCTTAGTCTAGGTAATTTTAAACAAGCCATTGAGTACTACGAAAAATGTCTTAGTATTGCTAAAGAAGTAGGAGATAGGGCTGGGGAGGGATCAACTTATGGAAATCTAGGAAATGCCTATCGCAATCTAGGTAATTTTAAACACGCCATGGAGTACTACGAAAAACGTCTTAGTATTGCAAAAGAAGTAGGGGATAGAGCTGGCGAGGGATCAGCCTATGGAAATCTGGGAAATGCGTATCTGAGTCTAGGTAATTTTAAACAAGCCATTGGGTACTACGAAAAGCATCTTAGTATTGCTAAAGAAGTAGGGAATAGGGCACGGGAGGGATCAGCCTATGAAAATCTGGGAAATGCGTATCGTAGTCTAGGTAATTTTAAACAAGCCATTGAGTACCACAAAAAAAAACTTAGTATTGCTAAAGAAGTAGGGAATAGGGCTGGGGAGGGATTAGCCTATGGAAATCTGGGAAATGCCTATCGCAATCTAGGTAATTTTAAACAAGCCATTGAGTACGACGAAAAAAATCTTAGTATTGCTAAAGAAGTAGGGAATAGGGCTTGGGAGGGATCAGCCTATGGAAATCTGGGAAATGCGTATCGTAGTCTAGGTAATTTTAAACAAGCCATTGAGTACCACGAAAAACATCTTAGTATTGCTAAAGAAGTAGGGAATATGGCTGGGGAGGGATTAGCCTATGGAAATCTGGGAAATGCTTATCAAAATCTAGGTAATGTTAAACAAGCCGTTGAGTACTACGAAAAACATCTTAGTATTGCTAAAGAAGTAGGTAATAGGGCTGAGGAGGGATCAACCTATGGAAATCTAGGAAATGCGTATTTTAGTCTAGGTAATTTTAAACAAGCCATTGAGTACCACGAAAAACATCTTAGTATTGCTAAAGAAGTAGGGGATAGGGCTGGGGAGGGATCAGCCTATGGAAGACTGGGAAGTGCCTATCGCAATCTTGGTAATTTTAAACAAGCCATTGAGTACCACGAAAAAGATCTTAGTATTGCTAAAGAAGTAGGGGATAGGGCTAGGGAGGGAATAGGCTATGGACATCTGGGAAATGCGTATCTTAGTCTAGGTAATTTTAAACAAGCCATTGAGTACCACGAAAAAGATCTTAGTATTGCTAAAGAAGTAGGGGATAGGGCTGGGGAGGGATCAGGCTATGGAAATCTGGGAAATGCCTATTGCAATCTTGGTAATTTTAAACAAGCCATTCAGCACTACGAAAAAGATCTCAGTATTGCTAAAGAAGTAGGTAATAGGGCTGGGGAGGGAAGAGGCTATGGAAATCTGGGAAATGCTTATCACAAGCTAGGTAATCTTAAACAAGCCATTGAGCACTACGAAAAGCATCTTAGTATTGCTAAAGAAGTAGGGGATAGGGCTGGCGAGGGATCAGCGTATTTTAATATAGGAAATGTCTGTTGCGCGGTAGGTCATATTAAGGAAGGCTTGTATTACCATGAACACAGTCTTAGTATTTTTAAGGAAATTGGAGACTATCTAAAGGAGGGAATCGCGTGGTATTCGCAAGGTTATGATCATGAATTGTTGGGTTCCTTGAGTAATGCACTCATTTGTTATCGTTCAAGTATCAAGCATTTTGATGAAACAAGGCATAGTCTGAAGTCAGAAGATGAATTGAAAATAAGTTTTCGTGATTCGTATCGCGTGTCATACACTGCTCTGTGGAGGACACTTTTGAAGAATGGAGAGATTGAAGAAGCTTTGTATGCTGCCGAGAAAGGTCGAGCACAGGCCTTGATGGATATTTTGCAAGATCAATACGGCATTGACTCTCAGTCATTTTCTGCACTTGCTCCGAATCAAACTCTTACAGCTGCATTAGAGCTTTTACCCTCACAAGCCGTTTTTGTGGCACTTGACAAGAACAAGATCACGTTTTGGGTGCTAAGAAAAAACAGCAAGATCAGCTTTCGACAAAACGAACTCGCAAATGGAAGTGCTGATTTGTTGATGGAAACTATTTTGAAAGGGATCGGTGCAGGGGATAATGTCACATGCGAGAATCGTTCTTTGGATCCACTACGCAATGACCTGTCTTGGAGCAAAAGATGTATCAGTGAGAAAGCAGATCTACCATCTTCATCCTCTGTTAACTCTTTACAACCGTTGTATGATGTCTTACTCGGGCCAATTGCAGACTTGCTCCAAGGAAATGAGTTAATCGTTGTTCCCGATGGACCATTTTGCTTGGCTCCATATTGTGCATTGAGTGAATCTATCAGGATCCGCACTATTCCCTCGTTGACCGCTTTTAATGTGATCGTTGGTGCACCTGAAGACTTCCACAGTAAGACTGGAGCACTGCTTGTAGGTGATCCGTGGTTGAAGGAAGTTACTAACAGGAAAGGCGAGCCCATTTTTGAACAGCTACCGTGCGCAAAACAAGAAGTAGAGCTGATTGGACAACTTCTGCAGACAACACCGCTGACTGGAAAAAGTGCCACGAAAGCTGAGGTGCTGAAAAGTATGAAATCAGTTGCTTTACTTCACATTGCAGCACATGGCTGCCCCAAAACGGGAGAAATTGCTTTAGCCCCAAATACCGAACGCAAATCGCCAATCCTCAAACGGGAAGACTACATTTTGAAAATGTCGGATGTTCAGAAAATTTCTGTTCCAGCAAGACTGGTTGTGCTGAGCTGTTGTCACAGTGGCCAGGGAGAAGTTAAGTCTGAAGGAGTGGTGGGAATTTCAAGGGCTTTCCTGTGTGCTGGAGCTCGGTCTGTTTTGGTGTCACTCTGGGCAATTGATGACGAGGTAACGTTGCTGTTCATGAGGAGCTTCTACCAGCACCTGGTAGATGGAAAAAGCGCAAGTGCAGCTCTTCAACAAGCAATGAAATCTTTGCGAGAGTCAAAGCAGTATTGCGCTCTAAAGTATTGGGCGCCATTTATGCTGGTTGGCGATGATGTCACGCTGGAATTTCCTGAAAAATGGTAAGTGAAGTTCTAGTTTAACTCAGAAAACAAGAATACTTTCAAAATGGAAAATTGACGATAGTAATCAAATAGGCCTAAGATGACATGATAACGAGCTGCTACAATAGACAAAAGTAGTTGGGAAGGTTATGTAAATGAACCGCACCAGAGCTCTATGTACTTCAACCCGCTTCTGTTAAAGCGCAAAAGAAACAATTTCACCTTCTCTTATATAGACCCCTCCCACCTATTCAATGGTTGAAGGTAACTCAACAAGTTCCCACTAAAACCATTCAGTTTTGCACAACATTGAATGAGAGGGGAGGGGAGAGAAGCAATGAAGACGTCAAAAGTGCTAACCTTTCCAACAGTTTTGTCTATGATTGTAGCTTCGTAGTGTAATTAAACACTTCAAAGTTTCCTCTAACACACTTTTGTCACAAATGTAATTTCCACATGCATGCACAGTAGCATATTTAAAGGATACACTTTACATCGGTGGAAAAACTGTTTTCGTTCAGCCCTTTCTGGCTTTTTGTTAAGTGGTGAAGATGGCTCATTTTATCACCGCGTGATGTCTCTTTTGGTGTTTCCGTTCTCCCATAGATCTCTAAACGTCATCTTTTATAAGGAATTCGAAGACAATATCGTCCTGCACGTAGCCATTCACATCGGCGCATTGTGTATGCTCGAAAGAACCAGCTATACTTAGAGCTGTTTTTATTTATTTATTTTTGTTTTTCCAGAATCGATGTCAAAGATCCTAGAAGATTACCTAGCACAGCCTGACGCTTCAGTGATTGCCGAACTTGTAAAAAAAGTAGAACGGGTTAACAATCATGGTTATGCCAGTAGAACAAGCTCCAAAGGTTTAGTAGAAGTTTACTGCGTTAACTAAACCAACAGACTGAGATTATTGTACGTGAAATTATGACAGAAAGCTTTGATCTTTAGTAAAATGCTAGTTTTACCCGTTATTTTGATATTTCGTTTCTCATATAACTTTAACAGTCAGTTTTGCTCCAATGGCGATCAAAATCACAGTGCTATAGTTGAGTTGCTAAAAGTGATGTTTTATTTAGTTCTTTGAAACTGTTTTTGTTGTATGAGTGTAAGCCAGTTTCGAAAGAAAAGAAAAAAAAACACTTTTGCTGATGACTCTTAACATCAGACTTTTACCGTGATAAGGAGACGTGACATTTGCAACATTCAAAGATCACAAAATAGAAGGGAAACGACGGGTGAAATGTTTTTCTTGTTCTTCTGCATAACAATTGAATGAAATCATCAGCAATAGAGAAGACGTTTTCCTTTTCTTAAATTTTTTCCAAGTTCTTTATAGGGATTACACCCTTGGGCCGGGTTATCGGTGGTGTTTTTAAGCAAAGTGAAAGAATGTGTTTGCATTCGAAAGTAGTTCAATTCCTGGAATAATAGTTGGGGAACTAACAAATCCGCTGCAAAGTTAGAAAAAATTCTCTGGAGCAAATTCATAGCCAGCTCCACAACTGGAAAATGTTATGGTGGCTCTGAATCCGCTGCAGAGAATTTTTTATACCTTTGCAAAGAGTTTTATCTTATCCTTCTAACCCACAAATGGGTTCACCGAGTTCGTTTCTGAGATATAAGCTATTGAAGACAAAATATAGGGCATTTTTTTACAAGGCTTTTTCGTTGCCATGATAAACTTTTACGTCACATTAATGAGCGCACCTTGTTAAGAAATGATTGGTGTTTCATTTGGTATCATATCATTTCATGTTATGTGAAACAGTTGGGGTAGATTCAATCCTTCGAAATAGTACAGTTGGTTGAAAGTGTTGGTTTGAGCCTCAAGGGAACAAAAGGCTACAGGCAGCCTATAGTATGGGCTTTAATTTAGACAATTTCCGTCGCAAGGGTCAAACTGATAGTATTTGGATATCCGGGTGATGTAAAGCAACCGAATGTTTAACTTACGTTTTAAACTGAAACCCTGAGATCATCGAAAGCGAGACAAATTGCAGGAAACCTTTCCCAGTGTAACAACCGTCAAGCGAATAGCTTTGCAGTGTGAGAACTCTTGTCGAAACAAAATTGAGAGACAAGTTGCTTGAAAAATTGCCGAGTGTAACAGCGCCTTTATGGTGAAATAAGTAAGGAAACCATCTAACGTTGAATAAGACAACTCACTCTCCGTTTGCTTATCATATAACTTTCTTAGAAATCATAAATATGCTCGGTTTTACAAAATGCATAAATATGTGTCTTCCAAACGCGATACAAAATAAGTTTGAGAAGGTAGAGATCTGTAGATTAATGTTTATTTTTTGAAAAATGTTACAAAAAAGCGTCGAAAACGAAAGCACTCGGAAAAGCCATATTAAAACACAAGGCATTAAGCATCCTGGAAAGGAAACAGTGTTGAAGTCGGTGATTAGATGTAATAAATGTGTACATCTACAGTTTGTAGGTATGGGCACCGATTTTAAAAGGGTTTCCTTTCAAGGGTCTTTCCTTTTCGATAGCTTTGGTGTGGATACTATCCAAAAGAGACGACAAAGCCGTCCATGAAAACAGTGATTTCTTTTCGTCCTGGTGTAAACATAAAAACAAACAGTTGAGCCACAAAAAAAGTCTGGAAAAGTTAAGTAGTCAAAATGAAGTATGCTACAACAATAAAGGATTTGTTTGGGATGCCAATATGAGCGTCATTTCATTTTTTGCTTTGCTTTTTTCTTGTTTGCTGGTGGGGGGTGGGGAGGGGGATAACACCTTCAAAAGTACTTGTTGTAGATTGCAAGGGTACGTGTACCCCTACTTCACATTTCAAGCATTAATGTGCGCATTAGTCTGACATGTTCTGACTGAATACTTTTTATGATGGCAGCAAATTCCAAGAAAAAGATCATTAATCTTTTACTTGTCATGCTTTAAGCAAAACGTATTTAAGGTCGTGATAATTGCATACCGCTGCCAAATGAGCTCTTTGCAATCGTACTTTTCGTTTGAAGTGTATTGCACACATCATAGGTCCAAGAATGGTAAACACACTGATACTCGCCATCGCCACGAACCCTCTCTTTCCAGATGAGAGCGTTGTCGGCTTGGGAGCTGTCCAAAATGACGTTGTGGTCTGGAATGTGGAAAATAAGGGAAAACTCATTTACACGTCATGGTTTCCTGTGCTACGAGGCGCTGGTAACAGTGAAAGCCCCACAATGAACCATTTACGCCCCTCGCTCCGGCAATGAACGCTTCGTTCAACGGGTATTTAAAACCATCGTTATACAGATTAAATAAAAAACGTCGAAAGTCACCACTAAAATCACCAGTGATAGGAGTGGCTACCTGTAGCTCCAAAAGCCGTTCACAAAAGGAGCACGATACGACAAAAAGACTTGTTTCATTCACCAAAACGTACCAACGCAACTTTTGTTGTCTTTTTTGCAAAAAGAAGCCTTTAATTAAGCAAACTCGCCAGCATTTAAGCCATAACTACCTTTTGATGCGACGACGTTAAGTTGATGTTTCGGTGTATGTTGTCTGTGCTTATACTTGGGTCGCTTGTGAAGATTTCTTTCGCCCTCGTTTTGAAAGCGAGGCCAGTTCAGAGTCTGACGTCAGACGTGCGGCGACATGGTATCCGTTTGTTAAATATTAGGGATAGGCTGGTGCATAGTTAGTGGCTGATGGTAATAATGCACTTTTATTGACAATTAGGCGGTCTTCAAGGCCTCAAAATGTAAACACAAAAATGTGCTTTTAGCAATGCTACTGTCAGAAAATAAAGCGAGTTAAATGTGTTTTTATAGAGTATATTTCTGGAAGTGAAGGACTGAAATTGCGAAAATCATGTAAAAATAAACGTCAAACCACTAACGCTTGTGTTTTAACTTTTAAGGTAAAATTTAAAGGTCAATGCACAGTTTGATAAACGAAAAAATTAGACACAACATTCATTGGCAGGGTTAGTTTTACATCACAACTGCTGGTGATATCTTGTTTCTTCCAGCGCAGTTTTCATAAAAGGCCTTTACACCAATTAATTTCTCCTTCCCGTGCTTCAGTTAACGATCACAATGTATGTTTTCTTTAGTGGTGAATTATGCCTGGTTAAGTTGAAAGTCGCCAATTATTTACAGGCAGTATCGTGGCTTTTTTCTTCACATACTCTAGGTTTAAGCCTGCATACTGACACTTCAATGGGTGAAAATTTTCCGACCCTCGCTAAGGTTACCAGTTATTACTCGTATAACGAAAAACCCTATGTCAACTCTTAGAGTTCAGTTACGCTGGGAATCCCTGATAGCTATTCAAGGTTATCAGAGGTTACACGTAAAACGTGTCCAGTTTTCGACTTTTTTTATGCCATTATCTTGAAAAAAAGCTATCATTGAAATTGTGGTATCAAGATGGAAACAGAAAAGTTTTTCACCTTTCAAACTTCCTTGTCACAAGTAGTAACAACGAGGTGGCCATTGGTTTTTCCTTTAGATAGTTTACCATTGAATCTTTGCTCTTAAATTTGCTCGGAGTACTGTGCCACCTCAGCAAACATGTTTAAAACACCCACCATCAACCACATGTCAGTATTCTCGGCGATTGTATGCTCAATGAGAAATGACGAAACACACTCTTCCAATAGTTCTTCAGAACCTTGCAAATTAAGGGGTACTTGCTACGACATTCTCAGTTCGAAGTTCTGACTGCCAAGATCATTACAGTCAACGAAAAGTGATTCAACAGGAAAGCTAACCATTTAAAAACTCTGACTTTAACCCTCCATCAATACAGAATTGGAAGTCAGACTAATTGCATGTAGTTAGACCAGATTTTGAAACAAGCATCTTCGGGCAATCTGCAGAGAGGATATGCAGCACCCTCAGACTACAATTTACACTGAATCATACAGCCGTATTTCACGGTTTACAAGTTCCTTTGTGATATAACTGTACATGTATATTTCATAGCAAAGTTGTCTTTTCTACCGTATTTAACCGAAAACCGGAATCCGGAAACCACAAACCAGAAGTATCCACAATTCGCGAGAACTACAACAACTTATACAAAGATAAATCACTATCCACTGGACAACTCAATTGGTGGAAAGCCTTATCCACATTTTGAACAATCGAGGTCTGGTTTCTTGTGCATCTTGATTATCATCGTCTCCTAAGTGGAAATCCGCGTCTCAAACGAGACATCAAGTAAATTAATGATCATAATCGAAATTTGTTTGTTTGCGGATTATGTTCTAGCTATTACCTTAGCCTCTAAAATAAAGGTTATAAACGGGCTATGTCATGTTATTTTAAGATGTTTAGGGGAAATCGTTGATTCATCACCAGTTTTAAACTCGAGAATGGTAATGTGGAATTCCGTTCTGGGGAATGAGATTTCAATGAAAAAACGAACGGCCAATCATGTTGTTCGATTTTGTGTCGATTTCAAATCGAAATTCCAGATTTGAAGAACCAAACCCAGATTTCCCAATCGTCTCGCATCCTTTACGTATCTTTCGGTGATGCTCTCAATCAGCAATGTTCCTGTTTTACGGATCTCGCACCAGCATTGTTTTTGTTTTCTCTTGGGACCGTTGTAAGTCCCAAGAGAAACGGGAAACAATGCTTATGCAAAATTTGGGGTGACAAACAAGGAGTATTACGTTATTTTCTCAATTGGCGGATGGTCTTCACTGGGGTCTCCTGGGGGGTATGTTGAATGAAGCATCGCCTTCCTTAAATATTAGGGGAGCTGGCGAAACGTTATAAGAAATGTTGAGTGATTGCATGTTGCATCGATCCAACATGTTGAAAATTATGGGGTAGCCAAACTATCTCAAACATCCTGTCAACATGCTTGATCAAACATAACACTCAACGATTTGTGGGTAAGGTATCTATGGTAATGAAACGATTTTTAATCACAAGGCGCATGCGCACTTGCAACATGTTGGTTGAGACTGGCAAAACGAAAAATTCACACATCCAACACAAGAACAAAAGAAATGTTGGATGATTTTGAATCGAATGTTTGATGCTGTCTGAAACATGTTTTTAGTCCTGTAGTATGTTAATGGCCTCGACCTTATTAAATACGGTAGAAAAGACAACTTTGCTGTGAAATATACATGTACAGTTATATCACAAAGGAACTTGTAAACCGTGAAATACGGCTGTATTATTCAGTGTAAATTGTAGTCTGAGAGTGCTGCATATCCTCTCTGCAGATTGCCCGAAGATGCTTGTTTCAAAATCTGGTCTAACTACATGCAATTAGTCTGACTTCCAATTCTGTATTGATGGAGGGTTAAAGTCAGAGTTTTTAAATGGTTAGCTTTCCTGTTGAATCACTTTTCGTCGACTGTAATGATCTTGGCAGTCAGAACTTCGAACTGAGAATGTCGTAGCAAATACCCCTTAATTTGCAAGGTTCTGAAGAACTATTGAAAGAGTGTGTTTCGTCATTTCTCATTGAGCATACAATCGCCGAGAATACTGACATGTGGTTGATGGTGGGTGTTTTAAACATGTTTGCTGAGGTGGCACAGTACTCCGAGCAAATTTAACTTTTCTGTTTGCATCTTGATACCACAATTTCAATGATAGCTTTTTTTCAAGATAATGGCATAAAAAAAGTCGAAAACTGGACACGTTTTACGTGTAACCTCTGATAACCTTGAATAGCTATCAGGGATTCCCAGCGTAACTGAATTCTAAGAGTTGACATAGGGTTTTTCGTTACACGAGTAATAACTGGTAACCTTAGCGAGGGTCGGAAAATTTTCACCCATTGAAGTGTCAGTATGCAGGCTTAAACCTAGAGTATGTGAAGAAAAAAGCCACGATACTGCCTGTAAATAATTGGCGACTTTCAACTTAACTTAACACTGGGGTCTCCTGGGGGGTATGTTGAATGAAGCATCGCCTTCCTTAAATATTAGGGGAGCTGGCGAAACGTTATAAGAAATGTTGAGTGATTTTGAATCGAATGTTTGATGCTGTCTGAAACATTTTCCAACATCATCTAACATGTTGAATCGTCATCAAACATAATAGCCAAACGCTAAAATGTTAGTTTGCCTTTAAACTTCATTGATTTGAGATATACATAAACATTAGCTTAATCAATACCAATTATCCTGTTTCCGACAGGACCAAGAAGATATGAGGTAAGAGAGCGAATCTCTGTACCCCCATAACAATTATTTGATACTCAGTGATTCTGAGCTGTTCCAAAGCACCGCACCGCATCGCACCGCACCGCGCCACTATAGCTAAAACTGTCGTCCAAAAAGATGGTATTGGAACAGCAAGTTTGTTCACGGAGTCCCTCAGTGAATAATTAGTAACATCAGATCGATTGATAAATATATCGCTTCAATACTCGGGTGTAAGACAATTTAAGGATTTAAAGACCATAGTGGTTTTCTGCTGCCTACGCAACTAATTCCTAAACTCAAGGAGATAGTAAGAAAAACGATCTTTAGTAGAAAGTTGATTTTTGTTCTGATCAACAATAACAAATTTGGTTTTTGCCTATGGTAAAAGCGATCTTCTGATTGCAAATTGGGTGCTTCGTTTTCGAGTTTTGAGTGCTTCGTTTTCGAGTTGGGATTCCACTTCGTTTTCGACTTTGGGCGCTTATTTCGATTTCGACCTTTTGGATGCTTCGTGCTATGTTCTTCGTTTTCGAGTGCTTCGTTTTCGATACTTCCCCTGCCGTAAAGCTCTGAGAGCAGAATAAATAAGTGTGCATGTTTACTGGCAGTAAGGCTCATATCTAAATCGTCGGGTATTCTTTACAGCCGGAGACTTTTTTCCTTTTATCTTTACCGGGCGTAATTTCATTTTCCGTTAATTTGTGATAATGCTGGAGTCAAAACAACGTGATATCACAGAGCTGATAATAGAATGATTTCCGCTATATATTCAAAAGTGCAAATGAACAAATCACTTTCCGTGCCTTCGCCAAGTAAACACGATTCTTCCAAACTGCTGTTTTCTTGTTCTGCTGTAATCTCTGTATTGTTTAAACGCTGTCTTTCAAATTGTTTGCAAAAGGTAAGTTAAGTGCTCCATAGGAGCAATCAATTCTATCCGAACATCACTACTTTGAAACAAAGCATTTATGGTCAGATTGTTAATCAAGATCAGGTTGGCTCAAAAGATGCTCTTCTGTTTGCTAAACTTATGAAAAAAACGTCTTGTCACTATAGGCTAAATGTTTTATATTAGTTTCACACTGTGACAAAGGAACGGAAACTAAGTGTATGTTTCTAGTACATTGAGGCAAAGAAGGTAATTTGTGAGGCACGGATCATTCCAAGAAAAGAAATTATTTTCATTTTGTTATTCGTGTTTCTTTTCTTTTTTTTTTTTTTTTTTTTTTTTAATCAGACTGCAGATTTCGTTCTTTGGTCGCGCTCTAATTACTATGCCGTGTCTTTCTGAGTGACTCAGGAAAAAAGGTCAGTAATTTTCAAGTTCGTCCTAATGATTGTA
>OX421449.1:6071645-6076645 GCA_949126865.1 Montipora capitata | reverse complement strand
ATAGGGCTGGGGAGGGATCAGCCTATGGAAATCTGGGAATTGCGTATTATAGTCTAGGTAATTTTAAACAAGCCATTGAGTATTACGAAAAACGTCTTAGTATTGCTAAAGAAGTAGGTAATAGGGCTGGGGAGGGATCAGCCTATGGAAATCTGGGAAATGCCTATCTTAGTCTAGGTAATTTTAAACAAGCCATTGAGTACTGCGAAAAACATCTTAGTATTGCTAAAGAAGTGGGTCATAGGGTTGGGGAGGGATCAGCCTATGGAAATCTAGGAAATGCCTATCGCACTCTAGGTAATTTTAAACAAGCCATTGAGTACTACAAAAAAGATCTTAGTATTGCTAAAGAAGTAGGGGATAGGGCTGGGGAGGGATTAACATATGGAAATCTGGGAAATGCTTATTGCGATCTAGGTAATTTTAAACAAGGCATTGAGTACTACAAAAAAGATCTTAGCATTGCTAAAGAAGTAGGGGATAGGGCAGGGGAGGGATCAACCTATGGAAATCTGGGAAATGCGTATCTTAGCCTAGGTAATTTTAAACAAGCCATTAAGTACTACGAAAATCATCTTAGTATTGCTAAAGAAGTAGGGGATAGGGCTGGGGAGGGATCAGCGTATTTAAATCTGGGAAATGCCTTTTGCAATCTAGGTTATTTTAAGGAAGCCATGGATTACCATGAACACAGTCTTAGTATTTTCAAGGAAATTGGAGACTGTCTACGAGAGGGAATAGCGTGGTATTCGCAAGGTCATGATCATGAATTGTTGGGTTCCTTGATTAATGCACTCAGTTGTTATCGTTCAAGTATAAAACATTTTGATGAAACAAGGCATAATCTGAGGTCATTAGACGAATTAAAAGTAACTTTTCGTGATTATTATCGCGTGGCATACACTGCTCTGTGGAGGACACTTTTGAAGAATGGAGAGATTGAAGAAGCTTTGTTTGCTGCTGAGAAAGGTCGAGCACAGGCCTTGATGGATATTTTGCAAGATCAATACGGCATTGACTTTCAGTCATTTTCTGCACTTGTTCCACATCAAACTCTTACAGCTGCATTAGAGCTTTTACCTTCACAAGCCGTTTTTGTGGCACTTGACGAGAACAAGATCACGTTTTGGGTGCTAAGAAAAGACAACAAGATCAGCTTTCGACAAAATGAAATCGCAAATGGAAGTGCTGATTTGTTGATGGAAACTATTTTGAAAGAGATTGGCGTAAGGGATGGTGTCAGATGCGAGAATCGTTCATTGGATCCACTACGCAATGACCTGTCTTCCAGCAAAAAACCTATAAGTGAGCAAGCAGTTCTACCATCTTCATCCTCTGGTAACTCTTTACAACGGTTGTATGAAGTCTTACTTGGGCCAATTGCAGACTTGCTCCAAGGAAATGAGTTAATCGTTGTTCCCGATGGACCATTTTGCTTGGCTCCATATTCTGCGTTGAGTGAATCTATCAGGATCCGCACCATTCCCTCGTTGACCGCTTTTAATGTGATCGTTGGTGCACGTGATGACTTCCACAATAAGACTGGCGCATTGCTTGTAGGTGATCCGTGGTTGAAGGAAGTTACTAACAAGAAAGGGGAACCCATTTTGGAACAGCTTCCGTGCGCAAAACAAGAAGTAGAGATGATTGCACAACTTCTGCAGACAACACCTCTGACTGGAAAAAGTGCCACGAAAGCTGAGGTGCTGAAAAGTATGAAATCAGTTGCTTTAGTTCACATTGCAGCACATGGCTGCCCCAAAACGGGAGAAATTGCTTTAGCCCCAAATACCGAACGCAAATCGCCAATCCTCAAACGGGAAGACTACATTTTGAAAATGTCGGATGTTCAGAAAATTTCTGTTCGAGCAAGACTAGTTGTGCTGAGCTGTTGTCACAGTGGCCAGGGAGAAGTTAAGTCTGAGGGAGTGGTGGGAATTGCAAGGGCTTTCCTGTGTGCTGGAGCTCGGTCTGTTTTGGTGTCACTCTGGGCAATTGATGACGAGGTAACGTTGCTGTTCATGAGGAGCTTCTACCAGCACCTGGTAGATGGAAAAAGCGCAAGTGAAGCTCTTCAACAAGCAATGAAATCTTTGCGAGAGTCAAAGCAGTATTGCGCTCTAAAGTATTGGGCGCCATTTGTGCTGGTTGGCGATGATGTCACGCTGGAATTTCCTGAAAAATGGTAAGTGAAGTTCGAGTTTAACTCAGAAAACAAGAATACTTTCAAATTGGAAAATTGACGATAGTAATCAAATAGGCCTAAGATGACATGATAACGAGCTACTACAATAGACAAAAGTAGTTGGGAAGGTTATGTAAATGGTTCGCTCCAGAGCTGTATGTACTTCAACCCGCTTCTATTAAAGCGCAAAAGAAACAATTTCACCTTCTCTTATATAGACCCCTCCCACCTATTCAATGTTGGAAGGTAACTCAACAAGTTCCCACTAAAACCATTCAGTTTTGCACAACATTGAATGAGAGGGGAGGGGAGAGAAGCAATGAAGACGTCAAAAGTGCTAACCTTCCCAACAGTTTTGTCTATGATTGTAGCTTCGTAGTGTAATTAAACACTTCAAAGTTTCCTCTAACACACTTTTGTCACAAATGTAATTTCCACATGCATACACAGTAGCATATTTAAAGGATACACTTTACATCGGTGGAAAAACTGTTTTCGTTCAGCCTTTCCTGGCTTTTTGTTAAGTGGTGAAGATGGCTCATTTTATCACCGCGTGATGTCTCTTTTGGTGTTTCCGTTCTCCCATAGATCTCTAAACGTCATCTTTTATAAGGAATTCGAAGACAATATCGTCCTGCACGTAGCCATTCACATCGGCGCATTGTGTATGCTCGAAAGAACCAGCTATACTTAGAGCTGTTTTTATTTATTTATTTTTGTTTTTCCAGAATCGATGTCAAAGATCCTAGAAGATTACCTAGCACAGCCTGACGCTTCAGTGATTGCCGAACTTGTAAAAAAAGTAGAACGGGTTAACAATCATGGTTATGCCAGTAGAACAAGCTCCAAAGGTTTAGTAGAAGTTTACTGCGTTAACTAAACCAACAGACTGAGATTATTGTACGTGAAATTATGGCAGAAAGCTTTGATCTTTAGTAAAATGCTAGTTTTACCCGTTATTTTGATATTTCGTTTCTCATATAACTTTAACAGTCAGTGTTGCTCCAATGGCGATCAAAATCACAGTGCTGTAGTTGAGTTGCTAAAAGTGATGTTTTATTTAGTTCTTTGAAACTGTTTTTGTTGTATGAGTGTAAGCCAGTTTCGAAAGAAAAGAAAAAAAAACCACTTTTGCTGATGACTCTTAACATCAGACTTTTACCGTGATAAGGAAAAGAGACGTGACATTTGCAACATTCAAAGATCACAAAATAGAAGGGAAACGACGGGTGAAATGTTTTTCCTGTTCTTCTGCATAACAATTGAATGAAATCATCAGCAATAGAGAAGACGTTTTCCTTTTCTTAAATTTTTTCCAAGTTCTTTATAGGGATTACACCCTTGGGCCGGGTTATCGGTGGTGTTTTTATGCAAAGTGAAAGAATGTGTTTGCATTCGAAAGTAGTTCAATTCCTGGAATAATAGTTGGGGAACTAACAAATCCGCTGCAAAGTTAGAAAAAATTCTCTGGAGCAAATTCATAGCCAGCTTCACAACTGGAAAATTTTAAGGTGGCTCTGAATCCGCTGCAGAGAATTTTTTATATCTTTGCAAAGAGTTTTATCTTAGCCTTCTAACCCACAAATGGGTTCACCGAGTTCGTTTCTGAGATATAAGCTTTTGAAGACAAAATATAGGGCATTTTTTTAGAAGGCTTTTTCGTTGCTATGATAAACTTTTACGTCACATTAATGAGCGCACCTTGTTAAGAAATGATTGGTGTTTCATTTGGTATCATATCATTTGATGTTATGTGAAACAGTTGGGGTAGATTCAATCCTTCGAAATAGTACAGTTGCTTGAAAGTGTTGGTTTGAGCCTCAAGGGAACAAAAGGCTACAGGCAGCCTATAGTATGGGCTTTAATTTAGACAATTTCCGTCGCAAGGGTAAAACTGACTGTATTTGGATATCCGGGTCATGTAAAGCAACCGAATGTTTAACTTACGTTTTAAACTGAAACCCTGAGATCATCGAAAGCGAGACAAATTGCAGGAAACGTTGCCCAGTATAACAACCGTCAAGCGAATAGCTTTGCAGTGTGAGAACTCTTGTCGAAACAAAATTGAGAAACAAGTTGCTTGAAAAATTGCCGAGTGTAACAGCGCCTTTATGGTGAAATAACTAAGTAAACCATCTAACGTTGGATAAGACAACTCACTCTCCATTTGTTTATCATATAACTTTCTTAGAAATCATAAATATGCTCGGTTTTACAAAATGCATAAATATGTGTCTTCCAAACGCGATACAAAATAAGTTTGAGAAGGTAGAGATCTGTAGATTAATGTTTATTTTTTGCAAAATGTTACAAAAAAGCGTCGTAAACGAAAACACTCGGAAAAGCGATATTAAAACACGAGGCATTAAGCACCATGGAAAGGAAACAGTGTTAAAGTCGGTGATTAGATGTAATAATTGTGTGCATATCTACAGTTTGTAGGTATGGGCACCGATTTTAAAAGGGTTTCCTTTCAAGGGTCTTTCCTTTTCGATAGCTTTGGTGTGGATACTATCCAAAAGAGACGACAAAGCCGTCCATGAAAACAATGATTTCTTTTCGTCCTGGTGTAAACATAAAAACAAACAGTTGAGCCACAAAAAAAGTCTGGAAAAGTTAAGTAGTCAAAATGAAGTATGCTACAACAATAAAGGATTTTTTTGGGATGCCAATACGAGCGTCATTTCATTTTTTGCTTTGCTTTTTTCTTGTTTGCGGGTGGGGGGTTGGGAGGGGGATAACACCTTCAAAAGTACTTGTTGTAGATTGCAAGGGTACGTTTTTTCTACAATTAACCTTTTAAGTGGCCCCGGAA
>OX421449.1:6059145-6061645 GCA_949126865.1 Montipora capitata | reverse complement strand
CTCGACGTTTTCTCGCGGTCGCCTGCCGCTTTGCAACTCTTTTCTGCCTTTCCAGCAGGGCTTTTTCCCTTTCGGGCAGTTGTTTCAGCAGCATTAACACCCTTTCCAAGCTGCTTTTCAGTAGCTTCTTCAGCAGATATGTGACGTTCGTCAATTGACTCTACTATGGCGGGTGCGCGTAGTTTCTCCTGGTCTTGAGACATGGCCGTTAAATGGAATAAATCTTAACCAGTAATTGAAAATTCGATCTCAAAGAATACTTTAGCCCTCGTACAGACTTTCGTCTGTAAGTAGAGGAAACTAGTAGACTGGCTGAAGCGTCGATGAAAGAGATTTTAAAACGATAACTCCAGTATAAATCCTTAGGATCTTCCTTCATGATCTTCACCACGCAT
The DNA here is from genome assembly GCA_949126865.1 of Montipora capitata. Taxonomy (NCBI): domain Eukaryota; kingdom Metazoa; phylum Cnidaria; class Anthozoa; order Scleractinia; family Acroporidae; genus Montipora; species Montipora capitata. The sequence continues at coordinate 6,061,250 of OX421449.1, read as the reverse complement.
ACGCTTTCTCACGGGATCTTGCATATGCAAATGAGGAGATAGAAATTGAAGCGCGTGCTGCCACTTTTCCATTTGTTTTGCTTTTCTATCTTTACACCTTTTTTATGTATATTATTAGCCCCGCCGGCTCGTGCAATTTTGTTAGTCTGAGAAATTTACTTGTGCATATTTCTAGCAAACTCGAAATCATGTCATCAGCTATACTAATTGGGCCACCTCAGCAAACATGTTTAAAACATCGACGATCAGCCACAGGTCAGTTTTTTCGGCGATTCTATGCTCAATGAGAAATGGCGAAACACACTCTTCCAATAGTTCTTCAGAACCTTGCAAATTAAGGAGTATTTGCTACGACATTCTCAATTCGAAGTTCCGACTGCCAAGATCATTGCAGTCAACGAAAAATGACTCAACAGGAAAGCTAACCATTTTAAAACTTTGACTTTAACCCTCCATCAATACAGAATTGGAAGTCAGACCTAATTCCATGTAGTTAGACCAAATTGTGAAACAAGCATTTTCGGGCAATCTGCAGAGTATACATGCGGCACTCTCAGACTACATCTTACACTGAATAATGCAGCCGTATTTCACGGTTTACAATTTCCTTTGTGATATAACTGTACATGCATATTTCATAGCAAAGTTGTCTTTTCAACCGTGTTTGACGAGGAGGCCATTAACATATACTACAGGACGAAAAGCCGGAATCCGGAATCCGGAATCCGAATCCAGAATCCGGAATCTTGAAGCCGAAAACCGGAATCCGGAAACCACAAACCAGAATTATCCACAATTCGCGAGAACTACAACAACTTATCCACTGATAAATCACTATCCACTGGACAACTCAATTGGGGAAAAGCGTTATCCACCTTTTGAACAATCGAGGTCTGGTTTCTTGTGAATCTTGATTATCATCAAGTCTCCTAAGTAGAAATCCGCTTCTCAAAGGAGACATCAAGTAAATTAATGATCATAATCGAAATTTGTTTCTTGTACATGGTCAAGTTTACGTAAAAGTAATAAGGTTAGAAATTTATTGAATGAACAAAATTGTGTTCTACCATCTTTCCTTCGATGCTGGGGCTGATTATGTTCTAGCTATTACCACAGCCTCCAAAAAAAGATTACAAACGGGCTATGTCACGTCATTTTAGGATGTTTAGGGGAAATCGTTGCTTAATCACGAGTTTTAAACTCGAGATTGGTAATGTGGAATTCCCTTATGGGGAATGAGATCTCAATGAAAAAACTAACGGCCAATCATGTTCTTCGATTTTGTGTCGATTTGAAATCGAAATTTCAGATTTGAAGAACCAAACCCAGATGTCCCATGCAATCGTCTCGCATCCCTTTACGTATCTTTTACATCGGTTATGCTTCTCGCATAACGTTTCAGACAGAGTTTGCTCTCAATCAGCAATGTTCCTGTTTTCCGGATCTCGCACCAGATTTTCCACGTCTTCAAGGTCTCGTTCCTTCATTTCTTCCAACAGATCTTTCCAAGGAAAACGGAATAAAAATATCCATGCAGCGACGATAATTGTGGACGCTTGTAAAGTGGTAACCAACATGTTGGACACTAGATAGACACGCAACTGAGAAGATTGAACAACCGCAATCGCCACGGAGAAGCCAATGTAGGCAACCACCGTGACAATTTATAACTTGGTAATCAATTTAGTATCCTTTTCACCAGTATTAAAGTCGCCAAGAGCTGCAACCCACCAATTGATATTTTAAAAACACCGTATCTTGCACCCACCGCTTTGCTGAAATCGAAGACAATCTCGTAACACACGACTTCCACCGATCCATTCAGGATTGCGGCGCTTGAGCAATCATCGATTGGAACATTGGAAAACATACGCGCTATATCCCAACGTTTGAACTCAAAACAATCTTTACTTTTCTCATCTGGGTCGAAATGGTAGCTGACGTTGATTAGTAAAAGGTGAAAAAACATTATCAATGTAAACGCAGCCAGTGTTAAGAACAACCAAGAAATATTTGTCGTAATCTTGGACAGAAGCGCACACTTCCCTCTCCGAGATTGGTATCTTTTACTTGCCATGTAGTCTGTCTATTTTCGTCCGTTTTCT
>OX421449.1:6041645-6049145 GCA_949126865.1 Montipora capitata | reverse complement strand
TGTAGAAAATAATCCTAACTTGAAATGTAACGTAAGTTACATTTATTATCTCACCTTTTTGTCAGTTTGTTTATGAAGATTAGTTTTCCTGAATTTGTTTCTTTCTCAGTGATAACTATGAGTTAGAGACAGGCGAAAATGACGGTTCATGATACCACCCGACTTACTACAGGGAGGGAGGGTAGGAGGACAAAACATGACCACCCGCGTTCACGGCCTCAACGTGAGTGACAGGGTGTGGCACAAAACACTCCGTTATATACTAAATTATTACAATCCCAAGGGAGTTAATTACCAATGCAAATCTGAGTTTGCATAGTGTAATATTCCTCTCTAGGTATTGTTATACATGAGATGTAAATAAGGTGTGGGCAAAGACACTCTGGCCTTCCCCTAGCCAATACCCAATCTCAACATGGTATTGACCAAGCCAATCACCAAAAAACACCCTTGATAAATAATACAATAAACGTGACAATAACCAACTATGTAATAAGAAACAAAATTTTTTCATTCCAGAGAACAGTACTAGACTCACTGAAAAGCCTGACGAAAACCCCTCAGATTATTAAGGTGTATTTTTCCCCCTCCCGTTTCCAAAGGAAGATCGGCTAGTTTAGCTGCAGCGCCTGCCGGATTCACTAATCGTTTCAACTTAATATAATGCAAGGCCGTTTTAATACTCCTCCAACCAACATGATCCATAATTTCATGGAGGCTGACACCCTCCAGCGCTAAAGACACCGCGGCACCACAACGGAATCCATGAAGAGTAAAATGACCGCTGGTAAGCCGTAATTGCGCTAACAAGGAAACATGGAAATTCAACTTAGCTTGAACCGCCGGAGGTTCCAAACAAGCAGATCCAATCCCATTAGATTTGGTGACAGGATGAAAGAGGAAACCTGGGGCGAGACGAATCTCCAGCAGGTTGCAAACATTGACATATAATTCTAAACCCCAAACAGGGCAAACATTCAGATTAGAACCCCGTCTAAAAGCAAAAACATTTGCATCCCCCGAGCTGAGTGATTTTGTCCAGACCTGAATGAAGAGAAACCCAGGATTATCAGGAAAACGCAAGATTTCTGATGTTTTAATTTCAAGCAAATCGGCAGCTCGATCACCCGCAAAAAACATTGCTTTAAAGAGCGCCCGATCTCTGGCAAGCACAAAAGTTTAGATTACGTGTAACCCCCCGCAAACCTTAAGCTGATTCTGAATATACTCTGAAATTACTGCTAAATCACCCACAAGGATAGGTTCAGCTTGCTTAGGGGTAACCCTAGCGCGAAGCTGTTCTTCCCTAACATCCGCTAGGTACCTACACCTAGAAGAGAGTGCCATTCCACACCTCTACCGTTGTCAGCAAATATCGAACTAAGCTTCCCAATCAAGGAGTCAACGGTACCAAACGCTAGCCTCTAAGGACAATCACAAGTAAGACCATCTCGATTCGTACTTAGGCACATTTGATTATGGACCTTAGTTCTTCCTCCTTTATCTTTCCGAACAAGAAAGGTGATAACGTGAAGAGCGGGAAGAGCAATGGCTAACAATTTGGGAATGGATAGGCTCTCTAGAAATTGAATAAGCTCCAGTTCCAAAGCACTTTTCCGTCGAGCATAACATGAAGAAGACCGCTGATCCGAAAGAACCTGCAGGCGCTTTGAAATTTTTTCCTCGTCAACCTTGAGTGTTGGACCCTCGCTGGGCTTCCCTTCAGAGCGCCTTGCATAGCCACATTATTGACAGAATTTAAAATCCTCATCGTTAGGACGAGAGGAAGACGGACAAAATACTGACGGCGAGTACAATCTGGGAACTCTGGGGAGCATCTGGAAAAAGAAGAACACCCTAAACTTTAAACTCAAAACGTCCGGTAGCGTACTATATATTAAAATCGTGCAAAACGCTCAGCCCACAAATCCACTAGGCAAGGAATGGCCCTATAGCCACCCTTTGAGGGAGACAAAAGAACGTTCATGTCCCCTCTCTTTCCAAGGCACAGATTATGACGCACGGGCCATCAATTTCGCACACCAATACTTCTGGGGAGAACACAAAGGAAGTAGAATTGTAAATGAAATACCAAAACTATAAAGGAATTTCAAAACCGCACCAATAAACGAAAAGGGAAGAAAATCATAAGGGTTAGACATACAGTCCATTTGCGCGCAAGTCCTGGCAAAAAAGTTTCACACCCCTTGACTGAGGGCTGGGAAACGGAGAAAAGTGAGGTAAGGGATAACCAACTCTATCCCTGACAGCATTGGAGTCCAAGGCCAAAAGATCAAATGAAAGACCATGAGCAACACCGAAAGCTTTATCAATAGCCTCAAATGCATTCAAAGAAAGCGTCGAATCACAACGAAAAAGACGTCTATAAGGATCATCCGCCCGATTCTCTCCGGAAGGAACGTATAGAAAGTTTAGTTGGATATTACGGGACACCAATTCAAAAAACAATTGCTTCGTCACCGACGTCAACTGGGAGGAGGACTTACTACCCTGTCCTCCCCAGACGTCAATGACCACCTTGCTGTCTACGCGGGCGTCAATCTGACAGTTATGAATGCAGTCCGGTAAAGCTTTGATCGCATACACCATAGCAAGCATCTCTTTAGACGAAATAAAGAGACTGAGTTGATCGCTAGACCAATAATCGCCAAGGACCCGGTCACCAGACGGAGAATGAATGACACACCCCCAACCATGCCGAGACGCATCCTTGGAGAGTTGTTAAACTGTGATGTTTCTCATCCCTCCACGGGAGACATTGTTCCCAATTATCGAGGAAACGCCAATGCGCTATTTCCTCCAACACAGGTTTCGACAAAGAAACCATGCCATCGGAGTTTACCAATGAATTATCTCTACATACTTCTCTGATAAAACCTTTAGCGGCCGGAACAGCCAATGAAAAAGGAATACATTGCCCTTAAACCTCTGCAAAGTTTTTAGAGGAGCAGTAGAAGACTTCCCACCAAGGATACTCTCTCTAAGTCGGGCAAACGACTCAATCTTACGCTCGGAATTAAGAACGATTGCTTTGTCGAATCTACAATAAAACCCAAATATTCTAAAGACGTAGTAGGGCACAAGACGGATTTTTTTAATGCCAATAGACTACGTGTAACCAAGTTCCACTAGATCGGACAAGACTACAAACAAAGCACATCTCTAGCCGCGCTCATTCGAAAGTTAGCGGACCTCTTCTCCGGAAGAACCGACCACGGGCCACAGGATGTTAGAGTTCGCCATTTAACCGATCAGCGATATACAACGACCAAGGGATACCCTTAGACCTCAAAAATCCTGACGCCGAAAGCCCTATTGTATGGTAAACGAAAAGTGATATCTTCCAACCAAACGGTCAAGTAGCGCAAACAAACCACAGACCACCAAAGCTGAAACCAAAATATGATTGCGAAGCTTCTGACAAGAGGACGTGGTCATAGCCTGACTTATCGTCGCACTTCGTCATAAACGAGTTTGGGTACACAAAGCGAGTGACATCAGACAATTTGTCAAGAGAAAAAGGAGCATCTCTCATCTACAAATTTAAGAATCGCGCGTCCAAACAGAGCCTGGGCTTGGAGGGTTCTACAGTTAACGGAAGAACAAGGTGGGGAGGGTCATCAACACCTACCTCGCCCCAAACCCTAAACGCACCCGTTCTAACTCGATTGATAACCTCATTACTGATGAATTCATTGAAATTTTTACAAGAGACATGATTACAAAATTGCTTCTGCGGAGACAAATTTGAAGAATATCGAACTTTCTTATTTCCACCGGTAAAAGGCTGTGAAATTTTAAAAATATCTACTTTATTCTTTATCCAATCAGAGATAGAGTCCCTTAAGGGGTGTTCTTGGAGGACTAGGTCCCAGGCTTCCAGACTATGTTGCAAAACCCCGGCTATAAAGTATTCGAGGTTTCTTAGACAAAGACAGTCTAAATCCGGGACTTTTTCAGATGAGAGCACCTCACTCCAGGACTGGGCATGTAATGTCGCTCCCTCCTGAACGGGAACCCCGTTTACATTCACCCAAGAAGCCACACTTCTAGGCTTGACACCTCTTACTTGAAGTTTAAATTCATCTAAACTACTGGTACCTCGACTATACTTTCCCAAAGTTGAGTTTAACTGGAGACTCATGGCCTAGCGCGGAAAAATAGCAAAAACGGAACTCACCCCAGAGAAAAGAAAAACAAAGGGAAAATTGCAGAATTAAATTATCCTACGTCGAGTGAAAATATCAAAATGTTACTTCTACGGAGTGAACAAGAAACGGGGTTCCCGATCAGGAGAGAGCAACCGCACACATCTGAAAACAGAACGTCTAGTGGCTACCGTATGCGGCAGACCAGCAGGAGTTGCTCATCCCCGACCCAGAACCAAGAAAACAATTACAAAAAAGTGTTGCAGGAAAATAGGTATGGCAACCTACTCTATATTCTACATTGCATTTATTCTTCAACGCGAAGGAAATTCAACCACGAAGACGGTTCGATAAACTAAAGCCCTTTAAATAACAAACCTTTTTTTTTGATTCTGTTTTTGATAAACTAACCAAAATTGAAAAAAAATAACCTGTGACTTCTACGAAGCAATGCAAACAAATGACCCAAACAGAAAAGTATTAACCAAAACACAATTTATTCAAATTTCCTATCGGAAATCAATCACACAAGTACTCAACTACAGCCGCTAAGACAGCACCATTCTACATCGAATTAAAAGAAAAAAACATAAATTGTATTGCCCCAAACGACCAGAGACTCACTATGATATTATAAATATTATTCTCAAACAGAATCCTTCTCTCTATTAGGATTATAGTCACCATAGATAAAGAAAAACAACAAACATGAAAAGCCAACAAGACTGAACAATCCAGAAAAATATACCATCTATATATTTCTTTTAAAAACCACATGAATTGCTCACAGCAATAATGAAAGACGCAAATCAGGAAGCAAAATACAGAGCACTACACACAACCGGTAAATCTCTAGAGTTTACCAACATTATTAAGTCCACAGCCAGAAAATTGTTTAGAATTTACAACATTGTAAAGTCCACCGAAACAAAAGAAACATCGCAACATTCCAGAATGCTGCGTAACGCTTGAAAAACTTAATCCAATGAAAACTGAACCGAAACGAAATATTTAACTTATTCAAAAAACCGCAAAAGAATTACGAAATGAACGCTTGAATAATTTATCCCCTGATGCCTCACAGGCAAAACAACTCATAAATTTAGCCCCACCAGGCACATTCCAAAGTCCACTATCTCGTATACTTCAAAGGTAGCCTCACCAGGCAGGCCTCACAGGCAAAAATCTATAAGCAGAATTCAACAGTATAAAAATCAAGTTAGACAAATTGCTAAAAGTGTAGCCCCACCAGGCACGCCGCACAGGCCATTAACCCCACAAGCAAAATAAACTTCAAAATGTCCTCGCACGTAGGCCAGACAATCGACGCCCCACAAGGCAAGCCACACAGGTCAAATAATTCAAAAGGACAATAAGTTTCCTAGAGAAAAAACGAGAACTAATACTAGACGCAATAGAACCACCGGCAAGAGATTATATGGTACCTCAGGTTGAGCTTGAGGGGCCGCCACTGGATGAGCCTGAGGTTGTACCGCCGCCTGGTAAACCCACAGGTAACCCAGGCTCACTGTGTGTGCCACATGGGTAAATATAGAGAACATATGAGGCGAAGTTTAGGTCTGGAAATTTGCTAGAAAATGGAAATAAAAATCGATGAAACTTACCATGTGCTGAGCTGTTGTTGTCTTCAATACGTACACGAAGTTTCAGGAAAAATTGTCCCTCTTCACCTTCCTTTATAGTATAGTGACTAGGTAGGAGACGGAAGCCAGCGTCGGGACTCCGATCGACCCAAAACAAGCACGATTTGTTTCGCGAAAATCGAATCCAGTCGCTAAATAAACACGCTAGACTCGTGGAAAATGAATTTCTCTAAACCATGAATCCACTGAAGTATCTCCAGGTAGCAACGCGAAGCCACCAGTCTCCGTAGAACTTGTAAGTTAACCTGCTAAAATGGCGGCCAGAAGCCGTTGTCCTCGAAAAGTGTGCTATTCAAAATAGCACTGAACTCGGGACGCCTGGAGACGAGTATAATAAGTCCTCCTGGAGGGAAGGGAGTCCCAGCTTGCTCAGTGATTTTTGTTTTTAGCAACTTGGGACCCTCTCTCCTGGGGAACTTATTATACTCGTCACCAGGCGTCGAGATATCATTGCCATTTTGAATTGGACACTGCGAGGACAACGGCTTCTGGCCGCAATTTTAGCAGGTTAACTTGCAAGTTCTACGAGAGCCTGGTGGCTTTCATCGATTTTTATTTCCATTTTCTAGCAAATTTCCAGACCTAAACTTCGCCTCATATGTTCTCTATATTTACCTTTGTGGCACACACAGTGAGCCTGGGTTACCTGTGGTAAACCTTGTTTTCGCCCGGTTGCTGGACTTGAATTTGCTCTGGAGCTTGAACCTGTTCTTGGCGCGCCTGAACCTGGTCTGGTAAGGCTTGAGGTCCAGAAACCTACTGTTGTATTAATTCCACCGGAACGAACGGCCTAGGCTGTTGTTTATCCGCCGTTCTAGTAAGTCGGGTGGGTATTACTTAAAGCAACGAGACCACCCGAGTTCACGGCCTCAACTTGAGTGACAGGGTGTGGCACAAAGCACTCCGTTATATACTACATTATTACAATCCCAATGGAGTTAATTACCAATGGAAATCTGAGTTTGCATAGATCCAACATGTTGAAAGTTATGGGGTGGCCAAACTATATCAAACATCCTGTCTACATGCTTGATCAAACATAAGACTCACAGGGTTGTGGGTAAGGTATCTTTGATAACGAATGGATTTTTTTAATCACAATGCGCATGCGCACTTGCAACATGTTGGTTGAGACTGGCCAAACGAAAATTTCACGCATCCAACACGTGAACAAAAGAAATGTTGGAAGATTTTGAATCGAATGTTTGATGCTGTATGAAACATGTTCCAACATTATCTAACATGTTGAATGGTCATCAAACATAATGGCCAAACTCTAAAATGTTAGCTCACCCAAAGGTTTGATATTTATCGTTGGGCAGGGCCTTTAAACTTCATTGATTTGCAACATAAATAAACATTAACTTAATCAATACAAATTACCCTGTTTCCCACAGGCCAAGAGGATATGAGGCAAGAGAGCGAATCCCTGTACCCCCATAACAATTATTTGATACTCAGTGATTCTGAGCTGTTCCAAAACACCGCGCCGCACCGCACCCCTATAGCTAAAACTGTCTTCCAAAAAAATGGTATTGGAACAACAAGTTTGTTCACGGAGTCCCTCAATGAATAATTAATAACATCAGATCGATCGATAAATACATCGCTTCAATGCTCGGGTTTATTTGAAGACCACAGTGGTTTTAACTAAAGATAGTTTTTCT
>OX421449.1:6024145-6036645 GCA_949126865.1 Montipora capitata | reverse complement strand
TTGCTCCAAATCAAACTCTTATAGCTGCATTAGAGCTTTTACCTTCACAAGCCGTTTTTGTGGCACTTGACAAGAACAAGATCACGTTTTGGGTGCTAAGAAAAGACAGCAAGATCAGCTTTCGACAAAACGAAGTCGCAAATGGAAGTGCTGATTTGTTGATGGAAACTATTTTGAAAGGGATCGGCGTAGGGGATGGTGTAAGATGCGAGAATCGTTCTTTGGATCCACTACGCAATGACCTGTCTTCGAGCAAAAGATGTATCAGTGAGAAAGCAGTTCTACCATCTTCATCCTCCGTTAACTCTTTACAACCGTTGTATGATGTCTTACTCGGGCCAATTGCAGACTTGCTCCAAGGAAATGAGTTAATCGTTGTTCCCGATGGACCATTTTGCTTGGCTCCATATTCTGCGTTGAGTGAATCTATCAGGATCCGCACCGTTCCCTCGTTGACCGCTTTTAATGTGATCGTTGGTGCACTTGAAGACTTCCACAATAAGACTGGAGCACTGCTTGTAGGTGATCCGTGGTTGAAGGAAGTTACTAACAAGAAAGGGGAGCCCATTTTGGAACAGCTTCCGTGCGCAAAACAGGAAGTAGAGATGATTGGACAACTTCTGCAGACAACACCGCTGACTGGAAAAAGTGCCACGAAATCTGAGGTGCTGAAAAATATGAAATCAGTTGCTTTAGTTCACATTGCAGCACATGGATGCCAAAAAACGGGAGAAATTGCTTTAGCCCCAAATACCGAACGGAAATCGCCAATCCCCAAAGAGGAAGACTACATTTTGAAAATGTCGGATGTTCAGACAATTTCTCTTCGAGCAAGACTAGTTGTGCTGAGCTGTTGTCACAGTGGCCGGGGAGAAGTGAAGTCTGAGGGAGTGGTGGGAATTGCAAGGGCTTTCCTGTGTGCTGGAGCTCGGTCTGTTTTGGTGTCACTCTGGGCAATTGATGACGAGGTAACGTTGCTGTTCATGAGGAGCTTCTACCAGCACCTGGTAGATGGAAAAAGCGCAAGTGCAGCTCTTCAACAAGCAATGAAATCTTTTAGAGAGTCAAAGCAGTATTGCGCTATAAAGCACTGGGCACCATTTGTGCTGGTTGGCGATGATGTCACGCTGGAATTTTCAAAAAATTGGTGAGTGAAGTTCGAGTTTACCTCAGAAAACAAGAATACTTTCAAATTGGAAAATTGACGATAGGAATCAAATAGGCCTAAGATGGCATGATAACGAGCTGCTACAATAGACAAAAGTAGATGGGAAGGTTATGTAAATAAACCGCACCAGAGCTGTATGTACCTCAACCCGCTTCTGTTAAAGCGCAAAAGAAATAGTTTCACCTTCTCTTATATAGACCCCTCCCCAATATTCAATGTTGGAAGGTAACTCAACAATTTCCCACTAAAACCATTCAGTTTTGCACAACATTGAATGAAGGGGGAGGGGAGAGAAGCAATGAAGACGTCAAAAGTGCTAGCCTTCCCAACATTTTTGTCTATGATTGTAGCTTCGTAGTGTAAACAATTCAAAGTTTGATCTAACACGCTTTTGTCACTAATGTAATTTCTACATGACTATCACGCATGCACAGTAGCATATTTAAAGGATACACTTCACATTGGTGGAAAAACTGTTTTCGTTCAGCCTTTTCTGGCTTTTTGTTAACTGGTGAAGATGGCTCATTTTATCACCTCGTGATGTTTCTTTTGGTGTTTCCGTTCTCCCAAACGTTCTCTCTAAACGTCATCTTTTGTAAGGAATTCGAAGACAGCATCGTCCTGCTCGTAGCCATTCGCATCGGTGCATTGTGTATGCTCGAAAGAGCCAGCTATATTTAGAGCTGTTTTTATTATATTTTTTTCTTTTTCCAGAATCGATGTCGAAGATCCTAGAAGACTACCTAGCAGAGCATTACGTTTCAGTGATTACCGAACTTGTAAAAATTGTAGAACGGGTTAACAATCATGGTTATACCAGTAGAACAAGCTCCAAAGGTTTAGTAGAAGTTTACTGCGTTAACTAAACCAACAGACTGATATTGTTGTAAGTGAAATTATGACAGAAAGCTTAGATTTATAGTAAAATGCTAGTTTTACCCGTTATTTTGATATCTCGTTTCTTGTTCTAGTTGAGTTTGTAAAAATGATGTTTTATTTAGTTCTTTGAAACTGTTTTTGTTGTATGAGTGTAAGCCAGTTTCGAAAGAAAAGAAAAAAATAAACACTTTTGCTGATCACCCTTAACATCAGACTTTTACCGTGTTAAGGAAAAGAGACGTGACATTTGCAACATTCAAAGATCACAAAATAGAAGGGAAACGACGGGTGAAATATTTTTTCCTGTTCTTCTGCATAACAAATGAATGAAATCATCAGCAATAAAGAAGACGTTTTTCTTTTCTTAATAAATTTCCAAGTTCTTTATACGGCTTACTCCCTCGGGTTATCGGTGGTGTTTTTAAGCAAAGTGAAAGAATGTGTTTGTATTCGAAAGTAGTTCAATTCTTGGAATAATAGTTATATAGGGAACTAACAAATCCGCTGCAAAGTTAGAAAAATTTCTCTGGAGCAGATTCATAGCCACCTTCACAACTGGAAAATGTTAAGGTGGCTCTGAATCCCCTGCAGAGAATTTTTTATACCTTTGCAAAGAATTTTATCTTAGCCTACTAACCACTTTTGAGCAATAGAAAATGGGGTTCATCGAGTTCGTTTCTGAGATGTAAGCTTTTGAAGACAAAATATAGGGCATTTGTTTACAAGGCTTTTTCGTTGCTATGATAATCATATTCATATTAATGAGCGCACCTTGTTAAGAAATGATTGGTGTTTCACTTGGTACCATAACATTTGATATTGTGTGAAACAGTTGGGATAGATTCAATCCTTACAAATACTACAGTTGGTTGAAAGAGTTGGTTTGGGCCTCAAGGGAACAAAAGGCTACAGGCAGCCTATACTATGGCCTTTAATTTAGACCATTTCCGTCGCAAGGGTAAAACTGATGGTATTCGGATATCCGGGTTACGTAGCGCAACCGAATGTTTAACTTACGTTTTAAACTGAAACCCTAATTTAATGTACGGCTCTGTTGTATTTTGCGATTTTTCATGCAATAGCGAGACAAGTTGCAAGTTGCACACTTTACCACTGCCAAAACCAAGGTGAGACAAATTGCAAAACCATTTGCGGAAAGTAAAATCCATTGCTACTTTGCGTATTGGTTTACGCAAATTAGCAACGAAGGTTTTAAGCAATGCGTGCTGTGAAATCTGCCCTGCAACTTGTGTCGCAACGGATTGCGTCATCAGCCAGTGAGATGTTCCTTTAACCTCATGAGATCATCGAAAGCCAGACAAATTGCAGGAAACGTTTCCCAGTGTAACAACCGTCAAGCTAATAGCTTTGCAGTGTGAGAACTCTTGTCGAAACAAAATTGAGAGACAAGTTGCTCGAAAAATTGCCGAGTGTAACTGTGCCTTTAAATAAGGAAACTATAGGATAAGACAACTCACTCTCCATTTGCTTATCATATAACTTTCTTAGAAATCATAAATATGCTCAGTTTTAGAAAATGCATAAATATGTGTCTTCCAAATGCGATACAAAATAAGTTTGTGAAGGTAGAGATCTGTAGATTAATGTTTATTTTTTGAAAAATGTTACAAAAAAGCTTCGAAAACCAAAACACTCGGAGAAGCGATATTAAAACACGAGGCATTAAGCACCCTTCAAAGGAAACAGTGTTAAAGTGGGTGATTAGATATAATAAATGTGTACATCTAAAGTTTGTAGGTATGGACACCGATTTTAAAAGGGTTTCCTTTCAAGGGTCTTTCCTTTTCGATAGCTTTGGTTTGGATACTATCCCAAAGAGACGACAAAGCCCTGGTTTCAAAAGGTGTGCATGTATTTCTCAATCGCTAAGCCGTCCATGAAAACAGTGATTTCTTTTCGTCCTGGTGTAAACATAAAAACAAACAGTTGAGCCACAAACAAAGTCTGGAAAAGTTAAGTAGTCAAAATGAAGTATGCTACAACAATAAAGGACTTGTTTGGGATGCCAATATGACAGTCATTTCATTTTTTGCTTTGCTTTTTTCTTGTTTGCTGGTGGGGGTGGGGGTGGGGAGGGTGATAACCCCTTCAAAAGTACTTGTTGTAGATTGCAAGGGTAAGTTTTTTCTACAACAGTTTTAAGTGGCCCCGGAATTAGAGAATTTACAAACGTGTACCCCTAATTCACATTTCAAGCATAAATGTGCGCATTAGTCTGACATGTTATTGACTGAATACTTTTTATGATGGCAGCAAATTCAAAGAAAAAGATCATTAATCCTTTACTTGTCATGCTTTAAGCAAAACGTATTTAATGTCGTGATAATTGCATACCTCTGCCAAACGAGCTCTTTGCAATCGTACTTTTCGTTTAAAGTGTATTACACACATCATAGTTCCAAGAATAGCAAACAGCGTGATACCTGCCATTGCCACGAACGCTCCCAATCCAGATAAGAGCGTTGTCGGCTTGGGAGCTGTCCAAAATGACGTTGTGGTCTTGAATGAAGAAAATAAGGGAAAACTCATTTACACGTCATAGTTTCCTGTACTATGAAGCGCTGATAACAGTGAAAGCCCCACGGTGAACCATTTACGCCCCTCGCTCCGGCAATCAGCGCTTCGTTCAACGGGTATTAAAAGCCATAGCTATACAGATTAAGTAAAGAAGTCGAAAGCCACCACTAAAATCACCAGTGATGGAAGTGGCTACCTATAGCTCCAAAAGCCGTTCACAAAAGGGGTACGATAAGCCAAAAAGACTTGTTTCATTCACCAAAACGTACCAACGCAAGTTTTGTTGTCTTTTTGCAAAAAGAAGTTTAAAGCACAAACAAAGTTGCGAACAGCCATGACTTACGATTGGTGACCACTGTGCTCATCGACCAATCGCGGGTCGCTAAGCGTTCTTCCAACTGTCTAAGGCTTAGTCTTCCAACGAATAAAAGCCGAATTCGATGGCTTTCGAAGCAAATGTTTGCAGAGTTTGGCTGCCCTTAATTCCTTCTCAGTGTACAAGCGGCTCAAATGAAGAAGACGAAAGGGCAGCGGAGGTATCGTCCGTGATCCACGTGGAATTTCGAGGTGATCGGAGACTTGGGAGCGACTTTATGGCCCTTCCCCTTCGGTGAATCTGTTCGGCGGCTTGGTCTCGGTGCCCGAACTTTGGTAAAGAATATATAGAGGGAAAAGAAGAAGAACCAAAAACCACCTAAATCGCTCTTAATCGACCCAGAAACTGTACCAGAGACAACGAAACACAAGACTGAAACAAGGGAAGCTATTTTTTTATTTTAAATTGTAAACATTTTTTGGAATTTTGAGAAAAAAACATTTTCCCCATACAAATCCTTATATTTCTACTCTTGCATAATATAACACAGTACAAATACACATATATCGAGCTTGGGCTACCTGTGATTTGGCTAGAGACAAATTGTCGCTGTTGCTGTTTCGCTAGAGAACAAATCTTCGCTAAACATGCTTAATTTTTACGTCCTGTAATTTTGTTTAATTCGAATAGTAAGCGTGCGTAAAAACTTCCTTCTTTTTAACAGAAGATCAACCTCTTTACTTTCACCATTACTGAGAAAGCCAGAGATAGACTTTTGAACGGTTTTGGTGAACTTAGCGACCTTAACGGGCTTAGCCACAGAGCCTCATTATCCTCGGAGTCAGAGTCAGAGTGGATGCATTTTCTCTCGTTAAGTCCAGGTTCACTTTCACTCCCAGAGCTGGAAGACACCAACTCATGTTTTTCTGGAAGAGAAACAGTTAAGAGTACGTCACTTCCAAGATTTGCTAACTAGTATAATTCGTTTGTAGAACAGTTTCTGCCTCGACCTTTGGCGCTCATTCGCTTCTTGGTCTCTGACCCACACGAAAATAAAATGACTGAAAGTTTGGCAGTTATTGTTGTGGCCTAGTTTGCTGACAGATCATCACGCTTCCGGCATGCAAACAGATTAGTCCTGACCTTTTAAGGCCCGCCCGCCAGAAATGAACAATGTGTAAAATTCCGGTTTTAAAACTCTGGCTTACACAATTCGTTAGGGGTTTTGGGTTTTGGGCTTATAACTGTGGGGGGGGGGGGGGGGGGGGGGGGGGGGGTCATAAAGGGGGCTATAAGCGGAAACGAGCCACGAAAAAAGCCGCTGTAACAGATTGAAACTTTTAGCTGAAACTTATGTGCAACGGCGCTGCAAAACAAGTTTTAGCAGGCGTTCCAGGGTGTAATATAACTGGTCGAACCTCGTTCGGGAACGTTGTAGTGGGTAAATGTTTCGTTCTGGAGAAAAACGAAACCAAAGAAGTGGGCTCACAAGCGTGCTTGCACTAAGAAACAAGAGGCCGGTTACACAGTGTTGCATGGTTTTTATACCGTGGTTATATGCATAACAATGGACTCTTTGAAGAGTGGGCTTCAGCGCAAGTGCACCGAAATACGCACTATGACATCATAACATCGAGTATGGTGAAAGAGAATATCCTGCCACTCGAACAAAGTTCTCCGTAGCTGGCTACGCGGTAAGCAGAACCTAATAAATGCAAGTTGAAGTATGTAATTTATTCAAGTAACAATAACTTAAAAATTAAACAAGCCTTACCTGTAAGGTGAAGTTTGATTGGAATTTTATCTCCTCATTGATCCATAGAGAGATAACGTGAGAAAGTGCATGCGTGGTGAAGATCATCCTTTAAAGACAGTGGCCCATGTATGTTCACAAACCACTCTGAGTGGGGAACCCCGTATTTAGGGCGGGCACGTGATCTCTCTATGCATCAATGAGGAGATAGAATTCCAATCAAACTTTACCTTACAAGTAAGGCTTGTTTAATTTTTAATCTCCTCATTTGCATATTCGAGATCCCGTGAGACTTCAAAGCACACAGGCCATAGCAAGTCACAGTAATGAACAACAATCTACTGTACAACACAACAATAGGTTTATTGTAGCTTAACAATGGCATCTAAAAGTAGAAATTAAACAAAGCAATTCAGAATGGATTTTCCATAGTTATTGTCCTTGGTTACTTCTTTCTTGTAGTAAGTAGCAAAAGTACATTCTGCGGACCATCCTGCAGCAGCCATTATAGTTTCTAGAGGTACACTTTTCGTAAAAGCAGCTGAAGTTGACGCTGCACGTGTACTGTGTGGTTTGACGTGTACAGTGTCTATACCTGATTTCATCATGAAACTTTTGACCCACCTTGAAATCGTACCTTGGGAAACTGGCTGGTGTGGCTTACTATAACTAAGAAATAATCTGGTGTGTTCAGCGCTACGAACTGGTTCTGTTCTTATCAAATACTTCTTTAAATATGTCATTACACACAAGCGTTTATCAACAGGATATGAAGGCAAAATAAGCACTGGTTGTGGTTTCCCTGGTCTAGTCTGCTTTACTAATTTGTCAACATGAAACTTGTATGAGGACTTCCCTTTAGACATCTGTTGGATGTCCATTAAACCATTAAATGAACTGATTGACACCTTTGGCCAGTAACCAACATACACAACATAATTAACTTAAGAGTCAACAGTACACCTTATTCCAAAATGGCCGCCATTTTAGTATTCTTTTGTTTCCATGCAAATTGGCCCTTATTGCCTCGTTCAAAGTTAAATATTTGTTTGAAAGCGAGGCCATAAGGGCAAATTTGCATGGAAACAAAAGAATACTAATATGGCGGCAATTTTGGAATAATTAAGGTGTATTTCAAGTTCAGAGTCTTTGCAGGGCTCCAAGTTTTAAGGACGTCCAGATCTTTGGATACGTCCCATATTGACTGGAATCTCGGAAGTGGTGGCCTGGGCTGGAAAGCTGCTTTGATAAATCGCTTTATCAGGGGGTGTTCACCCACTGTGTAATGGCCATCCACAATGTCTACTGCTGCAGATAATGCAGATCGGGCAGTGTTAATGGCTGAATAGCGGCTTCCAGTATCATAAAGTATGTCAAAAAATTAATAACATTGGCTACAGTTGAATAAATGGGATTTGTAATTGTTGTTCTGACAAAGTTCTTCTACTTATTGAAATACACTCCGCACTGTTTGGTGGTGCCTGTCCTCCATGATTCCATGATGATGTCCCAAGCTCGCGCTGAAATGTTTTGAATCCCAGGAATGTGCGTAGCACTTAGCCAAATCTTCTTTTCAATACACCACAGCCAAATGTCTCGTGAAACCTTGTTACATACCGTAGAATGTGTACCACCCATATTGTTAATGAAGGTCACTGTGGTAACATTATCTGATTGTAAATGAATGTGGACATGCTCTTCTTTCTCACAGAGGGACAGGAGCCCTAATTTAGCGGCTTTTAGTTCATTCAGCAATTTCTTCAGCAAGCCATCTGCCGCCGGTGGGTTCCATACCATCCCGGCATGTACCCCATCCATCCAATGGCGCATCGGTGGTGATGGTAAAATCAGGATTACCGTGAGAAATTGGCTTTATGTTTTGCCAGCTTTTTGTTGTCCACCATCTTATGTCTGACTTAGACAGCTCTGAAAACTGCATTTGAGCTTCAAAAGACCCTCAGTGTTTTTTAAGGGCAGCAAATGTTTCAAGTTCAAGCTGTTTGTAGAACAATGGGACATGTTCTACATCCGGAGAACAAGACACGAGAGTGCCAATTAATTTGGCAGCTTCTCTGATTGAACAAGATGGCTTTCCAAAATATCACTTCCCAACTTTAATAATTATATCAATTTTTTCCTTAGGGAGAGTCAATGTCATGTTAATAGATTTCAGTACAAACCCTAGATGTTCTATAACCTGGGTTGGGCGGGTGATTGATTTTTCCCTTGACACATTAAAGCCCAGGTCACCAAAAGGAGTGAAGCGGGTATCGTTTATATTCGCCTTGCATTCATCAGGGGTATCACCAAGTAAGAAACTGTCATCGAGACAAACACTTGAAATGTGGCCTCTGGTTCGCAATGTGGAGTACACTTGTTTCATGAGTTTAGTAAAGATTCTTGGTGCAAAACTCAAACCATTGGGCAATGTAATAACTTTGTTTAATTGGTGCCCAACTCTAAATTTCAAATATTTCTGCGATTCTGGACTGATGGAATTAGAATAATATGCATCTGACAAGTCACGTGAGCCCATATAGTAGTTTTTATTCATTAAATTGATACATGATTGAAGGGTGTCTATCTTAAAATGGATGTGGGCAATATGCTTGTTTAACTTTTTGAGATTCAATATCATGCGATATTTACATTTTTCTTAGGTCGTAGAAAAGACTGGTGATATGAACTCTCCATCTTCATGAAAACATTGTACGATCACCCCTTTCTGATTTAGTTCTTCCAAGAGAGTATTTAATGCCATTTCCTCATGTTTCTCAAACTTTGGTTGTTGGGGTGGGAAAGCCTGAGTCGGCATTGTAATAAAATCAAGTTTATAACCCTTTACAATATCCAGGATTACTTTGTCAGACGTGATTGTTTGCCATTGTTTTATGCAAAACTTTAATTGACCAGCCTGCACAATATCATTACTGACCAGTATTCTCTTAAATTGCACAGCGGACTCTCCTGGCACTGGCCAGTCACTAGAGTTAGCGCTCACCTAAACATTATTTACAAGTTTCTCTCTTGGTTTTGTCACTATCGTCGAGGCTGATAAGGAGGTTGGTTCCTCTGTGGTGAATTTCGATACCCGCCTCTCTGCTTGGCAATGGCGCCTCTGCCGCGGTCTAAAAAAAGGAATAATCTCTTGGTTTCTGACCCGCCCTGAAACGTGTGACTACTGCTGTGAGATCATTTTTGTCTCAAGGTTACTTTAGAAGTCACTTTACAGCCTCTGACAAAACCTTAACTGACTTGCAAAGGTCAGTACAAAATACCAGGCCATCCTCAACCGGTTTTTTGTCACTGCACAGCAGTCTGCATTCAGTCTTCATGTCTGATCTGAACAGAGTTCTCCTTCTGAGATCTATTTCATGTGAAGCATCACTTAACAACGAAATGCTGTCAGAAAGGGTTTTTATAATAGCTGCTGCTGAGGGGGCAGGTTTATTACCTTTTTCGGCTTTCGTGAAGCCATCTACAGTTCTATTGACTGAAGTAATACCCTTTTAGCAGGAGCGTTTGGGCTTTCTGTGGGAAGACATCTTCTGTTTTTACTTCTTTCCTAACGCTGCTAAACTTCTAAACGATTGCAGTTGCTTGGCGTAGGAAATTTTTCCATCAACTCATCACGGGCTTCTTTGCTCCTACCTTTGGTAAGCAGTTGTTTTACCAATTTTGCTAATTTAGGCGTTACATCCTCGCCATTTTGTTGTGGTTTGTTTACCACTTTTGCCATACCAGCGATCACGCTGGATTCCTCCTTTGCTTTTTTCTTTGGGAACTCTTCACGCGGGTTTGATACCGATCACACAGATGACACAGTGGATGCCAAATCCGCTTCGCTTCCATGAGCGACGCTGTCGCAATCAACGGCCTGGTTGTAATCAGGGCGCTTATACATAGGTTTCCGCCCTGGTTGTAATTGTCGTAGGCCGTTTTAATTTCAGTAATCATTGGTGTTATGCTCGCAAGTGAGCCAGAAAACTGTTTCAGCTGTTGTTTTATTTCAACCATTTCCTCAACTGGATTGCAGGAAGAAGCGGTGGCCATTCGTTTGGCCGCTTGATTTCCCGCCATCGATGGAGCTTGTTTGCTCGACGTTTTCTCGCGGTCGCCAGGCGCTTTGCAACTCTTTTCTGCCTTTCCAGTTTTTCCCTTTCAGGCAGTTGTCTCAGCAGCATTAACACCCTTTCCAAGCTGCTTTTCAGTAGCTTCTTCAGCTGATATGTGACGTTCGTCAATTGGCTCTACTATGGCAGGTGCGCGTAGTTTCTCGTGGTCTTGAGACATGGCCGTTAAATGCAATAAATCTTAGCCAATATTTGAAAATTCGATCTCAAAAAATACTTTAGCCCTCCTACAGACTTTCGTCTATAAGTAGAGGAAACTAGTAGAATGGCTGAAGCGTCGATGCAAAAGATTTTAAAACGACAACTCCAGCGTAAATCCTTAGGAATGCAACGCTGTAATGATCTTCACCACGCATGCGCTTTCTCACGGGATCTCGCACATGCAAATGACGAGATAAAAATTGAAGCGCGTGCTGCCACTTTTTCATTTGTTTTGCTTTTCTATCTTTATACCTTCTTTTATGTAGATTATTAGCCCCGCGGGCTCGTGCAACTTTGTTAGTCTGAGAAATTTACTTGTGCCAGGAGCCCATCACCCGGAGCCTCCATCCAGACTATATGCTTGAGTCAACCTTTGCCCGTATCTTTTTATTTTTAGAACCGTCTGAGAATATTTTGTGAGACGAACGCAAGGGTTTATATGGGAGATTGAGGCTCCGTTTGATGGGCTCCTGCTTGTGCTTATTTCTACCAAACTCGAAATCATGTCATCAGCCCCGCGGGCTCGTGCAATTTTGTGCGCAATTTTGTTAGTCTGAGAAATTTACTTGTGCTTATTTATAGCAAACTCGAAATCATGTCATCAGCCCCGCGGCCTCATGCAATTTTGTTTTTCTAGGAAATTTATTTGTGCTTTTATCCAGGAAACTCGAAATCATGTCATCAACTATACTAATTTCGCAATTGCTTCTGTCTTATTTTCCAAAAAATCGAAACCTATGTTGGTTTACCTTGAGGCACTAAAAGTCGCGGGAACGAACGGAGTTGGTATGGGGACACCAACAAGACCACCATCTCTTTGTTGAGATGCAGCAATACGGATTCTGCAACTTAATGAAAACGCCAATGAATCGGTTACTAAGAGTCACTCGGTAACAAAAAATGTTTTTAAAGGCGTCAACATCGATCATAGACAGTATTCATAAATGGAGGCCAAGAAACTATTATTTTGTGTGTGCCAGTTAGTCCAACAAGCCTCGTTCTAAAGCAACTTTTGTATTTTGTCGACTCCTATCAAGGCCAGTTGGTCTAGAATATTAGAACAAGGACAATAGAATAATGTATTGACCACCATCTATGTACATGGTCTATGATATGTAATCACAAATCCACTGGGCAAGGAACGGCCCTATAGCCACCCTTTGAGGGAGACAAAAGAACTTTCATGTCCCCTCTCTTTCCAAGGCACAGATTATCATACGCACAGGCCATCAATTCAGCACACGAATACTTCCGGGGAGAACACAAAGGAAGTAGAATTGTAAATGAAATACCAAAACTATAATAGAATTTCAAAACCGCACCAATAAGCGAAAAGGGAGGAAAAACATAAGGGTTAGACATACAGTCCATTGCGCGCAAGACCTGGAAAAAAAAAATTCACACCCCTTGACTGTGGGCTGGGAAACGGAGAAAAGTGAGCTAAGCGATAAATAAATAAATAACAAAATAAAAAAACAAACCAATTTTTTTTGTTTCTGTTTTTGTGAAACT
>OX421449.1:6001645-6019145 GCA_949126865.1 Montipora capitata | reverse complement strand
AACGATCTTTAGCAGAAAATTGATTTTTATTCTGATCAACAATAGCAAATTTGGTTTGTACCCTTGGTCAAAGCTATCTTCTAATGGCAAATTGGGTGAATGTTTTCGAGTTTTGATTGCTTCGTTTTCGAGTTGGGATTCCGCTTCGTTTTCGACTTTTTGGGTGCTTTGTGCTCAGTGTTCTTCGATTTCGAGTGCTTGGTTTTCGATACTTCCCAGTGACGTAAAGCTCTGAGAGAAGAATAAATAAGCGTGCGTGCATGTTTACTGGCAGTAAGGCTCATATCTAAATCGTCGGGTACTCTTAAAGCCGGAGACTTTTTTCCTTTTATCTTTACCGGGCGTAATTTCATTTTCCGTTTATTTGTGATAATGCTGGAGTCAAAGCAACGTGATATCACAGAGCTGATAATAGAATGATTTCCGCTATATATTCAAAACTGCAACTGAACAAATCACTTTCCGTGCCTTCGCCAAGTAAACACGATTCTTCCAAACTGCTATCTTCTTGTTCTGCTGTAATCTCTGTATTGTTTAAACGCAGTCTTTTAAATTATTTGCAAAAGGTAAGTTAAGTGCTCCATAGGAGCAATCAATTCTATCCGAACATTGCTACTTTAAAACAAGGCATTTATGGTCAGATTGTTAATCGAGATCAGGTTGGCTCAAAAGATGCTCTTCTGCTTGCTAAGCTTATCAAAAAATTTTCGTGTCACTATATCACTATATCTTAACACTCGAGTTAAAAATAAAAAATGCGTGCGTTTTGCTTTTGACACCATTGCATCTTGTTATAGTTTTTGTAAAGTTTAATTCATGCTAAATGTTTTAGATTAGTTTCACACTGTGCACTGTGACAAAGGAACGGAAACTAAGTGTATGTTTCTAGTAGATTGAGGCAAAGAAACTAATTTGTGAGGCAAGGATCATTCCAAGAAAAAAGAGTATTTCCGTTTTGTTATTCATGTTTCTTTTTTTTTTCCCTGTTTTTTTAATCAGACTGCAGATTTCGTTCTTTGGCCACGCTCTAATTACTGCGCTGTGTCTTTCTGAGTGACTCAGGGAAAAAGGTCAGTAATTTTCAAGTTCATCCTAATGATTGTAAATACTTTAATACTTCGAGAGTATTGAAACTAGGACTGTGTGCTTGACAATACCGGTCGCCAACGGCTGTGATAAAACTTCAGAATGAATAAACAATATCCTTGGCCTGCAGGTTTTACAAAACAACCGTAACGCCTGTTTGAATTGAACAAAAGTTTCAGGCGCGTTACAATTAAAGTGCTACTATGGTCAAAAAATCATTTTCTTTTTTCTTCAGATTTTCAGTTTGTTTGCTTAACACCTCACTGGCAAAATTTTGAGCTTGGATATTTATCCAAAGGCTATTACTTTGCCGATACTCACGTTCAAAACTGACCGATGGGAGTTCAGAGGGTTGGATCTAGGGAAAGTAACGTCATTTACTCTCCAGCTTAAAATGCAGTTCATTTTATATGGAAAACACTAGTTTAAAAGTCTGAAAGCACGAATTGCGACATACATAAACATTAGCTTAATCAATACCAATTACCCTGTTTCCGACAGGCCAAGAGGATATGAGGTAAGAGAGTGAATCCCTGTATCCCGATAACAATTATTTGATGTTCAGTGATTCTGAGATGTTCCAAAGCACTGCACCGCACCGCACCGCACCGCACCGCACCGCACCGCACCGCACCGCACCGCAAAGCGCGACTATAGCTAAAACTGTCGTCCAAAAAGATGGTATTGGAACAGCAAGTTTGTTCACGGAGTCCTTCAGTGAATAATTAGTAACATCAGATCGATCGATAAAATAATACATCACTTCAATACTCGGGTGTATTTAAAGACCACAGTGGTTTTAACTAAAGATGGTTTTTCTGCTGTTTCTTAGTATATCCTTGAGTTTAGGAAGTTGGGTAGGCAGCAGAAATTTCTACTGCCTACCCAACTTCCTAAACTCAAGGATATACTAAGAAACAGCAGAAAAACCATCTTTAGTACAAAGTTGATTTTTATTCTGATCAACAATAACAAATTTGGTTTTTGCATGTGGTCAAAGCGATCTTCTAACGGTAAATTGGGTGTTTCGTTTTCGAGTTTTGATGCTTTGTTTTCGACTTAGGGTGCTTATTTCGATTTCGACCTTTTGGGTGCTTTGTGCTATGTTCTTCGTTTTCGAGTGCTTGGTTTTCGATACTTCCCAGTGACGTAAAGCTCTGAGAGAAGAATAAATACGCGTGCGTGCATGTTTACTGGCAGTAAGGCTCATATCTAAATCGTCGGGTACTCTTAAAGCCGGAGACTTTTTTTCTTTTATATTTACCGGGCGTAATTTCATTTTCCGTTTATTTGAGATAATGCTGGAGTCAAAGCAACGTGATATCACAGAGCTGATAATAGAATGATTTCCGCTATATATTCAAAACTGCAACTGAACAAATCACTTTCCGTGCCTTCGCCAAGTAAACACGATTCTTCCAAACTGCTATCTTCTTGTTCTGCTGTAATCTCTGTATTGTTTAAACGCAGTCTTTTAAATTATTTGCAAAAGGTAAGTTAAGTGCTCCATAGGAGCAATCAATTCTATCCGAACATTGCTACTTTAAAACAAGGCATTTATGGTCAGATTGTTAATCGAGATCAGGTTGGCTCAAAAGATGCTCTTCTGCTTGCTAAGCTTATCAAAAAATTTTCGTGTCACTATATCACTATATCTTAACACTCGAGTTAAAAATAAAAAATGCGTACGTTTTGCTTTTGACACCGTTGCATCTTGTTATAGTTTTTGTAAAGTTTAATTCATGCTAAATGTTTTAGATTAGTTTCACACTGTGACAAAGGAACGGAAACTAAGTGTATGTTTCTAGTAGATTGAGGCAAAGAAACTAATTTGTGAGGCAAGGATCATTCCAAGAAAAAAGAGTATTTCCGTTTTGTTATTCATGTTTCTTTTTTTTTTTCCCTGCTTTTTAAATCAGACTGCAGATTTCGTTTATTGGCCACGCTCTAATTACTGCGCTGTGTCTTTCTGAGTGACTCAGGGAAAAAGGTCAGTAATTTTCAAGTTCATCCTAATGATTGTAAATACTTTAATACTTCGAGAGTATTGAAACTAGGACTGTGTGCTTGACAATACCGGTCGCCAACGGCTGTGATAAAACTTCAGAATGAATAAACAATATCCTAGGCCTGCAGGTTTTACAAAACAACCGTAGCGCCTGTTTGAATTGAACAAAAGTTTCAGGCGCGTTACAATTAAAGTGCTACTATGGTCAAAAAATCATTTTCTTTTTTCTTCAGATTTTCAGTTTGTTTGCTTAACACCTCACTGGCAAAATTTTGAGCTTGGATATCTATCCAAAGGCTATTACTTTGCCGATACTCACATTCAAAACTGACCGATGGGACCTCAGAGGGTTGAATCTAGGGAAAGTGACATCATTTACTCGCCAGCTTAAAATGCAGTTCATTTTATATGCAAAACACAAGTTTAAAAGTCTGAAAGCCCGAAACTCCCGTGATGCATATTAATTAAGCCTCGTACACACCCATTGCATTCTTAAACTCATGAGTCTCTGACGTTTTTTTCTCCTCGATCCAGCTGTCTCAAATATTTCAAAGCTGGTAATGGCGGATCATTAAATAGGAAAATATTAGTTAAAATGAACAGGCGTCTTTTGGAAATCAAAGCTTAAATCGTGGGTCACATAACATAGTCTTGAAGTCCAAAGAAAAAGGAGAATTGATTTTTTGGTTATAGTAGCACTTAAAGTATATCTAAATTTTCATCTGTGGAGAAGAAAATCGTTGATCGATATTAGCTTCAGTCCTGCTTCTTGGTAAACTTTGGTTTTTATCTCACATTTTCTTCTTTTTTTAACTTATTCGAAAACTCCATCGATACATGAATATTTAATTGTCGTTATTATATTCTCGTGGCAGTTCACTGTCCCGCCTTGTCGATACCACTCATACATTTGGTAGCAAAATCTTTCTTTCCGCTCTCTTCAATTACCTTACTGAGTCCTCTGTTGGGATGTATTACCATCCACTTAGAGACGATTTTATTTAGGGGGGATCTGGATCTCTTACATTTAAGCCGAAAAGACAAACTAGAGGATATGTATTCTATATACAAGGCCAAAAAGGTTATAAAATGGTTAAAAATTAAAATGTTTGAACCAAACGTTTTCGGCTGTTTGCCATCATCAGGGTTAAAAAATGATGACCGGCCGCACGTACATATATATCCTATGTAATTCCCTATGGGAAAAGTCTGGAGACATAGGAAATAACTTGTTTGTTCAAACTGGGGCGGAATTGTTGGATCATTAGCCCCTCGACGAATCTGCGCTTGTGGAATGTTTGTGCTGAGGAGAGAACACGCCAAGTGAAAGAATGTGACGGGTTTTCCCGCAGGTGTTTTGCAGGTTCAGAGGTGTGAACAGGATTTGAATGCTCCGCAATTCGTACTGGTAAGTTTATCATATATGTACGTGCGGCCGGTCATCATTTTTTAACCCTGATGATGGCAAACAGCCGAAAACGTTTGGTTCAAACATTTTAATTTTTAACCATTTTATAACCTTTTTAGCCTTGTATATAGAATATATTTTACTAAGCGAACATTATAGAGGATATGTGTTATTCACAAGCAAGGTATCCACAAATACCTGACTATAACATGAATAAGTTTAGTCCATATCATGCATGAGTCAACAGTGTATTTTGGAATGCTCAGATGTTCAGTTTGTAGAAGCGATTTTAGGTCGTTTTTTTAGGGAAACGGGTGTCTGCAGTGCCTAATAGACCTCAATGCCCCGCCCCTTCCCCGTCAAAAAGGCTTCGAACATTAAGTATCATGTCAATGTCTTACCCAAACGCAATGCAATTCCTTTTTCTACATGTGATGAACTTATAATGTTTCACAGTTTGTAATTTTAGCACTCCAATACCTGACAAATAAATTCTCTAACTTGCTCAACGAACCGCTGATCCTTGGCCCGCATTTATAATTTATTGTGAACACACAGTCAACTATGACCAAATAAATGAGACATTTTATGACGAGTCCTCTGCCTGAAGCTTTTCTTTGCTAAAGTTGTCATTGTGCTGGGTTTTTAGTGATAAGTGACGTTTAGACCTCTGTGATTAAATGTAACGCGTTTTGTCATATAGCAATTGGTAAGTCAAATGCGAAACAAGGTGGCATGAATGCGTAAAGATTCAAGAAGCAATTTTTCAGAAGGAATATTTAAAACTCTTGCTCTTTCCAAAGCGTTATTTCACTATTATGCCAGCATTTTAGCTCACTAGGTTTCCATTGGCAACGCGATACTGAATTTTGCAACTACCGCACTTGATATTTTTTATTTGATTGTATTTGTTTGGTGATTAAGCAAGTAAAGCAGAACTGTTTTGCCCAGTTGTTGACTTCTGAAAAAAAGGAGGGCGTGATTTGGAGTTATTGGTAAGCTGCAGTCATCCAAAACCTCTTATTACTTTATGCTTCTCGCTCTGTTACTTAAACTCAAAGAGCGCATTGCCAATATGCACCTCTGTTTGCTGGGAACACGTCAAGAAAATGAGATCAAGATATTTGTCATATTTTGGCCACAATTTGCTAACAAGACAAATGAATTATTTTATCTAGAATTGTAATTTATTGTCAACAGAGAAGAGGGCAAACCCGCCGTGCCAACCCGTTGATACCACCCCTTAACTAACCACCATGGGAGGGGATAGGGCGGGGAAAACGTTTTCGTCTCGAAGCTAAAAAGCAGATTAAACATCAAGCGTCTTTATCTTTCTTTCCTTCCAGCTTCATCCTTGATTAGATATTGGATCATCTCATCGAAAAAGTTTAATTGTCATTTAGTTATTGAAGAATGGTAGATGGAAAGTTGGAGGCTGTAGAGCAGCGAATGCTAGAGCTTGCCATTGCGATAAGTGTAGAAGACAGGTATCGTGAAGGAAGGGCTCATCTTCATCTCGGCGATGCTTACTTCAACCTACCTGATTATCAACAGGCCATAAAAAATTATGCACAAGCATTACATATTTTCATAGACATAGGGTACAGGGCTTGGGAGGGTTCAGCCTATGGAAATCTGGGAAATGCGTATTTTAGTCTAGGTAATTCTAGACAAGCCATTGAGTACTACGAAAAATGTCTTAGTATTGCTAAAGAAGTAGGGGATAGGGCTGGGGAGGGATCAGCCTATGGAGGTCTGGGAAATGCGTATCTTAGTCTAGGTAATTTTAAACAAGCCTTTGAGTACTACGAAAAATATCTTAGTATTGCTAAAGAAGTAGGGGATAGCGCTGGGGAGGGATCAGCCTATGGAAGTCTGGGAAATGCGTATCTTAGTCTAGGTAATTTTAAACAAGCCATTGAGTACTACGAAAAATGTCTTAGTATTGCTAAAGAAGTAGGTAATAGGGCTGAGGAGGGATCAACCTATGGAAATCTAGGAAATGCGTATTTTAGTCTAGGTAATTTTAAACAAGCCATTGAGTACTACGAAAAATGTCTTAGTATTGCTAAAGAAGTAGGTAATAGGGCTGGGGAGGGATCAACCTATGGAAATCTGGGAAATGCGTATCTGAGTCTAGGTAATTTTAAACAAGCCATTGGGTACAACGAAAAGCATCTTAGTATTGCTAAAGAAGTAGGGAATAGGGCACGGGAGGGATCAGCCTATGGAAATCTGGGAAATGCGTATCTTAGTCTAGGTAATTTTAACCAAGCCATTGAGTACCACAAAAAACATCTTAGTATTGCTAAAGAAGTAGGGAATAGGGCTGGGAAGGGATCAGCCTATGGAAATCTGGGAAATGCCTATCGCAATCTCGGTAATTTTAAACAAGCCATTGAGTACGACGAAAAAAATCTTAGTATTGCTAAAGAAGTAGGGGATAGGGCTGGGGAGGGATCAGCCTATGGAAATCTGGGAAATGCGTATCTTCGTCTAGGTAATTTTAAACAAGCCATTGAGTACCACGAAAAACATCTTAGTATTGCTAAAGAAGTAGGGGATAGGGCTGGGGAGGGATTAGCCTATGGAAATCTGGGAAATGCTTATCAAAATCTAGGTAATGTTAAACAAGCCGTTGAGTACTACGAAAAACATCTTAGTATTGCTAAAGAAGTAGGTAATAGGGCTGGGGAGGGATCAGCCTATGGAAGACTGGGAAATGCCTATCGCAATCTTGGTAATTTTAAACAAGCCGTTGAGTACTACGAAAAAGATCTTAGTATTGCTAAAGAAGTAGGGGATAGGGCTAGGGAGGGAATAGGCTATGGAAATCTGGGAAAGGCGTATCTTAGTCTAGGTAATTTTAAACAAGCCGTTGAGTACTACGAAAAACATCTTAGTATCGCTAAAGAAGTAGGGGATAGGGCTCGGGAGGGATCAGCCTATGGAAGTCTGGGAAATGCCTATTGCAATCTTGGTAATTTTAAACAAGCCATTGAGTACGACGAAAAATGTCTTAGTATTGCTAAAGAAGTAGGAGATAGGGCTCAGGAGGGATCAGCCTATGGAAGTCTGGGAAATGCCTATCTCACTCTGGGTAATTTTAAACAAGCCATTGAGTACTACGAAAGACATCTTAGTATTGCTAAAAAAATAGGGGATAGGGATGCGGAGGGAAAAGCCAATGGAGGTCTGGGAACTGCTTATGAGGATCTAGGTAATTTTAAACAAGCCATTCAGCACTACGAAAAACATCTCAGTATTGCTAAAGAAGTAGGTAATAGGGCTGGGGAGGGAAGAGGCTATGGAAATCTGGGAAATGCTTATTACAAGCTAGGTAATCTTAAACAAGCCATTGAGCACTACGAAAAGCATCTTAGTATTGCTAAAGAAGTAGGGGATAGGGCTGGCGAGGGAACAGCGTATTTAAATATAGGAAATGCCTGTTGCGCGGTAGGTCATATTAAGGAAGGCTTGTATTACCATGAACACAGTCTTAGTATTTTTAAGGAAATTGGAGACTATCTAAAGGAGGGAATCGCGTGGTATTCGCAAGGTTATGATCATGAATTGTTGGGTTCCTTGAGTAATGCACTCAGTTGTTATCGTTCAAGTATTGTCCGGGCCGGACATTTAAAGCGGCAATTAGGCGAGGATACCACAAACATCCTTCAACAACACAACGAGTTTAATGACAATGTAGTGAATCTTTGACATTATGACAACCAGCGATGTCGACCTTTCATCTGTATTACTACCTTTGACAAGCCGTAAAAACCTAAGAAATATGACAAACATTAGCTAGCGAATCGGAACTGGAAACGGAGACTATCCAGCAACTCACCATATGATGAAAGACGGCATAAGCAAACACAATTCACAACTAAGCGTTCTTTCACGAGCGTTTTCTCCACGTGCGATTGAGAAGAGCAAAACTACTGAAGTATTATGGTCTACATGTACGTCATTTCCATGGAAAAAACCGGAACCGCGGAACGGACTTAACATTAACGATTTGTTGAGGAATAGCCTCAACCTCCCGCGGGGTAGGGCTGAGCAAACCCGACAACTAAGAAATTTAAACTTAGCCTAAGTGTTCAGCGTTCAGGCATGTCAATTTCACAGCGTTCACATCTTCCCTCTGTTAATCATGTTGCTTCTTCGAGAAGGCACAACTTTGTCACAGGCCGAACAAGTCTCGAGTTCTTCGTCTTCACTTCTGCTGTACGCACACACAGGTCTTCACCCGGAAACACCCTTGTCACACGGCCTAACAACCAGCGGGACCTCGGCACGGTGTTGTCCACGACAAGAACCAGGTCATTCACTGCTAAGTTCCGTTTGCTCAGTAGCCACTTGTGGCGCTGCTGCAATGTTGGAACATATTCTCGAATCCATCGAGACCAGAAGCAATCAGCAATGAATTGGGCGTGTCTCCATTGTTTGCGCGAGTACAGATCTTCTTTAGCGAAGACTCCGGGAGGCACGAAGAGGTTTCGGCGTTGTAGAAGAAGATGGTTTGGGGTGAGCGGCTCTAAATCATTGGGATCGTCACTGGAAGGACAAATAGGACGACTGTTCAAGATTGATGTAACTTCTGCAAACACTGTACGCAGCGTCTCCAAGCCAACTAGCGCACCCTGACTACCGAGAACAGCCCTCATAGCTTTCCTGACACTTCTAATGAGCCTTTCCCAAACTCCTGACATATGGCTTGCAGCAGGAGGTTGAAAACGCCACTTTGGCAGCGGGCAACTGTACCATTCTACTTCACGAGAATGTAACTCACTCTTAATGCGTTCTTCGTTCAAATCCTGAACCGACAGGCGAAGTTCCTTCTCGGCACCGGTAAAATTTGTGCCATTGTCCGACCATATCTCCTTTAGGCAACCACGAACTGAGATGAATCGAACCAAGGCTTGGATGAACGTGTCTGTTTCCAGCGAACTGACATCTTCAATGTGTACTGCTCGGCTGTTGAAGCATACGAATATGCAGCCATACACTTTGACTGTACTGCGGCTTCGTTTAACGTAAAACGGTCCGAAAAAATCCAGACCCGTGTACGTGAACGGAGGCTGGTAGGGTATTAGCCTTTCTTTGGGAAGATCAGCCATAACCTGTTGGAGAGGAGGCGCGTTACGTTTGCGGCAGCTCAAACAACTACTTAGGATCTGACGCACGAGAACTCTTCCCTTTAAGATCCAGAAGCGCTGACGGATTACGGATAGCACATGTTCACGACCTGCATGGCCCAGGACACGATGGTAGTAGCGAACTATTAACGCGGAAACGTGATGGGACCTTGGAAGGATCATTGGGTGTGCGGCCTCAAAGGCAATTGGGGCCAGGTGAATTCTACCGCCAACACGTATCACATCATCAATTAAGATAGGACTGAGATTGGCTAACTTGCTGTGACGTTTCACTTGCCTGCCTTCCTTTAAACACAAGCACTCCTCGAGGAAATGCTGGCGCTGAACTAACCGCACGATTTCTCGACCTGCTTGCTGCAATTCCTCCAACTTGAGTGTACTTGACGTGAGATACTGACGAGTTTCCTTTCGAACTCTCTTCACAAAACGTAAGACCCAAGACATAACTCTCAGTAGGCGGGACCACGAAGAATAGCGTTGCAGCGAGAGGTCAAACTGTGGCGCATATGAGGTAAGCATGACAGTCGATGACTTCCGTACTTCCACATCGTCATCTTGGAGATCTTTTACTGGTACATTGGGCCATGTATGCTCAGGTTCCCAAAGGAACTTTGGACCCAACCACCAGCGACATCCAGCGTGAAAATACTGAGCACTAACACCTCGCGACCCATCATCAGCGGGGTTTATGACACCGGGAATATGGTGCCACTGTCCTGGGGAACTTGTTTCATGAATTTCGGCAACACGGTTAGCGACGAAGGTTTGAAAACGCCTTGTCACGTTTTTGATGTACTGCAAAGATGTCATTGAGTCGGACCAAAAGAAGGTTTGACCTACTGGTAGATCAAGTTCCCTTAATATTATCTTGCTCTGACGAGCTGCTAATACTGCGGCTTGAAGTTCAAGGCGAGGGATAGTCCACTCCCTAATTGGCGCATTGCGAGTCTTTCCCATAACAAAGGAACAATGAATCACTCCTTTCTCATCGGCGAAACGCAAATATGAAACTGCTGCGTAACCGCGTCTGGACGCGTCTGCGAAGTTGTGAAGCTGAACAGTTGATGAGTTGCGAAGTGACTGAACCTTGTAACACCTTGGGATGCCAATGGTGATGACACGTGGTAGCTCCTCTAGCCAACGTTGCCATTGTGAGAGGTACGGTTCCGGAATTTGTCGATCCCAAGGGAGTTTATCTCTCCAGAGTTCCTGCAGCAGAATCTTAGCGGAGAACACAAAGAGCGAAAGGAATCCTAGCGGATCAAACAGCGAACTAACTATGGAGAGCACCCCTCGCTTAGTAGGCGGTTTTCCTGATTGTGAAGCTTTAAACTTGAAGGTGTCAGACTGCGCATCCCAGTACACACCCAATGCTCGCTCTAATGGTAACTGATCTAGATCCAAGTCTAGCAATGGATTTGCTCTCAACTCTGGTGAGATAGATTGCAATACTTCTCGGCTATTGC
Organism: Montipora capitata; assembly: GCA_949126865.1. NCBI lineage: Eukaryota > Metazoa > Cnidaria > Anthozoa > Scleractinia > Acroporidae > Montipora > Montipora capitata. The sequence goes on along the minus strand of OX421449.1, from coordinate 6,008,018 downwards.
TCGCAAACTTCGTGAGACGGAAGCCTCCTTCCTTCAGCAACTTGGTTAGGTCCGATGTCAGATGAACAGCCTGTTCTGTACTTGGAACAGACTTTAACACATCATCAACATAGAAGTTTCTACGAACTGTTCTGATGACTTCAGGCGAGTATTTTCTTTCGTTGTCTTGTGCTGTCATACTTAAAGCCTTGTTGGCGCAACAGGGCGAGGACTTTGCGCCAAAGATGTGGACCAGCATCTTATAGTCTTCTGGTGTGTCATCAATACTACCAGGCCACCACAAGAATCTTAGCGCATCAGTGTCACTTGGCGTCACATTGGTCTGGTAGAACATGCCCTCGATGTCTGCGGAAAAGGCGACTTCTTCTTCACGGAAACGAATTAAGACACCAGTGAGGTCATTGGTAAGACAAGGTCCTTGCAAAAGCTGTTCATTTAAAGATGTGCCATTGAATCTTGCGGCCGCATCAAACACTACCCTCACTTTACCTGGCTTGTTGGGATTTGTTACCGGATGATGGGGAATGTACCAAGTGATGTTACTGACTGCGGCAACTTCCTGTTTGCTCAGCTTTCTAGCATACCCCTTATCCACACAGTCTTGAATCACATCTCTGTACTTAACTTCCAGCTCTGGATCACGACGGAAGCGCCTTTTCAGGTACTGTAATCTTGCTTCAGCTAGAGGTCTGTTGTAAGGCAGTACAGGATTGTCATCCCTCCACAGAAGGCCCATCTGGTAATGGCCATCCAGCAGGCTAATTGAGTTGTCAATAAGTTTTAGGGCTCTTCGATCTTCTACCGATAATGGTTTGGTTTCAGACCTCGCAGTGCCATAGGATTCAATCTTCCAGAATTCCTCGAGCTGGTCGTTCAGGGAAACATCTTCACTACTGATGAGGTTAACCTGTCCCTGGCTGTGGGACTGTAGATTTGAGAAGCCACCGAGTATGCTCCAACCAAGACAAGACTTGATGGCAAGCGGTTCATTTCGGTTTCCCTTTCTTACATCAAGAGGTACGAAGGCTTCTTGAATGTTAGTACCTAGTAGGATGGAAATCTTCCTCCTTTCCACCTCTGGGAAACGCACTTCCCGTAAATGTGGCCATTGCTCTAAAGATTTTGACAACCTTGTATGTTTCAGGGGAATAGTAAGATCCTTTACAGCCCATGCAGGGTTGACAGCAATCACATGGTCGTTCTGGCTATCCAATGATGCAATTTTGAAGTTAACCTTCATACCCCTTTCTTCAACATCAGCACTGTTCACTGTCGTGAGAGAAAGCTTACTTAGTGTTCCTTCAATATTTAGCAACTTCACAAGAGAAGGGTCAACCATGGTTATGTCAGACCCTGAGTCAATTAGACCATACGTTGTGATTTGACGGCCAGAATTGCTTATCACCTTCACTGGAATAACTTGAAGTAGCACCTCTGAGGAATTGACTACTGGATTAACTGAATGTGCTGAAGTATTGCATGATGTACCTTGGTCAGCCAACGAGTCCTGGTTGACTTCATTATTTTGACTCCCAGTTCCCGAATCAACTACTTCCTTTGGTTCATGAAAATGTAACAACGTGTGATGTGCCTGTCCACAGCCTTCCACTTTACACCTGATTGTTGACTTGCATTTTCTTGAGTTGTGTAGAGATGAGCTGATGCAGTTAAAACATATTTTGTGCTGCCTGACAAAGTCATTTCTTTCCCTCGGAGATTTGGATTTAAATGCCTCACACTGGTACAGGCGGTGGGACTGGCAACACATTGGACAAGGCTCACCCTTTGCAGCTGTCATGTTAACAAAAAAGGCGGGTTTAGGGGTCACAGGGGGCTTGCCCCTAGACTTGAATTTAGAAACCACGTTCTCACGACTTCCAGCACTGAAGAAAGGATGGTTCAAAATAAAGGCTCGCTCCCTGAGGAAGTCCACTACATGCTTGAAGGTAGGCATCGCATGACCTTCACCCTCTAGGCGCTTTAAACGTTCAGCAAATTTGGCTTGCATCCACTTAGGAAGTCGCATGATGACCTTCTCAAGGTTGCCTGCATTCATTTCATTCAAGTATCCCATTGACTCTAGGATATCATAGGTAACTTGAACCATGTCTGCGTATTGCTGCAAACTGTCCTTGTCATTAGGTTGTATAACAGGTCCTCTAGTGAGAGATTCCACAGACGCTCTCACTACTTGGAAAGGCTGACCAAATCGGTCCTTCAACGTCCTAAGGGCCTTTGCCAAACCACCTGGCAATGGCTCGTACCGCTGAACTGCAAGACGCGCAGGTCCCTCTAGAAATTGTAATAGACGGGTCATTTTGACAGCATCATCAAGCGGTTTTGTCTCCACCAGTTGCTTGAACCTCTGGCGAAAGGCAGGATATTGTTGAGGCGATCCATCAAACTTCTGGACTCGCACATGAGGGAGATCATGAGAAGCACTTATCCTTTCCATTGAGGACATAATAGCTGTAAGGCTTTCATTGACAGCTGTACTAGACATGTTAGGCATGACTGTAGATGGCGTGACCGTAGACGGTGTGACTGTAGATGGCGTGACCGTAGACGGTGTGACTGAGGTCACAAAGGTCAATGGTTGGCATTCCCCTTGGCAATCACCTTTGACAGGTTTGGGCACATTACTCTCATGAACAGTTGGCTTAAGCTGCATTTTTGGAACCACAAGTGGATCACTAAAACAGATTCCTCCAGTAGCATGCATGGAGGTAGTAGCTGCGGGGTTTTCTACTGCAGGTGTAGACGTGAGAGGTGGGTTCTTAACTGACACAGGTGCAGGAGTAAAGCTACTAGAGATCCCTGAAGGCAAAGAAGCGACTGGAACTTCAAGAGGTTCCACGAGTTTGTCCTCTGGGTGAAATTCTTCAACTTTGGGAGACCACTTAATACCATCCTTTTCATTGGTCAGTTCAGACATTTCTTGTTCCGCCAGGAAGGCCTCTAGTTTGGCTAGTTCTGCCTGATCTCTTGCGGCCACAACCTCTCTTTCGGCCTCTAATTTGGTCAGTTCAAGTCTATGTTCAAGTTCCAATTGCGTTCGTTTAATTTCCATCTGAACTCTTTTCACTTCGAGCTCAACTACCCTTCTACTTCTTTCTTCAGCTTGTTGTTGCATCAATGCTGCCTTCGCAGCTTGGACTTTAGCTTCACGGGCTTTCGAACTAGACACACTTAATCTCGAGGCGTAACTTTTTTGGGATTTCACAGATTCCGGCTGGGAATGTTTCTCTTTCTCCATTATTTCTTCAGACACTTGATTATTGTAAAATTCGGCAGCATCAATAACAAATCGCTCAATCTTAGCGTTGTAATCTTGTACTCTTATGCGTTGAGTATCACGGTCACTCAAAACACTCTGATATTTTTCACAGGAAGTGTCAAGCAAATCATCATATTTATCACAGCATGCACAATACTGCTCCCATGCGGTATTAAGTTGTATTTGTTGTGTTCGTACCTTAACAACGTTTCCAAAATCCTTAACACTTTCATCTAACGCATTACACACCTTTGTGATGGTTGACAAATGCCCCCGACGAGATCTATCCAGTGACTCTAACCTTTCGTAGAGAATTCCACGTTGCGACATGACACAAATCTTGAACGACGGCGGTTTCCTCTAATGAATCGGCGATTCTCCAGTTGAGGTCGTAAACAGCGTAAATAAGCACAAATTCCACAACAGGAGACGATAAATCATATGGTTTTTACACTAATGTCCGGGCCGGACATTTAAAGCGGCAATTAGGCGAGGATACCACAAACATCCTTCAACAACACAACGAGTTTAATGACAATGTAGTGAATCTTTGACATTATGACAACCAGCGATGTCGACCTTTCATCTGTATTACTACCTTTGACAAGCCGTAAAAACCTAAGAAATATGACAAACATTAGCTAGCGAATCGGAACTGGAAACGGAGACTATCCAGCAACTCACCATATGATGAAAGACGGCATAAGCAAACACAATTCACAACTAAGCGTTCTTTCACGAGCGTTTTCTCCACGTGCGATTGAGAAGAGCAAAACTACTGAAGTATTATGGTCTACATGTACGTCATTTCCATGGAAAAAACCGGAACCGCGGAACGGACTTAACATTAACGATTTGTTGAGGAATAGCCTCAACAAGTATCAAGCATTTTGATGAAACAAGGCATAGTCTGAAGTCAGAAGATGAATTGAAAATAAGTTTTCGTGATTCGTATCGCGTGTCATACACTGCTCTGTGGAGGACACTTTTGAAGAATGGAGAGATTGCAGAAGCTTTGTATGCTGCTGAGAAAGGTCGAGCACAGGCTTTGAGGGATATTTTGCAAGATCAATACGGCATTGACTCTCAGTCATTTTCTGCACTTGCTCCGAATCAAACTCTTACAGCTGCATTAGAGCTTTTACCCTCACAAGCCGTTTTTGTGGCACTTGACAAGAACAAGATCACGTTTTGGGTGCTAAGAAAAGACAGCAAGATCAGCTTTCGACAAAACGAAATCGCAAATGGAAGTGCTGATTTGTTGATGGAAACTATTTTGAAAGGGATCGGTGCAGGGGATAATGTCACATGCGAGGATCGTTCTTTGGATCCACTACGCAATGACCTGTCTTGGAGCAAAAGATGTGTCAGTGAGAAAGCAGTTCTACCATCTTCATCCTCTGTTAACTCTTTACAACCATTGTATGATGTCTTACTCGGGCCAATTGCAGACTTGCTCCAAGGAAATGAGTTAATTGTTGTTCCCGATGGACCATTTTGCTTGGCTCCATATTCTGCGTTGAGTGAATCTATTAGGATCCGCACCATTCCCTCGTTGACCGCTTTTAATGTGATCGTTGGTGCACCTGAAGACTTCCACAGTAAGACTGGAGCACTGCTTGTAGGTGATCCGTGGTTGAAGGAAGTTACTAACAGGAAAGGCGAGCCCATTTTTGAACAGCTACCGTGCGCAAAACAAGAAGTAGAGATGATTGGACAACTTCTGCAGACAACACCGCTGACTGGAAAAAGTGCCACGAAAGCTGAGGTGCTGAAAAGTATGAAATCAGTTGCTTTAGTTCACATTGCAGCACATGGCTGCCCCAAAACGGGAGAAATTGCTTTAGCCCCAAATAACGAAGGGAAATCGCCAATCCCAGAGGAAGACTTCATTTTGAAAATGTCGGATGTTCAGAGAATTTCTCTTCGAGCAAGACTAGTTGTGCTGAGCTGTTGTCACAGTGGCCGGGGAGAAGTGAAGTCTGAGGGGGTGGTGGGAATTGCAAGGGCTTTCCTGTGTGCTGGAGCTCGGTCTGTTTTGGTGTCACTCTGGGCAATTGATGACGAGGTAACGTTGCTGTTCATGAGGAGCTTTTACCAGCACCTGGTAGATGGAAAAAGCGCAAGTGCAGCTCTTCAACAAGCAATGAAATCTTTGCGAGAGTCAAAGCAGTATTGCGCTCTAAAGTATTGGGCGCCATTTGTGCTGGTTGGCGATGATGTCACGCTGGAATTTCCTGAAAAATGGTAAGTGAACTTCTAGTTTAACTCAGAAAACAAGAATACTTTCAAATTGGAAAATTGACGATAGTAACCAAATAGGCCTAAGATGACATGATAACAAGCTACTACAATAGACAAAAGTAGTTGGGAAGAGCTGTACGTACTTCAACCCGCTTCTGTTAAAGCGCAAAAGAAACAATTTCACCTTCTCTTATATAGACCCCTCCCCCCTATTCAATGTTGGAAGGTAACTCAAGAAGTTCCCACTAAAACCATTCAGTTTTGCACAAAATTGAATGAGAGGGGAGAGGAGAGAAGCAATGAAGATGTCAAAAGTGCTAACCTTCCCAACAGTTTTGTCTATGATTGTAGCTTCGTAGTGTAATTAAACACTTCAAAGTTTCCTCTAACACACTTTTGTCACAAATGTAATTTCCACATGCATACACAGTAGCATATTTAAAGGATACACTTTACATCGGCGGAAAAACTGTTTTCGTTCAGCCTTTTCTGGCTTTTTGTTAAGTGGTGAAGGTGGCTCATTTTATCACCGCGTGATGTCTCTTTTGGTGTTTCCGTTCTCCCATAGATCTCTAAACGTCATCTTTTATAAGGAATTTGAAGACAATATCGTCCTGCACGTAGCCATTCACATCGGCGCATTGTGTATGCTCGAAAGAACCAGCTATACTTAGAGCTGTTTTTATTTATTTATTTTTGTTTTTCCAGAATCGATGTCAAAGATCCTAGAAGATTACCTAGCACAGCCTGACGCTTCAGTGATTGCCGAACTTGTAGAAAAAGTAGAACGGGTTAACAATCATGGTTTTGCCAGTAGAACAGGCTCCAAAGGTTTAGTAGAAGTTTACTGCG
>OX421449.1:5994145-5996645 GCA_949126865.1 Montipora capitata | reverse complement strand
TCGAGAATGGTAATTTGGAATTCCGTTCTGGGGAATGAGATTTCAATGAAAAAACGAACGGCCAATCATGTTGTTCGATTTTGTGTCGATTTGAAATCGAAATTCCAGATTTGAAGAACCAAACCCAGATTTCCCAATCGTCTCGCATCCTTTACGCATCTTTCGGTGATGCTTCTCGCATAACGTTTCAGACAGAGTTTGGTCTCAATCAGCAATGTTCCTGTTTTACGGATCTCGCACCAGCATTGTTTTTGTTATCTCTTGGGACCGTTGTAAGTCCCAAGAGAAACTGGAAACAATGCTTATGCAAAATTTGGGGGGACAAACAAGGAGTATTGGGGGGGGGGGGGGGGTATGCCGAATGAAGCATCGGCTTCCTTAAATATTAGGGGAGCTGGCGAAACGTTATAAGAAATGTTGAGTGATGCAACCTGTTGATTGCATGTTGCATCGATAAGACATGTTGAAAATTATGGGGTGGCCTAACTATCTCAAACATCCTGTCAACATGCTTGATCAAACATAAGACTCACCGAGTTGTGGGTAAGGTATCTATGGTAATGAATCGATTTTTAATCACAATGCGCATGCGCACTTGCAACATGTTGGTTGAGACTGGCAAAACGAAAAATTCACACATCCAACACGAGAACAAAAGAAATGTTGGAAGATTTTGAATCGAATGTTTGATGCTGTATGAAACATGTTCCAACATCATCTAACATGTTTAATGGTCATCAAACATAATAGCCAAACGCTAAAATGTTAGTTCATCTTTAAACTTCATTAATTTGCGATATACATAAACATTAGCTTAATCAATACCAATTATCCTGTTTCCGACATGACCTAGAGGATATGAGGTAAAAGAGCGAATCCCTGTACCCCCGTAACAATTATTTAATATTCAGTGATTCTGAGCTGTTTCAGAGCACCGCACCGCACCACCATAGCTAAGACTGTCTTCCAAAAAAATGGTATTGGAACAGCAAGTTTGTTCACGGAGTCCCTCAGTGAATAATTAGTAACATCAGATCGATTGATAAATATATCGCTTCAATACTCGGGTATAAGACAATTTAAGGATTTAAAAGACCATAGTGGTTTTCTGCTGCCTACGCAACTAATTCCTAAACTCAAGGAGATAGTAAGAAACAGCAGAAAAACGATCTTTAGTAGAAAGTTGATTTTTGTTCTGATCAACAATAACAAATTTGGTTTTTGCCTATAATAAAAGCGATCTTCTAAATGCAAATTGGGTGCTTCGTTTTCGAGTTTTGAGTGCTTCGTTTTCGAGTTGGGATTCCACTTCATTTTCGACTTTGGGCGTTTATTTCGATTTTGACCTTTGGGATGCTTCGTGCTATGTTCTTCGTTTTCGAGTGCTTCGTTTTTGATACTTCCCCTGTCGTAAAGCTCTGAGAGCAGAATAAATAAGTGTGCATGTTTACTGGCAGTAAGGCTCATATCTAAATCGTCGGGTATTCTTTACAGCCGGAGACTTTTTTCCTTTTATCTTTACCGGGCGTAATTTCATTTTCCGTTCATTTGTAATAATGCTGGAGTCAAAACAACGTGATATCACAGAGCTGATAATAGAATGATTTCCGCTATATATTCAAAAGTGCAAATGAACAAATCACTTTCCGTGCCTTCGCCAAGTAAACACGATTCTTCTAAATTGCTGTTTTATTGTTCTGCTGTAATCTCTGTATTGTTTAAACGCAGTCTTTTAAATTGTTTGCAAAAGGTAAGTTAAGTGCTCCATAGGAGCAATCAATTCTATCCGAACATCACTACTTTGAAACAAAGCATTTATGGTGAGATTGTTAATCAAGATCAGGTTGGCTCAAAAGATGCTCTTCTGTTTGCTAAACTTATGAAAAAAACGTCTTGTCACTATATGCTAAATGTTTTATATTAGTTTCACACTGTGACAAAGGAACGGAAACTAAGTGTATGTTTCTAGTACATTGAGGCAAAGAAAGTAATTTGTGAGGCACGGATCATTCCAAGAAAAGAAATTATTTTCATTTTGTTATTCGTGTTTCTTTTCTTTTTTTTTTTTCCTTTTTTTTAATCAGACTGCAGATTTTGTTCTTTGGTCGCGCTCTAATTACTATGCTGTGTCTTTCTGAATGACTCAGGAAAAAAGGTCAGTAATTTTCAAGTTCGTCCTAATGATTGTAAATACTTTAATACCTCAAGAGTACTGCCAACGGCTGTGATTAAAATTCAGGACCAATAAATAATATCCTAGGCGTGCAGGCTTTACAAAACAACCTTAACGCCTGTTTGAGTTGAACAAAAGTTTCAGGCGCCCTACAGATAAAGTGCTACTATAATCAAAACATCGTTTCCTTTTTTCTTCAGATTTTCAGTGTGTTTGGTGAACACCTCACTGGCAAAATTTTGAGCTTGGATATTTATACAAAGGCTATTACTTTGAGTGTAAATTTTGGATTTCACTGTCCGCCAATACTCACGTTCAAAATTGACC
>OX421449.1:5986645-5989145 GCA_949126865.1 Montipora capitata | reverse complement strand
TCCCTCGTTGACCGCTTTTAATGTGATCGTTGGTGCACCTGATGACTTCCACAATAAGACTGGCGCACTGCTTGTAGGTGATCCGTGGTTGAAGGAAGTTACTAACAAGAAAGGGGAACCCATTTTGGAACAGCTTCCGTGCGCAAAACAAGAAGTAGAGATGATTGGACAACTTCTGCAGACAACACCTCTGACTGGAAAAAGTGCCACGAAAGCTGAGGTGCTGAAAAGTATGAAATCAGTTGCTTTAGTTCACATTGCAGCACATGGATGCCAAAAAACGGGAGAAATTGCTTTAGCCCCAAATAACGAACGGAAATCGCAAATCCCCAAAGAAGAAGACTTCATTTTGAAAATGTCGGATGTTCAGACAATTTCTCTTCCAGCAAGGCTAGTTGTGCTGAGCTGTTGTCACAGTGGCCGGGGAGAAGTGAAGTCTGAGGGAGTGGTGGGAATTGCAAGGGCTTTCCTGTGTGCTGGAGCTCGGTCTGTTTTGGTGTCACTCTGGGCAATTGATGACAAGGTAACGTTGCTGTTCATGAGGAGCTTCTACCAGCACCTGGTAGATGGAAAAAGCGCAAGTGCAGCTCTTCAACAAGCAATGAAATCTTTGCGAGAGTCAAAGCAGCATTGCGCTATAAAGCACTGGGCGCCATTTGTGCTGGTTGGCGATGATGTCACGCTGGAATTTCCAAAAAAATGGTAAGTGAAGTTCGAGTTTAACTTAGAAAACAAGAATACTTTCAAATTGGAAAATTGACGATAGGAATCAAATAGTCCTAAGATGGCATGATAACGAGATGCTACAATAGACAAAAGTAGTTGGGAAGGTTATGTAAATGAACCGCACCAGAGCTGTATGTACTTCAACCCGCTTCTGTTAAAGCGCAAAAGAAACAGTTTCAACTTTTTTGATATAGACCCCTCCCACCTATTCAATGTTGGAAGGTAACTCAAGAATTTCCCACTAAAACCATTCAGTTTTGCACAGCATTGAATGATGGGGGAGGGGAGAGAAGCAATGAAGACGTCAAAAGTGCTAGCCTTCCCAACAGTTTTGTCTACGATTGTAGCTTAGTAGTGTAAACAATTCAAAGTTTCCTCTAACACGCTTTTGTCATAAATGTAATTTCCACATGCTTATCACGCATGCACAGTAGCATATTTAAAGGATACATTTTACATTGGTGGAAAAACTGTTTTCGTTCAGCCTTTTCTGGCTTTTTGTTAACTGGTGAAGATGGGTCATTTATCACATCGAGATGTCTCTTTTGATGTTTCCGTTCTATGAATCTCCCATAGATCTCTAAACCTCATCTTTTGTAAGGAATTCAAAGACAGCATCGTCCTGCACGTAGCCATTCGTATCGGCGCATTGTGTATGCTCGAAAGAACAGCTATATTTAGAGCTGTTTTTATTTATTTTTTTCTTTTTCCAGAATCGATGTCAAAGATGCTGGAAGACAACCTAGCAGAGCCTGACGCCTCAGTTATTGCCGAACTTGTAAAAACAAAAGTAGAACGGGTTAACAATCATGGTTTTACCAGTAGAACAAGCTCCAAAGGTTTAGTAGAAGTTTACTGCGTTAACTAAACCAACAGACTGAGATTATTGTAAATGAAATTATGACAGAAAGCTTAGATCTTTAGTAAAATGCTAGTTTTACTCGTTATTTTGATATTTCGTTTCTCGCATAACTTCAACAGTCAGTGTTGCTCCAATGGCGATCAAAATCACAGTGCTATAGTTGAGTTGCTAAAAATGATGTTTTATTTAGTTCTTTGAAACTGGTTTTGTTGTATGAGTGTAAGCCAGCTTCGAAAGAAAAGAAAAAAAAAACACTTTTGCTGATCACCCTTAGCCTGTGTACAGCCGCCAGCTCTGCGAAAAAAAAAACAATCGGAGAGGAGCGTCTGTGATTTACCGTTGATAATCGTGTTCCATACCACGTGATTTTTCCTGGAATGTGTGGAAAATGATTTGATTGGTTATTACCCATCGATCATTACATCATTGAAACAACGAGTCTTGATTGGCTTTTATTTTTATTTCTCCACATCAACACCGTGAGAACCACCGTGAGAGATTTTACGATGAGTTCGTGTGTACTTTGAGCACGGTACAAAATACCAATAAAAATCTTTTTGATTGTCAAAGAGGTTTTTCTTTTAAAGTACGAGCGGAATTGTTATCTATGGAGTGTAAAGTGGAAATCGATTCGACGTAAATTTTCTAGGAATTGTTGTCAGCGCAAAAGAAACGAAAGCGTTCTTCACGAGGTGAATATAGCACTATTCAAAAGATTGTCCACTCGAAAACGTCTCCCGCTATTCCTTACCAGTCAATGTAATCCCAACGCCTTGCTCGGACCAGCCTAGCCATTCTCATGCACAATCTACAAAGCGTGATGCCCTGGAAGATTTGAGATGTGAACACACCGAGGAAAATAACAGCTCATCGGCAACGATCTTTGCTGTTCTGAAGATCAGAGCCGTACCT
>OX421449.1:5936645-5964145 GCA_949126865.1 Montipora capitata | reverse complement strand
GGGGTTTAGGGATAATTTCCGTAGGGGTAAAGGTAGATAGAAAGTTTGGAAAGCCCTCCATCTTAGGATTTGCTTCACGCATCTTACAGGTCCAAATGTAATACAGTATCTAGCAACCAGGAATTAGAAATATTGTTTGGTGTTAGAAAAGAAATTGGCGTTTAGACCAAGGACTGCAGCCGATGATAAAGAGCTATTAGGTCTCAATGATATGAGAATTTTAATTAGCCAATCTTGAACGTTTTTACAGAAAAAACTGGTCACCCTACAAGACCAAAAAAGGTGGAAAACAGATTCTCTCTCATCACTTCAAAAAGTACAAAGATCATCTGATCTTATACAGCCTTGATCTTATAGGAAATCGTTTGTTGCTTAACGTCTGTGAAGAAGCTTAAACTGAAAAATTATAAATTTCGATATTTTTGTGCAACTAAAGGGGAGTTTATATATCACTTTCTAGTTAACGAAATTAAACAGGTAATTTGGCAGTCAGTAAGCCATTTGTTTTGAGTTTTACTGGGGCTAGTCTGTTGAGAGTTGACGCATTTTTGATAAACCATTCTGTTTGTTTTGGTAACGCTTGGAAAGACATCAATAAAGCGTTCATAATTTCCTTTTGGAGGGGGCTGGGTTTTAACCTTATTTCGCAAGTTTTTTTATAGATGATAAAACACCATAAAAGGTGAGAAAGTTCGGTTTGATATCAAAGCGCTCCTTAAATTCAGTCTCTCATCAAGTGCCTGACCTTTTGAATGCCCTTAGCGGACCATGATTTATATTAAATTGGCTTCTTCCCAACCTTTACGAGAGAGTTGTGTCATAAGTTAAGGACAAAAGGTGTTCTATGGATTTTACTCTATCTTCAATGCTCATTTCTGTCCATATTTGCACAATTTCAGCAATGAAAGGGTCGGGCACATTGATGTATTTAGAAACGTCCTTCCTATCGAGGTTGCCTCTGAAGAACTCTACTCCACCGTAGTCATCTAATTGAAAGTCAAACAGCAGCTTCCATTTTCCACTATTATTGTAGTTTAAATACTTTCTCATCCAGGATAGCTTAAGAGCTTCATCGAAGGAGTTTAGATCAAGCATCCTAAGCCCCCCATTTTCATAGTCACTAATCATAATGCTTCTCTTTATTTTGTTTCCCTTACCATCCCAAAGAAATTTATAGAAAATATTATTGATCTCATCCAACACCTGTTGATTGGTAGGTAAGGGAGAGGGCATATAAACAAGCTGTGAGGCGATTAGGCTTTAAAGTACCACAATTTTTCCCAAGAGGGCTAGGCGGCGGTATTCCCAGCAATTTAAACAACTCCGAATCTTTTCCAATTTTTCTTTATAGTTTTCATTTATACTTATTGTTTGGTTGGTTGATATCCAAACAACCAAAGACTTTGTTTTATCTTTAACCCATTTTAAATTCTCTTTGGGACTGAGCTGATCATCACAACCAGTATAAGAGCCGATCCAAAGTCCCTCTGTAGTTTTGTTATTGAGTTTCAGGCCAGATATAGTGCTAAACAGTTCCAAATCATGCAGAGCACTCGTAAGAGATTTTTCCGAACCTTTAAGGATAAGTGTGGTGTCGTCGGCATATTGGCTAATTTTAATTTTATTACCTTTGATAAAAATTCCCTTCATATCTTTATTTGTCCTAATTCTTTCCGCTAATATTCTACACAGAGTAAAATGATGTAGGGGGAAAGGGGGCAGCCTTTTCTGACTCCTCTTTCAACTGCAAAGAAATTATTGGCCCACCCATCATTTAAAACAAAAATTTCTATATTCTGATAGCAAAGCCTGATCCAATTTGTACTGGAAGGTCCGAAATTAAACGAGTCTAGTGTTTTCCAAATAAAAGGCCATTCCACTGTGTCAAAAGCTTTTTCAAATTCTAAAAAAAGTAACGAGCCAGGGATGTTGTTAGACTCCGTGTGATTTATTATGTCTTCAATTAATCTTATATTTTCGCCAATGAATCTGCCCTTAAGAAAGCCAGTCTGATCGGCATTATTGATAATTTTGGGGATTACATTTCTAAGACGAATTGCAATAGCTTTTGCTACTATTTTTTAGTCACGATTCAAAAGGGTTATCGGTCGCCAGTTTTTAACATAGTAGGGCTCTGCATCTTTTTTGGGTAGTAACTTTACTACTCTCCGTTTTTGACTTACTGCTAGATGTTCTTTATGATAGGCATAATTAAGGGCATTTAAAAGATGGCCAGATATGTTGCTCCAGAACACTTTGTAGAATTCTACAGGCAGCCCATCAGAGCCTGGCGTTTTCTTGAGGTTCATGTCTTTTAAAGCTTGTAAACATTCCTCCTTAGTTAAGAGGCCTTCGCATTTTTCTTTGTCCTCTGAAGTTAGCATATTTTGATTCATCTTAGGAAAGATGTCTTAAGTTTCCTTGCAATCACCACGTTGAAAAGTAGAGCTGTAAATATGTTTATAAAAGGATTCACAGGCATTCAAGATGTCTTTATCAGACGTGACAAATTGGTCATCATCGACCTTTAGTTGGCTCATTGCGCTATTTTTATAATGTCTTTCTTCAAGGTTTAAAAATTTCGTATTCCTTTCCCCCTCCTTATACCATCTGCATTTCGATCTTACGATTGCGCCTTTAGTTTTATGTTCTATTATTTGTTCAAGTTCTCTCTGCTTTCTCTCAATTCTCTATGCATTTCTTGCTTTCCTGGTTTTATTAGGTTCTGCTTACCGCGTAGCCAGCTACTCAGAACTTTGTTCGAGTGGCAGGTTACTCTCTTTCACCATACTCGATGTTATGACGTCACAGTGCGTATTTCGTTGCGCTTGCGCTGACGCCCACTCTTCAAAGAGTCCATTGTTATGCAGGCGTCTATGTATATAACCTCGGCATAAAAACCATGCAACACTGTGTAACCGGCCTCTTTTTTTTTTGTGCAAGCACTCTTGTGAGCCCACGTCTTTGGTTTCGTTTTTCTCGAGAACGAAACATTTACCTGCTACAACGTTCCCGAACGAGGTTCGAGCAGTGATGCTGGAACGCCCGCTGAAACTTGTTTTGCAGCACCGTTGCACATACGAATTGTGTAAGCCAGAGTTTTAAAACCGGAATTTTACAAATTTCTTATCATTTCTGGGGGGCGGGCCTTAAAAGGTCGGGACTAATCTGTTTTCGCTTTTGCATGCCAGAAGCGTGACTCTGCCACAATAATAACTGCCAAACTGTCAGCCATTTTATTTTCGTGTGGGTTAGAGACCGAGAAGAGATTGAGTGCCAAAGGTCGAGGCAGAAACTGTTCTACAAACTAGTTATACTAGTTAGCAAATCTTGGAAGTGGTGTACTCTTAACTGTTTCTCTTCCAGAAAAACACGTGTTGGTGTCTTCTAGCTCTGGGAGTGAAAATGAACCTTGACTTAACAAGAGGAAATGCATCCACTCTGACTCTGATTCCGGGGATAATGAGGTTCTGTGGCTAAGCCCGTTAAGGTCGCTAAGTTCACCAAAACCGTTCAAAAGTCTATCTCTGGCTTTCTCAGTAATGGTGAAAGTAAAGTGGTTGATCTTCTGTTAAAAAGAAGGTAGTTTTTACGGACGCTTAGTCTTTGAATTAAGCAAAATTACACGACGCAAAAATTAAGCATGTGAATGAATGAATAAACTTTATTCATTTAAGTGTCAGAGTATTTAGCTAAATATAAGCTAATTGTGGACACTAAAAGAACATTCCAAATACAAAATATAAATTAAAATAGGAACACCACGAGTGTTAACGAAACACAGCGACAGCGACAATTGTATTGTAGCGAAAAAACGACAGCGACATTTGTCTCTAGCCAAATCACAGGTAGCCCAAGCTCGATATATGTGTATTTGCACTGTACTATATTATGCAAGAGTAGAAATATAAGGATTTGTATGGGGAAAATGGTTTTTCTCAAAATTCAAAAAAACATTTAATATTTAAAATAAAAAAAATAGCTTACCTTGCTTCAGTCTTGTGTTTCTTTGTCTCTGTTACAGTTTCTAGGTCGATTAAAAGCGATTTAGGTGGTTTTTGGTTCCTCTTCGTTTCCCTCTATATATTCTTTACGAAAGGTTGGGCACCCAGACCAAGCCGCCGAAGGGAAAGGGCTATACAGTTACTCCCAAGTCTTCATTCCCCTCGCAATTCCACGTAGACCACGGATGATACCTCCGCTGCCTATTCGGCTTCTTCATTTGAGCCCCTTGTACACTGAGAAGGAATTAAGGGAGGAATTAAGGGCAGCCAAATTCTGCAAACATTTGCTTCGAAAGCCATCGAATTCGGCTTTAATTCGTTGGAAGACTAAGCCTAAGACAGTTGGAAGAACGCTTAGCGACCCGCGATTGGCCAATGAGCACAGTGGTGACCAATCGTGAGTCATGGCTGTTCGCAACTTTGTTTGTGCTTTAAAGGCTTCTTTTTGCAAAAAAGACAACAAAAGTTGCGTTGGTACGTTTTGGTGAATGAAACAAGTCTTTTTGTCGTATCGTGCTCCTTTTGTGAACGGCTTTTGGAGCTCCAGGTAGCCACTCCTATCACTGGTGATTTTAGTGGTGACTTTCGACTTTTTTTAGTTAATCTGTATAACTATGGCTTTAAATACCCGTTGAACGAAGCGCTGATTGCCGGAGCGAGGGGCGTAAATGGTTCACCGTGGGGCTTTCACTGTTACCAGCGCCTCTTAGCACAGGAAACCATGACGTGTAAATGAGTTTTCCCTTATTTTCCACATTCCAGACTACAACGTCATGTTGGACAGCTCCCAAGCCGAAAACGCTCTCATCTGGAAAGAGAGCGTTCGTGGCGATGGCGAGTATTAGTGTGTTTACTATTCTTGGACCTATGATGTGTGCAATACACTTCAAACGAAAAGTACGATTGCAAAGAGTTCATTTGGCAGCGGTATGCAATTATCACGACCTTAAATACGTTTTGCTTAAAGCATGACAAGTAAAAGATTAATGATCTTTTTCTTGGAATTTGCTGCCATCATAAAAAGTATTCAGTCATAACATGTCAGACTAATGCGCACATTAATGCTTGAAATGTGAAGTAGGGGTACACGTTTGTAAATTCCCTAATTCCGGGGCCACTTAAAAAGTTAATTGTAGAAAAAAACGTACCTTTGCAATCTACAACAAGTACTTTTGAAGGTGTTATCCCCCTCCCCACCCCCCCACCCGCAAACAAGAAAAAAGCAAAGCAAAAAATGAAATGACGCTTATATTGGCATCCCAAACAAATCCTTTATTGTTGTAGCATACTTCATTTTGACTACTTAACTTTTCCAGACTTTTTTTGTGGCTCAACTGTTTGTTTTTATGTTTACACCAGGACGAAAAGAAATCACTGTTTTCATGGACGGCTTTGTCGTCTCTTTTGGATAGTATCCACACCAAAGCTATCGAAAAGGAAAGACCCTTGAAAGGAAACCCTTTTAAAATCGGTGCCCATACCTACAAACTATAGATGTACACATTTATTACATCTATTTACCGACTTTAACACTGTTTCCTTTCCAGGATGCTTAATGCCTTGTGTTTTAATATTGCTTTTCCAAGTGTTTTCGTTTTCGACGCTTTTTTGTAACATTTTTCAAAAAATAAACATTAATCTACAGATCTCTACCTTCTCAAACTTATTTTGTATCGCGTTTGGAAGACACATATTTATGCATTTTGTAAAACCGAGCATATTTATGATTTCTAAGAAAGTTATATGATAAGCAAATGGAGAGTGAGTTGTCTTATTCAACGTTAGATGGTTTCCTTACTTATTTCACCATAAAGGCGCTGTTACACTCGGCAATTTTTAAGCAACTTGTCTCTCAATTTTCTTTCGACAAGAGTTCTCACACTGCAAAGCTATTCGCTTGACGGTTGTTACACTGGGCAAGGTTTCCTGCAATTTGTCTCGCTTTCGCTGATCTCAGGGTTTCAGTTTAAAACGTAAGTTAAACATTCGGTTGCTTTACATGACCCGGATATCCAAATACTATCAGTTTGACCCTTGCGACGGAAATTGTCTAAATTAAAGCCCATACTATAGGCTGCCTGTAGCCTTTTGTTCCCTTGAGGCTCAAACCAACACTTTCAACCAACTGTACTATTTCGAAGGATTGAATCTACCCCAACTGTTTCACATGATATGATACCAAATAAAACACCAATCATTTCTTAACAAGGTGCGCTCATTAATGTGACGTAAAAGTTTATCATAGCAACGAAAAAGCCTTCTAAAAAAATGCCCTATATTTTGTCTTCAATAGCTTATATCTCAGAAACGAACTCGGTGAACCCATTTGTGGGTTAGAAGGCTAAGATAAAACTCTTTGCAAAGGTATAAAAAATTCTCTGCAGCGGATTCAGAGCCACCATAACATTTTCCAGTTGTGAAGCTGGCTATGAATTTGCTCCAGAGAATTTTTTCTAACTTTGCAGCGGATTTGTTAGTTCCCCAACTATTATTCCAGGAATTGAACTACTTTCGAATGCAAACACATTCTTTCACTTTGCTTAAAAACACCACCGATAACCCGGTCCAAGGGTGTAATCCCTATAAAGAACTTGGAAAAAAATTAAGAAAAGGAAAACGTCTTCTCTATTGCTGATGATTTCATTCAATTGTTATGCAGAAGAACAGGAAAAACATTTCACCCGTCGTTTCCCTTCTATTTTGTGATCTTTGAATGTTGCAAATGTCACGTCTCTTTTCCTTATCACGGTAAAAGTCTGATGTTAAGAGTCATCAGCAAAAGTGTTTTTTTTTTTCTTTTCTTTCGAAACTGGCTTACACTCATACAACAAAAACAGTTTCAAAGAACTAAATAAAACATCACTTTTAGCAACTCAACTATAGCACTGTGATTTTGATCGCCATTGGAGCGACACTGACTGTTGAAGTTATATGAGAAACGAAATATCAAAATAACGGGTAAAACTAGCATTTTACTAAAGATCAAAGCTTTCTGCCATAATTTCACGTACAATAATCTCAGTCTGTTGGTTTAGTTAACGCAGTAAACTTCTACTAAACCTTTGGAGCTTGTTCTACTGGCATAACCATGATTGTTAACACGTTCTACCCGTTCGGCAATCACTGAAGCGTCAGGCTGTGCTAGGTAATCTTCTAGGATCTTTGACATCGATTCTGGAAAAACAAAAATAAATAAATAAAAACAGCTCTAAGTATAGCTGGTTCTTTCGAGCATACACAATGCGCCGATGTGAATGGCTACGTGCAGGACGATATTGTCTTCGAATTCCTTATAAAATATGACGTTT
Source organism: Montipora capitata (assembly GCA_949126865.1). NCBI lineage: Eukaryota > Metazoa > Cnidaria > Anthozoa > Scleractinia > Acroporidae > Montipora > Montipora capitata. The sequence goes on along the minus strand of OX421449.1, from coordinate 5,956,833 downwards.
AGAGATCTATGGGAGAACGGAAACACCAAAAGAGACATCACGCGGTGATAAAATGAGCCATCTTCACCACTTAACAAAAAGCCAGAAAAGGCTGAACGACAACAGTTTTTCCACCGATGTAAAGTGTATCCTTTAAATATGCTACTGTGTATGCATGTGGAAATTACATTTGTTACAAAAGTGTGTTAGAGGAAACTTTGAAGTGTTTAATTACACTACGAAACTACAATCATAGACAAAACTGTTGGGAAGGTTAGCACTTTTGACGTCTTCATTGCTTCTCTCTCCTCCCCTCTGATTCAATGTTGTGCAAAACTGAATGGTTTTAGTGGGAACGTGTTGTGTTACCTTCCAACATTGAATAGGTGGGAGGGGTCTATATAAGAGAAGGTGAAATTGTTTCTTTTGCGCTTTAATAGAAGCGGGTTGAAGTACATACAGCTCTGGTGCGGTTCATTTACATAACCTCCCCAACTACTTTTGTTCATTGTAGTAGCTCGTTATCATGTCATCTTAGGCCTATTTGATTACTATCGTCAATTTTCCAATTTGAAAGTATTCTTGTTTTCTGAGTTAAACTCGAACTTCACTTACCATTTTTCAGGAAATTCCAGCGTGACATCATCGCCAACCAGCACAAATGGCGCCCAATACTTTAGAGCGCAATACTGCTTTGACTCTCGCAAAGATTTCATTGCTTGTTGAAGAGCTGCACTTGCGCTTTTTCCATCTATCAGGTGCTGGTAGAAGCTTCTCATAAACAGCAAAGTTACCTCGTCATCAATTGCCCAGAGTGACACCAAAACAGACCGAGCTCCAGCACACAGGAAAGCCCTTGCAATTCCCACCACTCCCTCAGACTTCACTTCTCCCCGGCCACTGTGACAACAGCTCAGCACAACTAGTCTTGCTCGAAGAGAAATTGTCTGAACATCCGACATTTTCAAAATGAAGTCTTCCTCTGGGATTGGCGATTTCCGTTCGTTATTTGGGGCTAAAGCAATTTCTCCCGTTTTTTTGCTTCCATGTGCTGCAATGTGAACTAAAGCAACTGATTTCATACTTTTCAGCACCTCAGCTTTCGTGGCACTTTTTCCAGTCAGCGGTGTTGTCTGCAGAAGTTCTCCAATCATCTCTACTTCTTGTTTTGCGCACGGAAGCTGTTCCCAAATGGGTTCCCCTTTGTTGTCAGTAACTTCCTTCAACCACGGATCACCTACAAGCAGTGCGCCAGTCTTACTGTGGAAGTCTTCAGGGGCACCAACGATCACATTAAAAGTGGTCAACGAGGGAATGGTGCGGATCCTGATAGATTCACTCAATGCAGAATATGGAGCCAAGCAAAATGGTCCATCGGGAACAACGAGTAAATCATTTCCTTGGAGCAAGTCTGCAATTGGCCCGAGTAAGACATCATACAACGGTTGTAAAGAGTTAACAGATGATGAAGATGGTAGAACTCCTTTCTCATTGATAGGTTTTTTGCTGCAAGACAGGTCATTGCGTAGTGTATCCAAAGAACGATTCTCGCATTTGACACCATCCCATACGCCGATCTCTTTCAAAAAAGTTTCCATCAACAAATCACCACTTCCATTTGCGATTTCGTGTTGTCGAAAGCAGATCTTGCTGTCTTTTCTTAGCACCCAAAACGTGATCTTGTTCTCGTCAAGTGCCACAAAAACGGCTTGTGAAGGTAAAAGCCCTAATGCAGCTGTAAGAGTTTGATTCGTAGCAAGTGCAGAAAATGACTGAGAGTCAATGCCGTATTGATCTTGCAAAATATCCATCAAAGCCTGTGCACGACCTTTCTCAGCAGCATACAAAGCTTCTTCAATCTCTCCATTCTTCAAAAGTGTCCTCCACAGAGCAGTGTATGACATTGGATAAGAATCACGAAAACTTATTTTCAATTCATCTTCTGACTTCAGACTATGCCTTGTTTCATCAAAATGCTTGATACTTGAACGATAACAACTGAGTGCATTACTCAAGGAACCCAACAATTCATGATCATAACCTTGCGAATACCACGCGATCCCCTCCTTATGATAGTCTCCAATTTCCTTAAAAATACTAAGACTGTGTTCATGGTAATACAAGCCTTCCTTAATATGACCTACCGCGCAAAAGCAATTACCTATATGTAAATACGCTGTTCCCTCCCCAGCCCTATCCCCTACTTCTTTAGCAATACTAAGATGCTTTTCGTAGTGCTCCATGGCTTGTTCAAGATCACCTAGCTTGCGATAGGCATTTCCCAGATTTCCATAGGCAGATCCCTCCAGAGCCCTATCACCTACTTCTTTAGCAATACTAAGATGTTTTTCGTAGTACTTAATGGCTTGTTTAAAATTACCTAGATCACCATATGCATTTCCCAGATTTCCATAGGCTGTTCCCTCCCCAGCCCTATCTCCTACTTCTTTAGCAATACTAAGACGTTTTTCGTAGTACTCAATGGCTTGTTTAAAATTACCTAGATTACCATATGCATTTCCCAGATTTCCATAGGCTGATCCCTCCCCAACCCTATCTCCTACTTCTTTAGCAATACTAAGACATTTTTCGTAGTACTCAATGGCTTGTTTAAAATTACCTAGATTGTAATAGGCATTTCCCAGACGTCCATAGGCTGATCCCTCCCCAGCGCTATCCCCTACTTCTTTTGCAATAATAAGACATTTTTCGTAGTACTCCATGGCGTGTTTAACATTACCTAGACTAAGATAGGCATTTCCCAGATTTCCATAGGCTGTTCCCTCCCCAGCCCTATCCCCTATTTCTTTAGCAATACTAAGACGTTTTTCGTAGTACTCCATGGCGTGTTTAAAATTACCTAGACTAAAATAGGCATTTCCCAGATTTCCATAGCCTGATCCCTCCCCAGCCCTATCCCCTATTTCTTTAGCAATACTAAGATGTTTTTCGTGGTACTCAATGGCTTGTTTAACCTTACCTAGACTGCGATAGACATTTCCCAGATTTCCATAGGCTGATCCCTCCCCAGCCCTATTACCTACTTCTTTAGCAATACTAAGATGTTTTTCGTAGTACTCAATGGCTTGTTTAAAATTACCTAGACGAATATACCCATTTCCTAGATTTCCATAGGCTGATCCTTCCTTATTCCTATTACCTATTTCTTTAGCAATACCAAGATATTTCTCGTAGTGCTCAATGGCTTGTTCAAAATTACCTAGATTGCCATAGGCATTTCCCAGATTTCCATAGGCTGTTCCCTCCCCAGCCCTATCTCCTACTTCTTTAGCAATACTAAGAGATTTTTCGTAGTACTCAATGGCTTGTTTAAAATTACCTAGACTACTATACGCATTTCCCAGATTTCCATAGGCTGATTCCTCCCCAGCGCTATCTCCTACTTCTTTTGCAATACTAAGATGTTTTTCGAAGTACTCCATGGCGTGTTTGAAATTACCTAGCTTGTGATAGGCATTTCCCAGATTTCCATAGGCTGTTCCCTCCCCAGCCCTATCTCCTACTTCTTTAGCAATACTAAGATCTTTTTCGTAGTACTCAATGGCTTGTTTAAAATTACCTAGACTAAAATAGGCATTTCCCAGGCTTCCATAGGCTGATCCCTCCCCAGCGCTATCCCCTACTTCTTTTGCAATACTAAGTTTTTTTTCGTAGTACTCCATGGCGTGTTTGAAATTACCTAGACTAAAATAGGCATTTCCCAGATTTAAATAGACTGTTCCCTCCCCAGTCCTATCTCCTACTTCTTTAGCAATACTAAGATCTTTTTCGTAGTACTCAATGGCTTGTTTAAAATTACCTAGACTAACATACTTATTTCCCAGGCTTCCATAGGCTGATCCCTCCCCAGCGCTATTCCCTACTTCTTTTACAATACTAAGATGTTTTTCGTAGTACTCCATGGCGTGTTTGAAATTACCTAGTTCAAAATAGGCATTTCCCAGACATTTATAGACTGTTCCCTCCACAGCCCTATCCCCTATTTTTTTAGCAATACTAAGACATTTTTCGTAGTACTCAATGGCTTGTTTAAAATTACCTAGCCTAAGATACGCATTTCCCAGACTTCCATAGGTTGATTCCTCCCCAGCCTTGCAGCCTATTTCTATGGAAATATGTAATGCTTGTGCATAATGTTTTATGGCCTGTTGATAATCAGGTAGGTTGAAGTAAGCACCGCCGAGATGAAAATGAGCCCTTCCTTCACGATACCTGTCTTCTACACTAATCGCAATGGCAAGCTCTAGCATTCGCTGCTCTACAGCCTCCAACTTTCCATCTACCATTCTTCAATAACTAAATGACAATTAAACTTTTTCGATGAGATGATCCAATATCTAATCAAGGATGAAGCTGGAAGGAAAGAAAGATAAAGACGCTTGATGTTTAATCTGCTTTTTAGCTTCGAGACGAAAACGTTTTCCCCGCCCTATCCCCTCCCATGGTGGTTAGTTAAGGGGTGGTATCAACGGGTTGACACGGCGGGTTTGCCCTCTTCTCTGTTCACAATAAATTACAATTCTAGATAAAATAATTCATTTGTCTTGTTAGCAAATTGTGGGTGGTCAAAATATGACAAAAATCTTGATCTCATTTTCTTGACTTATTCCCAGGAAACAGAAGGTGCCATTGCCAAGGTGCACCTTGGCAATGCGCTCTTTGAGTTTAAGTAACAGAGCGAGAAGCATAAAGTAATAAGAGGTTTTGGATGACTGCCGCTTACCAATAACTCCAAATCATGCCCTCCTTTTTTTTCATAAGTCAACCAATGAGGAAAAAAGTTCTGCTTTGCTTGCTTAATCACAAAACAAATACAATCAAGTGCGGCAGTTGCAAAATGAAGCATCGCGTTGCCAATGAAAACCGAGTGAGCTAGAATGCTGGCACAATAGTGAACTAACTCTTTGGAAAGAACAAGAGCTTTAAACATTCCTTCCGAAAAATTGCTTCTTGAATCTTTACGCATTCATGCCACCTTGTTTCGCATCTGACTTACCAATTGCTATATAACAAAACGCGTTACATTTAATCACAGAGGTCTAAACGTCACTTATCACTAAAAACCCAGCACAATGACAACTTTAGCAAAGAAAAGCTTCAGGCAGAGGACTCGTCATAAAATGTCTCATTTATTTGATCATAGTTGACTGTGTGTTCACAATAAATTATAAATGCACGCCAAGGATCAGCGGTTCGTTGAGCAAGTTAGAGAATTTATTTGTCAGGTATTGGAGTGCTAAGATTACAAACTGTGAAACATTATAAGTCCATCACATGTAGAAATAGGAATTGCATTGCGTTTGGGTAAGACATTGACATGATACTTAATGTTCGAAGCCTTTTTGACGGGGAAGGGGCGGGGCATTGAGGTCTATTAGGCACTGCAGACACCCGTTTCCCTAAAAAAACGACCTAAAATCGCTTCTACAAACTGAACATCTGAGCATTCCAAAATACACTGTTGACTCATGCATGATATGGACTAAACTTATTCATGTTATAGTCAGGTATTTGTGGATACCTTGCTTGTGAATAACACATATCCTCTATAATGTTCGCTTAGTAAAATATATTCTATATACAAGGCTTAAAAGGTTATAAAATGGTTAAAAATTAAAATGTTTGAACCAAACGTTTTCGGCTGTTTGCCATCATCAGGGTTAAAAAATGATGACCGGCCGCACGTACATATATGATAAACTTACCAGTACGAATTGCGGAGCATTCAAATCCTGTTCACACCTCTGAACCTGCAAAACACCTGCGGGAAAACCCGTCACATTCTTTCACTTGGCGTGTTCTCTCCTCAGCACAAACATTCCACAAGCGCAGATTCGTCGAGGGGCTAATGATCCAACAATTCCGCCCCAGTTTGAACAAACAAGTTATTTCCTATGTCTCCAAACTTTTCCCATAGGGAATTACATAGGATATATATGTACGTGCGGCCGGTCATCATTTTTTAACCCTGATGATGGCAAACAGCCGAAAACGTTTGGTTCAAACATTTTAATTTTTAACCATTTTATAACCTTTTTGGCCTTGTATATAGAATAGATATCCTCTAGTTTGTCTTTTCGGCTTAAATGTAAGAGATCCAGATCCCCCCTAAATAAAATCGTCTCTAAGTGGATGGTAATACATCCCAACAGACGACTCAGTAAGGTAATTGAAGAGAGCGGAAAGAAAGATTTTGCTACCAAATGTATGAGTGGTATCGACAAGGCGGGACAGTGAACTGCCACGAGAATATAATGACGAGAATTAAATATTCATGTATCGATGGAGTTTTCGAATAAGTTAAAAAAAGAAGAAAATGTGAGATAAAAACCAAAGTTTACCAAGAAGCAGGACTGAAGCTAATATCGATCAACGATTTTCTTCTCCACAGATGAAAATTTAGATATACTTTAAGTGCTACTATAACCAAAAAATCAATTCTCCTTTTTCTTTGGACTTCAAGACTATGTTATGTGACCCACGTTTTAAGCTTTGATTTCCAAAAGACGCCTGTTTATTTTAACTAGAATTTTCCTATTTAATGGTCCGCCATTACCAGCTTTGAAATATTTGAGACAGCTGGATCGAGGAGAAAAAAACGTCAGAGACTCATGAGTTTAAGAATGCAATGGGTGTGTACGAGGCTTAATTAATATGCATCACGGGAGTTTCGGGCTTTCAGACTTTTAAACTTGTGTTTTGCATATAAAATGAACTGCATTTTAAGCTGGTGAGTAAATGATGTCACTTTCCCTAGATTCAACCCTCTGAGGTCCCATCGGTCAGTTTTGAATGTGAGTATTGGCGGACTGTGAAATCCAAAATTTATACTCAAAGTAAACAGCCTTTGGAGAAATATCCAAGCTCAAAATTTTGCCAGTGAGGTGCTAAGCAAACAAACTGAAAATCTGAAGAAAAAAGGAAATGATTTTTTGATCATAGTAGCAATTTAATTGTAACGCGCCTGAAACTTTTGTTCAATTCAAACAGGTGCTACGGTTGGGTTTGTAAAACCTGCAGGCCTAGGATATTGTTTATTCATCCTGCAGTTTTATCACAGCCGTTGGCGACCGGTATTGTCAAGCACACAGTCCTAGTTTCAATACTCTCGAAGTATTAAAGTATTTACAATCATTAGGATGAACTTGAAAATTACTGACCTTTTTCCCTGAGTCACTCAGAAAGACACAGCGCAGTAATTAGAGCGCGGCCAAAGAACGAAATCTGCAGTCTGATTAAAAAAACAGGAAAAAAAAAAAGAAACATGAATAACAAAACGGAAATACTCTTTTTTCTTGGAATGATCCTTGCCTCACAAATTAGCTTCTTTGCTTCAATCTACTAGAAACATACACTTAGTTTCCGTTCCTTTGTCACAGTGTGAAACTAATCTAAAACATTTAGCATGAATTAAACTTTAAAAAAACTATAACAAGATGCAATGGTGTCAAAAGCAAAACGCACGCATTTTTTATTTTTAAATCGAGTTTTAAGATATAGTGATATAGTGACAAGAATTTTTTTTTGATAAGCTTAGCAAGCAGAAGAGCATCTTTTGAGCTAACCTGATCTCGATTAACAATCTGACCATAAATGCCTTGTTTTGAAGTAGCAATGTTCGGATAGAATTGATTGCTCCTATGGAGCACTTAACTTACCTTTTGCAAATAATTTAAAAGACTGCGTTTAAACAATACAGAGATTACAGCAGAACAAGAAGATAGCAGTTTGGAAGAATCGTGTTTACTTGGCGAAGGCACGGAAAGTGATTTGTTTAGTTGCAGTTTTGAATATATAGCGGAAATCATTCTATTATCAGCTCTGTGATATCACGTTGCTTTGACTCCAGCATTATCTCAAATAAACGGAAAATGAAATTACGCCCGGTAAAGATAAAAGAAAAAAAGTCTCCGGCTTTAAGAGTACCCGACGATTTAGATATGAGCCTTACTGCCAGTAAACATGCACGCACGCGTATTTATTCTTCTCTCAGAGCTTTACGTCACTGGGAAGTATCGAAAACCAAGCACTCGAAAACGAAGAACATAGCACGAAGCACCCAAAAGGTCGAAATCGAAATAAGCACCCTAAGTCGAAAACAAAGCATCAAAACTCGAAAACGAAACACCCAATTTACCGTTAGAAGATCGCTTTGACCACATGCAAAAACCAAATTTGTTATTGTTGATCAGAATAAAAATCAACTTTCTACTAAAGAACGTTTTTCTGCTGTTTCTTAGTATATCCTTGAGTTTAGGAAGTTGGGTAGGCAGCAGAAATTTTCTGCTGCCTACCCAACTTCCTAAACTCAAGGATATACTAAGAAACAGCAGAAAAACCATCTTTAGTTAAAACCACTGTGGTCTTTAAATACACCCGAGTATTGAAGTGATGTATTATTTTATCGATCGATCTGATGTTACTAATTATTCACTGAAGGACTCCGTGAACAAACTTGCTGTTCCAATACCATCTTTTTGGACGACAGTTTTAGCTATAGTCGCGCTTTGCGGTGCGGTGCGGTGCGATGCGGTGCGGTGCGGTGCGGTGCGGTGCGGTGCAGTGCTTTGGAACATCTCAGAATCACTGAACATCAAATAATTGTTATCGGGATACAGGGATTCACTCTCTTACCTCATATCCTCTTGGCCTGTCGGAAACAGGGTAATTGGTATTGATTAAGCTAATGTTTATGTATGTCGCAATTCGTGCTTTCAGACTTTTAAACTAGTGTTTTCCATATAAAATGAACTGCATTTTAAGCTGGAGAGTAAATGACGTTACTTTCCCTAGATCCAACCCTCTGAACTCCCATCGGTCAGTTTTGAACGTGAGTATCGGCAAAGTAATAGCCTTTGGATAAATATCCAAGCTCAAAATTTTGCCAGTGAGGTGTTAAGCAAACAAACTGAAAATCTGAAGAAAAAAGAAAATGATTTTTCGACCATAGTAGCACTTTAATTGTAACGCGCCTGAAACTTTTGTTCAATTCAAACAGGCGCTACGGTTGTTTTGTAAAACCTGCAGGCCTAGGATATTGTTTATTCATTCTGAAGTTTTATCACAGCCGTTGGCGACCGGTATTGTGAAGCACACAGTCCTAGTTTCGATACTCTCGAAGTATTAAAGTATTTAAAATCATTAGGATGAACTTGAAAATTACTGACCTTTTTCCCTGAGTCACTCAGAAAGACACAGCGCAGTAATTAGAGCGTGGCCAAAGAACGAAATCTGCAGTCTGATTAAAAAAACAGGGAAAAAAAAAAAAGAAACATGAATAACAAAACGGAAATACTCTTTTTTCTTGGAATGATCCTTGCCTCACAAATTAGTTTCTTTGCCTCAATCTACTAGAAACATACACTTAGTTTCCGTTCCTTTGTCACAGTGTAAAACTTACCTAAAGCATTTAGCATGAATTAAACTTTAAAAGAACTATAACAAGATAAAATGGTGTCAAAAGCAAAACGCACGCATTTTTTATTTTTAATTCGAGTGTTAAGATATAGTGATATAGTGACACGAAAATTTTTTGATAAGCTTAGCAAGCATAAGAGCATCTTTTGAGCCAACCTGATCTCGATTAACAATCTGACCATAAATATCTTGTTTTAAAGTAGCAATGTTCGGATAGAATTGATTGCTCCTATGGAGCACTTAACTTACCTTTTGCAAATAATTTAAAAGACTACGTTTAAACAATACAGAGATTACAGCAGAACAAGAAGATAGCAGTTTGGAAGAATCGTTTTTACTTGGCGAAGGCACGGAAAGTGATTTGTTCAGTTGCAGTTTTGAATATATAGCGGAAATCATTCTATTATCAGCTCTGTGATATCACGTTGCTTTGACTCCAGCATTATCTCAAATAAACGGAAAATGAAATTACGCCCGGTAAAGATAAAAGAAAAAAAGTCTCCGGCTTTAAGAGTATTCGACGATTTCGATATGAGCCTTACTGCCAGTAAACATGCACGCACGCGTATTTATTCTTCTCTCAGAGCTTTACGTCACTGGGAAGTATCGAAAACCAAGCACTCGAAAACGAAGAACATAGCACGAAGCACCCAAAAGGTCGAAATCGAAATAAGCACCCTAAGTCGAAAACAAAGCATCAAAACTCGAAAACGAAACACCCAATTTACCGTTAGAAGATCGCTTTGACCACATGCAAAAACCAAATTTGCTATTGTTGATCAGAATAAAAATCAACTTTCTACTAGAGAACGTTTTTCTGCTGTTTCTTAGTATATCCTTGAGTTTAGGAAGTTGGGTAGGAAGCAGAAATTTCCCTAGATCCAACCCTCTGAACTCCCATCGGTCAGTTTTGAACGTGAGTATCGGCAAAGTAATAGCCTTTGGATAAATATCCAAGCTCAAAATTTTGCCAGTGAGGTGTTAAGCAAACAAACTGAAAATCTGAAGAAAAAAGAAAATGATTTTTTGACCATAGTAGCACTTTAATTGTAACGCGCCTGAAACCTTTGTTCAATTCAAACAGGCGCTACGGTTGTTTTGTAAAACCTGCAGGCCTAGGATATTGTTTATTCATTCTGAAGTTTTATCACAGCCGTTGGCGACCGGTATTGTGAAGCACACAGTCCTAGTTTCAATACTCTCGAAGTATTAAAGTATTTAAAATCATTAGGATGAACTTGAAAATTAATGACCTTTTTCCCTGAGTCACTCAGAAAGACACAGCGCAGTAATTAGAGCGTGGCCAAAGAACGAAATCTGCAGTCTGATTAAAAAAACAGGGAAAAAAAAAAAAGAAACATGAATAACAAAACGGAAATACTCTTTTTTCTTGGAATGATCCTTGCCTCACAAATTAGTTTCTTTGCCTCAATCTACTAGAAACATACACTTAGTTTCCGTTCCTTTGTCACAGTGTAAAACTTACCTAAAGCATTTAGCATGAATTAAACTTTAAAAGAACTATAACAAGATAAAATGGTGTCAAAAGCAAAACGCACGCATTTTTTATTTTTAACTCGAGTGTTAAGATATAGTGATATAGTGACACGAAAATTTTTTGATAAGCTTAGCAAGCAGAAGAGCATCTTTTGAGCCAACCTGATCTCGATTAACAATCTGACCATAAATATCTTGTTTTAAAGTAGCAATGTTCGGATAGAATTGATTGCTCCTATGGAGCACTTAACTTACCTTTTGCAAATAATTTAAAAGACTACGTTTAAACAATACAGAGATTACAGCAGAACAAGAAGATAGCAGTTGGGAAGAATCGTGTTTACTTGGCGAAGGCACGGAAAGTGATTTGTTCAGTTGCAGTTTTGAATATATAGCGGAAATCATTCTATTATCAGCTCTGTGATATCACGTTGCTTTGACTCCAGCATTATCACAAATAAACGGAAAATGAAATTACGCCCGGTAAAGATAAAAGAAAAAAAGTCTCCGGCTTTAAGAGTACCCGACGATTTAGATATGAGCCTTACTGCCAGTAAACATGCACATCTATTTAAACCAGCACGCTTATTTATTCTTTTCTCAGAGCTTTGCGTCACTGGGAAGTATTGAAAACCAAGCACTCGAAAGCGAAGAACACTGAGCACGAAGCCCCCAAAAAGTCGAAAACGAAGCGGAATCCCAACTCAAAAACGAAGCAATCAAATCTCGAAAACAAAGCACCCAATTTGCCATTAGAAGATAGCTTTGACCAAGGGCAAAAACCAAATTTGCTATTGTTGATCAGAATAAAAATCAATTTTCTGTTAAAGATCGTTTTTCTGCTGTTTCTTAGTATATCCTTGAGTTTAGGAAGTTGGGTAGGCAGCAGAAAACTACTGTGGTCTTTAAATCCTTAAATGGTCTTACACCCGAGTATTGAAGCGATGTATTTATCGATCGATCTGATGTTACTAATTATTCACTTAGGGACTCCGTGAACAAACTTGCTATTCCAATACCATCTTTTTGGTCGACAGTTTTAGCTATAGTTTTAGCTATAGTGGCCTCATATCCTGTTGGTCCTGTCGGAAACAGGATAATTTGTATTGATTAAGCTAATGTTTATGTATGTCGCAAATCAATAAAGTTTAAAGGCCCTGCCTAACGATAAATATCAAACCTTTGGGTGGGCTAAAATTTTTGCGTTTGGCCATTATGTTAGATGATATTGGAACATGTTTCATACAGCATCAAACATTCGATTTAAAATCTTCCAACATTTCTTTTGTTCTCGTGTTGGATGTGTGAATTTTTCGTTTGGCCAGTCTCAACCAACAAGTTGCAAGTGCGCATGCGCATTGTGATAAAAAAAATTCATTCATTATCAAAGATACCTTACCCACAACCCTGTGAGTCTTATGTTGGATCAAGCATGTAGACAGGATGTTTGATATAGTTTGGCCACCCCATAATTTTCAACATGTTGGATCTATGCAAACTCAGATTTGCATTGGTAATTAACTCCCTTGGGATTGTAATAATTTAGTATATAACGTAGTGTTGTGTGCCACACCCTGTCACTCAAGTTGAGGCCGTGAACTCGGGTGGTCTCGTTGCTTTTTGTGATACCCACCCGACTCACTAGAACGGCGGATGAACAACAGCCTAGGCCGGTCGTTCCGGTGGAATTAATTCAACAGCAGGTTGCTGGCCCTCAAGCCTTACGAGACCAGGTTCAGGCGCGCCAAGAACAGGTTCAAGCTCCAGAGCAAATTCAAGTCCAGCAACTGGGTGATAACCAGGTTTACCACAGTTAACCCAGGCTCACTGTGTGTGAGAACATATGAGGCGAAGTTTAGGTCTGGAAATTTGCTAGAAAATGGAAATAAAAATCGATGAACTTACCATGTGGTGAGCTGTTGTTGTCTTCAATACGTACACGAAGTTTTAGGAAAAATGGTCAACGTTCACCTTTCTTCATAGTATAGTGACAAGGTAGGAGACGGAAGCCAGCGTCGGGGCTCCGATCGACCCAAAACAAGCACGATTTTTTTCGCAAAAATTGAATCCAGTCACTAAATAAACACGCCAGACTCGTGGAACATGAATTTCTCTAAACTATGAATCCACTGAAGCATCTCCAGGTAGCAACGCGAAGCCACCAGGCTCCCGTAGAACTTGTAAGTTAACCTGCTAAAATGGCGGCCAGAAGCCGTTGTCCTCGCAAAGTGTCCAATTCAAAATGGCACTGAACTCGGGACGCCTGGTGACTAGTATAATAAGTCCCCCTGGAGAGAGGGTCCCAAGTTGCTTAAAACAAAAATCACTGTGCAATCTGGGACTCCCCTACCTCCAGGAGGACTTATTATACTCGTCACCAGGCGTCCCGAGTTCAGTGCCATTTTGAATTGGACACTTTGCGAGGACAACGGCTTCTGGCCGCCATTTTAGCAGGTTTACTTACAAGTTCTACGGAGCCTGGTGGCTTCGCGTTGCTCCCTGGAGATGCTTCAGTGGATTCATCGTTTAGAGAAATTCATGTTCCATGAGCCTGGCGTGTTTATTTAGCGACTGGATTCGATTTTCGCGAAAGCAATCGTGCTTGTTTTGGGTCGATCGTAGTCCCGACGCTGGCTTCCGTCTCCTACCTTGTCACTATACTATGAAGGAAGGTGAACGGGGACCATTTTCCCCGAAACTTCGTGTACGTATTGAAGACAACAACAGCTCACCACATGGTTAGTTTCATCGATTTTTATTTCCATTTTCTAGCAAATTTCCAGACCTAAACTTCATCTCATATGTTCTCTATATTTACCTATGTGGCACACATAGTGAGCCTGGGTTACCTGTGGGTTTACCAGGCGGCGGGACAGCCTCAGGCTCAACCAGTGGCGGCCCCTCAAGCTCAACCTGAGGTACCATATAATCCCTTGCCGTGGGTTCTATTGCGTCTAGTATTAGTTCTCCTTTTTTCTCTAGGAAACTTATAGTCCGTTTGAATTATTTGACCTGTGTGGCTTGCCTGGTGGGGCGTCGTTTGTCTGGCTTACGTGCGAGGACATGTTGAAGTTTATTTTTCTTGTGGGGTTAATGGCCTGTGCGGTGTTGCCTGGCTGGGCTACACTTTTAGCAATTTGTCTAACTTGATTTTCATAATGTTGAATTTCTACTTATGGGTTTTTGCCTGTGAGGTTTCTTGCCAGTGTCGTTTTTGCCTGTGAGGCCTGCCTGGTGACGCTACCTTTGAAGTATACGAGATACTGGCCTTTGAGATGTGCCTGGTGGGGCTAAATTTGTGAGTTGTTTTGCCTGTGAGGCGTCAGGGGATAAAGTATTCAAGCGTTCATTTCGTAATTCTTTTGCGGTTTTTTGAATAAGTTAAATATTTCGTTTCGGTTCAGTTTTCATTGGATTAAGTTTTTCAAGCGTTACGGCATTCTGGTACGTTGTGATGTTTTTTTTTGTTTCGGTGGACTTTACAATGTTGGTAAATTCTAAACAATTTTCTGGCTGTTGACTTAATAATGCTGGTAAACTCAAGAGATTTACCGGTTGTGTGTAGTGCTCTGTATTTGCTTCCTGATTTGCGTCTTTCATTATTGCTGTGGGCAATTCATGTGGTTTTTAAAACAAAAACAAAAAAAGATGGTGTTTTTTTCCGCATTGTTCAGAGTCTTGTTGGCTTTTCATGTTTGTTGTTTTTCTTTACCTATGGTGACTACAATCCTAATAGAGAGAAGGATTCTGTTTGAGAATAATATTTATAATATCATAGTGAGTCTCTGGTCGTTTGGGAAAATACAATTTATGTTTTTTTTCTTTTAATTCGATGTAGAATGGTGCTGTTTTAGCGGCTGTAGTTGAGTACTTGTGTGATTGATTTCCGATAGGAAATTTGAATAAATTGTGTTTTGGTTAATAGTTTTCTGTTTGGGTCATTTGTTTGTATTGCTTCGTAGAAGTCACAGGTAATTTGTTTTCAATTTTGGTTAGATTAACAAAAACAGAAACCAAAAAAAATGGTTTGTTATTTAAAGGGCTTTAGTTTATCGAACCGATTTCGTGGTTGAATTTCCTTCGCGTTGAAGAATAAATGCAATGTAGAATATAGGGTAGGTTGCCATACCTATTTTCCTGCAACACTTTTTTGTAAGTTTTTCTTGGTTCAGGGTCGGGGGCCGAGCAACTCCTGCTGGTCTGCCTCATACGGTAGCCACTAGACGTTCGGTTTCCAGACGTGTGCGGTTGCTCTCTCCTGATCGGGAATCCCGTTTCTTGTTCACTCTATAGAAGTCACATTTTGATATTTTCACTCGACGTAGGATAATTTAATTCTGCAATTTTCCCTTTGTTTTTCTTTTCTCTGGGGTGAGTTCCGTTTTTGCTATTTTTCTGCGCTAGGCCATGAGTCTCCAGTCAAACTCAACTTTAGGAAAGGATAGTCGAGGTACCAGTTTAGATGAATTTAAACTTCAAGTAAGAGGTGTCTAGCCTAGAAGTGTGGCTTCTTGGGTGAATGTAAACGGGGTTCCCGTTCAGGAAGGAGCGACATTACATGCCCAGTCCTGGAGTGAGGTGCTCTCATCTGGAAAAGTCCCCGATTTAGACTGTCTTTGACTAAGAAACCCCGAATACTTTATAGCCGGGGGTTTGCAACATAGTCTGGGAGCCTGGGACCTAGTCCTCCAAGAACACCCCTTAAGGGACTCTATCTCTGATTGGATAAAGAATAAAAGTAAAAGTAGATATTTTTAATTTTTCACAGCTTTCTACCGGTGTATATAAGTAAGTTCGGTATTCTTCAATTTTGCCTCCTCAGAAGCAATTCCGTAATCATGTCTCTTGTAAAAATTTCAATGAATCCATTAGTAATGAGGTTGTCAATCGAGTTAGAACGGGTGCGTTTAGGGTTTGGGGCGAGGTAGGTGTTGATGACCCTCCCCACCTTGTTCTTCCGTTAACTGTAGAACCCTCCAAGCCTAGGCTGTGTTTAGACGCGCGATTCTTAAATTTGTGGATGAGAGATGCTCCTTTTTCTCTTGACAAATTGTCTGATGTGACTCGCTTTGTGTACCCAAACTCTTTTATGACGAAGTGCGACGATAAGTCAGGCTATGACCACATCCTCTTGCCAGAAGCTTCGCAATCATATTTTGGTTTCAGCTTTGGTGGTCTGTGGTTTGTTTGCACTACTTGACCGTTTGGTTGGAAGATATCACCTTTCGTTTACCATACAATAGGGCTTTCCGCGTCAGGAATTTTGAGGTCTAAGGGTATCCCTTGGTCGTTGTATATCGATGATCGGTTAAATGGCGAACTCTTAACATCCTGTGGCCCGTGGTCGGTTCTTCCGGAGAAGAGGTCCGCCAACTTTCGATTGAGCGTGGCTAGAAATGTGCTTTGTTTGTAGTCTTGTCTGTTCTAGTGGAACCTGGTTACACTTAGTCTATTGGTTGCTCAAGGTTTATCAAGATCTGAGTTTATAGCATCTGGAAATTCAGTAGGCTGTGGCCGTGGAGTTAGCTTTAGAGTCAACACAAGATCTTGCGTTAACGTACAACGAAACGGCTTATCTGTCAACCCACCTTTGCATTTTATCATCCAGTGGCATCAGTCAGTACAAAGCATCATTAAGACGCGGATTTCTTCGAACAGGAGAACAAGGGGTTTCAGAAGTTTTTTTTAGGGAGCGAAATTTTAATAACCTAATAGATTGCATTTCGGCTTGCTCAACTTCTCCAGATTTACATATCAGAGTCAACACAAGATCTTGCGGCGACTTACAACGAAATGGCTTATCTGTTAACCCACCCTTGCATTCTAGCATCCAGTGGCATTAATCAGTACAAAGCACCATTAACACGCGGATTTCTTCGAACAGAAGAACAAGGGGTTTCAGAAGATTTATTAGGGATCGAAACTCTTCTAACCTAATAGATTGCATTTCGGCTTGCTCAACTTCTCCAGATTTGCATATCATTGTCATGGCTAAGGATTCTAGGAACAATGAGCAACACCTTTTTGTTCGGATTACATCACGCCATGATCACTCACCAAAAATCATCACTCACAATACTAGAAATTTATCCAACCTTGTCCATGTAAACATTGCCAAGAAAACATCTGATCAGGCACCATGCTTAAAGTTCGCAACTTGGAATATCCGTTCTCTGAACAAAAAGGCATCATCTGTGTGTGACCTGGTTATATCTAAGAGGATCGACATATTAGCTGTGGTTGAAACTTGGCTCACTACTGACAATATCTCTGACCCAAACTCTGGCTGATATTATAAACTCCCTTCAGGACTTCAACTTCATTCATCTACCTAGAGAAATGCGTTGTGGTGGTGTAGGTTTCTTTTTGAGGAAAGGGCTAAATATTAAACAAAATGAGATCACTCTGTTTAATGCTTTTGAGTACATGGATATATCTATTTCTACTCCTACGTCGTCAGTGCGCCTTCTTACCGTATATCGACCTCCGCAAACAAACTCTCTGTCTGCATGTTCTGCGATAACTTTTCTATTCTACTCGAGAATCTTGCGGCTTCGCCTTGCAACCTGAAAATAGACCATTTTACAGTTGTAGCTAAGTTCCCTGGCCTACGAACGGAAGCGAGGCTGCCGGTGACCCTGTTTTGATACAAACCTCCGTGCTTTTGTAATGTTAATACGGACTAATTAGAATTACAACAGCACAATTTGCATGATAAAAGCAGTCGGGGCTGTATCAATGCAAGATCACCGGCAGCCTCGCAGCCATTCATAGGCTAGGTCGCAGAGCAAACAACTGTAAAATGGCCTATTACTGGAGACTTTAATTTTCATATTGACAATCGAGAGGATGCTGATGCTTTGACGTTTTTGGACATGTTGGAAGCAGCTGGGTTTGAGCGAAGGGTTGTGGGCCCAACCCATAAACGTGGACACACCCTTGACTTAGTTCTAGTGAGGAATGATGATTCTCTATTACGTGGCCTTCTAGAAATTGTTTGTTTTCCTAACAAGATCTCGGATTATAGTGCCAGAGTGTGCACCGCTGATATACCTAAGCCCTGTGCGACAACAAGAACGTTTCAATGTAGAAAATTGCGCAAGATTGATTTGGATTTATGGAACAAGGATTTAAAGGATTCTGCATTATATAATTCTAATTTAAACGCATGCACAGATCCTAATGTATTGACTGATCAATATAACAAGGTTCTAAGCAATCTCATTGAATTACATGCTCCTGTTCGCACTCGTCCTGTGACACTTCGTCCTTACTCGCCATGGTATGATGACAACTTGATGTCTCTGAAGAGAGCTAAGCGCCGGGCGGAACGCAAATATGTCAACTCTGGCTTAGAGGTCCATCGCCAGATATTTGAAGATCAGTGCCGCATTTACAGTGATGCGTTAAATTCTGCAAAGCAGCAATACTACAACAATCAAATTTCAGGGTCTGATCAGAGGCAGCTCTTTAGAATGATTGATGGCCTTTTCAAGGTCAAGTCAGCCCCGCTCTTACCAACATGTGACTTGCCACCTTTTTCTCCGAAAAAATAGTGAATCTGAAAGATAGTTTGCACTCGTCAGTCTTGGCGACGATGGATTTGTCAGTAACGCCTAGTCAACCATTATGTCAGACAACATTCTGTGACTTCTCTGCGGTGTCTGTACGTTATATCAGCGAACTCTTAGTAAAGTCCAATACTAAGTCGTGTATATTAGACCCTGCTCCAACTAGTGTGCTCAAGCATTCTATTGAAGCCCTGGCTCCAGCCATCACCTCTATTGTCAATGCGTCTCTGCTATCTGGTGTATTTCGATCATCCCTTAAAAAAGATGTAATTCACCCTTCGATCAAGAAGCTATCCCTTGACCGTGAGGCATATCCGAGTTATCGCCCTATCACAAACGTTGCATTTCTATCGAAGATGCTCGAACGTGTGGCCGCTACGCAAACGCTGAACTATCTTATACCCAATGGGCTTTTAGCCAAGTTTCAGTCTGCGTATCGATGTTTCCACAGCACAGAAACTACGTTATTATGAGTGTTTAACGACATCCTTGTTGCTATTGACAACCACCGGGATGTTGTACTTGTTCTTCTAGATTTATCGGCGGCGTTTGACACCATTGAACATTCTGTTTTACTTAGTCGTTTGGAACACCGTTATGGATTTGATGGGAAGGTGTTAAACTGGTTTAGATCATACCTGATTGGTAGATCCCAGCAAGTACTAATTGCTGATATCAGATCAGCCGATTATCCTCTTCAGTATGGTGTTCCTCAAGGGTCTGTCCTGGGGCCATTTTTGTTTCCTTTGTTCTTTGCCCCTCTGGAGAATGTGGTACAAGCCCATGGTTTCATTGTAATGACTTACGCAGATGATACTCAGTTATATGTGTCCTTGGGCTCGTCTGGTGATCGTCCTGCCGTTCTATCTAAGTTTGAAGCTAGTGTGAAGGACAGTCTCATCTGGTGCACCTCTAATGGTTTGGCATGCAACCCTGGCAAGACAGAAGTAATTCATCTAATGCTCTTATTTCCATAGCATTACTCTTCCTGGTATTGATGTTGGTGGTTATACTATATCGCCAACACCAGCTGCCCGAGATCTCGGAGTGCTTGTTGACTCACATCTGACGTTGTCTAAACATGTTAACAGTGTATGCAAGTCCGCATTCTTTTCCATTAGTAACATCTGTAGGATTAGGAAATATTTAGACCGTGATAATTGTGAAAGACTTGTGCACGCGTTCATTTCATCGAAACTTGATTCCTGTAATAGTTTACTAACAGGTCTTCCAGATAAGGAAATCTCAAAGCTCCAGCCCGTGCAGAATGCTGCAGCGAGGCTTATTGTTGGTGCTGCAAAGAATGAACATATGTCACCCATATTACAGCAACTACACTGGTTGCCTGTAAAGTTCAGGACTGACTTTAAGATTTTGATGCTAACTTATAAAGCTCTTAACAATCAAGCTCCCGATTACATTTCTGAACTATTGACTTTGTATAAGCGTTCTCGTGCACTTAGATCTTCCTGTCAAATGCTTCTTGTTGTACCTAAAACTAAAACTAAGCTTTATGGGGACAGATCGTTTGCTGCCAGTGCCCCTAAACTTTGGAATGCACTACCAGTAGACATTAAGAATTCTGAATCACTCGATATTTTTAAGAGTAAAGTTAAAACACACCTGTTCCGCCAGTGCTATAGAGTATAGAGATCATATTATATATAGTTTTTAGAGATTACTATTATTATTATTATGTATAG
>OX421449.1:5894145-5929145 GCA_949126865.1 Montipora capitata | reverse complement strand
AAACCGGTTGAGGATGGTCTGGTGTTTTGTACTGAACTTGGCAAGTCAGTTAAGGATTTGTCACAGGCTGGTAAAGTGACTTCTAAAGTAACATTGAGACAAAAATGATCTCACAGCAGTAGTCACAAGTTTCAGGGCGGGTCAGAAATCGGGAGACCATTCCCTTTTTTAGACCGCGGCAGAGGCGCTATTGCCAAGCAGAGAGGCGTATAACGAAATTCACCACAGAGGAACCAACCTCCTTATCAGCCTTGACGATAGTGACAAAACCAAGAGAGAAACTTGTAAATAATGTTCAGGTGAGCGCTAACTCTAGTGACTGGCCAGTGCCAGGAACGTCTGCTGTGCACTTTGAGAGAATACTGGTCAGTAATGATACATCCTCGGAGACCCAGGGGCAGACCGCAGGCAGGGGAAGTGTAAACGGGCGACGGAAAATGGCGACGAAGAAAAAGCATAGTATGGCGAGAAGAGCCCCTGGGGACAAGTTCTTACCAGACCAGTTCCAAACAGTAGAGGTCATTCTCAATTCTGATTGGTGCCAGAAATTCTTTGTGTTTTTCTTCCCAATCAGAGGTCAGCAGGCCGTGAAGTCGTTTCGTGTCTTCTTACACGGAAATCACTTGATCGCCATACTCGCCTGTTTCATTTGGCAAGGTTTTGCTCGAGGAGAAAAGTCTCAATCACAGCACAAAATGTACAGGAAATCGTTCGGAATATCGGCGGGGAAATACGCTGGACCTTTCGAAGGTATCTTTACAGTAGCGTATTTCCAGGTGTGCGAGATTTGTTTAAAGATGTCCTCACCGATTCACCTATTAAACATAGCATCGATTAATTTGGATCTAACAATTATTTTTATTCTACCCCCTTCTCCTGGTCGAGGTATTTCTAGAGTTCTTACACGAATTGCGGTGGCAGAAACTTTGCTAATTTCGAGAAATTCTTGATCGCACGGGCCACACGCAGCATGACTTTATTTCAATGCGCGCTCAATTCAACGCTATAGAGCTCGTGTTCTCTTCACGATATTGAATGAAGGGGTAGTTTCTAACGAAACTGTGGTGCTGCGTCGGTGGGGAAGTAGTATACAAAAATTTGGTTTTATCAACGGAGTTGATAATGTAAATTGGCCACCGTACAGAGATTCTAAAAGCTGACGTTTCGAGCGTTAGCCCTTCGTCAGAGCGAATCGAGGGATTATGGGTTACGTGTAGTTTTTATAATAGAGTAGGAGCTACGCTATTGGTGGTAACATGGCAACGTGAAAAATAGGAATATATTAGTTAAATGAAAAGCGTTCGTTAATACCGTGAGGATTAAGGGTGCCGATTTGAAAGATGAATTTTTGTTCCAGATTCTTGCGGCTTTCCGTCGTACCTAGATGTAGGGAAAGGCCGCAGATAGCCATGTGTTTTTTGGAGTGGTTAGGCAGATTAAATGATGGTGAGCGACTGGCTTAGCTGCATCCTTGTCATTCTTCTCAACATCGCGAAGGTGTTCGCGGAATCGGTCACCTAGTCGTCTACCTGTCTCACCAATGTATAATTTATTGCATAACGTACAGGTTATGCAATAAATGACATTTGCGGAGGTACATATGAAACGATCGGTGATCTTAACAGATCGCTTAGGTCCCGATATCTTGCTAAAGTTAACAATGAAAAGACAAGTTTTGCATCGTGAGCGCGCGCATTTGAAAGTGCCGGGTTGCTCGTTAGTTTTGAGCGCGCTTCTAACTAAAAAGTTGCCTACGTTTTGGTCGCGTTTGAATGAAATAAGTGGAGGTTGCGAAAAGATTCTACCAGTCTCGGGATCATTTTGGAGTAATTTAAAGTTACTAAGAATGATGCTTTTGACTGCGTGATTATGAGGATGGAAAGTGAGGGTGAATGGAATTCCGTCATTCTTATCTTTTTGTGACGTTTGTAGTGATGACTGTCGATCAAATTGTTGGGCGCGATGATGGCCCGCTTTGACCACAGAGACAGGATAGCCACGTTTTTCGAAGAACTGGCACCATCTATGAATATGGTCTATGATATGTAACCACAAATCCACTGGGCAAGGAACGGCCCTGAAAACAGAACGTCTAGTGGCTACCGTATATGTGGCAGACCAGCAGGAGTTGCTCAGCCCCGACCCTGAACCAAGAAAAAAATTATAAAAAAGTGTTTCAGGAAAATAGGTATGGCAACCTACTCTATATTCTACATTGCATTTATTCTTCAACGCGAAGGAAATTCAACCACGAAGACGGTTCGATAAACTAAAGCCCTTTAAATAAGAAACCATTTTTTTTTTTGTTAAACTAACCAAAATTGAAAACAAATAACCTGTGACTTCTACGAAGCAATACAAACAAATGACCCAAACAGAAAACTATTAACCAAAACACAATTTATTCACACAAGTACTCAACTACAGCCGCTAAAACAGCACCATTTTACATCGAATTAAAAGAAAAAAAACATAAACTGTATTGCCCCAAACGACCAGAGACTGACTATGATATTATAAATATCATTCTCAAACAGAATCCTTCTCTCTATTAGGATTATAGTCACCATAGGCATACCTGCCAACCCCCCGAGTGCGAAAATCTGGAGACGTCTAAATAATTTTCGTCCGAAGATTGCCGAATGTTTCCGACGGTTTCCGAAGATTGCCGAAGATTTCCCGCCGACTTCCGAAGATAACCGAGGGTGTAGAAGGATTTTTGACGACTTCAGAACGGACTCACCAACCGGTTTTCGCCGAAAAAAAATGAATTTCTATTTAATCGGTTTTTAAGAAAATCAGAAAAGTTTCCAATTCATGAATTTTTCAGAAGTAACGTTTTATGGAAACTATTTGGCATGGTGACTTGCAGCTCTAACCCGCTCAAATTTCAAAAGAACACCCATAAAAGTAGCTTACCTTGTGTGTTTGCAAATGGCTGGACGCCAGCTAGAGGAGTAATCTTCTCCACTTTCTGCAAAGCAAGGTTTTTCACCCCCTCAAAACCCAAGGGAAGGGCGCCTAAGAATTCCTTTTGAAGTCAATCGAAATCCACCTTGGCCATCTTCGTTTCGACAGATCAGATGTAAATAGTGTGCGAGAGCCGCGCCAATTTTCTACTATCTATTGTGCAATATGATTGGTTTATTTCTGACCAGTTACGATACTCGTTAAATATATATAAATTTGATTGCTCCCGCTGATTTACGTTTTGCGATCAAATAAAAGCAATAAATAAGAGCTCTAAATCCACTTTTTGCTTTATTTTCTTTTTTGAAATCGCGAAAATAACGAAATAAGTGAAAAAAAAAATTGGAAAAAAGCCACGGTAGGTAGTTCCCGGGAATTTTGGTGGCTTAACCGGGAGACCCGGAGATTTGATGAAAAACTTGGAGACTCCCGGGAAAACCGGGAGATTTGGCAGGTATGCCATAGGTAAAGAAAAACAACAAACATGAAAAGCCAACAAGACTCTGAACAATCCAGAAAAATATACCATCTTTTTTTTTGTTTTAAAAACCTTATGAATTGCCCACGGCAATAATGAAAGACGCAAATCAGAAAGCAAAATACAGAGCACTACACACGACCGGTAAATCTCTTGAGTTTACCAACATTATTAAGTCCACAGGCAGAAAATTGTTTAGAATTTACCAACATTGTGAAGTCCACCGAAACAAAAGAAACATCACAACGTACCAGAATGCCGTAACGCTTGAAGAACTTAATCCAATGAAAACTGAACCGAAACGAAATATTTAACTTATTCAAAAAACCGCAAAAGAATTACGAAATGATCGCTTCAATACTTTATCTCCTGACGCCTCACAGGCAAAACAACTCACAAATTTAGCCCCACCAGGCACATCTCAAAGACCAGTATCAAAGGTAGCCTCACCAGTAAGGCCTCACAGGAAAAAAAACCACACAGGCAAGAAACCTCCCCTCCTGGAGGGAGGGGAGTCCCAGATTGCTCAATGATTTTTGTTTTTAGCAACTTGGGACCCTCCCTCCAGGGGGACTAATTATACTCGTCACCAGGCGTCCCGAGTTCAGTGCCATTTTGAATTGGACACTCTCGAGGACAACGGCTTCTGGCCGCCATTTTAGCAGGTTAACTTACAAGTTCTACGGGAGCCTGGTGGCTTCGCGTTGCTACCTGGAGATGCTTCAGTGGATTCATAGTTTAGAGAAATTCTTGTCCCACGAGCCTGGCGTGTTTATGTAGCGACTGGATTCAATTTTCGCGAAAATACGTGCTTGTTTTGGGTCGATCGGAATCCCGAGGCTGGCTTCCGTCTCCTACCTTGTCACTATACTATGAAGGAAGGTGAACGGGGACCATTTTTCCCGAAACTTCGTGTACGTATTGAAGACAACAACAGCTCACCACATGGTAAGTTTCACCGATTTTTATTTCCATTTTCTAGCAAATTTCCAGACCTAAACTTCGCCTCATATGTTCTCTATATTTACCTATGTGGCACACACAGTGAGCCTGGCTACCTGTGGTAAACCTGGTTATCGCCTGGTTGCTGGACTTGAATTTGTTCATTATCCCTCCTGCATACTCATTAGCATTTAGTTATGGGAAAGTCACCCCACACGAGCAAGCTCGCTGGGGAAAACATGAAGAGTGCTAATAGAGTAAGCAGAGGGCCAGGGGTGGGTGGGTGGGTCGATTCCAACCAAAGTTAGGCAAAACTGACAACTATGAATAATTAACTCATGCGTATATAATACGCACGAGGGCTAATGAATATTAATGAAGTATGAATAGTTCATTATCCCTCCTGCATACTCATTAGCATTTAGTTATGGGAAAGTCACCCCAGACTGCGCCTCACTATCGCCGAGGAATTCGCTGGCTTATCCCCACAACCAAAATAAATCCCCAACCTCACCCATCCTTAATGAAAATCACCCTAATTACCAACCCTCACTAATATGCGAGCACGACTATAAAAGATGCCAACACATTTAAAATTATTTCTACAGAGCTAACTGGACAGGACACCCCCAAACGAATTAGTGAAAACCGAAATAGCACATTCAAGCTGAAGAAGACATTCCAGTAAATATTCACTAAAGTTATCTCTAACAAAAACAAGCAAACCAAACTGTAACAACGCTCAAGTTTGAGAAAATCAGACATAGTCAAGCTTTACACCTTGAAACATGCATTCAGCGTATACATTCACACCATATCAGAAAGAAAGTAAGCCTAATGTTTAGAAAGCAAAGGTAAAACCTTGCAGGTCGTTATACTGCTTGTAAACTTTTGTTAAAGCCACCTCCAACGAAGACATGGTATCCGCTGCTCCACCAAGGCCAAGAACCTGATTCAACTTAATGTAATGACGTGCTGTCGACGAGGACTTCCATCCCACGTGATCCATGATCGTATCAAGCTTCGCCCCGGAAATAGCCAACGAAATTGCACAACCACTCCTTAGACCATGTAAGGTAACGTTCCGATTAACAAAAGCTGGAATCCGGCGAACATACGTCGAGAGCCGTGCCTGAGCGGTAGCCGACTCAAAAGGTGCCGGCAAAATTTCACCAGATGGGTTGAGGGGTCTAAACAAATATCCTTGTCGGATAGAAATTTTTAACAGGTCGCATACAGCAATGTAAACTTCCACTGCGGTAACTGGGCAAATAGTAGAATCTGGATGACGCTTGAGGGCAAAAACGTTCGAGGTTCCGTCTCGGAGGGACTTAGTTAATGTATGGTTAAAGAGTAGAGCCTTCTTTTCCGGGAAATAAAGAATCCCCTTTGTTTTCACTCGACCAAGATCTCCAGCTCTGTCACCACTAAAAAATTGTACCTTAAAAAAGGCCTGATCCCTTGCCAAAACAAATAACTGCACCGAAGAGCGAACATGTGAGTTCAAGCGCTCGGTTATTTCTGACGATAAAAGCACCAAATCCTGCAAAAAAAAAGGTTCAGCCTGTTTCTGCACGACTCTTGCACCGAGCTGTTCCTCCCTGACGGCTGATAAATAGGACTTAACCAATGGTGAAGCTGCAGGGTTGGCAATCCCCGGAAAAAGACTATCTGTTGCTGATCTCCCATACTTATTAAACATAGCCCTCAGTTTTCCAATAATCGAGTCAACGGAGCCATATGCTAAACGCTTAGGGCAAACACAAGAAGAAACCCTGTTCTCGCCAAAGAACGGGCAAGCAACCATGTGTACCACTGTTTTGCCAAAATTATCTTTCCAGATCAAAAAGTCTACTACGTCGTCTGGTATAGCCGCACAAATGTCCCTCTTAGAGGTGGTTTCCAGGAACTGCAAAAACTCCATCTCTAAAGCTCTTCTCTGTTTTTGATAAGGAGTAGCCTGCTGCTTAGCAACCAAAACTTTCTTCCGCTCCCTTATAGAACACAAATCGACAGGGGCCTTGAGGCTCTTCAAAGCTTTATATGATCTCGTCTGACGCTGGTAACCACATCTCTGGCAATAACGGAAATCAAAGTCGTTGGGCTTGGAACAAGCCGGACATGACACCGATGGCTGAAAAAGTCTGGGCACCAACGGCAAAGACTGAAAGAAAAAAAAAAAAAAAAGAGAAAATAGTTCCTCCTGTTAAGTTGTTACGACATGCTCTTTCCCATCCTAAATGCCCAGAGGCTATATGGAGAGGATCCAGGTCTAAATCCGTCCTTCGACGGAAGAAGAAGCGCATCCAGTGATCCCTTCTCGGCCACCAAAACATTGTTGCTGGACACCGCATTTAACAACGGCCACCACCCGGGTAATGGGGACATCAATGGTACCACCACCGTAACAACCGCATCTACCGAT
Source organism: Montipora capitata (assembly GCA_949126865.1). Classification (NCBI taxonomy): domain Eukaryota; kingdom Metazoa; phylum Cnidaria; class Anthozoa; order Scleractinia; family Acroporidae; genus Montipora; species Montipora capitata. The sequence goes on along the minus strand of OX421449.1, from coordinate 5,922,330 downwards.
ATGAGGAAACGCAAAAGAGGACCAATCAATGCAAATGGCGGGAAAACGTAGGCGTTGACGCGGTCACCATCACACACAGAGAGGTCTTGGTTAAAAACATTAACACCCGATGATCCTGGCGTAGGGTAGGGCGTAAAGTGCTTTAACGGGTTTCCACTCCAGTCACGTTGAACGTTGGAATCCAACGACATCAAATCAAGATCATGACCATTAATTCCACCAAAACTACGCTGGACGATTTCCCAAGACCTCGGAGAAAGCATGGCATCGGAGCGAGACAATCTTCTGGAAAACCAATCTGCCTCGTTCAAGTGAGAAGGAACAAAAGACATTTCTAGGGACATGTTCCTATCCACCAAGAACTGGAAAATCAATTGCGAGATCTGAGTTAACTTCCTAGAGCGTGGCCCACGGCCGGACCAAGCGTGGAGAACAACCATGCTGTCTACCTGAGCATCAATCCTGCAATCAGAAACGCTTTCAGGAAGTGACTGTAATCCCTTGAGGACGGCCAACATCTCCTTCACATTAATATGCTCATTTCGAACAGTTTCTTCCCAGTAGTCACCAACAGAAATTGTCCCGGAAGGAAGGTGAATTCCAACTCCCCAACGGAAGGACGAAGAATCTGACGTCAAGGAGATAGCTACGTGCCGTTCACTCCTCCACCGAATCGCCTTTTCCCAACTATCAAGGAACCTCCAAAACATAATTTCCTCTCTCAGATTCGGAGAGAAATTCACCTCACCACCTCCGGAAGCCTGCGAGATTGACGCCGCCATTTCTCTGATGTAAAATTTAGTCGCTGGGAAAGCCAAGGAGAATGAATTGCACTTCCCCATTAGCCTCTGCAAAGACTTCAAGTGGATAGTAGATTCACGCAAAAGTATCTGCTCGCGTAGCTGAGCAAACTTCATCTTCTTATCTTCAGGAATGCAAAAGGCCTGGGCTACAGAATCCACTATCATGCCTAAATAACAAATCCTAGTTACAGGCCCAAGAATACATTTGGAGAGGCCCAAAAAATAACCGAGGTTTACAAGAACCGAACAGACTATATACAAAGCCGCCACCGCAGATTGATAGCTGTATTCCGACGTCCTCTCCGACAATGGGCGTGACCAAAACCCCTTCACAGCAAACAGTTCCCCATTCAAACGGTCATCAATATACAGAGAACATGCGACCCCCAAACCCCTGAAAAAATTTGTCGGACCCAAACCCACAGTCTGGTAAACAAACGGAGAATTTTTCCAACCAAAAGGAAGCGTAACTCCAACGAGCCACCACCCCAGCCACTCAATACCAAAAAACTGCTGAGAACTAGTAGAAAGCAAAATATGGTCATAACCAGACTTGTCATCAATCTTACTCATGTAGGAGTTGGGATACACGAAGCGAGGCACCCCAACCAGCGTTTCCAGTGAAAAGGGAGTGTCTGCCATCCACAAATTTAAAAACCGGGCATCAATGCATAACCTTGGCTTTTGCGGTTCAATCGTCATAGGAAGGACGAGATGGGGCGGCGGCACTTCAGCCACTTTACCCCAAACACGGATCGCCCCTGTTTCAATACGCTGTAAAATTGTTTCCGTAACAAACTTCGAAAACTGTTTGCAGGAGTAGTGATTCTTGAAAATCATAGTAGGGGGTTCCGCACTCTCATACTTTATGCCCATAAAAGCTCCCTTAAAGGGTTTCATGAACTTCTTGACATCCACCCCATGCTCCAACCATTCCAAGACATCCTTCGCAGGTTCGTACCCGGCCAAAATTTTTTCCCAGAGTTCAATTCGAGTACGAAGTTGACCCGAACGAAAGGAGTCCGGATCACGAAACAACAGATCCCGTAAGATGGGAGTTTCCCCCGCAACAATGCCTTGAACATGGGTTAAACAAGCGTCTTCTGAAGTCATTTTCTCCGAACTCGGATTACCCACCCAAGACAACCATCGGATTTTGCCATGCTTGCTTCTTTCCTCCGCCTCTTACGGCATAAAGGTCATCGTATCTCCCTTGAGACGTTTTGACTTAGGCTAGAACCAAAACACCAAAAAAAAAAAAAAAAGAATCAAAAGGACGTACTTAAATGGAGACTGCAAATCCGAGTTCGGAGGAAATGACCACCGTAGCCCGAATAATCGGACTCAAGGGCATGCCTAAAGGCAAAACGCTTGTGGGGTCATTCTCCCAGACTCGAGACCACAGACTAAAGGAAAAAAATAAAACATCACATATTTAATAGTGTCTTTACACTTTATTATTGTCAATACAAATATCAAGACAATCCCGATTTCCATTCCAGAACAGGAAAACTTCCAATGATTTCGCAATCTTAACGTTTATCTGGGCAAGAGCGCGAAATATGACCCGCCTTTCCACACACCCAGCACTTTCTCGCCGACGGCGGCCTGGGGCTGTAATTGGAGCCACGCCTTTGGTATGGAGCTGGAGGCCTACGCGTCCGTCCAGTGAACGAAGGTTGACTTACTGCCGCGTGCGGCTTAGTTGCCTTGGAAATAACCTTTGCCACCTCGGCCTCATCCTTAGACGCCACCAACTTTATTAACACCTGTTGAAGGCACGGGTTGCCTAATAAAGGACGGCACTGCCTCAGCACTACTTTAAATCGTAAAGCTCTTTCATCCTTTCTTTCCTTGGTGACATTAACCACTTCATCCAGGGCGGCGATCGCCGCATATGGATCAAAAAGAGCAGCTGGGCGCGAGATCACCATTTGGAGAGTAGACAGCGCGCCCTCGATTGCCGATGAATCGATTTTCTTCTTCCACTCATCCAACTCCTTCTTGAGTGAACTGACCGTTGTGTTCGGAACCTCACAAAAGGAGAAAACGCCATATAACTCCTTGATATCCTTAAGCCAGTCCCTACTTTACACTGAGACTGTATCCTTCGAAATCACATATCCTCTTCCTTTAAATTTATTATTTCATACCCTGATGCAATTCCAAATTCCAACATAAAATTACAACGAACCTTCGCATCAGTTCTCACAACCCGTAAAAATAAAGCACACGGCCACCAAGTGACCTAGCGAAATAACCTCCTCTCCTCCACGAGGCCTGGTTGAAATGGATCTAACGCCTTCTATTTCCGCGAACAGACCAGACGCCCTGTTCATCGGTCCTCGACCGTTTTCTTTTGTTTTTTTTTTTTTTTTTTTATTACTTTCTATCGCGCCACCTCGTGGCTCAGAGCATACCCACTGCTCAAATGGTCCTCGACCATTTTCTTCCCTTTTTCTTTTTTTTTTTTTTTTTTTTTTTTTTCCATGCCACCTCGTGGCTCAAAGCAGACACACTGCTCAATCGGTCCTCGACCATTTTCCTTCCTTTTTTTTTTTTTTTTTTCACGCCACCTCGTGGCTCAGAGCAAACACGCTGCCCAATCGGTCCTCGACCGTTTTTCCCTTTATTACGCCACCTCGTGGCTCAGAGCAGACATGCTGCACAATCGCTCCTAACCATTTTTTTTTAATAATTCTCCATTATTATTCCCTTTGACGCCACCTCGTGGCTCAGAACAGAAACAAACCCTGGCCGAGGCCACACGCCCCGCGCCCTTCCCAAGGGACAAGTAAGAAAAAAGGGTGTCAATGGCATAGCTAATTTTTCCCGTCCCGAACAAAAAATAAGAAACAGCTCCCAAATATTGCAAACCCTAATTCATAAGAATAAACGAGAGCAACAGCAGAAAAAACACAATATAAAACAACAACCTATCCCCCAACATTTGAGGAACCGAACCGCGGCGAGTCCAAAGGAATAAGTTAACAATCACGTGCTCGAAGCACGAAAATTAAGACCGGCTCCCGAGAAACCGGAAGGAAACATAAACAAGGAAATGCAACGTGATGCAACCAAAAAAAAAAAAAAAAAAAAAATACCGACGAACCCCAGCTATAAAGTACGAAGCTAAAAGGAAAACATTGCAGCGGACATATACCTCAAGGCTCACCGCCGAATTATCCGGCACATTCGTCCCCGCGGCGTTTCCCAGTGAAGAACTCTGGAGCACATTTTCGCCGCTCGCAGTTGTTCCCGATGTTGTCCCGGCACCAGCCTGAGATAAAGACGAAGACGGCGGAGTGGTTTGCTGAACAGAACCTTGAAGGGGTTGCAAAACTCGCTGAGCGCTCGACGGGACGTTCACGTCAGACGGACGCTCCGGTTCGGTCATCTTGACACGGTTCCAACCAAAGTTAGGCAAAACTGACAACTATGAATAATTAACTCATGCTTATATAATACGCACGAGGGCTAATGAATATTAATGAAGTATGAATAGCTCTGGAGCTTGAACCTGTTCTTGTTCGCCTGAACCTGGTCTGGTAAGGCTTGAGGGCCAGCAACCTGCTGTTGTATTAATTCCACCGGAACGACCGGCCTAGGCTGTTGTTCATTCGCCGTTCTAGTAAGTCCGGTGGGTATCACAAAAGGCAACGAGACCACCCGAGTTCACGGCCTCAATTTGAGTGACAGGGTGTGGCACAAAACATTCCGTTATATACTAAATTATTACAATCCCAAGGGAGTTAATTACCAATGCAAATCTGAGTTTGCATAGATCCAACATGTTGAAAATTATGGGGTGGCCAAACCATATAAAACATCCTGTCTACATGCTTGATCAAACATAAGACTCACATGGTTGTGGGTAAGGTATCTTTGATAATGAATGGATTTTGAATCACAATGCGCATGCGCACTTGAAACATGTTGGTTGAGCCTGACCAAACGAAAAATTCACACATCCAACACGAGAACAAAAGAAATGTTGGAAGATTTTAAATCGAATGTTTGATGCTGTATGAAACATGTTCCAACATCATCTAACATGTTGAATGGTCATCAAACATAATGACCAAACGCTAAAATGTTAGCTCACCCAAAGGTTTGACATTTATCGTTAGGCAGGGCCTTTAAACTTCATTGATTTGCGACATACATAAACATTAGCTTAATCAATACGAACTACCCTGTTTCCGACAGGCCAAGACGATATGAGGTAAGAGAGTGAATCCCTGTATCCCCATAACAATTATATGATGTTCAGTGATTCTGAGCTGTTCCAAAGCACTGCACTGCACCGCACCGCACCACAGCGCACCGCACCGCACCGCACCGCACCGCACCGCACCGCACCGCACCGCGCCACTTTAGCTAAAACTGTCGTCCAAAAAGATGGTATTGGAACAGCAAGTTTGTTCACGGAGTCCCTCAGTGAATAATTAGTAACATCAGATCGATCGATAAATACATCGCTTCAATACTCGGGTGTGAGACCATTTAAGGATTTAAAGATCACAGTGGTTTTCTGCTGCCTACCCAACTTCCTTAACTCAAGGATATACTAAGAAGCAGCAGGAAAAACGATCTTTAGTAGAAAGTTGATTTTTATTCTGATCAACAATAACAAATTTGGTTTTTGCCCTTGGTCAAAGCTATCTTCTAAGGGCAAATTGGGTGCTTTGTTTTCGAGTTTTGATTGCTTCGTTTTTGAGGTGGGATTCCGCTTCGTTTTCGACTTAGGGTGCTTATTCCGATTTCGACTTTTTGGGTTCTTCGTGCTCAGTGTTCTTCGATTTCGAGTGCTTGGTTTTCGATACTTCCCAGTGACGTAAAGCTCTGAGAGAAGAATAAATAAGCGTGCGTGCATGTTTACTGGCAGTAAGGCTCATATCTAAATCGTCGGGTACTCTTAATACCGGAGACTTTTTTCCTTTTATCTTTACGGGGCGTAATTTGATTTTCCGTTTATTTGTGATAATGCTGGAGTCAAAGCAACGTGATAACACAGAGCTGATAATAGAATGATTTCCGCTATATATTCAAAACTGCAACTAAACAAATCACTTTCCGTGCCTTCGCCAAGTAATCACGATTCTTCCAAACTGCTATCTTCTTGTTCTGCTGTAATCTCTGTATTGTTTAAACGCAGTCTTTTAAATTATTTGCAAAAGGTAAGTTAAGTGCTCCATAGGAGCAATCAATTCTATCCGAACATTGCTACTTTAAAACAAGGCATTTATGGTCAGATTGTTAATCGAGATCAGGTTGGCTCCAAAGATGCTCTTCTGCTTGCTAAGCTTATCAAAAAAAAATTCTTGTCACTATATCTTAAAACTCGATTTAAAAATAAAAAATGCGTGCGTTTTGCTTTTGACACCATTGCATCTTGTTATAGTTTTTTTTAAGTTTAATTCATGCTAAATGCTTTAGATATGTTTTACACTGTGACAAAGGAACGGAAACTAAGTGTATGGTTCTAATAGATTGAGGCAAAGAAACTAATTTGTGAGGCAAGGATCATTCCAAGAAAAAATAGTATTTCCGTTTTGTTATTTATGTTTCTTTTTTTTTTCCCCTGTTTTTTTAATCAGACTGCAGATTTCGTTCTTTGGCCACGCTCTAATTACTATGCTGTGTCTTTCTGAGTGACTCAGGGAAAAAGGTCAGTAATTTTCAAGTTCATCCTAATGATTGTAAATACTTTAATACTTCGAGAGTATTGAAACTAGGACTGTGTGCTTGACAATACCGGTCGCCAACGGCTGTGATAAAACTTCAGGATGAATAAACAATATCCTAGGCCTGCAGGTTTTACCGTAGCGCCCGTTTGAATTGAACAAAAGTTTCAGGCGCGTTACAATTAAATTGCTACTATGATCAAAAAATCATTTCCTTTTTTCTTCAGATTTTCAGTTTGTTTGCTTAGCACCTCACTGGCACCTTACTTTGAGTATAAATTTTGGATTTTACAGTCCGCCAATACTCACATTCAAAACTGACCGATGGGAGTTCAGAGGGTTGGATCTAGGGAAAGTGACATCATTTACTCACCAGCTTAAAATGCAGTTCATTTTATATGCAAAACACAAGTTTAAAAGTCTGAGAGCCCGAAACTCCCGTGATGCATATTAATTAAGCGTCGTACACAACCATTGCATTCTTAAACTCATGAGTCTCTGACGTTTTTTTCTCCTCGATCCAGCTGTCTCAAATATTTCAAAGCTGGTAATGGCGGACCATTAAATAGGAAAATTCTAGTTAAAATAAACAGGCGTCTTTTGGAAATCAAAGCTTAAAACGTGGGTCACATAACATAGTCTTGAAGTCCAAAGAAAAAGGAGAATTGATTTTTTGGTTATAGTAGCACTTAAAGTATATCTAAATTTTCATCTGTGAAGAAGAAAATCGTTGATCGATATTAGCTTCAGTCCTGCTTCTTGGTAAACATCCATCGATACATGAATATTTAATTGTCGTTATTATATTCTCGTGGCAGTTCACTGTCCCGCCTTGTCGATACCACTCATACATTTGGTAGCAAAATCTTTCTTTCCGCTCTCTTCAATTACCTTACTGAGTCCTCTGTTGGACAAGCTAGAGGATATGTATTCTATATACAAGGCTAAAAAGGTTATAAAATGGTTAAAGATTAAAATGTTTGAACCAAACGTTTTCGGCTGTTGGCCATCATCAGGGTTAAACAATGATGATGACCGGCCGCACGTAAATATATATCTTATGTAATTCCCGATAGGAAAAGTTTGGAGACATAGGAAATAACTTGTTTGTTCAAACTGGGGTGGAATTGTTGGATCATTAGCCCCTCGACGAATCTGCGCTTGTGGAATGTTTGTGCTGAGGAGAGAACACGCCAAGTGAAAGAATGTGACGGGTTTTCCCGCAGGTGTTTTACAGGTTCAGAGGTGTGAACAGGATTTGAATGCTCCGCAATTCGTACTGGTAAGTTTATCATATATGTACGTGCGGCCGTTCATCATTTTTTAACCCTGATGATGGCAAACAGCCGAAAACGTTTGGTTCAAACATTTTAATTTTTAACCATTTTATAATCTTTTTAGCCTTGTATATAGAATATATTATTACTAAGCGAACATTATAGAGGATATGTGTTATTCACAAGCAAGGTATCCACAAATACCTGACTATAACATGAATAAGTTTAGTCCATATCATGCATGAGTCAACAGTGTATTTTGGAATGCTCAGATGTTCAGTTTGTAGAAGCGATTTTAGGTCATTTTTTTAGGGGAACGGGTGTCTGCAGTGCCTAATAGACCTCAATGCCCCCGCCCCTTCCCCGTCAAAAAGGCTTCGAACATTAAGTATCATGTCAATGTCTTACCCAAACGCAATGCAATTCCTTTTTCTACATGTGATGAACTTATAATGTTTCACAGTTTGTAATCTTAGCACTCCAATACCTGACAAATAAATTCTCTAATTTGCTCAACGAACCGCTGATCCTTGGCGTGCATTTATAATTTATTGTGAACACACAGTCAACTATGACCAAATAAATGAGACATTTTATGACGAGTCCTCTGCCTGAAGCTTTTCTTTGCTAAAGTTGTCATTGTGCTGGGTTTTTAGTGATAAGTGACGTTTAGGCCTCTGTGATTAAATGTAACGCGTTTTGTCATATAGCAATTGGTAAGTCAGCTGCAAAACAAGGTGGCATGAATGCGTAAAGATTCAAGAAGCAATCTTTCAGAAGGAATATTTAAAACTCTTGCTCTTTCCAAAGCGTTATTTCACTATTGTGCCAGCATTTTAGCTCACTAGGTTTTCATTGGCAACGCGATACTGAATTTTGCAACTACCGCACTTGATATTTTTTATTTGATTGTATTTGTTTGGTGATTAAGCAAGTAAAGCAGAACTGTTTTGCTCAGTTGTTGACTTCTGAAAAAAAGGAGGGCGCGATTTGGAGTTATTGGTAAGCTGCAGTCATCCAAAACCTCTTATTACTTTATGCTTCTCGCTCTGTTACTTAAACTCAAAGAGCGCATTGCCAAGGTGCACCAATGTTTGCTGGGAATAAGTCAAGAAAATGAGATCAAGTTTTTTGTCATATTTTGGCCACAATTTGCTAACAAAACAAATGAATTATTTTATCTAGAATTGTAATATATTATCAACAGAGAAGAGGGCAAACCCGCCGTGTCAACCCGTTGATACCACCCCTTAACTAACCACCGTGGGAGGGGATAGGGCGGGGAATATGTTTTCGTCTCGAAGCTAAAAAGCAGATTAAACATCAAGCGTCTTTATCTTTCTTTCCTTCCACCTTCATCCTTGATTAGATATTGGATCATCTCATCGAAAAAGTTTTAATTGTCATTTAGTTATTGAAGAATGGTAGATGGAAAGTTGGAGGCTGTAGAGCAGCGAATGCTAGAGCTTGCCATTGCGATTAGTGTAGAAGACAGGTATCGTGAAGGAAGGGCTCATTTTCATCTCGGCGGTGCTTATTTCAACCTACCTGATTATCAACAGGCCATAAAAAATTATGCACAAGCATTACATATTTTCATAGACATAGGCTGCAGGGAGGAGGAAGGATCAGCCTATGGAAATTTGGGAATTGCGTATTTTATGCGAGGTAATTTTAAACAAGCCATTGAGTACTACAAAAAACATCTTAGTATTGCTAAAGAAGTAGGTCATAGGGCTGGAGAGGGATCAGCCTATGGAAATCTGGGAAATGCGTATCTTACTCTAGGTAATTCTAAACAAGCCATTGAGTACTACGAAAAATGTCTTAGTATTGCTAAAGAAGTAGGGGATAGGGCTGGGGAGGGATCAGCCTATGGAGGTCTGGGAAATGCCTATAGCAATCTTGGTAATTTTAAACAAGCCATTGAGTACCACGAAAAACATCTTAGTATTGCTAAAGAAGTAGGGGATAGGGCTGGGGAGGGATCAGCCAATGGAAATCTGGGAAATGCGTATCGTAGTCTAGGAAATTTTGAACAAGCCATTGAGCACTACGAGAAAGACCTTGGTATTGCTAAAGAAGTAGGGGATAGGGCTGGGGAGGGATTAACCTATGGAAATCTGGGAAAGACCTATCTTAGTCTAAGTAATTTTAAACAAGCCATTGAGTACTTCAAAAAAAATCTTAGTATTGCTAAAGAAGTAGGCAACAGGACTGGGGAGAGATCAGCCTATGGAAATCTGGGATATGCCTATCGCAATCTAGGTAATTTTAAACAAGCCATTGCGTACTACGAAAAAGATCTTAGTATTGCTAAAGAAGTAGGGGATAGGGCTCGGGAGGGATCAGCCTATGTATATCTGGGAAATGCCTATCTTAGTCTAGGTAATTTTAAACAAGCCATTGAGTGCTACGAAAGAGGTCTCAGTATTGCCAAAGAAGTGGGGAATAGGAAAGGGGAGGGATCAGCCTATGGAAATCTGGGAAATGCCTATCTTAGTCTAGGTAATTTTAAACAAGCCATTGAGTACTACGAAAAACATCTTAGTATTGCTAAAGAAGTAGGTAATAGGGCTGGGGAGGGATCAGCCTATGGAAATCTGGGAAATGCTTATCGCAATCTAGGTAATGTTAAACAAGCCATTGAGTACTTCGAAAAATGTCTTCGTATTGCGAATGAAGTAAGGGATAGGGCTGGGGAGGGATTAGCCTATGGAAATCTGGGAAATGCCTATTCCGATCTAGGTAATTTTAAACAAGCCATTGAGTACTACGAAAAACATCTTAGTATTGCTAAAGAAATAGGGGATAGAGCTGGGGAGGGATCAGCCAATGGAGGTCTGGGAATTGCTTATGGCAATCTAGGTAATTTTAAAAAAGCCATTGAGCACTACGAAGAACGTCTAAGTATTGCTAAAGAAGTAGGGGATAGGGCTGGGGAGGGAAGAGGCTATGGAAATCTGGGAAATGCCTATCACAAGCTAGGTAATCTAAAACAAGCCATTGAGCACTACGAAAAGCATCTTAGTATTGCTAAAGAAGTAGGAGATAGGGCTGGGGAGGGAAGAGGCTATGGAAATCTGGGAAATGCCTATCACAAGCTAGGTAATCTAAAACAAGCCATTGAGCACTACGAAAAGCATCTTAGTATTGCTAAAGAAGTAGGGGATAGGGCTGGGGAGGGAAGAGGCTATGGAAATCTGGGAAATGCCTATCACAAGCTAGGTAATCTAAAACAAGCCATTGAGCACTACGAAAAGCATCTTAGTATTGCTAAAGAAGTAGGAGATAGGGCTGGGGAGGGATCAGCGTATTTAGATATAGGAAATGCCTGTACCATGATAGGTCTTATTAAGGAAGGCTTGTATTACCATGAACGCAGTCTTAGTATTTTTAAGGAAATTGGAGACTAAGACAGGGAATCGCGTGGTATTCGCAAGGTCATGATCATGAATTGTTGGGTTCCTTGAGTAATGCACTCGGTTGTTATCGTTCAAGTATCAAGCATTTTGATGAAACAAGGCATAGTCTGAAGTCAGAAGATGAATGGAAAATAAGTTTTCGTGATTCTTATCACGTGTCATACACTGCTCTGTGGAGGACACTTTTGAAGAATGGAGAGATTGCAGAAGCTTTGTATGCTGCTGAGAAAGGTCGAGCACAGGCTTTGGTGGATATTTTGCAAGATCAATACGGTATTGACTCTCAGTCATTTTCTGCACTTGCTCCGAATCAAACTCTTACAGCTGCATTAGAGCTTTTACCTTCACAAGCCGTTTTTGTGGCACTTGACGAGAACAAGATCACGTTTTGGGTGCTAAGAAAAGACAGCAAGATCAGCTTTCGACAAAACGAAATCGCAAATGGAAGTGCTGATTTGTTGATGGAAACTATTTTGAAAGGGATCGGTGCAGGGGATAATGTCACATGCGAGAATCGTTCTTTGGATCCACTACGCAATGACCTGTCTTGGAGCAAAAGATGTATCAGTGAGAAAGCAGTTCTACCATCTTCATCCTCCGTTGACTCTTTACAACCGTTGTATGATGTCTTACTCGGGCCAATTGCAGACTTGCTCCAAGGAAATGAGTTAATCGTTGTTCCCGATGGACCATTTTGCTTGGCTCCATATTCTGCATTGAGTGAGTCTATTAGGATCCGCACCATTCCCTCGTTGACCGCTTTTAATGTGATCGTTGGTGCCCCTGAAGACTTCCACAGTAAGACTGGAGCACTGCTTGTAGGTGATCCGTGGTTGAAGGAAGTTACTAACGGGAAAGGCGAGCCCATTTTTGAACAGCTACCGTGCGCAAAACAAGAAGTAGAGATGATTGGAAAACTTCTGCAGACAACACCGCTGACTGGAAAAAGTGCCACGAAAGCTGAGGTGCTGAAAAGTATGAAATCAGTTGCTTTAGTTCACATTGCAGCACATGGCTGCCCCAAAACGGGAGAAATTGCTTTAGCCCCAAATACCGAACGCAAATCGCCAATCCTCAAACGGGAAGACTACATTTTGAAAATGTCGGATGTTCAGAAAATTTCTCTTCGAGCAAGACTAGTTGTGCTGAGTTGTTGTCACAGTGGCCGGGGAGAAGTTAAGTCTGAAGGAGTGGTGGGGATTGCAAGGGCTTTCCTGTGTGCTGGAGCTCGGTCTGTTTTGGTGTCACTCTGGGCAATTGATGACGAGGTAACGTTGCTGTTCATGAGGAGCTTCTACCAGCACCTGGCAGATGGAAAAAGCGCAAGTGCAGCTCTTCAACAAGCAATGAAATCTTTGCGAGAGTCAAAGCAGTATTGCGCTCTAAAGTATTGGGCGCCATTTGTGATGGTTGGCGATGATGTCACGCTGGAATTCCCAGAAAAATGGTAAGTGAAGTTCGAGTTTAACTCAGAAAACAAGAATACTTTCAAATTGGAAAATTGACGATAGTAATCAAATAGGCCTAAGATGACATGATAACGAGCTACTACAGTAGACAAAAGTAGTTGGGAAGGTTATGTAAATGAACCGCACCAGAGCTGTATGTACTTCAACCCGCTTCTGTTAAAGCGCAAAAGAAACAGTTTCACCTTCTCTTATATAGACCCCTCCCCCCTATTCAATGTTGGAAGGTAACTCAACAAGTTCCCACTAAAACCATTCAGTTTTGCACAACATTGAATGAGAAGGGAGGGGAGAGAAGCAATGAAGACGTCAAAAGTGCTAACCTTCCCAACAGTTTTGTCTATGATTGTAACTTCGTAGTGTAATTAAACACTTCAAAGTTTCCTCTAACACACTTTTGTCACAAATGTAATTTCCACGTGCATGCACAGTAGCATATTTTATAAGAGCAAATGTCCACAAAAATCAAATATAGTCCGGTAAGACTTGAAAATTTAAATTCGCCCTACTTTTGCATATAAGTAGGCCTCAGTAAAAGTAACAACGCCATGCGTTTTCTTTCCTTAAATATTTCGGTATTTCCGAGAAAAACAACATTTTTGATTTCACGTCCTTGCATCAAGTTATCGAGTCCGAACCGGGCCGAAAATCGATCATTTTCATTCGATTCGCGTGTCGCATTTATTGAATGCAGAAAAGTTGTAATACAACCAACCTTTTGGTTAACTCTTCCTTGTCCAAAAAGGCACAATTACAGGAAAATTGGATTAATCTAATTATTTGGCGGTTAACAAAACTAGAGTGCCCTCAGACGTAGAGTTCGACGGTGGGTAAAAAGAATTGACATTTTGACCATGTGCCATATCTCGTTATTCCAAAAGATTTTAGATTCTAACTATATAAGGATAGGTCTTCCAATATATGTAAAGTTTAGTTTGGGCAAATGAATAAGCACTCGTCAAAAAATTATTCAAATCGTACAGAAAAATCAAAATCACGCCAACAGTCGAATGCGTGACCAAACATTACCCCCGTATTTCTCTTCATTTCGAAATATCTGCATTACTAAAGCACACTGCAACATAAATATGTTCACTTTATGATATCTTGACCGTCAAACAACGTTTCTCTCCAGTCATTTCTTCATTGGCGTTCCGCTAAGTTTGTAAGACGAGAACCTCCGTAACGGGCATCTGTTTGGTAGATTTAACCACAAAAAGCGATTTTGCGAAGTCCCTATGAAACCTGTACCTTGGTGGTTCACTGTATTGCTCGATAGAATCACTCAACCTGCTTTGAAGCAGAAACAGCCAGGGACAACGAATAAGCCACATGTTTGATCGCTCCGTCTTTCTAATTTGCATATTGAGCAGCATGGGGCAAAATTCTTTGCACTGGGTAGGGGTGGCGATTTTTGTAAGCTGAGCGTCTGCCAATAACATGCAACAAAAAACGCATTGGAATCTGAGTACTGTGGCTCTACGGAAAACGAAATTTAGAATTACTTTTTTTTTTTATATTTCATGCTATTGACCATGCGACAAAAATGTTGGTTTTTTGAGATTTAATTTTGTTTACTTTTCCTAGACGACACTAACTTAATTAACAAATACATAAAAACCATTACGTTTTGAATATTTTGACTAGAATAACGACAATCCTGTTAACAGTGTTTACAATAAAACAATTACCAGTTTTAGAAATCTCACAACTTTAATATTTTATTTCAATACTTTTTAAGCTCGGTAGATCAGTCTCGAAGATCGCATCATTTTGAATTCGGAAATCTTAAGTATTTTAACTCCACTTTCATGAATTTAACAAAAAAGCTAGGCTAGTTTTGAATGCGAAATAGTCGTATTCACGTCAGTGATTGTTTTGTGATAAACAAAATATAGTTCACCTTGCCGCTTATATGTATATGCTTACAAGTGATAAAGAAATCATTACCTAAATTTGAGAAAACATACCTTAAAAAACATCTGCAAGTTTCTCTCGTCCCTGACGGACACGCCATTGATCGACAAACGCCTCGTCTTTCCTAATGAACTCATCCATGGAACTTTTGAAAACACGTGTGTCAAATGCCCGGGCGTCGCCCCAGGGTACGCAAATGCCCAGCCCCCGAGCCGCGATAAAATTGCGAATGCCCCACCCCCGGACTGAGAACGTGAGCAAATACCCCGCGGTTGCCCGGGGGGAGGGGAGGTGGGCACTGCTGGAATTGACTTTAGACTGAGGATCTGGAAGACATCGGGAGAAGAGTCAGTCGCAGCTGGTATATTTCCGATTTTTTTAATTCAGGCTTTGCTGGTCAGTTTTTGATTTTGATTTCTCTGACGCTTTATTTAATTTTCTCCTTGCACAGTCTGTTCTCTTGACCAGTGACCAGTGAAAGTATTTGATTTTTTACCTGGTGAAGGGGCACTTCCTGTTCTGTGGTCCACTGAAATCCCCAATCTCACCCCTATGTGCGCTTGCCTCGGGCATAAATATGCAAATTACGCGTTGACAGTCAACAACACGGAGGACTATCAAATGTCATCAAAATGGAAACCCAAAAGTCAAATATTGAATAACACTTGAGCGGCTTACTGCTTACTAAATCATACAATACATACAATGACTACATATGCATTTGTGGACCAAAACGTATTCAGTTTATTGTTGTTTTTTTTTTAATGTTATGTGGCAAGTTGTCGAAAACGCCGCTGAATTAATATACAGGGAAAGAAACGGTTTGCAAAATTCATGATGTCACAAATCAAAGAGGTTAAGCATTTTTATTATATTTATACCTTTGTAACGCTGACTTTTCGAACCGAAGTAATATTAGTATGGAGATGGCGGATACAATGATAATATTCTCTTGGTCACGCAAAGGCAGCCCAAGCTCGGTATATGATTTATAGACTTTGTATGGGAAAATTAACTTTGAGCTTATAAATGCTCAAAAAAGCTGTAAATGCAGAAATAAACTTCGCTTACCTCTATACGTCCAGTTGTCCTCGTCTTTTCTGCGCAGTCGGAGGGCAAACTGTGTCCGTTTTAGACGGGTTTGTAGCTTTCGTATTTTTGCGATGTCGTCAGTTGTCATATCCCCTCATAAGCGGAAATGACAACTAAAGACAAGTTTATTTCCACATTTACAGTTTATTTGAGTATTTATAAGCTCAAAGTTAATTTTCCCATACAAAGTCTATAAATAGTATACCGAGCTCGCTACCGCGAGCTTGGGCTGCCTGTGGGTCACGCACTCCACACCGCTGGCGTGATTTTGTGTCTAGTGTAAGCGATTTTTGAATCCTTTTTTTGACAACTGCCAATCATTTTCCCAAACTAAATTTTACATATTTTGAAAGACCTTCCCTTCCTTAATTAAAATCCTTAATCTCATGAAATTCGGTGATATGGCACATGGTCAAAATAACAGTTCTTCCCACCGACCGACGAAGTTAACATTTGGAGAACACTTTGGTTTTGTTTACCACAAAATAATTAAATTAATCCAATATTCTTTAAATTGTAGGTTTTGGACAAGGAAAAGTTATGCAATAAGTTGGTTGTATTACAATTTTTCTGCGTTCGATAGTTACGACATGCGAATCGAATGGAAATGGTCAATTTTCAACCCAGTTGGGACTCGCTAAACTGTGTCTGGAGGTTAAATCGAAAATGTTGTTTTTCTCGGCAAGACAAACCTATTCCGAGGAAAAAAACACAGGCTGCTTGTATCCTTGCTAGGGGCTAGCTATATGCAAAAGGGGAGCGAAATTGAGTTTTCAAGCCTTACCGAAGAAATTTGATTTTGTTTGATTCTTGTGGGAATTTGCTCTTAAAGGATACACTTTACATCGTTGGAAAACTGTTTTCGTTCAGCCTTTTCTGGGTTTTTGTTAGGTGGTGAAGATGGCTCATTTTATCACCGCGTGATGTCTCTTTTGGTGTTTCCGTTCTCCCATAGATCTCTAAACGTCATCTGTTATAAGGAATTCGAAGACAACATCGTCCTGCACGTAGTCATTCACATCGGCGCATTGTGTATGCTCGAAAGAACCAGCTATACTTAGAGCTGTTTTTATTTATTTATTTTTGTTTTTCCAGAATCGATGTCGAAGATCCTAGAAGATTACCTAGCACAGCCTGACGCTTCAGTGATTGCCGAACTTGTAAAAAAAGTAGAACGGGTTAACAATCATGCATGGTTATGCCAGTAGAACAAGCTCCAAAGGTTTAGTAGAAGTTTACTGCGTTAACTAAACCAACAGACTGAGATTATTGTAAGTGAAATTATGACAGAAAGCTTAGATCTTTAGTAAAATGCTAGTTTTACCCGTTATTTTGATATTTCGTTTCTAATATAATTTCAACAGTCAGTGTTGCTCCAATGGCGATCAAAATCACAGTGCTATAGTTGAGTTGCTAAAAGTGATGTTTTATTTAGTTCTTTGAAACTGTTTTTGCTGATGACTCTTAACGTCAGACTTTTACCGTGATAAGGAAAAGAGACGTGACATTTGCAACATTCAAAGATCACAAAATAGAAGGGAAACGACGGGTGAAATGTTTTTCCTGTTCTTCTGCATAACAAATGAATGAAATCATCAGCAATAGAGAAGAGGTTTTTCTTTTCTTAATTTTTTTCCAAGTTCTTTATAGGAATTTCACCCTTGGGCCGGGTTATCGGTGGTGTTTTTAAGCAAAGTGAAAGAATGTGTTTGCATTCGAAAGTAGTTCAATTCCTGGAATAATAGTTGGGGAACTAACAAATCCGCTGCAAAGTTAGAAAAAATTATCTGGAGCAAATTCATAGCCAGCTTCACAACTGGAAAATGTTATGGTGGCTCTGAATCCGCTGCAGAGAATTTTTTATACCTTTGCAAAGAGTTTTATCTTAGCCTTCTAACCCACAAATGGGTTCACCGAGTTCGTTTCTGAGATATAAGCTTTTGAAGACAAAATATAGGGCATTTTTTTAGAAGGCTTTTTCGTTGCTATGATAAACTTTTACGTCACATTAATGAGCGCACCTTGTTAAGAAATGATTGGTGTTTCGTTTGGTATCATATCATTTGATGTTATGTGAAACAGTTGGGGTAGATTCAATCCTTCGAAATAGTACAGTTGGTTGAAAGTGTTGGTTTGAGCCTCAAGGGAACAAAAGGCTACAGGCAGCCTATAGTATGGGCTTTAATTTAGACAATTTCCGTCGCAAGGGTCAAACTGATAGTATTTGGATATCCGGGTCATGTAAAGCAACCGAATGTTTAACTTACGTTCTAAACTGAAACCCTGAGATCATCGAAAGCGAGACAAATTGCAGGAAACGTTGCCCAGTATAACAACCGTCAAGCGAATAGCTTTGCAGTGTGAGAACTCTTGTCGAAACAAAATTGAGAAACAAGTTGCTTGAAAAATTGCCGAGTGTAACAGCGCCTTTATGGTGAAATAACTAAGTAAACCATCTAACGCTGGATAAGACAACTCACTCTCCATTTGTTTATCATATAACTTTCTTAGAAATCATAAATATGCTCGGTTTTACAAAATGCATAAATATGTGTCTTCCAAACGCGATACAAAATAAGTTTGAGAACGTAGAGATCTGTAGATTAATGTTTAGTTTTTGCAAAATGTTACAAAAAAGCTTCGAAAACGAAAACACTCGGAAAAGCGATATTAAAACACGAGGCATTAAGCACCATGGAAAGGAAACAGTGTTAAAGTCGGTGATTAGATGTAATGATTGTGTGCATATCTACAGTTTGTAGGTATGGGCACCGATTTTAAAAGGGTTTCCTTTCAAGGGTCTTTCCTTTTCGATAGCTTTGGTGTGGATACTATCCAAAAGAGACGACAAAGCCGTCCACGAAAACAATGATTTCTTTTCGTCCTGGTGTAAACATAAAAACAAACAGTTGAGCCACAAAAAAAGTCTGGAAAAGTTAAGTAGTCAAAATGAAGTATGCTACAACAATAAAGGATTTTTTTGGGATGCCAATATGAGCGTCATTTCATTTTTTGCTTTGCTTTTTTCTTGTTTGCGGGTGGGGGGTTGGGAGGGGGATAACACCTTCAAAAGTACTTGTTGTAGATTGCAAGGGTACGTTTTTTCTACAATTAACCTTTTAAGTGGCCCCGGAATTAGGGAATTTACAAACGTGTACCCCTACTTCACATTTCAAGCATTAATGTGCGCATTAGTCTGACATGTTATGACTGAATACTTTTTATGATGGCAGCAAATTCCAAGAAAAAGATCATTAATCTTTTACTTGTCATGCTTTAAGCAAAACGTATTTAAGGTCGTGATAATTGCATACCTCTGCCAAATGAGCTCTTTGCAATCGTACTTTTCGTTTGAAGTGTATTACACACATCATAGGTCCAAGAATAGTAAACACGCTGATACCCGCCATCGCCACGAACGCTCTCTTTCCCGATGAGAGCGCTGTCGGCTTGGGAGCTGTCCAAAATGACGTTGTGGTCTGGAATGTGGAAAATAAGGGAAAACTCGTTTACACGTCATGGTTTCCTGTGCAACGAGGCGCTGTTAACAGTGAAAGCCCCACGGTGAACCATTTACGCCCCTCGCTCCGGCAATCAGCGCTTCGTTCAACGGGTATTAAAAGCCATAGCTATACAGATTACTTGGGAGTAACTGTATAGCCCTTTCCCTTCGGTGAATCCGTTCGGCGGCTTGGTCTCGGTGCCCAACCTTTGGTAAAGAATATATAGAGGGAAACGAAGAGGAACCAAAAACCACCTAAATCGCTCTAAAATCGACCTAGAAACTGTACCAGAGACAAAGAAACACAAGACTGAAGCGAGGTAAGCTATTTTTTTATTTTAAATATTAAATGTTTTTTTGAATTTTGAGAAAAACCATTTTCCCATACAAATCCTTATATTTCTAGTACAGTGCAAATACACATATATCGAGCTTGGGCTACCTGTGATTTGGCTAGAGACAAATGTCGCTGTCGTTTTTTCGCTACAATACAATTGTTGCTGTCGCTGTGTTTCGTTAACACTCGTGGTGTTCCTATTTTAATTTATATTTTGTATTTGGAATGTTCTTTTAGTGTCCACAATTAGCTTATATTTAGCAAAATACTCTGACACTTAAATGAATAAAGTTCATTCATTCATTCACATGCTTAATTTTTGGGTCATGTAATTTTGCTTAATTTAAAGAGTAAGCGTCCGTAAACACTACCTTCTTTTTAACAGAAGATCAATCACTTTACTTTCACCATTACTGAGAAAGCCAGAGATAGACTTTTGAACGGTTTTGGTGAACTTAGCGACCTTAACGGGCTTAGCCACAGATCCTCATTATCCCCGGAATCAGAGTCAGAGTGGATGCATTTCCTCTCGTTAAGTCAAGGTTCATTTTCACTCCCAGAGCTGGAAGACACCAACATGTGTTTTTCCGGAAAAGAAACAGTTAAGAGTACACCACTTCCAAGATTTGCTAACTAGTATAACTAGTTTGTAGAACAGTTTCTGCCGCGACCTTTGGCGCTCAATCTCTTCTCGGTCTCTAACCCACACGAAAATAAAATGGCTAACAGTTTGGCAGTTATTGTGGCAGAGTCACGCTTCCGGCATGCAAAAGCGAAAACAGATTAGTCCCGACCTTTTAAGGCCCGCCCGCCAGAAATGATAAGAAATTTGTAAAATTCCGGTTTTAAAACTCTGGCTTACACAATTCGTAAGGGTTTTTTTGGGGGGGGTGGGGGGGGGGGGGCTATAAGTGGAAACAAGCCACGGAAAAAGCCGCTGTTAAACATTGAAACTTTTTGCTGAAACTTATGTGCAACGGCGCTGCAAAACAAGTTTCAGCGGGCGTTCCAGCATCACTGCTCGAACCTCGTTCGGAACGTTGTAGCAGGTAAATGTTACGTTCTCGAGAAAAACGAAACCAAAGACGTGGGCTCACAAGAGTGCTTGCACAAAGAAACAAGAGGCCGGTTACACAGTGTTGCATGGTTTTTATACCGAGGTTATATGTATAGACGCCTGCATAACAATGGACTCTTTGAAGAGTGGGCGTCAGCGCAAGCGCAACGAAATACGCACTGTGACGTCATAACATCGAGTATGGTGAAAGAGAATAACCTGCCACTCGAACAAAGTTCTGCGTAGCTGGCTACGCGGTAAACAGAACCTAATAAAACCAGGAAAGCAAGAAATGCATAGAGAATTAGAGAGAAAGCAGAGAGAACTTGAACAAATAATAGAACATAAAACTAAAGGCGCAATCGTAAGATCGAAATGCAGATGGTATAAGGAGGGGGAAAGGAATACGAAATTTTTAAACCTTGAAGAAACACATTATAAAAATGGCGCAATTAGCCAACTAAAGGTCGATGATGACCAATTTGTCACGTCTGATAAAGACATCTTGAATGCCTGTGAATCCTTTTATAAACATATTTACAGCTCTAGTTTTCAACGTGGTGATTGCAAGGAAACTTAAGACATCTTTCCTAAGATGAATCAAAATATGCTAACTTCAGAGGACAAAGAAAAATGCGAAGGCCTCTTAACTAAGGAGGAATGTTTACAAGCTTTGAAAGACATGAACCTCAATAAAACGCAAGGCTCTGATGGGCTGCCTGTAGAATTCTACAAAGTGTTCTGGAGCGACATATCTGGCCATCTTTTAAATGCCCTTAATTAATGCCTATCATAAAGGACATCTAGCAGTAAGTAAAAAACGGAGAGTAGTAAAGTTACTACCCGAAAAAGATGCAGAGCCCTACTATGTTAAAAACTGGCGACCGATAACCCTTTTGAATTGTGACTAAAAAATAGTAGCAAAAGCTATTGCAATTCGTCTTAGAAATGTAATCCCCAAAATTATCAATAATGCCGATCAGACTGGCTTTCTTAAGGGCAGATTCATTGGCGAAAATATAAGATTAATTGAAGACATAATAAATCACACGGAGTCTAACAACGTCCCTGGCTCATTACTTTTTTTAGAATTTGAAAAAGCTTTTGACACAGTGGAATGGCCTTTTATTTGGAAAACACTAGACTCGATAAATTTCGGACCTTCCAGTACAAATTGGATCAGGCTTTGCTATCAGAATATAGAAAGTTGTGTTTTAAATGATGGGTGGACCAATAATTTCTTTGCAGTTGAAAGAGGAGTCAGAAAAGGCTGCCGCCTTTCCCCCTACTAGCGGAAAGAATTAGGACAAATAAAGATATGAAGGGAATTTTTATCAAAGGTAATAAAATTAAAATTAGTCGATATGCCGACGACACCACACTTATCCTTAAAGGCTCGGAAAAATCTCTTACGAGTGCTCTGCAT
The DNA here is from genome assembly GCA_949126865.1 of Montipora capitata. Classification (NCBI taxonomy): domain Eukaryota; kingdom Metazoa; phylum Cnidaria; class Anthozoa; order Scleractinia; family Acroporidae; genus Montipora; species Montipora capitata. The sequence continues at coordinate 5,900,341 of OX421449.1, read as the reverse complement.
GATTTGGAACTGTTTAGCACTATATCTGGCCTGAAACTCAATAACAAAACTACAGAGGGACTTTGGATCGGCTCTTATACTGGTTGTGATGATCAGCTCAGTCCCAAAAAGAATTTAAAATGGGTTAAAGATAAAACAAAGTCTTTGGTTGTTTGGATATCAACCAACCCAACAATAAGTATAAATGAAAACTATAAAGAAAAATTAGAAAAGATTCGGAGTTGTTTAAATTGCTGGGAATACCGGCGCCTAGCCCTCTTGGGAAAAATTGTGGTACTTAAAAGCCTAATCGCCTCACATCTTGTTTATATGCCCTCTCCCTTACCTACCAATCAACAGGTGTTGGATGAGATCAATAATATTTTCTATAAATTTCTTTGGGATGGTAAGGGAAACAAAATAAAGAGAAGCATTATGATTAGTGACTATGAAAATGGGGGGCTTAGGATGCTTGATCTAAACTCCTTCAATAAAGCTCTTAAGCTATCCTGGATGAGAAAGTATTTAAACGACAATAATAGTGGAAAATGGAAGCTGCTGTTTGACTTTCAATTAGATGACTACGGTGGAGTAGAGTTCTTCAGAGGCAACCTCGATAGGAAGGACGTTTCTAAATACATCAATGTGCCCGACCCTTTCATTGCTGAAATTGTGCAAATATGGACAGAAATGAGCTTTGAGGATACAGTAAAATCCATAGAACACCTTTTGTCCTTAACTTATGGCACAACTCTCTTGTAAAGGTTGGGAAGAAGCCAATTTATTATAAATCATGGTCCGCTAAGGGCGTTCAAAAGGTCAGGCACTTGATGAGAGACTGAATTTAAGGAGCGCTTTGATATCAAAACGAACTTTCTCACCTTTTATGGTGTTTTATCATCTATAAAAAAAACTTGCGAAATAAGGTTAAAACCCAGCCCCCTCCAAAAGGAAATTATGAACGCTTTATTGATGTCTTTCTAAGCGTTACCAAAACAAACAGAATGGTTTATCAAAAATGCGTTAACTCTCAACAGACTAGCCCCATTAAAACTCAAAACAAATGGCTTACTGACTGCCAAATTACCTGTTCTAATTTCGTTAACTAGAAAGTGATATACAAACTCCCCTTTAGTTGCACAAAAATATCGAAATTAATAATTTTTCAGTTTAAGCTTCTTCACAGACGTTTAGCAACAAAGGATTTCCTAAACAAAATGGGTATAAGATCAGATGATCTTTGTACTTTTTGTAGTGATGAGAGAGAATCTGTTTTCCACCTTTTTTGGTCTTGTAGGGTGACCAGTTTTTTCCGTAAAAACGTTCAAGATTGGCTAATTAAAATTCTCATATCATTGAAACCTAATAGCTCTTTATCATCGGCTGCAGTCCTTGGTCTAAACGCCAATTTCTTTTCTAACACCAAACAATATTTCTAATTCCTGGTTGCTAGATACTGTATTACATTTGGACCTGTAAGATGCGTGAAGCAAATCCTAAGATGGAGGGCTTTCCAAACTTTCTATCTACCTTTACCCCTACGGAAATTATCCCTAAACCCCCATAAATGGATTATATAACAAACTAGACAGAAGCCATGTGAGATCCTTCTTTTCTAAGTTTTTGATCTGACGAACTTAGGACTTAGGACTTAGAACTTTAGGAGCAAGGGTGGCACAGTCGGTTAGTGCGCGGCCTTGGTGCAGGAGGTCCCGAGTTCGATCCCCGGATCTCACATCCTTGTTTCGACTTCTTTCCTTTCAGTGTAGCCTAAGTAGCTCTAAATACCCTTAAAACAGAGCACTGATGGAGGGGGTTAGGGTTAGAGGGGGGTAAAATAAGCGCACCGTCGGCTTCCTGGGAGAATACTCTCTAGAGAGTAAAGGAACTCCCCACGTTAAATAAAGTGTATCTCTACCTTTACCTAACTTATCATTGATTCAAGCAATGTAGCAATGTAGTAATGTAGTAAATTTATAAAAATTAAAAAAAAGGTTTTTTCACAAAAAAAAAAAAAAAAAAAAAGAGCAGAACCTAATAAATGCAAGTTGAAGTATGCAATTTATTCAAGTAACAATAACTTTAAAATTAAACAAGCCTTACCTGTAAGGTGAAGTTTGATTGGAATTCTATCACTTCATTGATGCATAGAGAGATCATGTGAGAAAGCGCATGCGTGGTGAAGATCATCCTTTAAAGACAGTGGCCCATGTCTGTTCATAAACCCCTCTGGGTGGGGAACCCCGTATTTACGGCAGGCACGTGATCTCTCTATGCATCAATGAGGAGATAGAATTCCAATCAAACTTTACCTTACAGGTAAGGCTTGTTTAATTTTTAATCTCCTCATTTGCATATTCAAGATCCCGTGAGACTTCAAAGCACATGGGTCATAGCAAGTCACAGTAATGAACAACAATCTACTGTACAACACAACAATAGGTTTATTGTAGCTTAACAATGAGATCTAAAAGTAGAAATAAAACAGAGCCATTCAGAATTGATTGTCCATAGTTATTGTCCTCAGTTACATCTTCCTTGTAGTAAGTAGCAAAAGTACATTCTGCGCACCATCCTGCAGCAGCCATTATAGTTTCTAGGGGTACACCTTTCCTAAAAGCAGCTGAGGTGGAGGGTGCAGTTCGGTCCTGTCGTGTGGTAACTGGAGAAGGGAGGCCTCCTTCGGTAGAAGTACTGGCTGGCTGATTAACATTTGACACATCTTTGGAAACCAAACTTGCGTTCTCCACAGTGGGGTAATTTAGCGGCTTTTAGTTCAAGGCAGTTAATATGTTCACATTCAGCAATTTCTTCAGCAAGCCATCTGCTGCCGGTGGGTTCCATACCATCCCGGCATGTACCACATCCTTCCAATGGGGCATCGGTGGTGATGGTAAAATCAGGATTACCGTGAGAAATTGGCTTAATGTTTTGCCAGCTTTTTGTTGTCCACCATCTTATGTCTGACTTAGACAGCTCTGGAAACTGCACTTGAGCTTCAAAAGACCCTCCGTGTTTTTTAAGGGCAGCAATTTTTTCAAATTAAAGCTGTTTGTAGAACAATGGGACATGTTCTACATCCGGAGAAAAAGACACGAGAGTGCCAATTAATTTGGCAGCTTCTCTGATTGGCTTTCCAAAATATCACTTCCCAACTTAATAACTGTATCAATTTTTTCCTTAAGGAGAGTAAATGTCATGTTAATAGACTTCTGTAGAAACCCTAGATGTTTTATGACCTGGTTTGGGTGGGTGGTTGATTTTTCCCTTGACAAGCCCAGGTCACCAAAAGGAGTGAAGCGGGTATCGTTTATATTCGCCTTGCATTCATCAGGGTATCACCAAGTAAGAAACTGTCATCGAGATAACCACTTGAAATGTGGCCTCTGGATCGCAATGTGGAGTACACTGGTTTCATGAGTTTAGTAAAGATTCTTGGTGCAAAACGCAAACCATTCAGGCAATGTAATAAATTTGTTTAATTGGTGCCCAACTCTAAATTTCAAATATTTCTGCGATTCTGGACTGATGGAAATAGAATAATATGCATCTGACAAGTCAAGTGAGCCCACATAGTAGTTTTTCTTCATTAAATTGATACACGATTAAAGGGTGTCTATCTTAAAATGGATGTGGGCAATATGCTTGTTTAACTTTTTGAGATTCAATATCATGCGATATTTACATTTTTCTTAGGTCGTAGAAAAACTGGTGATATGAACTCTCCATCTTCATGAAAACATTTTACGATCACCCCTTTCTGAATAAGTTCTTCCAAGAGAGTATTTAATGCCATTTCCTCATGTTTTTCAAATTTTGGTTGTTGGGGTGGGAAAGCCTGAGTTGGCATTGTAATAAAATCAAGTTTATAACCCTTTACAATATCCAGGATTACTTTGGCTGACGTGATTGTTTGCCATTGTTTTATGCAAAACTTTAATTGACCAGCCTGCACAGTATCGTTACTGACCAGTATTCTCTCAAATTGCACACCAGACTTTCCTGGCACTGGCCAGTCACTATAGTTAGCGCTCACCTGAACATTATTTACAAGTTTCTCTCTTGGTTTTGTCACTATCGTCGAGGCTGATATGGAGGTTGGTTCCTCTGTGGTGGATTTCGATATCCGCCTCTTTGCTTGGCAATAGCGCCTCTGCCCCGGCGTAAAAAAGGGAATTGTCTCCTGGTTTCTGACCCGCCCTGTGACTACTGCTGTGAGATCATTTTTGTTTCAATGTTACTTCAGAAGTCACTTTACTAGTCTCTGACAAATACTTAACTGACTTGCCAAGTTCAGTACCAAACAACAAGCCATCCTTAACTGGTTTTTTGTCACTGCACAGCATTCTGTATTCAGTCTTCATGTATGATCTGAACAGAGTTCTCCTTCTGAAATCTATTTCATGTGAAGCATCACTCAACAACGAAATGCTGTCAGAAACGGTTTTCATAATAGTTGCTGCAGAGGGGGCAGGTTTATTGCCCTTTTCGGCTTTCATGAAGTCATCTAGAGTTCTAGTGACTGAAGTAATACCCTTTTAGCAGGGGTTTTTGGGCTTTCTGTAGCATGACATCTTCGGTTTTTACTTCTTTCCTACCGCTGCTAAATATTTCTGGGTTGACTCGAACAACTTCTAAACGATTGCAGTTTCCCGGCGTAGGAATTTTTTTCATCAACTCATCACGGGCTTCTTTGCTCATACCTTTGCTAAGCAGTTGTTTTACCAACTCTGCTAATTCAAGCGTCACATCCTCGCCGTTTTGTTGCGGTTTGTGTACCGTTTTTGCCATACCAGCGAGCATGCTGGATTCCTCCTTTGCTTTTTTCTTTGGTGGTTCGTCATGTGGGTTTGATACAGATGACACAGTGGATGCCAGTTAAAATCCGCTTCACTTCCATAAGCGCGTTATAGCGTCGCTGTCGCAATCAACGGCCTGGTTATAATTGCCGTAGGCCGTTTTAATTTCAGTGATGACTGGTGTTATGCTCTCAAGGGAGCCAAAAAGCTGTACGTTTCAGCTGTTGTTTTATTTCATCAAGAGAAAATGAGGGGACAGAGAGGGAGGCTCAGGGCGTTGGCCGGGATATGACATGTCCACAAAAGTTATTTTTAGACGAGCGGAAGTCTTTGTTCTAGGGGAAGTCTGTCTTCCGAGACGTCCGCATGCAGTCTTGTCTCGCTCTCAGGTTCTTAGTGAAAAGAGAAAATGGCGGCGCACGTGGAAGGCTGATGAATATTTATTTTCTTTCAAACATCAGCCCGAGGTTGGCCTGCATGGTGACGTCTCGGAAGACAGACTTCCGCTAGAACAAAGACTTCCCCTCGTCTAAAAATAACTTTCGTGAACATGACATATCCCAAGGGCTGGACCGGGAGCCTCCCTCTCTGTCCCCTCATTTTCTCTTGATTTCATCCATTTCCTCAACTACATTGCAGGAAGAAGCGGTGGCCGTTCGTTTCGCCGCTTAATTTCCCGCCATCGATGGAGCTTGTTTGCTCGACGTTTTCTCGCGGTCGCCTGCCGCTTTGCAACTCTTTTCTGCCTTTCCAGCAGGGCTTTTTCCCTTTCGGGCAGTTGTTTCAGCAGCATTAACACCCTTTCGGGGCTGCTTTTCAGTAGCTTTTAGCTTCTCCAGCAGATATGTGAGGTTTGTCAATTGACTCTACTATGGCGGGTGCGCGTAGTTTCTCGTAGTCTTAAGACATGGCCGTTAAATGGAATAAATCTTAACCAGTAATTGAAAATTCGATCTCAAAGAATACTTTAGCCCTCGTACAGACTTTCGTCTGTAAGTAGAGGAAACTAGTAGAATGGCTGAAGCGTCGATGCAAGAGATTTTAAAACGATAACTCTAGTATAAATCCTTAGGATCTTCCTTCATGATCTTCACCACACATACGCTTTCTCACGGGATCTCGCATATGCAAATGAGGAGATAGAAATTGAAGCGCGTGCTGCCACTTTTCCATTTGTTTTGCTTTTCTATCTTTACACCTTTTTTATGTATATTATTAGCCCCGCGGGCTCGTGCAATTTTGTTAGTCTGAGAAATTTACTTGTGCTTATTTCTAGCAAACTCGAAATCATGTCATCAGCTATACTAATTGGGCCACCTCAGCAAACATGTTTAAAACATCGACGATCAACCACAGGTCAGTTTTTTCGGCGATTCTATGCTCAATGAGAAATGGCGAAACACATTCTTCCAATAGTT
>OX421449.1:5879145-5886645 GCA_949126865.1 Montipora capitata | reverse complement strand
CAGGCGAAAATGACGGTTCATGATACCACCCGACTTACTACAGGGAGGGAGGGTAGGAGGACAAAACATGACCACCCGCGTTCACGGCCTCAACGTGAGTGACAGGGTGTGGCACAAAACACTCCGTTATATACTAAATTATTACAATCCCAAGGGAGTTAATTACCAATGCAAATCTGAGTTTGCATAGTGTAATATTCCTCTCTAGGTATTGTTATACATGAGATGTAAATAAGGTGTGGGCAAAGACACTCTGGCCTTCCCCTAGCCAATACCCAATCTCAACATGGTATTGACCAAGCCAATCACCAAAAAACACCGTTGATAAATAATACAATAAACGTGACAATAACCAACTATGTAATAAGAAACAAATTTTTTTCATTCCAGAGAACAGTACTAGACTCACTGAAAAGCCTGACGAAAACCCCTCAGATTATTAAGGTGTATTTTTCCCCCTCCCGTTTCCAAAGGAAGATCGGCTAGTTTAGCTGCAGCGCCTGCCGGATTCACTAATCGTTTCAACTTAATATAATGCAAGGCCGTTTTAATACTCCTCCAACCAACATGATCCATAATTTCATGGAGGCTGACACCCTCCAGCGCTAAAGACACCGCGGCACCACAACGGAATCCATGAAGAGTAAAATGACCGCTGGTAAGCCGTAATTGCGCTAACAAGGAAACATGGAAATTCAACTTAGCTTGAACCGCCGGAGGTTCCAAACAAGCAGATCCAATCCCATTAGATTTGGTGACAGGATGAAAGAGGAAACCTGGGGCGAGACGAATCTCCAGCAGGTTGCAAACATTGACATATAATTCTAAACCCCAAACAGGGCAAACATTCAGATTAGAACCCCGTCTAAAAGCAAAAACATTTGCATCCCCCGAGCTCAGTGATTTTGTCCAGACCTGAATGAAGAGAGACCCAGGATTATCAGGAAAACGCAAGATTTCTGATGTTTTAATTTCAAGCAAATCGGCAGCTCGATCACCCGCAAAAAACATTGCTTTAAAGAGCGCCCGATCTCTGGCAAGCACAAAAGTTTAGATTACGTGTAACCCCCCGCAAACCTTAAGCTGATTCTGAATATACTCTGAAATTACTGCTAAATCACCCACAAGGATAGGTTCAGCTTGCTTAGGGGTAACCCTAGCGCGAAGCTGTTCTTCCCTAACATCCGCTAGGTACCTACACCTAGAAGAGAGTGCCATTCCACACCTCTACCGTTGTCAGCAAATATCGAACTAAGCTTCCCAATCAAGGAGTCAACGGTACCAAACGCTAGCCTCTAAGGACAATCACAAGTAAGACCATCTCGATTCGTACTTAGGCACATTTGATTATGGACCTTAGTTCTTCCTCCTTTATCTTTCCAAACAAGAAAGGTGATAACGTCAAAAGTAAGAGCAATGGCTAACAATTTGGGAATGGATAGGCTCTCTAGAAATTGAATAAGCTCCAGTTCCAAAGCACTTTTCTGTCGAGCATAACATGAAGAAGACCGCTGATCCGAAAGAACCTGCAGGCGCTTTGAAATTTTTTCCTCGTCAACCTTGAGTGTTGGACCCTCGCTGGGCTTCCCTTCAGAGCGCCTTGCATAGCCACATTATTGACAGAATTTAAAATCCTCATCGTTAGGACGAGAGGAAGACGGACAAAATACTGACGGCGAGTACAATCTGGGAACTCTGGGGAGCATCTGGAAAAAGAAGAACACCCTAAACTTTAAACTCAAAACGTCCGGTAGCGTACTATATATTAAAATCGTGCAAAACGCTCAGCCCACAAATCCACTAGGCAAGGAATGGCCCTATAGCCACCCTTTGAGGGAGACAAAAGAACGTTCATGTCCCCTCTCTTTCCAAGGCACAGATTATGACGCACGGGCCATCAATTTCGCACACCAATACTTCTGGGGAGAACACAAAGGAAGTAGAATTGTAAATGAAATACCAAAACTATAAAGGAATTTCAAAACCGCACCAATAAACGAAAAGGGAGGAAAATCATAAGGGTTAGACATACAGTCCATTGCGCGCAAGTCCTGGCAAAAAAGTTTCACACCCCTTGACTGAGGGCTGGGAAACGGAGAAAAGTGAGGTAAGGGATAACCAACTCTATCCCTGACAGCATTGGAGTCCAAGGCCAAAAGATCAAATGAAAGACCATGAGCACCACCGAAATCTTTATCAATAGCCTCAAATGCATTCAAAGAAAGCGTCGAATCACAACGAGAAAGACGTCTATAAGGATCATCCGCCCGATTCTCTCCGGAAGGAACGTATAGAAAGTTTAGTTGGATATTACGGGACACCAATTCAAAAAACAATTGCTTCGTCACCGACGTCAACTGGGAGGAAGACTTACTACCCTGTCCTCCCCAGACGTCAATGACCACCTTGCTGTCTACGCGGGCGTCAATCTGACAGTTATGAATGCAGTCCGGTAAAGCTTTGATCGCATACACCATAGCAAGCATCTCTTTAGACGAAATAAAGAGACTGAGTTGATCGCTAGACCAATAATCGCCAAGGACCCGGTCACCAGACGGAGAATGAATGACACACCCCCAACCATGCCGAGACGCATCCTTGGAGAGTTGTTAAACTGTGATGTTTCTCATCCCTCCACGGGAGACATTGTTCCCAATTATCGAGGAAACGCCAATGCGCTATTTCCTCCAACACAGGTTTCGACAAAGAAACCATGCCATCGGAGTTTACCAATGAATTATCTCTACATACTTCTCTGATAAAACCTTTAGCGGCCGGAACAGCCAACGAAAAAGGAATACATTGCCCTTAAACCTCTGCAAAGTTTTTAGAGGAGCAGTAGAAGACTTCCCACCAAGGATACTCTCTCTAAGTCGGGCAAACGACTCAATCTTACGCTCGGAATTAAGAACGATTGCTTTGTAGAATCTACAATAAAACCCAAATATTCTAAAGACGTAGTAGGGCACAAGACGGATTTTTTTAATGCCAATAGACTACGTGTAACCAAGTTCCACTAGATCGGACAAGACTACAAACAAAGCACATCTCTAGCCGCGCTCATTCGAAAGTTAGCGGACCTCTTCTCCGGAAGAACCGACCACGGGCCACAGGATGTTAAGAGTTCGCCATTTAACCGATCAGCGATATACAACGACCAAGGGATACCCTTAGACCTCAAAAATCCTGACGCCGAAAGCCCTATTGTATGGTAAACGAAAGGTGATATCTTCCAACCAAACGGTCAAGTAACGCAAACAAACCACAGACCACCAAAGCTGAAACCAAAATATGATTGCGAAGCTTCTGACAAGAGGACGTGGTCATAGCCTGACTTATCGTCGCACTTCGTCATAAACGAGTTTGGGTACACAAAGCGAGTCACATCAGACAATTTGTCAAGAGAAAAAGGAGCATCTCTCATCTACAAATTTAAGAATCGCGCGTCCAAACAGAGCCTGGGCTTGGAGGGTTCTACAGTTCACGGAAGAACAAGGTGGGTAGGGTCATCAACACCTACCTCGCCCCAAACCCTAAACGCACCCGTTCTAACTCGATTGATAACCTCATTACTAATGAATTCATTGAAATTTTTACAAGAGACATGATTACAAAATTGCTTCTGCGGAGACAAAATTGAAGAATACCGAACTTTCTTATTTCCACCGGTAAAAGGCTGTGAAATTTTAAAAATATCTACTTTATTCTTTATCCAATCAGAGATAGAGTCACTTAAGGGGTGTTCTTGGAGGACTAGGTCCCAGGCTTCCAGACTATGTTGCAAAACCCCGGCTATAAAGTATTCGAGGTTTCTTAGACAAAGACAGTCTAAATCCGGGACTTTTTCAGATGAGAGCACCTCACTCCAGGACTGGGCATGTAATGTCGCTCCCTCCTGAACGGGAACCCCGTTTACATTCACCCAAGAAGCCACACTTCTAGGCTTGACACCTCTTACTTGAAGTTTAAATTCATCTAAACTACTGGTACCTCGACTATACTTTCCCAAAGTTGAGTTTAACTGGAGACTCATGGCATAGCGCGGAAAAATAGCAAAAACGGAACTCACCCCAGAGAAAAGAAAAACAAAGGGAAAATTGCAGAATTAAATTATCCTACGTCGAGTGAAAATATCAAAATGTTACTTCTACGGAGTGAACAAGAAACGGGGTTCCCGATCAGGAGAGAGCAACCGCACACATCTGAAAACAGAACGTCTAGTGGCTACCGTATGCGGCAGACCAGCAGGAGTTGCTCATCCCCGACCCAGAACCAAGAAAACAATTACAAAAAAGTGTTGCAGGAAAATAGGTATGGCAACCTACTCTATATTCTACATTGCATTTATTCTTCAACGCGAAGGAAATTCAACCACGAAGACGGTTCGATAAACTAAAGCCCTTTAAATAACAAACCTTTTTTTTTGTTTCTGTTTTTGATAAACTAACCAAAATTGAAAAAAAATAACCTGTGACTTCTACGAAGCAATGCAAACAAATGACCCAAACAGAAAAGTATTAACCAAAACACAATTTATTCAAATTTCCTATCGGAAATCAATCACACAAGTACTCAACTACAGCCGCTAAGACAGCACCATTCTACATCGAATTAAAAGAAAAAACCATAAATGAAATTGCCCCAAACGACCAGAGACTCACTATGATATTATAAATATCATTCTCAAACAGAATCCTTCTCTCTATTAGGATTATAGTCACCATAGATAAAGAAAAACAACAAACATGAAAAGCCAACAAGACTGAACAATCCAGAAAATATACCATCTATATATTTCTTTTAAAAACCACATGAATTGCTCACAGCAATAATGAAAGACGCAAATCAGAAAGCAAAATACAGAGCACTACACACAACCGGTAAATCTCTAGAGTTTACCAACATTATTAAGTCCATAGCCAGAAAATTGTTTAGAATTTACAACATTGTGAAGTCCACCGAAACAAAAGAAACATCGCAACATTCCAGAATGCTGCGTAACGCTTGAAAAACTTAATCCAATGAAAACTGAACCGAAACGAAATATTTAACTTATTCAAAAAACCGCAAAAGAATTACGAAATGAACGCTTGAATAATTTATCCCCTGATGCCTCACAGGCAAAACAACTCATAAATTTAGCCCCACCAGGCACATTCCAAAGTCCACTATCTCGTATACTTCAAAGGTAGCCTCACCAGGCAGGCCTCACAGGCAAAAATCTATAAGCAGAATTCAACAGTATAAAAATCAAGTTAGACAAATTGCTAAAAGTGTAGCCCCACCAGGCACGCCGCACAGGCCATTAACCCCACAAGCAAAATAAACTTCAACATGTCCTCGCACGTAAGCCAGACAATCGACGCCCCACCAGGCAAGCCACACAGGTCAAATAATTCAAAAGGACAATAAGTTTCCTAGAGAAAAAACGAGAACTAATACTAGACGCAATAGAACCACCGGCAAGAGATTATATGGTACCTCAGGTTGAGCTTGAGGGGCCGCCACTGGATGAGCCTGAGGTTGTACCGCCGCCTGGTAAACCCACAGGTAACCCAGGCTCACTGTGTGTGCCACATGGGTAAATATAGAGAACATATGAGGCGAAGTTTAGGTCTGGAAATTTGCTAGAAAATGGAAATAAAAATCGATGAAACTTACCATGTGCTGAGCTGTTGTTGTCTTCAATACGTACACGTAGTTTCAGGAAAAATGGTCAACGTTCACCTTCCTTTATAGTATAGTGACTAGGTAGGAGACGGAAGCCAGCGTCGGGACTCCGATCGACCCAAAACAAGCACGATTTGTTTCGCGAAAATCGAATCCAGTCGCTAAATAAACACGCCAGACTCGTGAAAAATGAATTTCTCTAAACCATGAATCCACTGAAGTATCTCCAGGTAGCAACGCGAAGCCACCAGTCTCCGTAGAACTTGTAAGTTAACCTGCTAAAATGGCGGCCAGAAGCCGTTGTCCTCGCAAAGTGTCCTATTCAAAATAGCACTGAACTCGGGACGCCTGGAGACGAGTATAATAAGTCCTCCTGGAGGGAAGGGAGTCCCAGCTTGCTCAGTGATTCTTGTTTTTAGCAACTTGGGACCCTCTCTCCTGGGGAACTTATTATACTCGTCACCAGGCGTTGAGATATCATTGCCATTTTGAATTGGACACTGCGAGGACAACGGCTTCTGGCCGCAATTTTAGCAGGTTAACTTGCAAGTTCTACGAGAGCCTGGTGGCTTTCATCGATTTTTATTTCCATTTTCTAGCAAATTTCCAGACCTAAACCTCGCCTCATATGTTCTCTATATTTACCTTTGTGGTACACACAGTGAGCCTGGGTTACCTGTGGTAAACCTGGTTATCGCCCGGTTGCTGGACTTGAATTTGCTCTGGAGCTTGAACCTGTTCTTGGCGCGCCTGAACCTGGTCTGGTAAGGCTTGAGGTCCAGAAACCTACTGTTGTATTAATTCCACCGGAACGAACGGCCTAGGCTGTTGTTTATCCGCCGTTCTAGTAAGTCGGGTGGGTATTGCTTAAAGCAACGAGACCACCCGAGTTCACGGCCTCAACTTGAGTGACAGGGTGTGGCACAAAGCACTCCGTTATATACTAAATTATTACAATCCCAAGGGAGTTAATTACCAATGGAAATCTGAGTTTGCATAGATCCAACATGTTGAAAGTTATGGGGTGGCCAAACTATATCAAACATCCTGTCTACATGCTTGATCAAACATAAGACTCACAGGGTTGTGGGTAAGGTATCTTTGATAACGAATGGATTTTTTTAATCACAATGCGCATGCGCACTTGCAACATGTTGGTTGAGACTGGCCAAACGAAAATTTCAAGCATCCAACACGTGAACAAAAGAAATGTTGGAAGATTTTGAATCGAATGTTTGATGCTGTATGAAACATGTTCCAACATTATCCAACATGTTGAATGGTCATCAAACATAATGGCCAAACTCTAAAATGTTAGCTCACCCAAAGGTTTGATATTTATCGTTGGGCAGGGCCTTTAAACTTCATTGATTTGCGACATAAATAAACATTAACTTAATCAATACAAATTACCCTGTTTCCCACAGGCCAAGAGGATATGAGGCAAGAGAGCGAATCCCTGTACCCCCATAACAATTATTTGATACTCAGTGATTCTGAGCTGTTCCAAAACACCGCGCCGCACCGCACCCCTATAGCTAAAACTGTCTTCCAAAAAAATGGTATTGGAACAACAAGTTTGTTCACGGAGTCCCTCAATGAATAATTAATAACATCAGATCGATCGATAAATACATCGCTTCAATGCTCGGGTTTATTTGAAGACCACAGTGGTTTTAACTAAAGATAGTTTTTCTGCTGTTTCTTAGTATATCCTTGAGTTTAGGAAGTTGGGTACGCAGCAGAAAATTTCTGCTGCCTACCCAACGTCTGAAACTCAAGGATATACTAAGAACAGCAGAAAAACGATCTTTAGTAGAAAGTTGATTT
>OX421449.1:5864145-5874145 GCA_949126865.1 Montipora capitata | reverse complement strand
TGCTAAGAAAAGACAGCAAGATCAGCTTTCGACAAAACGAAGTCGCAAATGGAAGTGCTGATTTGTTGATGGAAACTATTTTGAAAGGGATCGGCGTAGGGGATGGTGTAAGATGCGAGAATCGTTCTTTGGATCCACTACGCAATGACCTGTCTTGGAGCAAAAGATGTATCAGTGAGAAAGCAGTTCTACCATCTTCATCCTCCGTTAACTCTTTACAACCGTTGTATGATGTCTTACTCGGGCCAATTGCAGACTTGCTCCAAGGAAATGAGTTAATCGTTGTTCCCGATGGACCATTTGCTTGGCTCCATATTCTGCGTTGAGTGAATCTATCAGGATCCGCACCGTTCCCTCGTTGACCGCTTTTAATGTGATCGTTGGTGCACTTGAAGACTTCCACAATAAGACTGGAGCACTGCTTGTAGGTGATCCGTGGTTGAAGGAAGTTACTAACAAGAAAGGGGAGCCCATTTTGGAACAGCTTCCGCGCGCAAAACAGGAAGTAGAGATGATTGGACAACTTCTGCAGACAACACCGCTGACTGGAAAAAGTGCCACGAAAGCTGAGGTGCTGAAAAATATGAAATCAGTTGCTTTAGTTCACATTGCAGCACATGGATGCCAAAAAACGGGAGAAATTGCTTTAGCCCCAAATACCGAACGGAAATCGCCAATCCCCAAACAGGAAGACTACATTTTGAAAATGTCGGATGTTCAGACAATTTCTCTTCGAGCAAGACTAGTTGTGCTGAGCTGTTGTCACAGTGGCCGGGGAGAAGTGAAGTCTGAGGGAGTGGTGGGAATTGCAAGGGCTTTCCTGTGTGCTGGAGCTCGGTCTGTTTTGGTGTCACTCTGGGCAATTGATGACGAGGTAACGTTGCTGTTCATGAGGAGCTTCTACCAGCACCTGGTAGATGGAAAAAGCGCAAGTGCAGCTCTTCAACAAGCAATGAAATCTTTCAGAGAGTCAAAGCAGTATTGCGCTATAAAGCACTGGGCACCATTTGTGCTGGTTGGCGATGATGTCACGCTGGAATTTTCAAAAAATTGGTGAGTGAAGTTCGAGTTTACCTCAGAAACAAGAATACTTTCAAATTGGAAAATTGACGATAGGAATCAAATAGGCCTAAGATGGCATGATAACGAGCTGCTACAATAGACAAAAGTAGATGGGAAGGTTATGTAAATAAACCGCACCAGAGCTGTATGTACCTCAACCCGCTTCTGTAAAAGCGCAAAAGAAATAGTTTCACCTTCTCTTATATAGACCCCTCCCCAATATTCAATGTTGGAAGGTAACTCAACAATTTCCCACTAAAACCATTCAGTTTTCCACAACATTGAATGAAGGGGGAGGGGAGAGAAGCAATGAAGACGTCAAAAGTGCTAGCCTTCCCAACATTTTTGTCTATGATTGTAGCTTCGTAGTGTAAACAATTCAAAGTTTGATCTAACACGCTTTTGTCACTAATGTAATTTCTACATGACTATCACGCATGCACAGTAGCATATTTAAAGGATACACTTCACATTGGTGGAAAAACTGTTTTCGTTCAGCCTTTTCTGGCTTTTTGTTAACTGGTGAAGATGGCTCATTTTATCACCTCGTGATGTTTCTTTTGGTGTTTCCGTTCTCCCATAGATCTCTAAACGTCATCTTTTGTAAGGAATTCGAAGACAGCATCGTCCTGCTCGTAGCCATTCGCATCGGTGCATTGTGTATGCTCGAAAGAGCCAGCTATATTTAGAGCTGTTTTTATTATATTTTTTTCTTTTTCCAGAATCGATGTCGAAGATCCTAGAAGACTACCTAGCAGAGCATTACGCTTCAGTGATTGCCGAACTTGTAAAAATTGTAGAACGGGTTAACAATCATGGTTATACCAGTAGAACAAGCTCCAAAGGTTTAGTAGAAGTTTACTGCGTTAACTAAACCAACAGACTGATATTGTTGTAAGTGAAATTATGACAGAAAGCTTAGATTTATAGTAAAATGCTAGTTTTACCCGTTAGTTTGATATCTCGTTTCTTGTTATAGTTGAGTTTGTAAAAATGATGTTTTATTTAGTTCTTTGAAACTGTTTTTGTTGTATGAGTGTAAGCCAGTTTCGAAAGAAAAGAAAAAAATAAACACTTTTGCTGATCACCCTTAACATCAGACTTTTACCGTGTTAAGGAAAAGACGTGACATTTGCAACATTCAAAGATCACAAAATAGAAGGGAAACGACGGGTGAAATATTTTTTCCTGTTCTTCTGCATAACAAATGAATGAAATCATCAGCAATAAAGAAGACGTTTTTCTTTTCTTAATAAATTTCCAAGTTCTTTATACGGCTTACTCCCTCGGGTTATCGGTGGTGTTTTTAAGCAAAGTGAAAGAATGTGTTTGTATTCGAAAGTAGTTCAATTCTTGGAATAATAGTTATATAGGGAACTAACAAATCCGCTGCAAAGTTAGAAAAATTTCTCTGGAGCAGATTCATAGCCACCTTCACAACTGGAAAATGTTAAGGTGGCTCTGAATCCCCTGCAGAGAATTTTTTATACCTTTGCAAAGAATTTTATCTTAGCCTACTAACCACTTTTGAGCAATAGAAAATGGGGTTCATCGAGTTCGTTTCTGAGATGTAAGCTTTTGAAGACAAAATATAGGGCATTTTTTTACAAGGCTTTTTCGTTGCTATGATAATCATATTCATATTAATGAGCGCACCTTGTTAAGAAATGATTGGTGTTTCACTTGGTACCATAACATTTGATATTGTGTGAAACAGTTGGGATAGATTCAATCCTTACAAATACTACAGTTGGTTGAAAGTGTTGGTTTGGGCCTCAAGGGAACAAAAGGCTACAGGCAGCCTATACTATGGCCTTTAATTTAGACCATTTCCGTCGCAAGGGTAAAACTGATGGTATTCGGATATCCGGGTCACGTAGCGCAACCGAATGTTTAACTTACGTTTTAAACTGAAACCCTAATTTAATGTACGGCTCTGTTGTATTTTGCGATTTTTCATGCAATAGCGAGACAAGTTGCAAGTTGCACACTTTACCACTGCCAAAACCAAGGTGAGACAAATTGCAAAACCATTTGCGGAAAGTAAAATCCATTGCTACTTTGCGTATTGGTTTACGCAAATTAGCAACGAAGGTTTTAAGCAATGCGTGCTGTGAAATCTGCCCTGCAACTTGTGTCGCAACGGATTGCGTCATCAGCCAGTGAAATGTTCCTTTAACCTCATGAGATCATCGAAAGCCAGACAAATTGCAGGAAACGTTTCCCAGTGTAACAACCGTCAAGCTAATAGCTTTGCAGTGTGAGAACTCTTGTCGAAACAAAATTGAGAGACAAGTTGCTCGAAAAATTGCCGAGTGTAACTGTGCCTTTAAATAAGGAAACTATAGGATAAGACAACTCACTCTCCATTTGCTTATCATATAACTTTCTTAGAAATCATAAATATGCTCAGTTTTAGAAAATGCATAAATATGTGTCTTCCAAATGCGATACAAAATAAGTTTGTGAAGGTAGAGATCTGTAGATTAATGTTTATTTTTTGAAAAATGTTACAAAAAAGCTTCGAAAACCAAAACACTCGGAGAAGCGATATTAAAACACGAGGCATTAAGCACCCTTCAAAGGAAACAGTGTTAAAGTGGGTGATTAGATATAATAAATGTGTACATCTAAAGTTTGTAGGTATGGGCACCGATTTTAAAAGGGTTTCCTTTCAAGGGTCTTTCCTTTTCGATAGCTTTGGTTTGGATACTATCCCAAAGAGACGACAAAGCCCTGGTTTCAAAAGGTGTGCATGTATTTCTCAATCGCTAAGCCGTCCATGAAAACAGTGATTTCTTTTCGTCCTGGTGTAAACATAAAAACAAACAGTTGAGCCACAAACAAAGTCTGGAAAAGTTAAGTAGTCAAAATGAAGTATGCTACAACAATAAAGGACTTGTTTGGGATGCCAATATGACAGTCATTTCATTTTTTGCTTTGCTTTTTTCTTGTTTGCTGGTGGGGGTGGGGGTGGGGGTGGGGAGGGTGATAACCCCTTCAAAAGTACTTGTTGTAGATTGCAAGGGTAAGTTTTTTCTACAACAGTTTTAAGTGGCCCCGGAATTAGAGAATTTACAAACGTGTACCCCTAATTCACATTTCAAGCATAAATGTGCGCATTAGTCTGACATGTTATTGACTGAATACTTTTTATGATGGCAGCAAATTCAAAGAAAAAGATCATTAATCCTTTACTTGTCATGCTTTAAGCAAAACGTATTTAATGTCGTGATAATTGCATACCTCTGCCAAACGAGCTCTTTGCAATCGTACTTTTCGTTTAAAGTGTATTACACACATCATAGTTCCAAGAATAGCAAACAGCGTGATACCTGCCATTGCCACGAACGCTCCCAATCCAGATAAGAGCGTTGTCGGCTTGGGAGCTGTCCAAAATGACGTTGTGGTCTTGAATGAAGAAAATAAGGGAAAACTCATTTACACGTCATAGTTTCCTGTGCTATGAAGCGCTGGTAACAGTGAAAGCCCCACGGTGAACCATTTACGCCCCTCGCTCCGGCAATCAGCGCTTCGTTCAACGGGTATTAAAAGCCATAGCTATACAGATTAAGTAAAGAAGTCGAAAGCCACCACTAAAATCACCAGTGATGGAAGTGGCTACCTATAGCTCCAAAAGCCGTTCACAAAAGGGGTACGATAAGCCAAAAAGACTTGTTTCATTCACCAAAAGGTACCAACGCAAGTTTTGTTGTCTTTTTGCAAAAAGAAGTTTAAAGCACAAACAAAGTTGCGAACAGCCATGACTTACGATTGGTGACCACTGTGCTCATCGACCAATCGCGGGTCGCTAAGCGTTCTTCCAACTGTCTTAGGCTTAGTCTTCCAACGAATAAAAGCCGAATTCGATGGCTTTCGAAGCAAATGTTTGCAGAGTTTGGCTGCCCTTAATTCCTTCTCAGTGTACAAGCGGCTCAAATGAAGAAGACGAAAGGGCAGCGGAGGTATCGTCCGTGATCCACGTGGAATTTCGAGGTGATCGGAGACTTGGGAGCGACTTTATGGCCCTTCCCCTTCGGTGAATCTGTTCGGCGGCTTGGTCTCGGTGCCCGAACTTTGGTAAAGAATATATAGAGGGAAAAGAAGAAGAACCAAAAACCACCTAAATCGCTCTTAATCGACCCAGAAACTGTACCAGAGACAACGAAACACAAGACTGAAACAAGGGAAGCTATTTTTTTATTTTAAATTGTAAACATTTTTTGGAATTTTGAGAAAAAAACATTTTCCCCATACAAATCCTTATATTTCTACTCTTGCATAATATAACACAGTACAAATACACATATATCGAGCTTGGGCTACCTGTGATTTGGCTAGAGACAAATTGTTGCTGTTACTGTTTCGCTAGAGTACAAATTTTCGCTAAACATGCTTAATTTTTACGTCCTGTAATTTTGTTTAATTCGAATAGTAAGCGTGCGTAAAAACTTCCTTCTTTTTAACAGAAGATCAACCTCTTTACTTTCACCATTACTGAGAAAGCCAGAGATAGACTTTTGAACGGTTTTGGTGAACTTAGCGACCTTAACGGGCTTAGCCACAGAGCCTCATTATCCTCGGAGTCAGAGTCAGAGTGGATGCATTTTCTCTCGTTAAGTCCAGGTTCACTTTCACTCCCAGAGCTGGAAGACACCAACTCATGTTTTTCTGGAAGAGAAACAGTTAAGAGTACGTCACTTCCAAGATTTGCTAACTAGTATAATTCGTTTGTAGAACAGTTTCTGCCTCGACCTTTGGCGCTCATTCGCTTCTTGGTCTCTGACCCACACGAAAATAAAATGACTGAAAGTTTGGCAGTTATTGTTGTGGCCTAGTTTGCTGACAGATCATCACGCTTCCGGCATGCAAACAGATTAGTCCTGACCTTTTAAGGCCCGCCCGCCAGAAATGAACAATGTGTAAAATTCCGGTTTTAAAACTCTGGCTTACACAATTCGTTAGGGGTTTTGGGTTTTGGGCTTATAACTGTGGGGGGAGGGGGGGAAGGGGTCATAAAGGGGGCTATAAGCGGAAACGAGCCACGAAAAAAGCCGCTGTAACAGATTGAAACTTTTAGCTGAAACTTATGTGCAACGGCGCTGCAAAACAAGTTTTAGCAGGCGTTCCAGGGTGTAATATAACTGGTCGAACCTCGTTCGGGAACGTTGTAGTGGGTAAATGTTTCGTTCTGGAGAAAAACGAAACCAAAGAAGTGGGCTCACAAGCGTGCTTGCACTAAGAAACAAGAGGCCGGTTACACAGTGTTGCATGGTTTTTATACCGTGGTTATATGCATAACAATGGACTCTTTGAAGAGTGGGCTTCAGCGCAAGTGCACCGAAATACGCACTATGACATCATAACATCGAGTATGGTGAAAGAGAATATCCTGCCACTCGAACAAAGTTCTCCGTAGCTGGCTACGCGGTAAGCAGAACCTAATAAATGCAAGTTGAAGTATGTAATTTATTCAAGTAACAATAACTTAAAAATTAAACAAGCCTTACCTGTAAGGTGAAGTTTGATTGGAATTTTATCTCCTCATTGATCCATAGAGAGATAACGTGAGAAAGTGCATGCGTGGTGAAGATCATCCTTTAAAGACAGTGGCCCATGTATGTTCACAAACCACTCTGAGTGGGGAACCCCGTATTTAGGGCGGGCACGTGATCTCTCTATGCATCAATGAGGAGATAGAATTCCAATCAAACTTTACCTTACAAGTAAGGCTTGTTTAATTTTTAATCTCCTCATTTGCATATTCGAGATCCCGTGAGACTTCAAAGCACACAAGCCATAGCAAGTCACAGTAATGAACAACAATCTACTGTACAACACAACAATAGGTTTATTGTAGCTTAACAATGGCATCTAAAAGTAGAAATTAAACAAAGCAATTCAGAATGGATTTTCCATAGTTATTGTCCTTGGTTACTTCTTTCTTGTAGTAAGTAGCAAAAGTACATTCTGCGGACCATCCTGCAGCAGCCATTATAGTTTCTAGAGGTACACTTTTCATAAAAGCAGCTGAAGTTGACGCTGCACGTGTACTGTGTGGTTTGACGTGTACAGTGTCTATACCTGATTTCATCATGAAAGTTTTGACCCACCTTGAAATCGTACCTTGGGAAACTGGCTGGTGTGGCTTACTATAACTAAGAAATAATCTGGTGTGTTCAGCGCTACGAACTGGTTCTGTTCTTATCAAATACTTCTTTAAATATGTCATTACACACAAGCGTTTATCAACAGGATATGAAGGCAAAATAAGCACTGGTTGTGGTTTCCCTGGTCTAGACTGCTTTACTTCTAATTTGTCAACATGAAACTTGTATGAGGACTTCCCTTTAGACATCTGTTGGATGTCCATTAAACCATTAAATGAACTGATTGACACCTTTGGCCAGTAACCAACATACACAACATAATTAACTTAAGAGTCAACAGTACACCTTATTCCAAAATGGCCGCCATTTTAGTATTCTTTTGTTTCCATGCAAATTGGCCCTTATTGCCTCGTTCAAAGTTAAATATTTGTTTGAAAGCGAGGCCATAAGGGCAAATTTGCATGGAAACAAAAGAATACTAATATGGCGGCAATTTTGGAATAATTAAGGTGTATTTCAAGTTCAGAGTCTTTGCAGGGCTCCAAGTTTTAAGGACGTCCAGATCTTTGGATACGTCCCATATTGACTGGAATCTCGGAAGTGGTGGCCTGGGCTGGAAAGCTGCTTTGATAAATCGCTTTATCAGGGGGTGTTCACCCACTGTGTAATGGCCATCCACAATGTCTACTGCTGCAGATAATGCAGATCGGGCAGTGTTAATGGCTGAATAGCGGCTTCCAGTATCATAAAGTATGTCAAAAAATTAATAACATTGGCTACAGTTGAATAAATGGGATTTGTAATTGTTGTTCTGACAAAGTTCTTCTACTTATTGAAATACACTCCGCACTGTTTGGTGGTGCCTGTCCTCCATGATTCCATGATGATGTCCCAAGCTCGCGCTGAAATGTTTTGAATCCCAGGAATGTGCGTAGCACTTAGCCAAATCTTCTTTTCAATACACCACAGCCAAATGTCTCGTGAAACCTTGTTACATACCGTAGAATGTGTACCACCCATATTGTTAATGAAGGTCACTGTGGTAACATTATCTGATTGTAAATGAATGTGGACATGCTCTTCTTTCTCACAGAGGGACAGGAGCCCTAATTTAGCGGCTTTTAGTTCAAGGCAGTTAATATGTTCCCATTCAGCAATTTCTTCAGCAAGCCATCTGCCGCCGGTGGGTTCCATACCATCCCGGCATGTACCCCATCCTTCCAATGGGGCGTCGGTGGTGATGGTAAAATCAGGATTACCGTGAGAAATTGGCTTTATGTTTTGCCAGCTTTTTGTTGTCCACCATCTTATGTCTGACTTAGACAGCTCTGAAAACTGCATTTGAGCTTCAAAAGACCCTCAGTGTTTTTTAAGGGCAGCAAATGTTTCAAGTTCAAGCTGTTTGTAGAACAATGGGACATGTTCTACATCCGGAGAACAAGACACGAGAGTGCCAATTAATTTGGCAGCTTCTCTGATTGAACAAGATGGCTTTCCAAAATATCACTTCCCAACTTTAATAATTATATTAATTTTTTCCTTAGGGAGAGTCAATGTCATGTTAATAGATTTCAGTACAAACCCTAGATGTTCTATAACCTGGGTTGGGCGGGTGATTGATTTTTCCCTTGACACATTAAAGCCCAGGTCACCAAAAGGAGTGAAGCGGGTATCGTTTATATTCGCCTTGCATTCATCAGGGGTATCACCAAGTAAGAAACTGTCATCGAGACAAACACTTGAAATGTGGCCTCTGGTTCGCAATGTGGAGTACACTTGTTTCATGAGTTTAGTAAAGATTCTTGGTGCAAAACTCAAACCATTGGGCAATGTAATAACTTTGTTTAATTGGTGCCCAACTCTAAATTTCAAATATTTCTGCGATTCTGGACTGATGGAATTAGAATAATATGCATCTGACAAGTCACGTGAGCCCATATAGTAGTTTTTATTCATTAAATTGATACATGATTGAAGGGTGTCTATCTTAAAATGGATGTGGGCAATATGCTTGTTTAACTTTTTGAGATTCAATATCATGCGATATTTACATTTTTCTTAGGTCGTAGAAAAGACTGGTGATATGAACTCTCCATCTTCATGAAAACATTGTACGATCACCCCTTTCTGATTTAGTTCTTCCAAGAGAGTATTTAATGCCATTTCCTCATGTTTCTCAAATTTTGGTTGTTGGGGTGGGAAAGCCTGAGTCGGCATTGTAATAAAATCAAGTTTATAACCCTTTACAATATCCAGGATTACTTTGTCAGACGTGATTGTTTGCCATTGTTTTATGCAAAACTTTAATTGACAAGCCTGCACAATATCATTACTGACCAGTATTCTCTTAAATTGCACAGCGGACTCTCCTGGCACTGGCCAGTCACTAGAGTTAGCGCTCACCTAAACATTATTTACAAGTTTCTCTCTTGGTTTTGTCACTATCGTCGAGGCTGATAAGGAGGTTGGTTCCTCTGTGGTGGATTTCGATACCCGCCTCTCTGCTTGGCAATGGCGCCTCTGCCGCGGTCTAAGTCACACAGATGACACAGTGGATGCCAAATCCGCTTCGCTTCCATGAGCGTCGCTGTCGCAATCAACGGCCTGGTTGTAATCAGGGCGCTTATACATAGGTTTCCGCCCTGGTTGTAATTGTCGTAGGCCGTTTTAATTTCAGTAATCATTGGTGTTATGCTCGCAAGTGAGCCAGAAAACTGTTTCAGCTGTTGTTTTATTTCAACCATTTCCTCAACTGGATTGCAGGAAGAAGCGGTGGCCATTCGTTTGGCCGCTTGATTTCCCGCCATCGATGGAGCTTGTTTGCTCGA
>OX421449.1:5841645-5856645 GCA_949126865.1 Montipora capitata | reverse complement strand
AAGGGATTCGGTAAGAGTATTTAAGAAGGTGTTTTATGCAGATTAGTCATCTTGGTGTTCTCGCTGGAGGCACTTACTCTTGATTTTCTTTGCTAATTTGTCTGTTTTTCTTTCTTTTAGTTCTTACACGTCGCTGGCCAGTCGTCAGGCAAACCAAGTCTTATTTTGGATTTATCTTTTCTTAACAAATTTATCGTTAAGAAGTCTGTCAAGTACGAATAATTGAGAACAGTTCTTCAAATGTTTCTTCCGGTGATGTCTGTTTTTTCGTTTGATCTCAAGTCAGCCTATCACCACATTGATATCTGTGAGGAACACAGGAAATTTTTGTCGTTTAAGTGGCCTTCTTCTGATGGAGGTATGAAATTTTACGAATTTAAGGTTTTGCCTTTTGGTTTGACTTCAGCTTCTTATGTCTTCACCAAAGTAGTTCATCCATTGGTGAAATACTGGAGAGGTCGTGGACATCTTATTTTAATGTATCTCGATGACGGTATTGGAGGCAATATGTCTGTAGAACGTTCCAGAATTCTCAGCGATTCAGTTCGTCATGATCTTGCTTCATCTGGTTTCACAGTTAACGACGACAAATCAATTTGGGAACCTTCTCAGAGGTTAGTTTTTCCTGGGATTTATTTTAGATTTTGGCGAAGGTTTAATTCAAATTCCTGAGTTTCGCATCCATAAGCTCAAATCTTCCCTGGTTTCTTGTCTCCAAAAATAACCAAATTATTAGGCAGAGATCTTGCTTCACTTACAGGGCAAATTATTTCTATGGCTTGTGCAGCAGGCAATATTACCAGGTTGTTTACAAGAAACTGCTATGGAGCGATTGAATGTAGATCCTCTTGGGATCAGCCCTTGCACGTCTTTCCTGAGGCTCGTTATGAATTTTCCTTTCGGTTGAACAATATTGACTCTATTAATGGCAAGGTTATGTCTCCTAAATCAAGCGCAGTTGGTGTTGTTTACTCCGATGCCAGTGACTCTGGTTTTTGGTGGTTATTTCGTGCAGTGCGGCTTGGATTTAGTGTCAGGTGTTTGGTCCCACGAGGTAAGGTAAAGGTAAAAGTACACGTTATTTTACGTTGGAGGTTCCTTTGCTCTCTGGAGAGTACTCTCCCAGGAAGCCGACGGTGCGCTCATTTTACCCCCCTCTTAATGCGGTCTAGCTCTACTTTTAAGAGAGATTTTGGCAGTCAAGTTTGTTCTGCTTTCTTTGGTAAACCAGCTTTCAGGTTTAACCTGGTTTAATGGTTTACGGACAATGAAAATGTACCTCGGATTATTTCGTCTGGAAGTAGTAAAGGTCATTTGCAGTCCGAAGCTTTGTCTATATTTAGTATCTGCTGTAGTCATGGCATTTCGATCGAAATGGAATGGATCCCAAGATCGCAGAATGATCAGGCTGATTTTCTCAGTCGTATTTTTGATTCAGACGACTGGGGCCTTTCTCCACTTTCGTTTCACCACATTGACTCAGTTTGGGGTCCTCATTTTGTAGATCGTTTCGCAAATCATGTGAATGCCAAACTCCCTCGTTTCAAGTCAATATTTTGGAATCCAGGTTCTGAAGGCATAGATGCTTTTGTTATGAATTGGCACGGGGATAATAATTATCCCTGTCCGCCTATCTGTCTTATTTTGCGTGTCTTACATCATATGAGTAACTGTAAAGTTTCAGGTTCTCTTATTGTTCCTTTGTGGCATTCCGCCCCCTTTTGGCCGATGATTTGTCCAGATGGAGAACGTTTTGCATCTCTCATTGTCGATTGGATGGAACTTCCCTCATTCAAAGAAGCGTACATTTCCGGCAGTTGTAATAGCGTGTTTGGAAACGAAAACTTGAACTTCAGGATGATTGCTTTGAGAGTCCACTTCGATTGTTAGGTATTTTTTCATTTTTCTTTTGCGTGCTGTATTTTTTCTTTCTTTGTACTCTTGGGGCTGTGCGGCCTCCAGTTAGCACACGATAGCAAATACTGTGTCATGTTTTTTTTCTATTGTTGTTTCGCACGGGTTAGGTGGTGTTAGGGAATTTAGACGAGAGATGAATTTTTCCGCGTTTTAAATAATTAGCGGAAAAATATGCTCTCGTCGTTATGAACTATCAAGGGATTCGGTAAGAGTATTTAAGAAGGTGTTTTATGCAGATTAGTTATCTTGGTGTTCTCGCTGGAGGCACTTACTCTTGATTTTCTTTGCTAATTTGTCTGTTTTTCTTTCTTTTAGTTCTCGATGTTAGCGTTACTGAGAAGTAGTTGATTTGCGTCCAGTCGCGTGTGCTGAGTCTTTATGGAGTTTATTTAGTAAACTTTTCGCTGCTAGTGGTTTTATATATTCATATATTTTCTGAATGCGTGCTTTTGTTTCGCAATTGATCTGTCATTTTGGTAGAATATGGAGAATATGTATTGGCCTTTTTTGTGCCAAGAGATTTTTGGGACTATCTGTGCCCTCGAGCATGGGACCATCTGTGCCCAGCTTTCATGGAGTTGCGAGTTAATTTACGGTGTCAAATAGTTTGTGTTTATTATTATCATATATTTTCTGAATGCGCGCTTATGTTTTCGCAATTGATCTGTCATTTTGGTAGAATATGGAGAATATGTATTGGCCTTTTTTGTGCCAAGAGATTTTTGGGACTATCTGTGCCCTCGAGCATGGGACCATCTGTGCCCAGCTTTCATGGAGTTGCGAGTTAATTTACGGTGTCAAATAGTTTGTGTTTATTATTATCATATATTTTCTGAATGCGCGCTTATGTTTTCGCAATTGATCTGTCATTTTGGTAGAATATGGAGAATATGTATTGGCCTTTTTTGTGCCAAGAGATTTTTGGGACTATCTGTGCCCTCGAGCATGGGACCATCTGTGCCCAGCTTTCATGGAGTTGCGAGTTAATTTACGGTGTCAAATAGTTTGTGTTTATTATTATCATATATTTTCTGAATGCGTGCTTATGTTTTCGCAATTGATCTGTCATTTTGGTAGAATATGGAGAATATGTATTGGCCTTTTTTGTGCCAAGAGATTTTTGGGACTATCTGTGCCCTCGAGCATGATACCATCTGTGCCCAGCTTTCATGGAGTTGCGAGTTAATTTACGGTGTCAAATAGTTTGTGTTTATTTGACATGTTTTTTAAATTTGGGATTAAGGGACAATCTGTGCCCCCTACCGGACTCGGGACTATCTGTGCCCAGCATTTAGGGAGTTGCGAGCGAATTTGAAGTGTCGCTTAGTTTGTGTTTCTATAACACGTTTTGAATTTGTGATTCAGGGACCACCTGTGCCCTTTGTCAGACGTGGGGCTATCTGTACCCATGACAGTGGATTTATTTGTAAAATCCTGTGTTGGATTTACTATTTACTTTTATTGCTGTTTATCAGTTTCTAATCTCAATTCATTAAATAGTCTTTATGGAGTTTATTTAGTAAACTTTTCACTGCTAGTGGTTTTATATATTCATATATTTTCTGAATGCGTGCTTATGTTTCGCAATTGATCTGTCATTTTGGTAGAATATGGAGAATATGTATTGGCCTTTTTTGTGCCAAGAGATTTTTGGGACTATCTGTGCCCTCGAGCATGGGACCATCTGTGCCCAGCTTTCATGGAGTTGCGAGTTAATTTACGGTGTCAAATAGTTTGTGTTTTTTATTATCATATATTTTCTGAATGCGTGCTTATGTTTTCGCAATTGATCTGTCATTTTGGTAGAATATGGAGAATATGTTTTGGCCTTTTTTGTGCCAAGAGATTTTTGGGACTATCTGTGCCCTCGAGCATGGGACCATCTGTGCCGAGCTTTCATGGAGTTGCGAGTTAATTTACGGTGTCAAATAGTTTGTGTTTATTTGACATGTTTTTTAAATTTGGGATTAAGGGACAATCTGTGCCCCCTACAGGACTCGGGACTATCTGTGCCCAGCATTTAGGGAGTTGCGAGCGAATTTGAAGTGTCGCTTAGTTTGTGTTTCTATAACATGTTTTGAATTCGTGATTCCGGGACCACCTGTGCCCTTTGTCAGACGTGGGGCTTTCTGTACCCATGACTGTGGATTTATTTGTAAAATCCTGTGTTGGATTTACTATTTACTTTTATTGCTGTTTATCAGTTTCTAATCTCAATTCATTAAATAGTCTTTATGGAGTTTATTTAGTAAACTTTTCACTGCTAGTGGTTTTATATATTCATATATTTTCTGAATGCGTGCTTATGTTTCGCAATTGATCTGTCATTTTGGTAGAATTTGGAGAATATGTATTGGCCTTTTTTGTGCCAAGAGATTTTTGGGACTATCTGTGCCCTCGAGCATGGGACCATCTGTGCCCAGCTTTCATGGAGTTGCGAGTTAATTTACGGTGTCAAATAGTTTGTGTTTATTTGACATGTTTTTTAAATTTGGGATTAAGGGACAATCTGTGCCCCCTACCGGACTCGGGACTATCTGTGCCCAGCATTTAGGGAGTTGCGAGCGAATTTGAAGTGTCGCTTAGTTTGTGTTTCTATAACATGTTTTGAATTTGTGATTCAGGGACCACCTGTGCCCTTTGTCAGACGTGGGGCTTTCTGTACCCATGACTGTGGATTTATTTGTAAAATCCTGTGTTGGATTTACTATTTACTTTTATTGCTGTTTATCAGTTTCTAATCTCAATTCATTAAATAATTTAGACGAATGGCCTATCTTCTTTGTCTTTCTTTTCTTGTCGGTTTGTTCTTGTCTTTTTGCAGATGTCTTCCAGTCGGAAATGTGGTAGGAATTCTTTTCCTCAACCCCCGAGCATCTCCAACCCACTGCCTCCCTGGTGAAGAGCACAGTTCTTGGATCTAAAGCGGATGAATCGTCGTAAACTGATCACTTCCGTGACGGGGCGTGGATCGTTATCGCAAGGTCAGACCTACCGACTTGTCTTGTTATAAGGCCTTGGAAGAGTACATCTCAGCTGCACAGATCGACCTCTCCGAAGATTTACCTCTCTTCAGAGCCCTTGCTACTCCTCGTTCGAAAGAGATGGTCCGGAGCCAAGGGATTAGCTATACGAGAGCTCGCGAACTTGTAAAGGACGCTTTTAAAGGTTTAACAGACGTTTCAAAGCTCAGTCTTCATAGCCTACGAGCTGGAGGAGCCACCTCAGCAGCTTGTGCTGGAATTCCTGATAGACTATTTCAAGCGTCATGGTCGTTGGGCGAGCGAAAACGCCAAGGATGGCTACGTTAAAGACGATTTTAATTCTCGTCTGTTGGTCACACGATCTCTAGGGATCTAAATTATTTGTATTGTTTTTCTTTAACACCGTGCCCGGCAGGTCGGGGGAGTTCTATCCATAGGGCCGGGGTTTTTCCTAAGTATTTGCTGCAACGAGCGCGGTGAGGTTTTTTCATCCTATGGATGCTCGTTAGTTCTTCCCCAGGTTCTGTTTTTTGCCTTATGCACCTATGACTGTGTTTGTAATTGTTGCTTTAGCGTGTCTCAATAAACGTGCGGCCTCCAGTTAGCACACGATAGCAAATACTGTGTCATGTTTTTTTTCTATTGTTGTTTCGCACGGGTTAGGTGGTGTTAGGGAATTTAGACGAGAGATGCAGTTCATTTTATATGCAAAACACAAGTTTAAAAGTCTGAAAGCCCGAAACTCCCGTGATGCATATTAATTAAGCCTCGTACACACCCATTGTATTCTTAATCTCATGAATCTCTGACGTTTTTTTCTCCTCGATCCAGCTGTCTCAAATATTTCAAAGCTGGTAATGGCGGACCATTAAATAGGAAAATTCTAGTTAAAATGAACAGGCGTCTTTTGGAAATCAAAGCTTAAAACGTGGGTCACATAACATAGTCTTGAAGTCCAAAGAAAAAGGAGAATTGATTTTTTGGTTATAGTAGCACTTAAAGTATATCTAAATTTTCATCTGTGGAGAAGAAAATCGTTGATCGATATTAGCTTCAGTCCTGCTTCTTGGTAAACTTTGGTTTTTATCTCACATTTTCTTCTTTTTTTAACTTATTCGAAAACTCCATCGATACATGAATATTTAATTGTCGTTATTATATTCTCGTGGCAGTTCACTGTCCCGCCTTGTCGATACCACTCATACATTTGGTAGCAAAATCTTTCTTTCCGCTCTCTTCAATTACCTTACTGAGTCCTCTGTTGGGATGTATTACCATCCACTTAGAGACGATTTTATTTAGAGGGGATCTGGATCTCTTACATTTAAGCCGAAAAGACAAACTAGAGGATATGTATTCTATATACAAGGCCAAAAAGGTTATAAAATGGTTAAAAATTAAAATGTTTGAACCAAACGTTTTCGGCTGTTTGCCATCATCAGGGTTAAAAAATGATGACCGGCCGCACGTACATATATATCCTATGTAATTCCCTATGGGAAAAGTCTGGAGACATAGGAAATAACTTGTTTGTTCAAACTGGGGCGGAATTGTTGGATCATTAGCCCCTCGACGAATCTGCGCTTGTGGAATGTTTGTGCTGAGGAGAGAACACGCCAAGTGAAAGAATGTGACGGGTTTTCCCGCAGGTGTTTTGCAGGTTCAGAGGTGTGAACAGGATTTGAATGCTCCGCAATTCGTACTGGTACGTTTATCATATATGTACGTGCGGCCGGTCATCATTTTTTAACCCTGATGATGGCAAACAGCCGAAAACGTTTGGTTCAAACATTTTAATTTTTAACCATTTTATAACCTTTTTAGCCTTGTATATAGAATATATTTTACTAAGCGAACATTATAGAGGATATGTGTTATTCACAACCAAGGCATCCACAAATAACTGACTATAACATGAATAAGTTTAGTCCATATCATGCATGCGTCAACAATGTATTTTGGAATGTTCAGATATTCAGTTTGTAGAAGCGATTTTAGGTAATTTTTTAGGGGAACGGGTGTCTGCAGTCTCTAATAGACCTCAATCCCCCGCCCCTTCCCTGTCAAAAAGGCTTCGAACATAAACATAAACATAAACTATCATGTCAATGTCTTACCCAAACGCAATGCAATTCCTTTCTACATGTGATGGACTTATGATGTTTCACAGTTTGTAATTTTAAATAAAATTCTCTAAGTTGCTCAACGAACCGCTGATCCTTGGCGTGCATATATAATTTATTGTGATCACCCAGTCAACTATGATCAAATAAATGAATAGGACATTTTATGACGAGTCCTCTGCCTTAAGTTTCCCTTTGCTAAAGTTGTCATTGTGCTGGGTTTTTAGTGATAAGTGACGTTTAGACCTCTGTGATTAAATGTAACGCGTTTTGTCATATAGCAATTGGTAAGTCAGATGCAAAACAAGGTGGCATGAATAAGTAATGATTCAAGAAGCAATTTTTCAGAAATATATTTAAAGCTCCTGTTCTTCCAAACCGTTAGTTCACTACTGTGCAAGCATTCTAGCTCACTCGGTTTTCATTGGCAACGCGATGCTGATATTTGCAACTGCCTCACTTGATATCAGTTATTTGATTGTATTTGTATGGTGATCAACCAAGTAAAGCAGAACTGTTTTGCTCGGTTGTTGACTTCTGAAAAAAAGGAGGGCGCGATTTGGAGTTATTGGTAAGCTGCAGTCATCCAAAACCTCTTATTACTTTATGCTTCTCGCTCTGTTACTTAAACTCAAAGAGTGCATTGCCAAGGTGCAGCTCTGTTTGCTGGGAATAAGTCAAGAAAATGAGATCAAGATTTTTGTCATATTTTGGCCACAATTTGCTAACAAGACAAATGAATTATTTTATCTAGAATTGTAATTTATTGTCAACAGAGAAGAGGGCAAACCCACCGTTTCAACCCGTTGATACCACCCCTTAACTAACCACCATGGGAGGGGATAGGGCGGGGAAAACGTTTTCGTCTCGAAGCTAAAAATATGTGGCAGACCAGCAGGAGTTGCTCATCCCCGATCCAGAACCAAGAAAAAAATTACAAAAAAGTGTTCCAGGAAAATAGGTATGGCAACCTACTCTATATTCTACATTGCATTTATTCTTCAACGCGAAGGAAATTCAACCACGAAGACGGTTCGATAAACTAAAGCCCTTTAAATAACAAACCATTTTTTTTTTTGTTTCTGTTCTTGTTAAACTAACCAAAATTGAAAACAAATAACCTGTGACTTCTACGAAGCAATACAAACAAATGACCCAAACAGAAAAGTATTAACCAAAACACAATTTATTCACACAAGTACTCAACTACAGCCGCTAAAACAGCACCATTCTACATCGAATTAAAAGAAAAAAACATAAATTGTATTGCCCCAAAAGACCAGAGACTCACTATGATATTATAAATATCATTCTCAAACAGAATCCTCCTCTCTATTAGGATTATAGTCACCATAGGCATACCTGCCAACCCCCAGAGTGCGAAAATCTGGAGACGTCTAAATAATTTTCGTCCGAAGATTGCCGAAGGTTTCCGACGGTTTCCGAAGATTGCCGACGATTTCCCGCCGACTTCCGAAGATAACCGATGGTGTAGAAGGATTTTTGACGACTTCAGAACGGACTCACCAACCGGTTTTCGCCGAAAAAAAATAAATTTCTATTTAATCGGTTTTTAAGAAAATCAGAAAAGTTTCCAATTCATGAATTTTTCAGAAGTAAAGTTTTATGGAAACTATTTGGCATGGTGACTTGCAGCTCTAACCCGCTCAAATTTCAAAAGAACACCCATAAAAGTAGCTTACCTTGTGTGTTTGCAAATGGCTGGACGCCAGCTAGAGGAGTAATCTTCTCCACTTTCTGGAAAGCAAGGTTTTTCATCCCCTCGAAACCCAAGGGAAGGGCGCCTAAGAAATCCTTTTGAAGTGAATCTAAATCCACGTTGGCCATCTTCGCTTCGACAGATCAGATGTAAACAGTGTGCGAGAACCGCGCCAATTTTCTACTATGTATTGTGCAATATGATTGGTTTATTTCTGACCAGTTACGATACTCGTTAAATATATATAAATTTGATTGCTCCCGCTGATTTACGTTTTCCGATCAAATAAAAGCACTAAATAAGAGCTCTAAATCCACTTTTTGCTTTATTTTCTTTTTTAAAATCGCGAAAATAACGAAATAAGTGAAAAAAAAATTGGAAAAAGGCCACGGTAGGTAGTTCCCTGGAATTTTGGTGGCTTAACCGGGAGACCGGGAGATTTGATGAAAAACTTGGAGACTCCCGGGAAAACCAGGAGAGTTGGCAGGTATGCCACAGGTAAAGAAAAACAACAAACATGAAAAGCCAACAAGACTCTGAACAATCCAGAAAAATATACCATCTTTTTTTTTGTTTTAAAAACCACATGAATTGCCCACAGCAATAATGGAAGACGCAAATCAGAAAGCAAAATACAGAGCACTACACACAACCGGTAAATCTCTTGAGTTTACCAACATTATAAAGTCCACAGACAGAAAATTGTTTAGAATTTACCAACATTGTAAAGTCCACCAAAAACAAAAGAAACATCACAACATTCCAGAATGCCGTAACGCTTGAAAAACTTAATCCAATGAAAACTGAACTGAAACGAAATATTTAACTTATTCAAAAAACCGCAAAAGAATTACGAAATGATCGCTTGAATACTTTATCCCCTGACACCTCACAGGCAAAACAACTCACAAATTTAGCCCCACCAGGCACATCTCAAAGACCAGTATCTCGTTTACTTCAAAGGTAGCCTCACCAGTAAGGCCTCACAGGAAAAAACCACACAGGCAAGAAACCTCCCCTCCTTGAGGGAAGGGAGTCCCAGATTGCTCAGTGATTTTTGTTTTTAGCAACTTGGGACCCTCCCTCCAGGGGGACTAATTATACTCGTCACCAGGCGTCCCGAGTTCAGTGCCATTTTGAATTGGACACTGCGAGGACAACGGCTTCTGGCTGCCATTTTAGCAGGTTGACTTACAAGTTCTACGGGAGCCTGGTGGCTTCGCGTTGCTACCTGGAGATGCTTCAGTGGATTCATAGTTTAGAGAAATTCATGTTCCACGAGCCTGGCGTGTTTATGTAGCGACTGAATTCAATTTTCGCGAAAATACGTGCTTGTTTTGGGTCGATCGGAGTCCCGACGCTGGCTTCCGTCTCCTACCTTGTCACTATACTATGAAGGAAGGTGAACGGGGACCATTTTTCCCGAAACTTCGTTTACGTATTGAAGACAACAAAAGCTCACCACATGGTAAGTTTCATCGATTTTTATTTCCATTTTCTAGCAATTTTTCAGACCTAAACTTCGCCTCATATGTTCTCTATATTTACCTATGTGGCACACACAGTGAGCCTGTCTACCTGTGGTAAACCTGGTTATCACCTGGTTGCTGGACTTGAATTTGCTCTGGAGCTTGAACCTGTTCTTGGCGCGCCTGAACCTGGTCTGGTAAGGCTTGAGGGCCAGCAACCTGCTGTTTTATTAATTCCACCGGAACGACCGGCCTAGGCTGTTGTTCATTCGCCGTTCTAGTAAGTCGGGTGGGTATCACAAAAGGCAACGAGACCACCCGAGTTCACGGCCTCAACTTGAGTGACAGGGTGTGGCACGAAACACTCCGTTATATACTAAATTATTACAATCCCAAGGGAGTTAATTACCAATGCAAATCTGAGTTTGCAT
The DNA here is from genome assembly GCA_949126865.1 of Montipora capitata. Lineage (NCBI taxonomy): Eukaryota > Metazoa > Cnidaria > Anthozoa > Scleractinia > Acroporidae > Montipora > Montipora capitata. The sequence continues at coordinate 5,846,001 of OX421449.1, read as the reverse complement.
AGATCCAACATGTTGAAAATTATGGGGTGGCCAAACTATATCAAACATCCTGTCAACATGCTTGATCAAACATAAGACTCACAGCTAGGGTTGTGGGTAAGGTATCTTTGATAATGAATGGATTTTGAATCACAATGCGCATGCGCACTTGCAACATGTTGGTTGAGCCTGGCCAAACGAAAAATTCACACATCCAACACGAGAACAAAAGAAATGTTGGAAGATTTTGAATCGAATGTTTGATGCTGTATGAAACATGTTCCAACGTCATCTAACATGTTGAATGGTCATCAAACATAATGACCAAACGCTAAAATGTTAGCTCACCCAAAGGTTTGACATTTATCTTTAGGCAGGGCCTTTAAACTTCATTGACTTGCGACATACATAAACATTAGCTTAATCAATACAAACTATCCTGTTTCCGACAGGACCAAGAGGATATGAGGTAAGAGAGCGAATCTCTGTAACCCCATAACAATTATTTGATATTCAGTGATTCTGAGCTGTTCCAAAGCACCGCACCGCACCGCACCGCACCGCGCCACTATAGCTAAAACTGTCGTCCAAAAAGATGGTATTGGAACAGCAAGTTTGTTCACGGAGTCCCTCAGTGAATAATTAGTAACATCAGATCGATCGATAAATACATCGCTTCAATACTCGGGTGTAAGACCATTTAAGATTTTAAAGGCCACAGTGGTTTTCTGCTGCCTACCCAACTTCCCAAACTCAAGGATATACTAAGAAACAGCAGAAAAACGATCTTTAGTAGAAAGTTGATTTTTATTTTGATCAACAATAACAAATTTGGTTTTTGCCCTTGGTCAAAGCTATCTTCTAATGGCAAATTGGGTGCTTTGTTTTCGAGTTTTGATTGCTTCGTTTTCGAGTTGGGATTCCGCTTCGTTTTCGACTTAGGGCGCTTATTTCGATTTCGACTTTTTGGGTGCTTCGTGCTATGTTCTTCGTTTTCGAGTGCTTGGTTTTCGATACTTCCCAGTGACGTAAAGCTCTGAGAGAAGAATAAATAAGCGTGCTGGTTTAGTTAGATGTGCATGTTTACTGGCAGTAAGGGTCATATCTAAATCGTCGGGTACTCTTAAAGCCGGAGACTTTTTTTCTTTTATCTTTACCGGGCGTAATTTCATTTTCCGTTTATTTGTGATAATGCTGGAGTCAAAGCAACGTGATATCACAGAGCTGATAATAGAATGATTTCCGCTATATATTCAAAACTGCAACTGAACAAATCACTTTCCGTACCTTCGCCAAGTAAACACGATTCTTCCAAACTGGTATCTTCTTGTTCTGCTGTAATCTCTGTATTGTTTAAACGCAGTCTTTTAAATTATTTGCAAAAGGTAAGTTAAGTGCTCCACTGTGACAAAGGAACGGAAACTAAGTGTATGTTTCTAATAGATTGAGGCAAAGAAACTAATTTGTGAGGCAAGGATCATTCCAAGAAAAAATGTTTCTTCTTTTCTTGCTCAACGAACCGCTGATCCTTGGCGTGCATATATAATTTATTGTGATCACCCAGTCAACTATGATCAAATAAATGAATAGGACATTTTATGACGAGTCCTCTGCCTTAAGTTTCCCTTTGCTAAAGTTGTCATTGTGCTGGGTTTTTAGTGATAAGTGACGTTTAGACCTCTGTGATTAAATGTAACGCGTTTTGTCATATAGCAATTGGTAAGTCAAATGCAAAACAAGGTGGCATGAATAAGTAATGATTCAAGAAGCAATTTTTCAGAAATATATTTAAAACTCTTGCTCTTTCCAAAGCGTTATTTCACTATTGTGCCAGCATTTTAGCTCACTCGGTTTTCGTTGGCAACGCGATACTGAATTTTGCAACTACCGCACTAGATATTTTTTTATTTGATTGTATTTGTTTGGTGATTAAGCAAGTAAAGCAGAATTGTTTTGTTCAGTTGTTGACTTCTGAAAAAAAGGAGGGCGCGATTTGGAGTTATTGGTAAGCTGCAGTCATCCAAAACCTCTTATTACTTTATGCTTCTCGCTCTGTTACTTAAACTCAAAGAGCGCATTGCCAAGGTGCACCTCTGTTTGCTGGGAATAAGTCAAGAAAATGAGATCAAGATTTTTGTCATATTTTGGCCACAATTTGCTAACAAGACAAATGAATTATTTTATCTAGAATTGTAATTTATTGTCAACAGAGAAGAGGGCAAACCCACCGTTTCAACCCGTTGATACCACCCCTTAACTAACCACCATGGGAGGGGATAGGGCGGGGAAAACGTTTTCGTCTCGAAGCTAAAAAGCAGATTAAACATCAAGCGTCTTTATCTTTCTTTCCTTCCAGCTTCATCCTTGATTTGATATTGGATCATCTCATCGAAAAAGTTTAATTGTCATTTAGTTATTGAAGAATGGTAGATGGAAAGTTGGAGGCTGTAGAGCAGCGAATGCTAGAGCTTGCCATTGCGATAAGTGTAGAAGACAGGTATCGTGAAGGAAGGGCTCATCTTCATCTCGGCGATGCTTACTTCAACCTACCTGATTATCAACAGGCCATAAAACATTATGCACAAGCATTACATATTTCCATAGAAATAGGCTGCAGGGCTGGGGAGGAATCAACCTATGGAAGTCTGGGAAATGCGTATGGCAATCTTGGTAATTTTAAACAAGCCATTGAGTACTACGAAAAGTGTCTTAGTATTGCTAAAGAAGTAGGGGATACGGCTGGGGAGGGATCAGCCTATGGAAATCTGGGAAATGCGTATTTTAGTCTAAGTAATTTTAAACAAGCCATTGAGTACTACAAAAAAAGTCTTAGTATTGCTAAATAAGTAGGTAATAGGGATGGGGAGGGATCAGCCTATGGAAATCTGGGAAATGCGTATTTTAGTCTAAGTAATTTTAAACAAGCCATTGAGTACTACAAAAAAAGTCTTAGTATTGCTAAAGAAGTAGGTAATAGGGATGGGGAGGGATCAGCCTATGGAAATCTGGGAAATGCCTATCACAGTCTAGGTAATTTTAAACAAGCCATTGAGTACCACGAAAAATATCTTAGTATTGCTAAAGAAGTAGGGGATAGGAATGGGGAAGGGTTAGCCTATGGAAATCTGGGAAATGCCTATCTTAGTCTAGGTAATTTTAAACACGCCATGGAGTACTACGAAAAACATCTTAGTCTAGCAAAAGAAGTAGGGGATAGCGCTGGGGAGGGATCAGCCTATGGAAGTCTGGGAAATGCGTATCTTAGTCTAGGTAATTTTAAACAAGCCATTGAGTACTACGAAAAATGTCTTCGTATTGCTAAAGAAGTAGGAGATAGGCCTGGGGAGGGATTAAGCTATTTAAATCTGGGAAATGCCTATCTTAGTCTAAGTAATTTTAAACAAGCCATTGAGTACTTCAAAAAAAGTCTTAGTATTGCTAAAGAAGTAGGTAATAGGAATGGGGAGGGATCAGCCTATGGAAGTCTGGGAAATGCGTATCTTCGTCTAGGTAATTTTAAACAAGCCATTGAGTACTACGAAAAATGTCTTAGTATTGCTAAAGAAGTAGGGGATAGGGCTGGGGAGGGAACAACGTATTTACATATAGGAAATGCCTGTTGCGCGTTAGGTCATATTAAGGAAGGCTTGTATTACCATGAACACAGTCTTAGTATTTTTAAGGAAATTGGAGACTATCTAAAGGAGGGAATCGCGTGGTATTCGCAAGGTTATGATCATGAATTGTTGGGTTCCTTGAGTAATGCACTCAGTTGTTATCGTTCAAGTATCAAGCATTTTGATGAAACAAGGCATAGTCTGAAGTCAGAAGATGAATTGAAAATAAGTTTTCGTGATTCTTATCGCATGTTATACACTGCTCTGTGGAGGACACTTTTGAAGAATGGAGAGATTGAAGAAGCTTGTATGCTGCTGAGAAAGGTCGTGCACAGGCTTTGATGGATATTTTGAAAGATCAATACGGCGTTGACTCTCATTCATCTTCTGCACTTGCTCCGAATCAAACTCTTACAGCTGCATTAGAGCTTTTACCTTCACAAGCCGTTTTTGTGGCACTTGACAACAACAAGATCACGTTTTGGGTGCTAAGAAAAGACAGCAAGATCAGCTTTCGACAAAACGAAATCGCAAATGGAAGTGCTGATTTGTTGATGGAAACTATTTTGAAAGGGATCGGTGCAGGGGATAATGTCACATGCGAGAATCGTTCTTTGGATCCACTACGCAATGACCTGTCTTGGAGCAAAAGATGTATCAGTGAGAAAGCAGTTCTACCATCTTCATCCTCTGTTAACTCTTTACAACCGTTGTATGATGTCTTACTCGGGCCAATTGCAGACTTGCTCCAAGGAAATGA
>OX421449.1:5814145-5836645 GCA_949126865.1 Montipora capitata | reverse complement strand
TAGCGTTGATTACGAATTTTTGGTGACATTTGATGGTCCTCCGTGTTGTTGACTTTCAACGCGTAATTTGCATATTTATGCCCGAGGCAAGCGCACATAGGGGTGAGATTGGGGATTTCAGTGGACCACAGAACAGGAAATGCCCCTTCACCAGGTAAATCAAATACTTTCACTGGTCACTGGTCAAGAGAACAGACTGTGCAAGGAAAAAATTAAATATTCGCACTTAATTTTTTTGATTTTGATTTCTCTGACGCTTTATTTAATTTTTTCCTTGCACAGTCAACAACACGGAGGATCATCAAATGTCATCAAAATGGAAACCCAAAAGTCAAATATTGAATAACACTTGAGCGGCTTACTGCTTATTACTAAATCAAAGGACACAGACATTGATACAGGTAGTGATACGTACAATGACTACATATGCATTTGTGGACCAAAACCTATTCAGTTTATTGTTTTTTTTTTTTTAAATGTTATGTGGCAAGTTGTCGAAAACGCCGCTGAATTAATATACAGGGAAAGAAACGGTTTGCAAAATTCACGATGTCACAAATCAAAGAGGTTAAGCATTTTTATTATATTTATACCTTTGTAACGCTGACTTTTCGAACCGAAGTAATATTAGTATGGAGATGGCGGATACAATGATAATATTCTCTTGGTCACGCAAAGGCAGCCCAAGCTCGGTATATGATTTATAGACTTTGTATGGGAAAATTAACTTTGAGCTTATAAATGCTCAAAAAAGCTGTAAATGCAGAAATAAACTTCGCTTCAGGCGCGTAGCGTCCTATACGCAAATACGCACGTGCGTACTTGAAGTGACCAGAAAATTTTGAAATTTTAAGCAATTGTTTCTATTTTTAACATTTTACTTGTACGCAACCAAGATTTCCTTATGAAAACACCACTTTGATTAAATTCTAAAAAACTAAATTAACAAAAGCTATACCATGTTCTCACTTAGTTTTGCATCGACTTTTTTTACACTAAACAATGCAGTGTTGTTTGGTCAGCGTGCAACAAAAAGGCGAAGTTGCAAAGGAGCAACGTTCCGAGAACGTTGTTGACAATTCCAGTCACGCTAGCACAACCAAAACAATGTTTTGTTTGCGCCAAGTTTGCTCAAAATAAGGGCAAGACGCTTTGTTCTTTGCTTGTATTAACACAACTATTTCGAACAAGAAATGAAGAACGCAGTATTTTTCGCTTAGTTTACTTAGGTTTCTAGATTATATGTACTTGTGTGTACTTGAAAAAATGACCACGCTACGCGCCTGCGCTTACCTCTATACGTCCAGTTGTCCTCGTCTTTTCTTTGCAATCGGAGGGCAAACTGTGTCCGTTTTAGACGGGTTTGTAGCTTTCGTATTTTTGCGATGTCGTCAGTTGTCATATCCCCTCATAAGCGGAAATGACAACTTAAGACAAGTTTATTTCCACATTTACAGTTTATTTGAGTATTTATAAGCTCAAAGTTAATTTTCCCATACAAAGTCTATAAATAGTTTTCCGAGCTTGGGCTGTCTGTGGGTCACGCACTCCACACCGCTGGCCTGATTTTGTGTCTAGTGTAAGCGATTTTTGAATCCTTTTTTTGACAACTGCCAATCATTTGCCCAAACTAAATTTTACATATTTTTAATTAAAATCCTTAATCTCATGAAATTCGGTGATATGGCACATGGTCAAAATAACAGTTCTTCCCACCGACCGACGAAGTTAACATTTGGAGAACACTTTGGTTTTGTTTACCACAAAATAATTAAATTAATCCAATATTCTTGAAATTGTAGGTTTTGGACAAGGAAAAGTTATGCAATAAGTTGGTTGTATTACAATTTTTCTGCGTTCGATAGTTACGACATGCGAATCGAATGGAAATGGTCAATTTTCAACCCAGTTGGGACTCGCTAAACTGTGTCTGGTGGTTAAATCGAAAATGTTGTTTTTCTCGGCAAGACAAACCTATTGCGAGGAAAAAAACACAGGCTGCTTGTATCCTTGCTAGGGGCTAGCTATATGCAAAAGGGGAGCGAAATTGAGATTTCATTGATTTTGTTTGATTCTTGTGGGAATTTGCTCTTAAAGGATACACTTTACATCGGTGGAAAAACTGTTTTCGTTCAGGCTTTTCTGGCTTTTTGTTAGGTGGTGAAAATGGCTAATTTTATCACCGCGTGATGTCTCTTTTGGTGTTTCCGTTCTCCCATAGATCTCTAAACGTCATCTGTTATAAGGAATTCGAAGACAACATCGTCCTACACGTAGCCATTCACATCGGCGCATTGTGTATGCTCGAAAGAACCAGCTATACTTAGAGCTGTTTTTATTTATTTACTTTTGTTTTTCCAGAATCGATGTCGAAGATCCTAGAAGATTACCTAGCACAGCCTGACGCTTCAGTGATTGCCGAACTTGTAAAAAAAGTGGAACGGGTTAACAATCATGCATGGTTATGCCAGTAGAACAAGCTCCAAAGGTTTAGTAGAAGTTTACTGCGTTTACTAAACCAACAGACTGAGATTATTGTAAGTGAAATTATGACAGAAAGCTTAGATCTTTAGTAAAATGCTAGTTTTACCCGTTAGTTTGATATTTCGTTTCTCATATAACTTCAACAGTCAGTGTTGCTCCAATGGCGATCAAAATCACAGTGCTATAGTTGAGTTGCTAAAAGTGATGTTTTATTTAGTTCTTTGAAACTGTTTTTGTTGTATGAGTGTAAGCCAGTTTCGAAAGAAAAGAAAACAAAAACCACTTTTGCTGATGACCCTTAACATCAGACTTTTACCGTGATAAGGAAAAGAGACGTGGCATTTGCAACATTCAAAGATCACAAAATAGAAGGGAAACGACGGGTGAAATGTTTTTCCTGTTCTTCTGCATAACAAATGAATGAAATCATCAGCAATAGAGAAGACGTTTTTCTTTTCTTAATTTTTTTCCAAGTTCTTTATAGGGATTACACCCTTTGGCCGGGTTATCGGTGGTGTTTTTAAGCAAAGTGAAAGAATGTGTTTGCATTCGAAAGTAGTTCAATTCCTGGAATAATAGTTGGGGAACTAACAAATCCGCTGCAAAGTTAGAAAAAATTCTCTGGAGCAAATTCATAGCCAGCTTCACAACTGGAAAATGTTATGGTGGCTCTGAATCCGCTGCAGAGAATGTTTTATACCTTTGCAAAGAGTTTTATCTTAGCCTTCTAACCCACAAATGGGTTCACCGAGTTCGTTTCTGAGATATAAGTTTTGAAGACAAAATATAGGGCATTTTTCGTTGCTATGATAAACTTTTACGTCACATTAATGAGCGCACCTTGTTAAGAAATGATTGGTGTTTCATTTGGTATCATATCATTTGAATGTTATGTGAAACAGTTGGGGTAGATTCAATCCTTCGAAATAGTACAGTTGCTTGAAAGTGTTGGTTTGAGCCTCAAGGGAACAAAAGGCTACAGGCAGCCTATATTATGGCCTTTAATTTAGACCATTTCCGTCGCAAGGGTCAAACTGATGGTATTTGGAGACCCGGATCATGTAACGCAACCGAATGTTTAGCTTACGTTTTAAACTGAAACCCTAATTTAATGTAAGGCTCTGTTGCATTTTGTGATTTTTCATGCAATAACGAGACAAGTTGCAAGTTGCACACTTTACCACTGCCAAAAACAAGGTGAGACATATTGCAAAACCCTTCGCGGAAAGTAAAATCCATTGCTACTTTGCGCATTGGTTTACGCAAATTAGCAACAAAGGTTTCAAGCGATGCGTGCTGTGAAATCTGCCCTGCAACTTGTGTCGCAAGGAATTGCGTCATCAGCCAGTGAAATGTTCCTTAAGCTCATGAGATTATCGAAAGCCAGACAAATTGCAGGAAACGTTGCCCAGTATAACAACCGTCAAGCGAATAGCTTTGCAGTGTGAGAACTCTTGTCGAAACAAAAATGAAAGCCAAGTTGCTCGAAAAATTGCCGAGTGTAACAGCGCCTTTATGAGTCAAGTAAGTAAGGAAACAATCTAACGTTGGATAAGACAACTCACTCTCCATTTGCTTATCGTATAACTTTATTAGAAATCATAAATATGTTCAGTTTTACAAAATGCATAAAAATGTGTCTTCCAAACGCACATACAAAATAAGTTTGTAAAGGTAGAGATATGTAGATTGATGTTTATTTTTTGAAAAATGTTACAAAAAAGCTTCGAAAACGAAAACATTCGGAAAAGCGATATTAAAACACGAGGCATTAATCACCCTGGAAAGGAAACAGTGTTAAATTCGGTGATTAGATGTAATAACTGTGTATATATCTACAGTTTGTAGGTATGTGCACCGATTTTAAAAGGGTTTCCTTTCAAGGGTCTTTTCTTTTCGATAGCTTTGGTGTGGAAACGATCCAAAATAGACGACAAAGCCCTGGATTCAAAAGCTTTGCATGTATTTCTCAATTGGTACTCCGGCCATGAAAACAGTGATTTGTTTTCGTCCTGGTGTAAACATAAAAACAAACAGTATTAAGTTGAGCCACAAACAAAGTCTGGAAAGGTTAAGTAGTCAAAATGAAGTATGCTACAACAATAAAGGATTTTTTTTTGGGATGCCAATATGACCATCATTTCATTTTTTGCTTTTTTTCTTGTTTGCAGGTGGGGGTGAGGAGGGGGAGAACCCCTTCGAAAGTACTTGTTGTAGATTGCAAGGGTAATTGTTTTCTACAACTAAGCTTTTAAGTGGCCCCGGAATTAGAGAATTTACAAACGTGTACCCCTACTTCACATTTCAAGCATTAATGTGCGCATTAGTCTGACATGTTATGACTGAATACTTTTTGTGATGGCAGCAAATTCCAAGAAAAAGATCATTAATCTTTTACTTGTCATGCTTTAAGCAAAACGTATTTGATGTCGTGATAATTGCATACCTCTGCCAAACGAGCTCTTTGCAATCGCACTTTTCGTTTGAAGTGTATTACACACATCATAGTTCCAAGAATAGTAAACACAGTGATACCCGCCATCACCACGAACGCTCTCAATCCAGATGAGAGCGTTGTGGGCTTGGGAGCTGTCCAAAATGACGATGTGGTCTGGAATGTGGAAAATAAGGGAAAACTCATTTACACGTCATAGGTTCCTGCGCTATAAAGCGCTGATAACAGTGAAAGCCCCATGGTGAACCATGTAGGCCCCTCGCTCCGGCAATGAGCGCTTCGTTCAACGGGTATTAAAAGCCATAGCTATACAGATTAAATAAAAAAGTCGAAAGCCACCACTAAAATCACCAGTGATAGGACTGGCTACCTGTGGCTCCAAAAGCCGTTGACAAAAGGAGCACGATAAGCCAAAAAGACGTGTTTCATTCACCAAAACGTACCAACGCAAGTTTTGTTGTCTTTTGCAAAAAGAAGCCTTTAAAGCACAAACAAAGTTGCGAACAGCCATGACTCACGATTGGTCACCACTGTGCTCATTGACCAATCGCGGGTCGCTAAGCGTTCTTCCAACTGTCTTGGGCTTAGTCTACCAACGAATAAAAGCCGAATTCGATGGCTTTCGAAGCAAATGTTTGCAGAGACTGGCTGCCCTTAATTCCTTCTCAGTGTACAAGCGGTTCAAATGAAGAAGACGAATGGGCAGCGGAGGTATCGTCTGTGATCTACGTGGAATTTCGAGGCGATCGAAGACTTGGGAGCGACTTTAGGGCTCTTCCCCTTCGGTGAATCCGTTCGGCGGCTTGGTCTCGGTGCCCAAACTTTGGTAAAGAATATATAGAGGGAAAAGAAGAGGAAGCAAAAACCACATAAATCGCTCTTAATCGACCCAGAAACTGTACTGGAGACACGAAACACAAGACTGAAAGAAGGGAAGCTATTTTTTTATTTTAAATTGTAAATATTTTTTGGAATTTTGAGAAAAAACCATTTTACCCATACAAATCCTTATATTTCTACTCTTGCATAACATAGTACAGTACAAATACACATATATCGAGCTTGGGCTACCTGTGATTTGGCTAGAGACAAATTGTACAAATCTTCGCTAAACATGCTTAATTTTTACGTCCTGTAATTTTGTTTAATTTGAATAGTAAGCGTGGGTAAAAACTTTACTTTCACCATAACTGAGAAAGCCAGAGATAGACTTTTGAACGGTTTTGGGCTCACAAGCGTGCTTGCACAAAGAAACAAGAGGCCGGTTACACAGTGTTGCATGGTTTTTATACCGTGGTTATATGCATAACAATTGACTCTTTGAAGAGTGGGCTTTAGCGCAAGCGCAACGAAATACGCACTATGGCGTCATAACATCGAGTATAGTGAAAGAGAATACCCTGCCACTCGAACAAAGTTCTGCGTAGCTGGTACGCCGTAAGTAGAACCTAATAAATGCAAGTTGAAGTATGTAATTTATTCAAGTAACAATAACTTAAACATTAAACAAGCCTTACCTGTAAAGTGAATTTGATTGGAATTATATCTCCTCATTGATGCATAGAGAGATAACGTGAGAAAGCGCATGCGTGGTGAAGATCATCCTTTAAAGACAATGGCCCATGTATGTTCACCAACCCCTCTGGGTGGTGAACCCCGTATTTAGAGCGGGCACGTGATCTCTCTATGCATCAATGAGGAGATAGAATTCCAATCAAACTTTACCTTACAAGTAAGGCTTCTTTAATTTTTAATCTCCTCATTTGCATATTCAAAATCCCGTGAGACTTCAAAGCACATGGGCCATAGCAAGTCACAGCAATGAACAACAATCTATTGTACAACACAACAATAGGTTTATTGTAGCTTAACAATGGCATCTAAAAGTAGAAATTAAACAAAGCAATTCAAAATGGATTGTCGATAGTTATTGTCCTCGGTTACATCTTTCTTGTAGTAAGTAGCAAAAGTACATTCTGCGGACCATCCTGCAGCAGCCATTATAGTTTCTAGAGGTACACCTTTCCTAAAAGCAGCTGATCGAAGTGGAGGCTGCACGTGTACTGTGTGGCTTGAAGTGTACAGTGTCTATACCTGATTTCATCATGACCGTTTTGACCCACCTTGAAATCGTACTTTGGGAAACTGGCTGGTGTGGCTTACTAAAACTAAGAAATAATCTGGTGTGTTCCGCGCTACGAACTGGTTCTGTTCTTATCAAATACTCCTTTAAGTATGTCATTACACACAAGCGTTTAACCACAGGATATGAAGGCAAAATAACCTCGTTCATGGTTAAATACTCGTTTGAATTTTACGTTTGAAAGCGAGGCCATAAGGGCCAATTTGCATGGAAACAAAAGAATACTAAAATGGAGCCCATTTTGGAATAAGGTGTATTTCAAGTTCAGATTCCTTTTCAGGACTGCAAGTTTTAAGGAGGTCCAGAACTTTGGATACGTTCCATATTGACTGATATCTCGGAAGTGGTGGCCTGGACTGGAAAACTGCTTTGACAAATCTCTTTATCAGGGGTATTCACCCACTGTGTAAGGGCTATCCGCAATGTCTACTGCTGCAGATAATGCAGATCGGGCAGTGTTAGTGGCTGAATAGCTGCTTCCAGTATCATAAAAGTGTGTCAAAAAATTAATAGCATTGGCTACAGTTGGATGAATGGGATTTGCATGTGTTGTTCTCACAAAGTTCTTCTGCTTATTCAAATACACTCTGCACTGTTTGGTGGTGCCTATCCTCCATGATTCCATGATGATGTCCCAAGCTTGCGCTCAAATGTTTTGTTGTCTGAGTCTCGGCCTAACAAGAGACGTGCCATCATTTGAAGTTTGGGCCACAGAGGGTGCAGTTTAGTCCTGTCATGTGGTAACTGGAGAAGGGAGGCCTCCTTCGGTACAAGTAATGGCTGGCTGATTAACATTTGACACAACTTTGGAAACGAAACTTGCGTTCTCCACAATGGGGCTATAACTAAGGCTCTGACCTGATCTTCCTGCAACTTTTGAAGAAAGCTGGACAGCATGGTAAAAGGTGGGAAAATATAAACATATTTATCTCTCCAGCTCAAACACATTGCATCAGTTGCATAGCCATCGGGGTCTGCACGCCATGATACAATAGGCCAAATTTTATAATTATGCCTTGAGGCAAATAAATCTATCTCAGGTCTTTCCCATTTCTTTGTTAACTATTTGAAAACACTTGGTTGTAGCTGCCATTCAGTTCTATCCTGAAAGTTTGGACGAAGTCTGTCTACAGTTTCATTTTGAATGCTAGTAATGTGCACAGCCAATTGTCTCGTGCAACCTTGTTACAAGCCATAGAATGTGTACCACCCATATTGTTAATAAATGTCACTGTGGTAACATTATCTGATTGTAAATGAATGTGGACATGCTCTTCTTTCTCACAGAGGGACAGGAGCCCTAATTTAGCGGCTTTTAGTTCAAGGCAGTTAATATGTTCACATTCAGCAATTTCTTCAGCAAGCCATCTGCTGCCAGTGGGTTCCATACCATCCCGGTATGCACCCCATCCTTCCAATAGGGCATCGGTGGTGATGGTAAAATCAGGATTACCGTGAGAAATTCGCTTTATGTTTTGCCAGCTTTTTGTTGTTCACCATCTTATGTCTGACTTAGACAGCTCTGAAAACTGCATTTGAGCTTCAAAAGACCCTCGGTGTTTTTTAAGGGCAGCAACCTTTTCAAGTTCAAGCTGTTTGTAGAACAATGGGCCATATTCTACATCCGGAGAACAAGACACGAGAGTACCAATTAGTTTGCCAGATCTGATTGAACAAGACTGGCTTTCCAAAATATCACTTCCCAACCGAATAATTGTATCGACTTTTTCCTTAGGGAGAGTCTCTGTGTATGTTCATAGAGTTCAGTACAAACCCTAGAAGTTCTATAACCTAGGTTGGGTGGATGATTGATTTTTCGCTTGACGCATTAAAGCCCAGGTCACCAAAAGGAGTGAAGCGGGTATCGTTTATATTCGCCTTGCATTGATCAGAGGTATCACCAAGTAAGAAACTGTCATCGAGATAACCACTTAAAATGTGGCCTCTGGTTCGCAATGTGGAGTACACTGGTTTCATGAGTTTAGTAAAGATTCTTGGTGCAGGATTCAAACCATTGGGCAATGTAATAAATTTGTTTAATTGGTGCCCAAATATTTCTGCGATTCTGGACTAATGGAAATAGAATAATATGCATTTGAAAAGTCAAGTGAGCCCATATAGCAGTTTTTCTTCATTAAATTAATACATGATTGAAGGGTGTCTATCTTAAAATGGATGTGGGCAATATGCTTGTTTAACTTTTTGAGATTCAATATCATGCGATATTTACATTTTTCTTAGGTCGTAGAAAAACTGGTGTTATGAACTCTCCATCATCATGAAAACATTTTACGATCACCCCTTTCTGAATAAGTTCTTCCAAGAGAGTATTTAATGCCATTTGCTCATGTTTCTCAAATTTTGGTTGTTGGGGTGGGAAAGCCTGAGTTGGCATTGTAATAAAATCAAGTTTATAACCCTTTACAATATCCAGGATTACTTTGTCAGACGTGATTGTTTGCCATTGTTTTATGCAAAACTTTAATTGACCAGCCTGCACAATATCATTACTGACCAGTATTCTCTCAAATTGCACAGCAGACTTTCCTGGCACTGGCCAGTCACTACAGTTAGCGCTCACCTGAACATTATTTACAAGTTTCTCTCTTGGTTTTGTCACTATCGTCGAGGCTGATAAGGAGGTTGGTTCCTCTGTGGTGGATTTCGATACCCGCCTCTCTGCTTGGCAATAGGGCCTCTGCCGCGGTCTGAAAAAGGGAATAATCTCCTGGTTTCTGACCCGCCCTGAAACCTGTGACTACTGCTGTGAGATCATTTTTGTCTCAATGTTACTTTAGAAGTCACTTTACCAGCCTCTGACAAATCCTTAACTGACTTGCCAAGTTCAGTACAAAACACCGGGCCATCCTCAACCGGTTTTTTGTCACTGCACAGCAGTCTGTATTCAGTTTTCAGTTCTCCTTCTGAGATCTATTTCATGTGAAGCATCACTTAACAACGAAATGCTGTCAGAAAGGGTTTTCATAATAGCTGCTGCTGAGGGGGCAGGTTTATTACCTTTTTCGGCTTTCATGAAGTCATCTACAATTCTATTGACTGCAGTAATACCCTTTTAGCAGGGGCGTTTGGGCTTTCTGTGGCGTGACATCTTCTGTTTTTACTTCTTTCCTAACGCTGCTAAATATATCTGGGTTCACTCGAACAACTTCTAAACGATTGCAGTTGCTTGGCGCAGGAAATTTTTCCATCAACTCATCACGGGCTTCTTTGTTCATACCTTTGCTAGGCAGTTGTTTTACCAATTTTGCTAATTTAGGCGTTACATCCTCGCCGTTTTGTTGTGGTTTGTTTACCACTTTTGCCATACCAGCGAGCACGCTGGATTCCTCCTTTGCTTTTTTCCTTTGGGGGCTCTTCACGCGGGTTTGATTCAGAGCACACAGATGACACAGTGGATGCCAAATCCGCTTCGCTTCCATGATGAGCGTCGCTGTCGCAATCAACGGCCTGGTTGTAATTGTCGTAGACTTTTTTCATTTCAGTAATCATTGGGGTTATGCTCTCAAGGGAGCCAGAAAGCTGTACGTTTCAGCTGTTGTTTTATTTCATCCGTTTCCTCAACTAGATTGCAAGAAGAAGCGGTGGCCGTTCGTTTCGCCGCTTGATTTCCCGTCATCGATGGAGTTTGTTTGCTCGACGCTTTGTCGCGGTCGCCTGCCGCTTTGCAATTCTTTTCTGCCTTTCCAGCAGGGGTTTTTCCCTTTCGGGCAGTTGTTGCAGCAGCATTAACACCCTTTCGAAGCTGCTTTTCAGTAGCTTCTTCAGCAGATATGTGACGTTCGTCAATTGACTCTACTATGGCGGGTGCGCGTAGTTTCTCGTGGTCTTGAGACATGGCCGTTAAATGGAATAAATCTTAACCAATAATTGAAAATTCTATCTCAAAGAATACTTTAGCCCTCGTACAGACTTTCGTCTATAAGTAGAGGAAACTAGTAGAATGGCTGAAGCGTCGATGCAAAAGATTTTAAGACGATAACTCCAGCGTAAATCCTTAGGAATGCAACGCTGTAGTCAACGCTGTAATGATCTTCACCACGCATGCGCTTTCTCTCGGGATCTCGCATATGCAAATGAGGAGATAGAAATTGAAGCGCATGCAGCCACTTTTTCATTTGTTTTGCTTTTCTATCTTTATACCTTCTTTTATATAGATTATTAGCCCCCCGGGCTCGTGCAACTTTGTTAGTCTGAGAAATTTACTTGTGCCAGGAGCACATCACCCGGAGCCTCAATCCAGACTATATCCTTGAGTCAACCTTTGCCCGTATCTTTTTATTTTTAGAACCGTCTGAGAATATTTTGTGAGACGAACGCGATCACTGGTGCGTGACTGCTTGTGACGTACTACAATAACTTTGTTCTGATTGGACGGCATAATGCATTTGCGGGAATTCGAATGTCTAAAAATAAAAAGATACGGGCAAAGGTTGTCTCCAAGGGTTTTTATGGGAGATTGAGGCTCCGGGTAATGGGCTCCTGCTTGTGCTTATTTCTACTAAACTCGAAATCATGTCATCAGCCCCGCGGGCTCGTGCAATTTTGTGCGCAATTTTGTTAGTCTGAGAAATTTACTTGTGCTTATTTCTAGCAAATTCGAAATCATGTCATCAGCCCCGCGGGCTCGTGCAATTTTGTTTGTCTGGGAAATTTACTTGTGCTTTTATCTAGCAAACTCGAAATCATGGCATCAGCCCCGCGGGCTCGTGCAATTTTGAGCACAATTTTGTTAGTCTGAGAAATTTACTTGTGCTTATTTCTAGCAAATTCGAAATCATGTCATCAGCCCCGCGGGCTCGTGCAATTTTGTTTGTCTGGGAAATTTACTTGTGCTTTTATCTAGCAAACTCGAAATCATGGCATCAGCCCCGCGGGCTCGTGCAATTTTGTTTGTCTGGGAAATTTACTTGTGCTTTTTTCTAGCAAACTCGAAATCATGGCATCAGCCCCGCGGGCTCGTGCAATTTTGAGCACAATTTTGTTAGTCTGAGAAATTTACTTGTGCTTATTTCTAGCAAATTCGAAATCATGTCATCAGCCCCGCGGGCTCGTGCAATTTTGTTTGTCTGGGAAATTTACTTGTGCTTTTATCTAGCAAACTCGAAATCATGTCATCAACTATACTAATTTCGCAATTACTTCTGTCTTATTTTCAAAAGAATCGAAGCCTATGTTGGTTTACCTTGAGGCACTAAGAGTTGCGGGAACGAACGGAGTTGGTGTGGGGACACCAAAAAGACCCCCATCTCTTTGTTGAGATGCAGCAATACGGATTCTGCAACTTAATGAAAACGCCAATGAATCGGTTACCAAGAGTCACTCGGCAACAGAAAATGTTTTTAAAGGCGTCAACATCGATCATAGACGGTATTCATAAATGGAGGCCAAGAAACTATTATTTTGTGTGTTTGTGCCAGTTAGTCCAACAAGCCTCGTTGTAAAGCAACGGGCGAAGGATGAGGCGCGCATTTCATACCAGTTGTAGTCATGTGACAGTTTGAGTACATCGAACGTGAAATTGAAAGTTTCTAAAAGTATCTTGAATCTGGGCTTTTGCAAAGTTATAGAGGTTGGGGGTTTCAAGAGACATAGAAAGAGAGAGGGAAGAGTTGTTGAATAACAGTTAGTTTGGTCGATCAAGTAATTAATATAGTTAATTGGGCGCTTCTCGGAAGTGAGAAAATCAACATAAGTGCATTAATTAATTAGTTGAGAGTAGTAGTATCCGCTACTTCAGAGTCATTTTGACAGGTAGTCATCATGTGACGTAACCAATGAGGATGTCTAAAATAGGGGAGTGCATAAATTAGAAAACAATGCAGTAAGTTTGAAAAGCCGGTCACTCTTCAACTATAATTCAATGGTAGCGCTATTGTTTTTCAATCAAAAGCGATAATCCTTTCTTTGTTTGGAATACTGATTTTCGATTTTATTTGCATAACGTTCGATTGGTTTATCAATGAAGCATAGGATACGCTAACAAACGTTTACTGAATTAACAGAAAACGCTTGAAAAAAAGTTAGCAACAATTTTTCTAAAACTTATTTAGAATCTTTATTAATTTTTTTTGAAACGAGACGGGAGTATTTAGGATTTTGAATTTTGACTTTAGTTCAAGGTCTTCTTAATTACGATTTTGAGAATCGCTTAAGACCGTTGTATTGTGAAATGGGAATATTAAGTTCGCTAAGGGGGATTTTAGTTGGTTTCATATCGTATTTCAAAATGGGTTCACGACATTTTCAGTGATTGCGGTCGGATTAGGGAGTTACACTACTGTAGTGTTAGATCAAAGTTCTATTGTTCAGTGTTCCCCTAGGGATTCGAAACACCAAAGAGTTGAAACTAGAGTAGTGCCAACACTAGTGTTACTCTGGTTGTTTACCATTTACCACAAAAATCCGGAAATGTCGGTTGGAATGTAAATGGTAAGCCTATTTTGGACTTACCAAACGGAAAATTCCTGGAGAAAAAGGGGGTTTCTTGAAAGGTAGTCCAAAATTCCCAAACGAAAATTCCAAACGGTAGACGTGTTTACCATTTGCATTCCCCCATGACTTCGACTCCCTCCAGATTCCCTCGGTAAACTTGAACGAATTTTGTAAATGGTACACGCCAATCCCAACTGAATTTCCCATACGGGCGTTTTTGCTTACCATTTCAACAAACCTAGTACCAACCGGTTTCTGCTTGTAAATGGTAAATACCCACTGTGTTTCTCTCAAGTGCTACCTCAACCAGTAAAGCAGTGGACCATACGTTTCGAACGCTTTATTAATTTTTTTCTCTCAGAGTATTATCTTCATGTCATGATATTTTTGTTGGTTTAAAAACAAATGTTATTTTATCAGCACTGTATGTGACTTGAGATGCCCACATAAAATTAATTTGTGAACTTCAGGGGAAAAGTTGTCTAAACAAACTTTAGACATTTGTGTCATTTCTTCTTCTTTTCTTTCTTCTACATCTTTTTCTTGTTATTATTATTATTGTTGTTGTTGTTGTTGTTTTCATTAATCGATGCTCAAACTTTGTCTTGTACGTGTAGAAAAGTAATCCTAACTTGAAAATGTAACGTAAGTTACATTTATTGTCTACCTTTTTTGTCGGTGTGCTTATGAAGATTAGTTGTCCTGAATTTGTTTTTTTCTCAGTCATAACTATGAGTTAGCATTTGGGATCTCGATGATTAACTTGGACAAAGCACAGCGCTTGTTGTATGGAGATTCATTGATGACGCATTCAATGGTCTTCACTGGGGTCTCCTGGCAGGTATGTTGAATGAAGCATTACCATCCTTAAATATTAGGGGCGACCTGGCCAAAACGTTACAAAAAATGTCCAACCTGTTGATTGCACGTTACATTGATCCAACAAGTTGAAAATTATGGGGTGGCCAAACTATCTCAAACATCCTGTCAACATGCTTGATCCAACATAAGCCTCACAGGGTTGTGGGTAAGGTATCTACGGTAATGAATCGATTTTTAATCACAATGCGGATGCACACTTGCAACATGTTGGTTTAGACTGGCCAAACGAAAAATTCACACATCCAACACGAGAACAAAAGAAATGTTGGAAGATTTTGAATCCAATGTTTGATGCTGTATGAAACATGTTCCAACATTATCTAACATGTTGAATGGTCATCAAACATACTGGCCAAACGCTAAAATGTGCCTTTCAACTTCATTGATTTGCGAGATAAATAAACATTAGCTTAATCAATACCAATTATCCTGTTTCCGACCATCCTCGGAGACCCAGGGGCAGATCACGGAGACAAGGGGAAGTCTAAACGGGCCAAAGAAAATGGCGACGAAGAAAAGCATAGTAGGGCAAGAAGAGTCCCTGGGGACATGTTCTTACCAGACCAGTTCTAAACAGTCGGGATAATTCTGAATTCTGATTGGTGCCAGAAATATTTTGTGTTTTTCTGTCCAATCAGAGGTCAGCAGCCTGTGAAGTCGTTTCGTGTCTTCTTACGGGGAAATCACTTTGTCGCCATACTCGCCTGGTTCGTTCAGCAAGGGTTTGCTCGAGGGTCAGAAATGTCTCAATCACAGCACGAAATGTAGAGGGAATCGTTCGGAATAGCGGTATCGTTATAGTAGCGTACTTCCAAGTGTGCGAGATTTGTTTAAAGATGTCCTCCCCGATTCACCTAAAATAGCAGTGATTAATCTAACAATTATTTTTATTCTGCCCCCTTTTCCAGGTCGAGGTATTTCTAGATCTCTTGCATCAATTGCTGTGGCTGAAACATTGCTAATCTCGACAAATTCGTGTTTGCTATTTCATATTTCATACAAAAGTGTGCAGTCATGTGTGTTACACAGTAATAACAACAACAGAGTCTTGAGGTTTGGGAGATTTAATCAATGACTATTCAAGTAAAATCTAAAACAATGTCGAAAGGAATCTTCTCCAATAGTAAAATGAGTTTGGAGCAAGGTAGTACATAATATTCTGAGTTTGTACCTCTGCAACTATATATTGATATATTGATATTTCTCTTTACAGCAAAGATCCCAAAAATGTGACAACTTTTTATAATTAATTCACATTCTTTCAATATTTTTATTAATTTATCAGCTTTATTGGACACATCAGAAAAAGTAGCACAATATTTGAGTTTAGGGAAACAAAATAGAACTGCAAAAAATGAACCATTATTAACTGATTTTATGCACTAATTCATATTTTCCACAGAAAGAAGGAAACAGCATACTCTTTCTATAGTTATACAAGTATGTACCTGGACATAGTTGAACAACAATGATGATGATGATGATTATTATGATTATGATTATGATTATGATTATGATTATGACTATGATTATTATTATTATTATTATTATTATTATTATTATTATTATTATTATTATTATTATTATTATTACTTGTTGAAATCAACATAAATATTATACTCAGGAAAAACCATATCATAATTCCCTGACCCAGTACATGATGTGAGAAAGAACTATAAATTGAAGTAGAATTTGAAATATTTATGAAAAAGCTGAAAGATGAAAAAAATTCCACCAGATAAGTTTTTGAAAATTTACTTTAAGGTTGCAAAATAATGCTTCTCACTTGTTTCCAAACAAATCAGGGAAGGACACTGTTGGAACTTTTGAGATAAACCTGACCAAATCTAACGAACTATATTTCCGGTTGTATTAATTACTCGATTCATTATCCTCTGGAGCGGTTCAGGTGGCATGTGTGGCATTAAGATGGAGCGATCGGCTGAACACCTGTTCTGAGCCTCCTTAAAGAATAAGGATATGGCATCTTCTGTAATAAGTTGAACAAAGTAATTTGCAATAGAGGAGTTTACGCTCTTGAGTGCACCATGGGAAATTAGGGCAAGATGAAGAGAAATTCGAAGGTTTGTAAGGAAGTTCAAAACGATGAAAAGTATTCATGATATGCAATTTTGAGTTTTTTATTTTCCAAAACAGAAGATATGTGCTCAAGGGTGCAGCAGAGTTAATTTGGAGAGAATGGCTATTGTAGAAATTATTTTATTAAAAAGAGTTTCTGCCATACATTTCCTGTAATTCCAGAGGCAAAAAATTAAAGAGAATGTATGGAGACTAAAAAAGCAATATTTAGGAAATCCAGAGAACGGATACCAAGTCTAGTTCATCTCAGTTGTGAACATGAACTTATTTGTTTGGTTTATGAAGGCAAAAGGCTATAGAGTAGAGTCGTGTACAGTATATTTTGCTTTGAATTTCCTGCCATGTTGCCCTGATTACTCATGATGCAATCAAGAGCGTGAACTCCTCTATAAACTTGAAACTTAAGGATATGCCATTACCACGATGGCAAATTTTAATTTCTAGTACACTATCAAGGAAAAGGGAAAGGAAAGGAACTTTATTTAAGTGTCTAGTCGTTCTAGCGCTGAAGCACTAATTGGGGACACTGTAAATTGAAATTAACAATTAACACCAAATCAAGTTAATTGTTGGTTTTTGAGGAGAGGGGAAACCGGAGTGCCCGGAGAAAACCTCTCAGTGCAGAGTAGAGAACCAACAAACTCAACCCACATATGTCTCCGAGTCTGGGAATTGAACCTGGGCAACATTGGTGGGAGGTGAGTGTTTTCACCACTGCGCCATCCCTATACTCGTAAAACATGTGTGAGTTCAGAAGTTAATGCTAGTTTAAGCTCTGTTAAAGTTTTTGCAGTTAGGGTTATATTGGTACCGTCAGTGAACATTCTCGGGGAAGCCTCCCGGAGGCAGTTAGGAAGAACCTTAATATACCTTAAAATAGCAAGGGACCTAATATGCTGCCTTGCGGAACCCCACAAGTAATAGTACGAGGAGTTGACAGTCTTCCATTAACAATAGATCTTTGGGTCCGATTGCTTAGGTTCGATTGAAACTAAGTGATAGTTTCCTGGTCGGCCCCAAAGTATGACATCTTGCGTGAAATGATTTCATGGTCGATAGTGTCGAATGCCTTTTTAAGGTCAATGAAAACGACGCCATTCAGGAAGCTATTGTCGATGTTAACAGACCAGCTATTTGTCGCCTCAAGCAAAGCTGTAAAAAAGGCTCAAAATCAGATTTCGAGCCTTTTTTAAAGATCGGTGTCACCCTAGCAAATTTCCATTCAGTTGCATAGATTCCCGTGAGGATTGATTTCGTAAATACGTCTGTTAGTGAGAGTGCAACAATACTAGCTGCCATTTTTAATAACTTACTAGGGATCTTGTATTGGCCAGTGGCTTTCTTTTCATCAAATTTTTTCAACAGGTCTAGAACAATGTCGATACTCGGAGTGTTTATAGAAAACGAATTATCAGAGGGCGACAAGAATGATTCAGCGTCAACTTCTCCAACCGGAATATCACGAGCTAGCATTTTCGCAATGTTCAGTAGTGAAGTGCACATTGAAAGCTTCCGCCTTATCATCGGCGTTATTTATAGTTCTATTATTAGCTTGGATTTCCAAAATATTGAACGACTTACAACTATTCCGTGAGCTAAGCTCGTTAACTGATAAGATCCCAAGTTTTACTTGGATTGCCTTTGCTAGTTTCCAAGCTTTCAGAAAAATATCGTTTTTTAGCAAGTTTAGTTGCATTTTTCACCTGGTTCCTAGCCCGTTTAAACTGCTGCCACATGGCATGATCATTTGTAGAGATCGCTTTCTTTTTAAGAACATCTCTTCTGCGCATTCTGAGCAATAATTAACTCGTTATCCACGGTGACCTCTTGTTACGAATTCCTTTTGAGTTTAGAGGCGCGTGTTTGTCCATGCAGCTGACAAACAGGGTTCTCCATTCTTGCCACATATCATTTCGATCAGAGTGCGAACTGGCTTAATTGGTACATTTTCAAAGGGAATTTGTCTCCTTTTCAGCAAGTGGTTTGCTGAAATGGCAAATAACGACTTTTTTTTCCAGATTGATTCCACCCTTTTGTGACAAGTAAAGTGTCGCCACAACTTTCTTCAACCCGCAACAAATGCAAGGTGAAAAACAGGAGACAACGACCCAAACAGGCAAAGAAACAATGTTGCGCGCCAAGTTTAGGGTTTTTTGTATCTCGTATTTCGCCGCCTTAAGGGAAATTTTTTTACATTATTGCGTGACGTGATGTTGACCACACCATTGACGAAAACAAAGCTCGTTCAGTGACTAAAGTTTGCAACAGTGTTCGAGTTGACTAGCCGATATAAGGAAACCAAAGCTTGGAAGAGACCTGTAATAATCAGTTGTTGAATTCGATTGCATGGAGATCGCTCAAACGTTGGGGAAACTGTGACAAATTCCATGATATTACTCCAACGACTTTAATTTGATAATTGCGCATTTTTCCGTATCAAGCAAACGGTATTTGATTTAAAGTATCTGGCTCGAATTCCATGTAGGGCCGTTTGATTTCGTTTTTTCGCATTATTTTTGGTAGCGGGGCGGCGGGGGGGGGGGGGGGGGGGGGAGGGGGGGGAGTAAGTTTACTTTCTAAGTTTCTCAAGTTATATTCAGCCTCTCGTTGACTGAAAAGGCGTTGAAGGTATTCCGGGGCAAGATCGTGAATTCTTTTATACATAATTAGTGCTTTCTGTTTTTTACGTCAAAGAGACAGCTTCTCCCACTTAAGAGTATCGGGAAGGAAGTTAGAGCTCGTATCAAAGGGTAATTTAGTAATTACCCTAGCTGCGCGATTTTGTAATTTTTGCAGCTTATCACTTGACTGGCCACTTAAGCAGTCCTAGACAGGAAACCAATAATCAAAATGCGGTAATACTAAAGCGTTATATATTTGAAGCGCAGTATTAGCTGAGATAAAGTGCCGTATTCGTTTTAAGGCTCCTATAGCTGAGGAAACGTTCCTGCATATTTCGTCTACATGATTTGACCAAGAAAGCCGATCATCAATGGTAAGACCGAGGGATTTAGTGCGATCTACTCTCTTGATCATTTCGTCATCAATTCGTATATCAACCTCGCCACATTGAGTGTTTAATCTCTGCCTAGATCCAATTATCATTAACTCGGTCTTTAAGCCACATTTAAACTCAACCTGTTGGCTCTCAGCCAACAGTTAAGGTTACTGAGTTCAGGAGTTAATGCTAGTTTAAGCTCTGTTAAAGTTTTTGCAGTTAGGGTTATATTGGTACCGTCAGTGAACATTCTCGGGGAAGCCTCCCGGAGGCAGTTAGGAAGAACCTTAATATACCTTAAAATAGCAAGGGACCTAATATGCTGCCTTGCGGAACCCCACAAGTAATAGTACGAGGAGTTGACAGTCTTCCATTAACAATAGATCTTTGGGTCCGATTGCTTAGGTTCGATTGAAACTAAGTGATAGTTTCCTGGTCGGCCCCAAAGTATGACATCTTGCGTGAAATGATTTCATGGTCGATAGTGTCGAATGCCTTTTTAAGGTCAATGAAAACGACGCCATTCAGGAAGCTATTGTCGATGTTAACAGACCAGCTATTTGTCGCCTCAAGCAAAGCTGTAAAAAAGGCTCAAAATCAGATTTTGAGCCTTTTTTAAAGATCGGTGTCACCCTAGCAAATTTCCATTCAGTTGCATGGATTCCCGTGAGGATTGATTTCGTAAATACGTCTGTTAGTGAGAGTGCAACAATACTAGCTGCCATTTTTAATAACTTACTAGGGATCTTGTATTGGCCAGTGGCTTTCTTTTCATCAAATTTTTTCAACAGGTCTAGAACAATGTCGATACTCGGAGTGTTTATAGAAAACGAATTATCAGAGGGCGACAAGAATGATTCAGCGTCAACTTCTCCAACCGGAATATCACGAGCTAGCATTTTCGCAATGTTCAGTAGTGAAGTGCACATTGAAAGCTTCCGCCTTATCATCGGCGTTATTTATAGTTCTATTATTAGCTTGGATTTCCAAAATATTGAACGACTTACAACTATTCCGTGAGCTAAGCTCGTTAACTGATAAGATCCCAAGTTTTACTTGGATTGCCTTTGCTAGTTTCCAAGCTTTCAGAAAAATATCGTTTTTTAGCAAGTTTAGTTGCATTTTTCACCTGGTTCCTAGCCCGTTTAAACTGCTGCCACATGGCATGATCATTTGTAGAGAGATCGCTTTCTTTTTAAGAACATCTCTTCTGCGCATTCTGAGCAATAATTAACTCGTTATCCACGGTGACCTCTTGTTACGAATTCCTTTTGATTTTAGAGGCGCGTGTTTGTCCATGCAGCTGACAAACAGGGTTCTCCATTCTTGCCACATATCATTTGGATCATAGTGCGAACTAACATTCCTGCATGGCATTTGCTCGAGATCATTTAAAAACTTATCTTTTTGAAAGTTTTTAAACTGCCGCATTTCGATCGTGCGAGATCCGTTGCGGTCATAATTAGCCTTACGTGTCATAAAAACAAGGGAATGATCACTAATCCCAACGTGAACAACCCCAAAGTTTGAAACCTTCTCCGGGGAATGTAGTTATGCATAAATCGATCAGGCGTTTTGACACCTGGGTAATACGTGTTGGTTCCGTGATTAATTGGCTAAGACTACAGATATCAAGAATGTTAGTTAGTGAGGACGAAATATGTGCTGTTGCCTTAGGACAAATTGCAGTTAACATCGCCAAGTAGATACAACTCCTTATTTTCAGCGTCAATTTTGTCTATCAATTTCTTAAACTCGTTAAACAATTCGATGGGAGAACCTGGGGGCTGATACCAGGTGCCAACCACGAATCCTGTACTTCAAGGCATGCTGATTTCAACGAATAAACACTCCAAATTATCGTTATTTAGATAACCTCGTATTCGGAAATTAAGATTTGAGCGCAGGTAGATACAAACACCACCCCCTTTCCTTCCATTAACTCTGCGATCTCTTCTGACTACTTCAAAGCCAGGTAAATAAAGTTCGTTATCATGAATAGTGGAATCTAATTTAGATTCGTTAATTATAAGAATATCTACTTTGGAACAGGATATGAAGACTCGAAGTTCATCAATATGGGACGGCAGACTATTTATATTTAGGGAAGCAATAACCAAACCTCGCCCAAAAACACTTACCCGGTTATCGCTCGTGCTGGCATCAGGCAAATCGGATTCCCAGACGGCAATATCCTAATCTAAACGCAAATAGTTTGTAGAATTCCGGGCAAGATGTGATGTTCCAGATTTGTTTAGGTGAAGACCACTGCGATTCAAGTGATAGTTGCCTAAAATGTTAGAATGGCCAACGAATTCCCAGCTGTTTTGGACCAAGAGGATATGAGGTAAAAGAGCGAATCCCTGTATACCCATGACAGTTATTTGATATTCAGTGATTCTCACCGCACCACACCGCACCACCATAGCTAAAACTGTCTTCCAAAAAAATGACATTGGAACGATGAAGTTTGTTCACGGAGTCCCTCAGTGAATAATTATTAACGTCAGATCCATTCATAAATACATCGCTTAAATACTCGGATGTAATTAAGAGCCAATTTCTGTAACTATCGAAAATTCGTGGTCACTCGTCAAATTTCGAATTTCTTTATATTTTGCCTTTTCGAAAATGGTTTCCAAAGTTCTCGAACCGCTTAATTTTTTCTCAAATCGAAGGAAGTTCCAAAAACGCCATTTTAGCGCCGTCACCTCCGAAAATAGAGTAAAATGGTGCACTTTGTTATCGCTCGTGTACATAAACGCGTTCACAGCCATCAATGCAATTTGGGCATACCGTAACACATTTCTTGGTCTTTCCAAAGCATAAATGTATTTTGGAAAAGCTACTAGAAACTATCTGTTTTTGGCTGTTAGAAAAACCCTAGTACAAACGGTTGAGCAAATGAGCTAGTCAATTTATCTAAATTGCACATCCCCTAAAAGCCCACTGGTACATGTAATTTGACGTTGAAACTAGTATGTC
>OX421449.1:5791645-5809145 GCA_949126865.1 Montipora capitata | reverse complement strand
CGTGGGTTCGTTTTGCACTGTCATCGGTTTCACGCTTAGTAACTACCGATTGTTCATCACCTGTTAAATTTTTACGAATATGTGTTATCACGCCCTGTTAGGTAATCATCTTTGTAATGTTTTGTTATCTTTTATACTGTAAACTTATTTAAGGAAATTGTAATTTATTATTCACTTGCACTGCAACTGATGAAGGTCACAGACCAAAACTTCTTTTTATTAACTTTTTTATCATTTTAAGAATTTTTACTGTATGTATATATTTCGAAGTTGTCCGTCCTCGTTTCCTATAACAATTTTAAATTATCTTCTCGAGGTTTGGACTGTGAATCCTTTCGGATCCTTCTGGCGCAGCATCTCTGTTGGCTCGATGCATTTTAACTTATTATATATATATATATATATGTATGACTGATTTTGAAAGAAGGTGGCTGCTCAGATTTTCGCTTGAAAACAGGCGAAGCCTGTTTTAAAGCCCTTGGAGCGGTCTTAGAACCAGGGGGGGCTCCGTCAAGAGATGCCTGTACAGAATCTAGAGGCTGGAAGCTATGATTTAAATGTTTGGGTGATTATCCTGAGTTAGAGTTTGTGCCCTGGTTTTAAAATAACTTGTCAGCTTTAGTCAGTACTTGGCAGAAATCGATGACCTACAACTTTGAAATGACCAAGAACCCAATTCTCTTATATAGGACCTAATTATAATTAGTGGAAGTCTGAAACTATCTTCGCTTGACACTTTAGGTGCCACAGGGCTCCCCATGCAAGGACCAGTAAAATAATTATAGCCAGTCCTTAGACACGAGTAAACTCTAGAAGTTGCATTGTCGAGACTGGGGTGGAGTTTGATCCTTAGCTGCAATCATAGGCTGCTGTGAATAGAAAGAGCTTTGTTGTGCATCTGAAGGTGCTTAGTTACAGCATTTATGGGTAGCTTTTTGTAAATCCAGTCAGAAATTAGCATGGAATGAAAACCAATTGAATGCTATGGCCAATGGGAGGCTCAGCCTGAATGGAATTTGCTTGAGCAAGATTGTTTAGTCGTCATCTGCTTGCTAAGCTTATCAAATAAAATACTTGTCACTATATCAATATATCTTAGAACTCGATTTAAAAATAAAAAATGCGTGCGTTTTGCAAAGTTTTTAAAGAATAATTCACGCTAAATGTTTTAGATTAGTTTCACACTGTGACAGAGGAACGGAGACTAAGTGTACGTTTCTAGTAGATTGAGGCAAATAAATTAATTTGTGAGGCACGGATCATTCCAAGAAAAAAAAGTATTTCCATTTTTTGTTATTCGCTTTATTTTTTCTCTCTTTTTTTTTTTAATCAGACTGCAGATTTCGTTCTTTGGCCGCGCTCTAATTACTGTGCTGTGTCTTCTGAGTGACTAAGGATAAAAGGTCAGTAGTTTTCAAGTTCGTCCTAATGATTGTAAATACTTAAATACTTCAAGAGTATTGAAACTAGCACTGTGTGCTTGACTATACCGGTTCGCCAACCGCTTTGATTAAAATTCAGAGCGAATAAACAATATCATAGGTCTGCAGGCTTTACAAAACAACCGTAACGCCTGTTTGAGTTGAACAAAAGTTTCAGGCGCGTTACAGTTAAAGTGCTACTATGATCAAACAATCATTTCCTTTTTTCTTCAGATTTTCAGTGTGTTTGTTAACACCTCACTGGCAACATTTTGAGCTTGGATATTTATCCAAAGGCTATTTACTTTGAGTGTAAATTTTGGAATTTACACTGTTCGCCAATACTCACGATCAAAACTGACCGATGGGACCTCGGAGGGTTGGAGCTAAGGAAAATGACATCATTTACTCACCAGCTTAAAAATGCAGTTCATTTTATATGCAAAATACTAGTTTAAAAGTCTGAAAGCCCGAAACTACCGTGCTGCATATTAATTAAGCCTCGTACACACCCATTGCATTCTTAAACTCATGAGTCGTTGACGTAATTTTCTTCTCGATCCAGCTCTCTCAAATATTTCAAAAACAATAATGGCAGACCATTAAATAGGAAATTTCTAGTTAAAATAAACAGATTTCTTTTTGAAATCAAGGCTTAAAACTTGGGTCACATAGTGTTTAGTTAACATAGTTTTAAAATCCAAAGGAAAAAGAGAATTGATTTTTTGGTCATAGTAGCACTTGAAGTACATCTAAATTTTCATCAGTGGAGAAGTAATTCGTTGATCGATATTAGCTTCAGTCCTGCTTCGTGGTAAAGTTTAGTTTTTATCTCACACTTTTCACCGATACATGACTATTTAATTGTCGCTATTCTTTACTCGTGACAGTTCGCTGTCCCGCCTTGTCTATACCACTCATACATTTGGTAACAAAATCTTTCTTTCCACTCTCTTCAACTACCTTAAGTCCTCTGTTGCGATGTATTACCACCACTTTGGGACGATTTTATTTGGGGGGGGGGGGGGGGGAGGGGATCTGGATCTCTTACATTTAAGCCGAAAAGACAAACTAGAGGATATGTGTTATTCACAATCAAGGCATCCACAAATACCTGACTATAACATGAATAAGTTTAGTCCATATCATGCATGCGTCAACACTGTATTTTGGAATGTTCAGATATTCAGATTGTAGAAGCGATTTTAGGTATTTATTAGGGGAGGGGGGGGGGGGATTGCAGTGTCTAATAGACCTCAATGCCCCCGCCCCTTCCTCGTCAAAAAGGATTCGAACATAAAGTATCATGTTCTTACCCAAACGCAATGCATGTGATGAGCTTATGATGTTTCACGGTTTGTAATTTTTAAGGCTCCAATGGCTGACAAATATAATCTCTCACTTGCTCAATCAACCTGTGATCCTTCGCGTGCATTTATAAACTATTGTGAAACCCAGTCAACTATGATCAAATAAATGAACAGGACTTTTTGACGAGTCCTCTGCCTTAAGTTTTTCTTTGTACAAGTTGTCATTGTGCTGGGTTTATAGTGATAAGTAACGTTTAGACCTCTGTGGTAAAATGAAACGCGTTTTGTCATATGGCAATTGTTAAGCCAAATGCAAAACAAGGTGGCATGAATGCGTAAAGATTCAAGAGGCAATTTTTCAGAAGGAATATTTAAAGCTCTTGTTCTTTCCAAAGCGTTAGTTCACTATTGTGCCGGCATGCTAGCTCACTCGGTTTTCATTGGCAACGCGATGCTCAATTTTGCAACCGCCGAACTTGATATGAGTTATTTGATTGTATTTGTTTGATAATTAAGCAAGTAAAGCAGAACTGTTTTGCTCAGTGGTTGACTTGTGAAAAAAAGGAGGGTGTGATTTGGAGTTATTGGTAAGCTGCTTTCATCCATAACCTCTTGTTACTTTATGCTTCTCGCTCTGTTACTTAAACTCAAAGAGCGCATTGCCAAGGTGCAGCTCTGTTTGCTGGAAACATGTCAAGAAAATGAGATCAAGATTTTTGCCATATTTTGGCCACAATTTGCTAACAAAACAAATGAGTTATTTTATCTAGAATCGTGATTTATTTCTACCACCCCTTGACTAACCACCCTGGGAGGGAATAGGGCGGGAAAAACGTTTTCGTATCGAAGCTAAAAAGCAGATTAAACATCAAGCGTCTTTATCTTTTTTTCCTTCCAGCTTCATCCTTGATTTGACATTGGATCATCTCATCGAAAAAGTTTTAATTGTCATTTAGTTATTGAAGAATGGTAGATTGGAAGTTAGAGGCTGTAGAGCAGCTAATGCTAGAGCTTGCCATTGCAATAAGTGTAGACGACAAGTATCGTGAAGGACGGGCTCATTTTCGTCTCGGCGGTGCTTACCTCAACCTACCTGATTATCAACAGGCCATAACAACTTATAAACAAGCATTACCTATTTTCAGAGAAATAGGCTGCAGGGCGGACGAGGGATCAACCTATGGAAATCTGGGAAATGCGTATTTTAGTCTAGGTAATTTTAAACAAGCCATTGAGTACTACGAAAAACATCTTAGTATTGCTAAAGAAGTAGGGGATAGAGCTGGGGAGGGATGCGCCTATGGAAATCTGGGACATGCGTATCTTAGTCGAGATAATTTTAAAAAAGCCATTGAGTACTACGAAAAATATCTTAGTATTGCTAAAGAAGTAGGGGAAACGGTTTGGGAGAGAACAGGCTATGGAAATCTGGGAAATGCCTATGGCAATCTAGGTTACTCTAAACAAGCCATTGAGTACTACGTAAAACATCTTAATATTACTAAAGAAGTAGGGGATAGGGCTGGGGAGGGATCAACGTATGGAAGTCTGGGAATCGCCTATCTTGGACTAGGTAATTTTAAACAAGCCATTGAGTACTCCGAAAAACATCTTAGTATTGCTAAAGAAGTAGGGGATACGGATGGGATGGGATCAGCCAATGGAAATCTGGGAAATGCCTATCGCAATCTAGGTAATTTTGAACTAGCCATTGAGTACTACGAAAAACATCTTAGTATTGCTAAAGAAGTAGGTGATAGGGCTGGGGAGGGATCAGCCTATGGAAATCTGGGAAATGCCTATCTTAGTCTAGGTAATTTTGAACTAGCCATTAAGTACTACAAAAAACATCTTAGTATTGCTAAAGAAGTAGGTAATAGGGCTTGGGAGGGATTAGCCTATGGAAATCTGGGAAATATTTATTTCGATCAAGAAAATTTTAAACAAGCCATTGAGTACTACGAAAAACATCTTAGTATTGCTAAAGAAGTAGGGGATAGGGCTGGGGAGGGAAGAGCCTATGGAAATCTGGGAAATGCCTATTGCAATCTAGGTAGTTTTAAGGAAGCGATGGATTACCATGAACACAGTCTTAGTATTTTCAAGGAAATTGGGGACTGTCTAAGAGAGGGAATCGCGTGGTATTCGCAAGGTCGTGATTATGAATTGTTGGGTTCCTTGAGTAATGCACTCAGTTGTTATCGTTCAAGTATAAAACAATTTGATAAAACAAGGCATAGTCTGAAGTCAGAAGATGAATTGAAAATAACTTTTCGTGATAATTTTCGCGTGTCATACACTGCTCTGTGGAGGACACTTTTAAAGAATGAAGAGATTAAAGAAGCTTTGTATGCTGCTGAGAAAGGTCGTGCACAGGCTTTGATGGATATTTTGAAAGATCAATACGGCGTTGACTCTCATTCATCTTCTGCACTTGCTCCGAATCAAACTCTTACAGCTGCATTAGAGCTTTTACCCTCACAAGCCGTTTTTGTGGCACTTGACGAGAACAAGATCACGTTTTGGGTGCTAAGAAAAGACAGCAAGATCAGCTTTCGACAACACGAAATCGCAAATGGAAGTGCTGATTTGTTGATGAAAACTTTTTTGAAAGAGATCGGCGTATGGGATGGTGTCAAATGCGAGAATCGCTCTTTAGATCCACTACGCAATGACCTGTCTTGCAACAAAAAACCTATCAGTGAGAAGACAGTTATACCATTTTCATCCTCCGTTAACTCTTTACAACCATTGTATGATGTCTTACTCGGGCCAATTGCAGACTTGCTCCAAGGAAATGAGTTACTCGTTGTTCCCGATGGACCATTTTGCTTGGCTCCATATTCTGCATTGAGTGAGTATATCAGGATCCGCACCATTCCCTCGTTGACCGCTTTTAATATGATCGTTGGTGCACCTGATGACTTCCACAGTAAGACTGGCGCACTGCTTGTAGGTGATCCGTGGTTGAAGGAAGTTACTAACGAGAAAGGGGAACTCCTTTTGGAACAGCTTCCGTGCGCGAAAAAAGAAGTAGAGATGATTGGACAACTTCTGCAGACAACACCGCTGACTGGAAAAAGTGCCACGAAAGCTGCGGTGCTGAAATGTATGAAATCAGTTGCTTTAGTTCACATTGCATCACATGGATGCCAAGAAACGGGAGAAATTGTTTTAGCGCCAAATAACGAACGGAAATCGCAAATCCCCGAAAAGGAAGACTACATTTTGAAAATGTCGGATGTTCAGACAATTTCTCTTCGAGCAAGACTAGTTGTGCTGAGCTGTTGTCACAGTGGCCGGGGAGAAGTGAAGTCTGAGGGAGTGGTGGGAATTGCAAGGGCATTCCTGTGTGCTGGAGCTCGGTGTGTTTTGGTGTCACTCTGGGCAATTGATGACGAGGTCACGTTGCTGTTCATGAGGAGCTTCTACCAGCACCTGGTAGATGGAAAAAGTGCAAGTGTAGCTCTTCAACAATCAATGAAATCTTTGCGAGAGTCAAAGCAGTATTGCGCTGTAAAGCACTGGGCGCCATTTGTGCTGGTTGGCGATGATGTCACGCTGGAATTTCCAAAAAAATGGTAGGTGAAGTTCGAGTTTAACTCAAAAAACAAGGATACTTTTAAATTGAAAAATTGACGATTGGAATCAAATAGGCCTACGTTGGCATGATAACGACATGTTATAATAGACAAAAGTAGTTGGGAAGGTTATGTAAATGAGCCACACCAGAGCTGTATGTACTTCAACCGGCTTCTGTTAAAGCGCAAAAGAAACAGTTTCACCTTCTCCTATATAGACCCCTCCGACCTATTCAATGTTGGAAGGTAACTCAACAATTTCCCACTAAAACCATTCAGTTTTGCACAACATTGAATGAGGGGGGAGAAGGGAGAAGGAATGAAGACGTCAAAAGTGCTAGCCTTGCCAACAGTTTTGTCTATGATTGTAGCTTCGTAGTGTAAACAATGTTTAAAGTTTCCTCTAACACGCTTTTGTCACAAATGTAATTTCTACGTGCTTATCACGCATGCACAGTAGCACATTTAAAGGATACACTTCACATTCATGGTGGAAATACTGTTTTCGTTCAGCCTTTTCTGGCTTTTTGTTAAGTGGTGAAGATAGCTCATTTTATCACCTCGTGATGTCTCTTTTGGTGTTTCCGTTCTCCCATAGATCTCTAAACGTCATCTTTTGTAAGAATTTCGAAGACAGCATCGTCCTACACGTAGCCATTCGCATCGGCGCATTTTATATGCTCGAAAGAACCAGCTATATTTAGAGCTGTTTCTTTTTTTTTTCCAGAATCGACGTCGAAGATGCTAGAGGAGTACCTAGCAAAGCCTGACGCTTCAGTGATTGCCGAACGTGTAAAAAAAGGTATAACCGGTTAACAATTTTGGTTTTGCCAGTGGAACAAGCTCCAAAGGTTTAGTAGAAGTTTATTGGGTTAACTAAACCAACAGACTGAGATTATTGTAAGTGAAATTATGACAGAAAGCTTAGATCTTTAGTAAAATGCTAGTTTTACTCGTTATTTTGATATTTCGTTTCTGATATAACTTCAACAGTCAGTGTTGCTTCAATGGCGATCAAAATCACAGTGCTATAGTTGAGTTGCTAAAAGTGATGTTTTATTTAGTTCTTTGAAACTGTTTTTGTTGCATGAGTGTAAGCCAGTTTCGAAAGAAAAAAAAAACACTTTTGCTGATGACCCTTAACATCAGACTTTTACCGTGATAAGGAAAAGAGACGTGACATTTGCAACATTCAAAGATCACAAAATAGAAGGGGAACGACGTGTGAATTTTTTTTTCCTGTTCTTCTGCATAACAAATGAATGAAATCATCAGCAATAAAGAAGACGTTTTTCTTTTCTTAATATATTTCCAAATTCTTTATAGGGCTTACTTCCTCGGGTTATCGGTGGTCTTTTTAAGCAAAGCAAAAGAATGTGTTTGCATTCGAAAGTAGTTCAATTCTTGGAATAATAGTCATATAGGGAACGAACAAATCCGCTGCAAAGTTAGAAAAAATTATCTGGAGCAGATTCATAGCCACCTTCACAACTGAAGAATTTTAAGGTGGCTCTGAATCCGCTGCAGAGAATTTTTTATACCTTTGCAAAGAATGTTATCTTAGCCTGCTAACCACTTTTGAGCAATAAAAAATGGGGTTCACCGAGTTCGTTTCTGAGATGTAAGCTTTTGAAGACAAAATATAGTGCATTTTTTTAGACGGCTTTTTCGTTGCTATGATAAACTTTTACGTCCTATTAATGAGCGCACCTTGTCAAGAAATGATTGGTGTTTTATTTGGTACCATAACATTAAATGTTATGTGAAACAGTAGGGGTAGATTCAATCCTTCCAAATAGTACAATTGGTTGAAAGTGTTTGTTTGAGCCTCAAGGGAACAAAAGGCTACAGGCAGCCTATACTATGGCCTTTAATTTAGAGCATTTCCGTCGCAAGTGTAAAACTGAAGGTATTCGGATATGTAACGCAACCGAATGTTTAACTTACGTTTTAAACTGAAACCCTAATTTAATGTAAGGCTCTGTTGTATTTTGCGATTTTTCATGCGATAGCGATACGAGTTGCAAGTTGCACACTTTACCACTGCCAAAAACAAGGTGAGACAAATTGCAAAACCCTTCGCGGAAAGTAAAATCTATTGTTAGTTTGCGCATTGGTTTACGCACATTATCAACGTAGGTTTGAAGCAATGCGTGCTGTGAAATCTGCCCTGCAACTTGTGTCGCAACGGATTGCGTCATCAGCCAGTGAAATGTTCCTTTAACCTCATGAGATCATCGAAGGCCAGACAAATTGCACGAAACGTTGCCCAGTGTAACAACCGTCAAGCGAATAGCTCGACAAAACAAAATTGAGAGACAAGTTGCTCGAAAAATGGCCGAGTGTAACAGCGCCTTTATGGCTCAAGTAAGTAAGGAAACCGTCTAACGTTGGATAACTTTCTTGCAAATCATAAACATGCTCAGTTTTACAAAATGCATAAATATGTGTCTTCCAAACGCGATACAAAATAACTTTGTGAAGGTAGAGATCTGTAGATTAAAAAAGCTTCGAAAACGAAAACACTCGGAAAAGCGATATTAAAACACGAGGCATTAAGCACCCTGGAAAGGAAACAGCGTTAAAGTCGGTGATTAGATGCAATAACTGTGTATATATCTACAGTTTGTAGGTATGGGCACCGATTTTAAAAGGGTTTCCTTTCAAGGGTCTTTCCTTTTCGACAGCTTCGGTGTGGATACTATCCAAAAGAGACTACAAAGCCCTGGTTTCAAGAGGTTTGCATGTATTTCTCAATTGCTACTCCGTCCATGAAAACAGTGATTTCTTTTCGTCTTGGTGTAAGCGTAAAAAAACAGCATTAAGTTCAGCCACAAACAAATTCTGGAAAAGTTAAGTAATCAAAATGAAGTATGCTACAACAATAAAGGATTTGTTTGGGATGCCAATATGACAGTCATTTCATTTTTTCCTTTGCTTTTTTCTTGTTTGCGGGTGGGGTGGGGAGGGGGATAACCCCTTCAAAAGTACTTGTTGTAGATTGCAAGGGTAAGTTCTTTCTACAACAGTTTTAAGTGGCCCCGGAATTAGAGAATTTACAAACGTGCACCCCTACTTCACATTTCAAGCATTAATGATTGATGACGTCATTTGATGACTACCTGTCAAATCCGGTCTGGATGATCCCATACAACTACTCACGTCATAGGTTCCTCTGCTATAAAGCGCTGATAACAGTGAAAGCCCCACGGTGAACCATTTACGCCCCTCGCTCCGGCAATCAGCGCTTCGTTCAATGGGTATTAAAAGCCATAGCTATACAGATTAAATTAAAAAAGTCGAAAGCCACCACTAAAATCACCAGTGATAGGAGTGGCTACCTGTGGCTCCAAAAGCCGTTCACAAAAGGAGCACGATACTCCAAAAAGACTTGTTTC
The DNA here is from genome assembly GCA_949126865.1 of Montipora capitata. Classification (NCBI taxonomy): domain Eukaryota; kingdom Metazoa; phylum Cnidaria; class Anthozoa; order Scleractinia; family Acroporidae; genus Montipora; species Montipora capitata. The sequence continues at coordinate 5,799,435 of OX421449.1, read as the reverse complement.
TTTCACCAAAACGTACCAACGCAAGTTTTGATGTCTTTTTGCAAAAAAAAGCCTTTAAAGCACAAACAAAGTTGCGAACAGCCATGACTCACGATTGGTCACCACTATGCTCATTGACTAATCGCGGGTCGCTAAGCGTTCTTCCAACTGTCTTAAGCTTAGTCTTCCAACGAGTAAACGCCGAATTCGATGACTTTAGAAGCAAATGTTTGCAGAGTTGGCTGCAGTTCAAATGAAGAGGGCGAATGGGCAGCGGAGGTATCGTCCGTGATCTACGTGGAATTTCGAGGCGATCGAAGACTTGGGAGCGACTTTATGGCCCTTTCCCTTCGGTGAATCCGTTCGGTGGCTTGGTCTCGGTGCCCAACCTTTGGTAAAGAATATATAGAGGGAAAAGAAGAGGAACCAGAAACCACCTAAATCCCTCTTAATCGACCCAGAAACTGTACCAGAGACAAAGAAACAAAAGACTGAAGCAAGGGAAGCTATTTTTAATTTAAAATTGTAAATATTTCTTTGAATTTTGAGAAAAACCATTTTCCCCATACCACAAATCCTTATTTTTCTAGTTTTGCATAATATAGTACAGTACAAATACACATATATCGAACTTGGGCTACCGGTGATTTGGCTAGAGACTAATGTCGCTGTCGTTTTTTCGCTGCAATAAAATTGTCGCTGTCGCTGTTTCGCTAGAATACAAATGTCCGATAAACATGCTTAATATTTTGTTTAATTGAAAGAGTAAGCGTCCGTAAAAACTTCCTTCTTTTTAACAGAAGATCAACCGCTTTACTTTCACCATTACTGAGAAAGCCAGAGATAGACTTTTGAACGGTTTTGGTGAACTTAGCGACCTTAACTGACTTAGCCACAGAGCCTCATTATCCTCGGAGTCAGAGTCAGAGTGGATATATTTTCTCTCGTTAAGTCCAGGTTCACTTTCACTCCCAGAGCTGAAAGACACAAGCACGTGTTTTTCTACAAGAGAAACAGTTAAGAGTACGTCACTTCCAAGATTTGCTAACTAGTATAACTAGTTTGTAGCACAGTTTCTGCCTCGACCTTTGGCGCTCATTCTCTTCTCGGTATCTAACCCACACGAAAATAAAATGGCAGTTTGGCAGTTATTATTGTAGCAGAGTTTGCTGACTGATCATCACGCTTCCGGCATGCAAAAGCGAAAACAGATTAGTCCCGACCTTTTAAGGTCTTTTTAAGAAACAAGAGGCCGGTTACACAGTGTTGCATGGTTTTGGACTTGGACTCTTTGAAGAGTGGGCGTCAGCGCAAGCGCAACGAAATACGCACTATGACGCCATAACATCGAGTCATCGAACAAAGTTCTCCGTGGCTGGCTACGCCGTAAGCAGAACCTAATAAATGCAAGTTGAAGTATGTAATTTATTCAAGTAACAATAACTTAAAAATTAAACAAGCCTTTACCTTACCTGTAAGGTGAAGTTTGATTGGGATTCGATCTCCTCATTGATGCACGTGAGAAAGCGCATGCGTGGTGAAGGCCATCCTTTAAAGACAGTGGCCCATGTATGTTCATAAACCCCTCTGGGTAGGGAACCCCGTATTTAGGGCGGAATTCCAATCCAACTGTACCTTACAAGTAAGGCTTGTTTAATTTTAATCTCCTCATTTGCAAATTCGAGATCCCGTGAGACTTCAAAGCACACGGGCCATAGCAAGTCACAGTAATGAACAACAATCTACTGTACAACACAACAATAGGTTTATTGTAGCTTAACAATGGCATCTAAAAGTAGAAATTAAACAGAGCAATTCACAATGGATTGTCCATGGTTATTGTCCTCGGTTACATCTTTCTTGTAGTAAGTAGCAAAAAGTACATTCTGAGGACCATCCTGCAGCAGCCATTATAGTTTCTAGAGGTACACCTTTCCTAAAAGCAGCTGAAGTAGTGGCTGCACGTGTACTGTGTGGCTTGAAGTGTACAGTGTCTATACCTGATTTCATCATGACCGTTTTGACCCACCTTGAAATCGTACTTTGGGAAACTGGCTGGAGTGGCTTACTATAAGTAAGAAATAACCTGGTGTGTTCAGCGCTACGAACTGGTTCTGTTCTTATCAAATACTTCTTTAAGTATGTTATTACACACAAGCGTTTATCAACAGGATATCAAGGCAAAATAAGCACTGGTTGTGGTTTCCCTGGTCCAGACTGCTTTACTTCTAATTTGTCAACATGAAACCTGTATGAGGACTTCCCTTTAGACATCTGTTGGATGTCCATTAAATGAACTGATTGACACTTTTGGCCAGTAACCAACAGACACAACATAACTAACTTAAGAGTCAACAATACACCTTATTCCAAAATGGCCGCCACTTTAGTATTCTTTTGTTTCCATGCAAATTGGCCCTTATGCTCTCGTTTAAGGTTAAATATTCGTTTGAATTTTACGTTTGAAAGCGAGGTCATAAGGGCCAATTTGCTTGGAAACAAAAGGATACTAAAATGGCGGCCATTTTGGAATAAGGTGTATTTCAAGTTCAGAGTCTTTGCAGGGCTCCAAGTTTTAAGGAGGTCCAGAACTTTGGATACGTCCCATATTAACTGATATCTCGGAAGTGGTGGCCAGGACTGGAAAGCTGCTTTGACAAATCTCTTCATGCAGATCGGGCAGTGTTGATGGCTGAATAGCTGTTTCCATTATCATAAAAGTGTGTCAAAAAATTAATAACATTGACTACAGTTGGATGAATGGGATTTACATACATACATACATACATACATACTTACATACATACATACTTTATTGAACCTCCCCAAAGGGGCTTTTCAGGAACAATAATAATTATAAAATAATAATTTACATAATTATTTAAGTTATTTACAACATTAAAATAACCAATCATCACTATCAATTATATAACTACTTATCACAATATCAATCACTTCCTAAAAAATCCCTTTTGAGTTTGTTCCTTAAACGCTTCTTAAAGATTATTTCGTTGCTGCAAAGTTTCAAATTCGATTCCAAGGAATTCCAGATGCTAACATGCAGTTCGGTAATAAAAAGTTCTCTGTCCAGAGGCAGTTTTAAAAAGAGGGATATTTAAAAATTGGGAACTCCTGGTTGTATATCTATTTACATCAGAACGTTTGGTGAAAATAGTGCTCAGGTGTTCAGGGGCACGACAATTCATACATTTAAAAGCCAAAATGGTATTTCGATAGTAAAGCTGACTGGATACTGGAAGCCACTTAAGGCGTTTCAGTTCAGGCGTAACATGATCATATTTCCGAATTCCACGTACTATTCTACACGCAAAGTTCTGTACCGATTGTAGTTTGTCGATATTTAACTTCGAGCAGTTGGCCCTCACGTTCGAACAATAAAACAATTTGTTAAAAACTAAGTCATTCATAACTATCAAAAGGGTCTTTCTGTCGAATGCATGTTTGACGCGGTTAATCTGCCGAGCGAGAAAAGACATGCATGACGAAACGGTCTTAATAACGTGATTGTTGTACGATAAATGAGGGTCCAATAACACTCCCAGGTCCTTTGCAGTTTCACTAGGTGATAAATCCTTCGCTAATAAAGATGGGGTGATATCTTGAAGCTTGGGTAGCATTTTTCTGGTACCAAACACCATAAGTTTGGATTTATCAGGATTTAGCAGTAAATAGTTTCTGAAGCACCAGTTACACACTTTACATAAATCTTCATTCATTTCTGCCACGGCAATGTCTATGTTCTGAAGCTTGAAGGAGACTTTGAAGGTCGTTTACATAAATGCTAAAAAGAAGTGGGCCTAGGATGCTACCTTGTGGGACACCGCTACTTAGTGGCAGGGACTCGGACAACGTAGAGTTTATCCTTACAACTTGCTGGCGATCACTGAGGTAACTGCGAAACCACTGGAGACAGGTGTTAGAGGCGCCAACATCCTTCAACTTAAGTAACAGAATTTCATGACTGATGTTATCGAATGCCTTGCTCATATCCAATAACGCAATTCAAACCGTCAGTTAACTTTTATCCAAGGCGCTAAGTATTGCATCCGTAGATTTAATTACCGTTGCCACTTTGGTTCTTTGACAGCCGTTCCTTAGAGGTTAGGTAAAAATTAAATTGATTATGAGCAACCCGTTCGCAAATCTTTGAGAGAACAGGTAAAAGGGAAATAGGCCGATTATTGTTCGCTTGTTCATGATCACCATCTTTGGGAATAGGCAACTTCCAAGAGTTGAATTGACTATAGATGTAATTGCAGCAAGAATAGGTGCAATACAGTCTTTAATAACACGGATCGGAATGTTATCAATTCCCGAGGCTTTGTTAGATGGCATTGACGCTATTATGCATGTGTTGTTGACGCTATTATGCATGTGTTGTTATGACAAAGTTCTTCCACTTATCCAAATACACTCTGTACTGTATGGTGGTGACAGTCCTTCATGATTCCATAATGATGTCCCAAGCTCTCGCTGAAATGTTTTGTTGTCTGAGTCTCGTCCTGACAAGAGACATGCCATCCGTTGAAGTTTGGGCCACAGAGGGTGCAGTTTGATCCTGTCGTGTGGTAACTGGAGAAGGGAGGCCTCCTTCGGTAGAGGTAATGGCTGGCTGATTAACATTTGACACATCTGCCGTTCTCCACAGTAGGGCTATAACTAAGGCTCTGGCCTGCTCTTCCTGCAACTTTTGAAGAACGCCGGAAAGCATGATGAAAGGAGGGAAAATATAAACATATTTATCTCTCCAGCTCAAACACATTGCATCAGTTGCATAGCCATCGGGGTCTGCACGCCATGATACAAAAGGCTTAATTTGACAATTATGCCTTGAGGCAAATAAATCTATCTCAGGTCTTCCCCATTTCTTTGTTAACAATTTGAAAACACTTGGTTGTAGCTGCCATTCAGTTCTATCCTGATATTTTCGACGAAGTCTGTCTGAAGTTTCATTTTGAATCCCAGGAATGTGCGTAGCACCAAATCTTCAGTCTTTGCAATACACCACAGCCAAATGTCTCCTTGCAACCTTGTTACATGCCGTAGAATGTGCACCACCCATAGTGTTAATGAATGTCACTGTGATAACATTATCTTAATGTAAATGAATGTGGACATTCTCTTCTTTCTCGCAGAGGGACAGGAGCCCTAATTTAGCAGCTTTTCGTTCAAGGCAGTTAATACGTTCACATTCAGCAATTTCTTCAGCAAGCCATCTGCCGCCAGTGGGTTCCATACCATCCCGGCATGTACCCCATCCTTCCAATGGGGCATCGGTGGTGATGGTAAAATCAGGATTTACCGTGAGAAATTGACTTTATGTTTTGCCAGCTTTTTGTTCTCCACCATCTTATGTCTGACTTAGACAGCTCTGAAAACTGCATTTGAGCTTCAAAAGACCCTCGGTGTTTTTTAAGGGCAGCAAATGTTTCAAGTTCAAGCTGTTTGTAGAACAATGGGACATGTTAATTAATTTGGCAGCTTCTCTGATTGAACAAGACTGGCTTTCCAAAATATCACTTCCCAACTTAATAATTGTATCAATTTTTTCCTTAGGGAGAGTCAATGTCATGATAATAGAGTTCAGTACAAACCCTAGATGTTCTATAACCTGTGTTGGGTGGGTGATTGATTTTTCCCTTGACACATTAAAGCCCAGGTCACCAAAAGGACTGAAGCGAGTATCGTTTTTATTCGCCTTGCATTGATCAGAGGCATCACCAAGTAAGAAACTGTCATCGAGATAACCACTTGAAATGTGGCCTCTGGCTCGCAATGTGGGGTACACTGGTTTCATGAGTTTAGTAAAGATTCTTGGTGCAAAACTCAAACCATTAGGCAATGTAATAAATTTGTTTAATTGGTGCCCAACTCTAAATTTCAAATATTTCTGCGATTTTGGACTGATGGCAATAGAATAATATGCATCTGAAAAGTCAAGTGAGCCCATATAGCAGTTTTTCTTCATTAAATTGATACATGATTGAAAGGTGTCTATCTTAAAATGGATGTGGGCAATATGTTTAATTAACTTTTTGAGATTCAATATCATGCGATATTTACATTTTTCTTAGGTCGTAGAAAAACTGGTGATATGAACTCTCCATCTTCATGAAAACATTTTACGATCACCCCTTTCTGAATAAGTCCTTCCAAGAGAGTATTTAATGCCATTTCCTCATGTTTCTCAAATTTTGGTTGTTGGGGTGGGAAAGCCTGAGTTGGCATTGTAATAAAATCAAGTTTATAATCCTTTACAATATCCAGGATTACTTTGTCAGACGTGATTGTTTGCCATTGTTTTATGCAAAACTTTAATTGACCAGCCTGCACAGTATCGTTACTGACCAGTATTCTCTCAAATTGCACAGCAGACTTTCCTGGCACTGGCCAGTCACTACAATTAGCGCTCACCTGAACATTATTTACAAGTTTCTCTCTTGGTTTTGTCACTATCGTCGAGGCTGATAAGGAGGTTGGTTCCTCTGTGGTGGATTTCGATACCCGCCTCTCTGCTTGGCAATAGCGCCTCTGCCGCGGTCTAAGAAAGGGAATAATCTCCCGGTTTCTGACCCGCCCTGAAATGTGTGACTACTGCTGTGAGATCATTTTTGTCTCAATGTTACTTTAGAAGTCACTTTACCAGCCTCTGACAAATCTTTAACTGACTTGCCAAGTTCAGTACAAAACACCAGGCCATCCTCAACCGGTTTTTTGTCACTGCACAGCAGTCTGTATTCAGTCTTCATGTCTGATCTGAACAGAGTTCTCCTTCTGAGATCTATTTCATGTGAAGCATCACTTAACAACGAAATGCTGTCAGAAAGGGTTTTCATAATAGCTGCTGCTGAGGGGGCAGGTTTATTACCTTTTTCGGCTTTCATGAAGTCATCTAGAATTCTAGTGACTGAAGTTGTACCCTTTTAGCAGGGGCGTTTGGGCTTTCTGTAGCATGACACATCTTCGGTTTTTACTTTTTTCCTACCGCTGCTAAATATTTCTGGGTTGACTCGAACAACTTCTAAACGATTGCAGTTGCCCGGCGTAGGAATTTTTTTCATCAACTCATCACGGGCTTCTTTGCTCATACCTTTGCTAAGCAGTTGTTTTACCAACTCTGCTAATTCAAGCGTCACATCCTCGCCGTTTTGTTGCGGTTTGTGTACCGTTTTTTCCATACCAGCGAGCATGCTGGATTCCTCCTTTGCGTTTTTCTTTGGGGGTTCGTCATGCGGGTTTGATACAGATGACACAGTGGATGCCGAGTTAAAATCCGCTTCACTTTCATAAGCGCGTTATAGCGTCGCTGTCGCCATCAACGGCCTGGTTATAATTGTCGTAGGCCGTTAATTTCAGTAATCACTGGTGTTATGCTCGGAAGGGAGCCAGAAAGCTGTACGTTTCAGCTGCACCCTTTGTTCTGGGGTGGGCATAAACGGTTCCCCTTCTTCCATTTCTGATTGGTAAAATCTCTGCTCAAGAAATTCTACGCATCGTACCCTTTAACCTTGTTTACTTCGGGGTAATAAACTAATTATGCAGGGCTTTCCCTGTCATAACCCACAAAAACTCCCTTTTGCTTCGCGCGTCCGCGCGTCTAATTTCTGCGCGTTTTGCACGTAAGCGAAACATGTAGAACCAAAAACGTGCATGTTGCCAATGTTCGGTCGCTTTCCTGTTAGCGCCTCAAAAGGTGTCTTACCCGATCCGGAATTAAAACATCGATTTCTGATGTATGCCGAAGCTAAGACCGCGAAGGGCCAGAGTTGCTTAGACAGAATTGCCCCAAG
>OX421449.1:5744145-5784145 GCA_949126865.1 Montipora capitata | reverse complement strand
ATCAATATATACCAAGCGAAAGTAAGGATTAAAACGATCATGATCATTATAAGCGGTATTGCGATAACCAAGTTATAGTAGCCTTCATTCATGACGAGCTGGAGCGACTGAACCCAGTATAGTAACTCCTCTGGTGTGCACAAGAAGTTCTCAGTCTTTAAGGGCACCCAACGAGCATTTGAGAGACATTTCTAGGCTCCTTGTAATCTGTAAAGACTGTCTACAGAGATGTTTTTATCTCCTACAATGATTTGATCTGTTCGCAAATCTTAGCTGAAAATTGTATTAGGAAATGACATCTTCATTTCAGAAATTGCTAGCTGAAAGTGCCTTCTGAGAACTTCCCAGCGAATCGTGTGCTCATCCGAAACTCCTTGATGACCTTTGGCACTTTTCTCTGGTTGCGAAAGTTTTAGGTGATGTTTTAGTAAAGAAATCTGTAGCTGGTTGGCAACATTGAACCGAAATTCTTAGAACAGTTTGACTCTCCCGAACACGTATTCCAGTCTTCCAGGGCGAAGGATGAGGTAGCGAGGCAGAGTAGTCAGCGATGTGACAGTTTGAGTACAGCGAAAGTGAAATTGAAAGTTTCAGAAGTCTCTTGAATTTGAGGTTTTGCAAAGTTATAGATGTTGGAGTTTTAAAGAAGCAGAGAGAGAAGACTTGTTGAAGCCTTAAAAAAAAACTGTGTCAGTTTAATCAATCAAGTAATGTTACGAAAAATAGTATTGCGTGACTAGCGTCACTGTCTAGAAGCTTCGCGAGAGTTCGTAGTTTGTTTATTTTTAGGTTCATGCGTAAGCGTTTCTAAATCGGTGTGTTTTGTAATCTTTCTATAATTAGATTGATTACTAATTTAGAAAGTTCTAGAAGTTTATTGTCAGAGTATATAAGTAGACGAGTCCAAGCGGAGTGTTTTTCTAACTAGTTTTTCACAAGCGAAGAGAGTTGGCGTTGGCCGTGTTTAGTCAAGTGTGACAGAAGCTGTGTTTATTCAAGTTGGCGGAGGCCGTGTAAGTTTATCGAGTACGTGTTGTTCAGAGTTTTACTTCGTGGAAACTACGTTCATTTTGGAATAAATCTTCTTGTTGTTGTTCCGACAACCCTGCGTTCAGTTTAGTTTGCAAACTACCTTTCCTCAAAACATTCGAATATAGTAATCTTGGGGTTTCTCGAAAGTGAGAAAATCAATTTAAGGTGATTCCCTAGTATTGCACTGCGCATCCTGTTCTGTGCATAACACAGCGTAGGCCACGTTCGTATTAAGGCATGGCTAAGAGGCTTTATGGTCAAATTTCACGGCTCAGTTCTGTTTTCTTTGTCTCACAAGTCTCAACGGATATTTCTAAACTAAACAATGTTTGAATTTAACCATAAAGACCCGTAGCCATGTGTGAATATTAATATATCGAACGTGGCCAAAAACATTTCAAAATGGCGACATTTGGTGCCGGAAACCTCGCTAGGAAGAAGAATGGCCGTTTTCAGAACACAGCAGTAAAGAGCAAAACAAGAAACCTTTTAGCCTCTCGCAAAACAAAACGTGGAGTGATAGCTTTGATGATGCTATAGAACATTTCAGTCCAACAGTGAAAGTGAAACCTTGCTATCGGGGACTGAGACGTGTTGACGAGGGGTCGTGCTTGGTTTGCTTTCTGTTTCCCCCGAAACGAAGTTGGTGACCTATCGTTTTTTTGGCACAATTTTATTATCTTACTCATCCTCTTTGTGCTGTAAAAAAATTTTAAAAAATTTACGTCAGAAAAAAAAGTTACAGGAAAAAGGGATTCGTAGCCATGTAATGTAATGTAAATCTTTATTTAGACACCGAGAATCATCAGTTAAGTTAATAATTAAAAATTAAAATTTGTACAACTGCTTTACATGATTGCCGTGTGGGAATCCGATATCTCAGATACTTTCTTAATACCCCGTTTAAACTGCCCAATAGAACAAGCCATCACTCATGGACACAAAATTGTCTCCTCGAGATCATGCACCCGAGGAATATTTGTAGTCAGTGCCTTTTCAAACGTGTGCCTGTGCCATAGAACAAACATTAAATTATTCCTTTTGAGCAATACAATTCACCTGTTTTGTTATTTTAAGAATTACGTCAAAGTTGTGCTTCCTGTTCCTGCAAAACGTAGCCTGAACCGATAGAACAAACTTGTCCTTGATAGATGAAGTCGCAATGATTAAATGAGTAACTTGAGCAAGTTATATCTCGCGAACGAGCTTGGTGACCTATTTATTTAATTGCACATTTCGAGTTAGCATAATGTAGGGAACAATCGAGAAAAGTTTAAAGGAAATCTTACGACAACCTCTATTACTAAGGAATCACCTTAAGTACATTTATAAGTACAGAAACCCCTGATTTAAATTGCGCAAGAGGGCAAGTACCTTGCGAGCAGAGTCTCTTTTGATCTTCCTAGATATGTCGGGAAGAGGAAAGTGACTTTCCTCTTCCCGACATATCTAGGAAGACCGAAAGAGACCCTGCTCGCAGGATTGAGCGGAAGATGAAATTCTTTGGCATGTTACGAGACCCTCCAGTGAGCTTAGACTGCTAATATCATCATGCATGGACGAGTTCCTGGAAACACTCGGAGGGCGACCACGGCGAAGTTGGATATCAGATATCTGTGATTAGTATCACCCAACTAGTGGACTAATGCAAATCCTGCATTTTAATTGGCTACGCTACTAGAGGACTATCCGAAAAGCGTAACGCTTTCTTTCGTTTTATTCCCAAATAAACATTTCTTCAACTTGCATTTGCTAACTTTATTAGTGCCTTTCCTGTCCGACTAGTTGGGTGATACTACAACAATTATAACCCTTCGCCCTCAAGAGCCACGGGTCAATAGCCCATTCGGCTTCGCCTCATGGGCTATTGACTCGTAGCCCTTGCGGGCTACGGGTCTAATTGTAAAATGGACACGGAGTACACCATCGCAAGCTATTAGGCCCGCTGAGAAGAGAAACTTGAGAATAATCCATCATCAGAGTGCGTCTCCGGATCCTGTGAGATCTTTGGCGTTAAGAAGACGTTTATTAATTAGTTGAGGGAATCCGGGATTGACCTAGAAAATTTTCTTTGGTAAGGTTTCATCACTGGGAACAATGGTGTAATTTCCGTAAGAGACTCTACTTTTTCTTAAAAAAAAACCTCGCTCTTTACAAGAGGATGCCTCAAGTTCGGCCTTGTAAAGATTTTAGACCAGCCAACTTTGATTTATAATGCGTTGTTCTTTAGCCTGCGAATATAGCCGAGTCCCATCGCTCTGGCCGCTTGCAGCATTCGTGCCATTCTCGTCACCAGAGCCTAGGATCGACCCAAGGCTCTGGGAAACTCTATGTCACGGTAGAACATACGCCGTAGAGTTCTTACAGCCAAAAATTGGCTATTTGAACCTTGCAACGCCTTCTCACTCTTCGTGCTAACAGGAATGCACCAATTAGAGACGCTTTTGATTGTTCTTCACGAAAATCAATGAGAAGACACTTTCTTTCAGGGTTCCCCAGAGCTCTTTTCTCCCTCAGTCAAGAGAAGAGATCTGGGGTCGAGATGGCGTTCGGGCGTGAGACTCTCGCCCGAACGCTGCAAGAGGCCGGAGCGATATGAGTCGGCTGTATTCGCAGGCTAGTTATTCTTACGCATGCAGGCCAACTTATCTCGTCTGACTGACAAGAGAGCGTATTCAAGAAGACGTGGTTTAATGACTACGCCTAACAATTAACGAATGCAACTTACAAAGTCACGATTGAAGACCCTTTCTGTAGCACCGTCCTTAGTCCCACTGGAACAGAGACTTACCAATGCTTAGACTCCAATGTGTCTCACTTATCACAGAGTCAATATAAAAGATCTGGAGAATCAGTTCCAGGCGTTCAAGTCCATTTTTTTATTGATCTACATAGAGTATAATTTGTGCTGCTGTTTCCATCCCGGTCACTCTTCCGATTAATCTCATTTGATTACCACGGCTTTCCGTGGATTAAATTATTACGAGTTTTCAACTCTTTTACCAGGAAACATGCTGGAGAGGCGAAATACGGAACAGTGTGAAAAAGGCAATCGCGCAAAGGCACGCGAGTTACATGCAAAAACTTCTTTCCCGCCTTGTCTCGCAGGACCAAAATCAGATGCGCTTGTCTTCGAGTGATCCGCGAGATATCGTGGGAAAGCGAGTGGCGACACGCGAGGAACGCGCAACCATTTACGATGCCCTGAATGAAGAGATTGCGGGGAACTATCAGTAAGTTTCATAAATTTGTGCTCATGACTCGTTCGAGAATAAGTTTAGGTCTGTATCTTCAGAGCAAACTTATGAGAGATGGGACGAGTTCAGCGTTAACTCTGAGTTGAACGGGTCGTCATAATATTTTGTACCCAAGCCCTGACGGTTGAGTTACAGGTGGAGAGGAGCAATGTGGCATCAAACTCTGTGGAGTGTCTTCTATTTTCGTCCGTAATATTTCTATTATTCTTGCGGGATAATTTCCTCCCACCGGGTAGCTACTGTCATCTCACTTCATTCGACGAATCCACCAATACTCTGCCATCTCGATCCTTGACCCGCACCCGTCCCGTTGAATAACGGGTTTCAGTCCGACCGTCGGGATAAACTGTCTTCACTGTTCCATCTGGGTACTCTCTTTTCTAATCAAGAGCAAACAAAAAGTCGGGTATCATTACAGTACAAGTATCTGGTAAACAAGAACATTTAGCGGCCTCGCTTGAAAGCAGCAATGAAAGACAAAAAGTTTGGGAGAAATCAAAAGGAGAAAAAGTTAATGGCTCCCCAGCATTGGAACTTTAGGGAAACAAGCAGATCTGTCAGTGACTTGAATTAAGGCGCTACTACACTAAAATGAAACAATAAAACAGTGTTGTTTTATGGAGGAGCAATGTGGCATTGTCCTCTAGTACTTGCGCGACCTCTTGATCTTTCATGGTGCAACGTCTACCTACTTTGTAATATTTAGTGTGCGTTTCTCTTTGTCCATTTGGGAACTCGATGGTTCTCTCCCCATCTTTGTTGACTTTCTGTATTGTTCCGTCACTGAACACACATTCCTCGGCGCCATTTGGGTGCAAGTACTTTATGGTCTGATCAGGAAAGGTTATCTCCTTTGTGCCGTCTGGATAGTGTTTCTCGATTTGTTTGCTGAATACAAGGGAACAACAGTGGATCGCTTTTAATAATATGTTAGAGCGACTTTCATATGACCTTGCAAAATAAAATTAAAAACAGAACGTAAACAAAAATGCAAAACATTTCACTGGCTTATCGAACAAAAACAAATGAGCGCGAATTTTCATTGGCTTAGCGGAAGCAGATGTAAACAGCGTCATCTCTCCATGGAACTTTTTGGAAAGCGAGCGACATTTCGCTTTGACGTCATTGGATAAATGCAGTAATGTGATTGAGCAATCGAACTGTTTACTGCCCATATTAGGAGTTTCCTAGGCGGGAATAAGAAGAAGCTTTGTTTTAATCTTGCCAAACATGGGTCCGTGAAACATACGAAAGTCGCTCTAATCGAGACATTATCCATGAAGCAAATGTGAAGTGAGAGTCAGAAAACAAAATAAGCCGGTCACGGAGTGCAACACTGTGACGTGTATGAAAACATTCTGGTACTGCGCGAGCCCAAGCAGGATGGAGCTACAGCTGGCAAGAGCGGCCAGAAACTAGTGCGCTGATCAACTCGAAACTTCAACATCCCCCCCCCCCCCACCCCGGGCAAACCTCGGGAATTTGAACTTTTGAAGATTGGAACGTTCAAATTCCCGCCCCTCGGGCCAAAATGGTGTTCAAATGCCCTACTAAAGAACAATCGTTGTCGGCTCCTGTCGTCTTAATAACGACCTTTTGAAGACCTTTTTTGTAAGCCAATAGCTCACAAATGCTATATCTCTTCCTTTAGACTCTTCCATCTCGTCGAAACACGTGTTTTATACCTGTTAGCAACTTCGGCGCCCCCAAAAAAATCATTTGAAACCTGACACTTCCGGTTCAATTTTCCCCACCCCACGCAGGCAAAGGTCAAATTCCCCACACCCAGGGCACAGAAGATAGTCAAATGCCCGGGGTTTGCCCGGGGGGGGGGGGGATGTTGAAGTTTCGATTTGATCGGCGCATAACAGTCATTGACCAGCGGAGCAGAGACAATGGTTTGCAGTCCACTAATGGGTTCAAATCCCACCCTGGTCAGAGTTTTTCTCTGTCCTTGTGTGGGCCCAATTCCAATACTAGGGTTGATCCCTGATGGAATAATTGGGTATAAAAACTTCACAGTAGTGTTAGGCCTCATTCGAACTTGCAATCATTACTCCAAATGCTACTGAAGGACAACAACTAGCGATTACCTAAAATTAGGCTTGGGCCGAGCCGAATTTGTCCGTGTGAATAACATCTCACATACCCACGGCCAGCTCCCGTTCTGGCCTTGTAGCTCAGTCGGTAGAGCAGCGGTGATCTAATCCGAAGGTCGTGGGTTCAAATCCCAACCTGGTCAGAGTTTTTCTCTGTCCTTGTGTGGGCCCAATTCCAATACTAGGGTTGATCCCTGATGGAATAATTAGGTATAAAAACTTCACAGTAGTGTTAGGCCTAATTCGAACTTGCAATCATAGATAAAAAGTAGTTTAAGAAACGACGACGGATACGGCAACGAAAATGAGACTTCAAAATACAACATTCCGCTGTCTTCAGTTCGTTGTCTTTGTTCGTGTTGGGTTGGCAAGAGCGGATTTTCAAGTAAAGCCACATAATGACGATTCACTGCTGCGTGCTTGCGTTGTTATCATTTTGTAGAGTACGGCAAGGAAATGTACTAAAACGCGTGTCGCACGTGCAGCACTATTACTTTTCCTCTTCAACCATAAACACTTAATGACTGGTCCCGAGGGAAACAGTTCATTTTGTTTCTCGAGAATCTCAATGTTTCTCCGAGGCACCAGTCATTAAGTGATTTGTTATATAGCACAAAAAGAAAAACGTGCAATGGCAACAACAACGGCGGTCGTCGGTCAACATTAGGGAGCTTAAGCACGCGCGTTTTTGAGGCGCGGAGGGCAACCGGAAAAGAAAGTTTTGCGTGCCAGGACAGTGTTGTCTCCCAGATTTCTATACTAATCATCTCTAATGGAGTAAAAATACTTGACAATGTAAATGTGGTTGTGTCAAGAGAAGTTAAAAGGGAAAACAGGTCACTTCCGGTTGCCGTCCGCGTCTCAAAAACGCGCGTGCTTAAGCTCCCTATTGGCGGGTAACAGTGCACTGTCACCCTCTGACGTCATAGCTTTTACACTGTTGCCCGCTCAGAGACTTTTGGCCGGAAACAGTTTTATTGTTAGAAGTCATGTGACCTCGAAGTAACCAGTGAGAGTGCGCGCTGTTGGGAGAAAAAAATCAGCTATATAGCAAATAAGGTTATTACTCTCTGGAGTTGGCTTTGGTTGCAAACATAGGCCATCACATAACATGTCAAGGGGCGAAAGACGAGTCTGCTTTACAATGGTCCGTTATTGGATGATATCAAACGTCAACATGCAAGGGCGTCTCACACACTTGCTAACAGCCCCCACTTGGATTTTTTTGTCAAATTGGGTAAGAGATCGATGTTTTTAAACCCGTGTTCCTTAACAGAAAAACGTGCTCCCACCCAATGTACGCTCATCCAAAAACGAAAGCATTTAAGCATTACACAAACCTAGGAAACTGTAGCACCTCTAAACCATCAGGGTAAGTTGTATGTGTTGTCTGAGCTTCGGAATAGTAGTAAATCTGACAAAAGAGGAAACAGAAGAGAATCGAACATAATAAACAGAGTAAAAACATCAAAAAGCAGTAAAGTTTGCGATAGAGCTCATAGTTCCCACAGCGCGTGCAGCTCCACAATTGAAATATTCAAAGCGGCACTGTCAAGGTAGTTTTTTTTTGTAATAAGTGGTTTTAGGAAAAAAACTCGGTAAAACGCATTCCATTGCTGGTAACAAAAGGAGACGATATTAAAATAACTTTATTAGGATGATCAATCTATATTGAATTTTTGGCGACTTTTTTTTACCCATTCATTCCGAATGCGCCCCCCGTTAACGAGTAAAATCGTCTGACGTCAGACAAAGATAAGTCTTACTCTCAGGTGTGGGGAAGGGGTAAACGCTACATCTAAACATAAAAAAGTCAAAATGCCAGAATGGAGTTAAGAGCCTGTGGTCCTGTATCGGTGGTTGTTTTAAAACACTATAGCTTGATTTTATCAGCTGAGCTAATAGAAGTAAAGGGCCTCCGTAGGAAAAAAATTAAAATGCCGATGTTCTCCCTGCTTTAGCTCTGCACAACAGCTAATTCGCTCTGACAAAGTGCGAAAGCGCGAAACCTAAAAAGCCTCGAAGGCGTGAAAGCACTGGCCAATTTTTTGAAGTTTGAATCCATTTCCATCTTCCTCATCCTTAGCTATGCGCCACTTCCATCAATGCAAGGGCGTTTGGTAGTCATTGAAGTAAGATCATATGCAGGGAGGCACAGTGGAGAGCACTCGCCTCCCACCAATTTGGCCCGGGTTCGATTCCTATACTCGGCGTCATTCGCGGGTTGAGTTTGTTGGTTCTCTACTACGCACCGAGGGGCTTTTCTCCGGGTATTCTGGTTTTCTTTTCTCCTCAAAAACCAACATTTGATTTGATTTTATTTGCGTTAAATTAACCGCAGTAAAAAATATTTATAAGCTGACGTTTTTAGCGTTAACCCTTCGCCTTCACCAAACTTTCTTCACACACTAACCCCTGGCAACCAAAAAATGTGAAATTGCCTCTTACTTTCTCATCAAAAATCGTCAAGTACTCAATAAAGTGAATTAAAACTAATTGAGAATGGACGTCTCCTTAATACCACTCTTTGATCCGGCATTATCTGCTTGACATCACCGTTAAAGAAGGCAACAATGACAGTTTTGCCATCAGCGCTAATTTCTTTTCTTGTCCCGTTTGCGAATGATATTACACGAGAGCCATCGCTGTTGACTTTTTCAACCTAAAAGTAGATCAAAGAGAATTTGTTTCACTGGTTTTCCATGAAAAGATCTTAGTTCGAATATTTGGAAGATGTCCCCTTTAGTATACGTATTGTATAGAGCATGTGGGAATAATGTAGTCTCGAGGCGATATGGAGTTTAATACCCCTTGTTTAGTCAAACCGGGTTTCTTTTCAAATCATGTATACTGTCGATTACATATTTAGTACAAATCAAAGCATGTATTGAAACCCGAATCTCATGTAAAAGCCAGTCTTTCATTTTTCTGTGACTTACTTTCATTTTGTTAAACCCACTAGCAGTTTAATTAAACATGTCTTGTTGGCGGGAATGGGGTCGAAAAAACGAGGATGTGGCTACGATAACGACAGCGCCGCAAAACAATAATATCATTGGTTAAAAAAAAAAAATGCGTGCTGCACGTGCAGCACGCATTTTAGCGTTATACGTCACTCTGCACCTGATAACAACGACGTGAAATCACCAAACTTGACGTTTTGATTCACGACAACGTGAGCATTTGCGAAAACGTTGCCAGACACTGTTCATTCACTCTCCAGTCGAGATTAGCCGCAAGGGTGACCCAGCATTGCTTTAATCTACTCTCAAAATTCAATCTGTTTTCTTGGGTCGTGTCGTACCTCATTGAACGGGGTTCAGGATTGGGCAAAAGAAAAATAGAACGAACAAAGATGGCAATGGATTTAGCACAGATAACAATAGGAAGTACGACACTATACAGCCAATGAGATATAGTGTTCAGCAAGAGGTATGACCCTACGCGTTTTCTTCGATAACTAAACCGATACCGAATAAGAATAGGTGTGAACGTCTTCCGCAACACAAGGCGAACTCATTTATTTGATGGAGTGTAACGAGGATAGACACTGAAGACCAGCATATAAACGGAAAGCGCGTAACGCCGCACCCATGCTCTCTCCTCTTTCCTGAAAGGTAAAGCACTGGAAAAAAGGATTTCTTACCTTTCCGTCTGAATGCATTATTTCTCGTTGGTCTTGCTTCTCTGCTCGTTCACTAGGACTTGCCTCATCAACCGAACTGCTACACAATGGAGGACTTTCGTCCTGGAAATGAACGTTTCTTTTACTTCTAGATCTATCGCTACCATCTGGTGTCTTGCTCCTTTGCCTTGGGCTACTGTATCAAAATGGAGACGGATGTAGTACAAGTTATAATTTATAAAATAATTAAGATGGTCAATGGCTGTGTTTAGATGAGAGTATGTAAACACGGTTGTGACATCACACGAAGTTTAATTGGCTATGTGTTGTCAGACGCGCGTTTTGATTGGCTGGTAGGAAATATGAGCGTGTATCAAGAAAATGTGTTTCAATCAAGAAGTAAAAAAACCAGCATTTTCCTCCATTTGTCGAATGATTTTAAAAGCAATAGAGGACTTTTTTCTGTGTTTACATAGCCTCATCTGAACACTCGGAAAGCTGGGAGAATTCTCGACAGCTGCGCAAACCGTAGACTGTGTCTCGGGTTTGCATAACTGTCTTGAATTCTCCCAACTCCCCCTCGTGTTTAGATGAGGCTATGTAAACACGGAAAAAGTCTCTGTACTAAATCATTAAGCAATAGAAGTTCTATTGATCAAAAATAAGACACAAACAGCAGTGATAAACATATTGAACTTGTTCATTTTGATTATGACTTGACGTTTCGTATGTGCTCTACATACATACAAGGACCGTATTAATCGTTCACAACAATCCAGAGTTATTTACAGAGCATATTGTTGGGATTGTAATGGTTTTTACATCGGTAAAACTAAACGGCGGCTTCACGATAGAAAAACCGAACATTTTAAGGCCCTAGCTAAAAATGACAATACCTCAGCCATTGCTGACCACGTCAAGGCCACTGGACATAACATCAAGTGGGATCACTTTGATATTTTAGCGAAGGGCAAAACAGACTATCATTGTAAAATAAAAGAGACCTTCTTTATTCAAGAACTTGAGCCAGCTTTCAACGTCAACGTCGGAAGTGAAAAGCTGATGCTTTATTAATCTTTTCTGTTATTATTATTATTATTATTATTATTATTATTATTATTATTATTATTATTATTATTATTATTATTATTATTATTATTATTATTATTATTAGGAAATGGACAGACCAAATGAATGAAAAATGAATGAGGACCTCCTCGAATGTAAAAAAACTGCACAGAGTCTGGTTTCGTCGAACCATGCGCCTCTTAATAGTGGTGGAAGAAAGAAAGGTTACATTGAAGTAATGACTGAGTTATGGGAGGCGAAAGGCTACGCACACCTTGGTTTTAAAAGCCACAATTTAACAACGCAAGCCGCTAGACTTGAGAAAGCAAGCGCCAATAATACTTTTAGATGCAACGATTCAACCGATGGCTGCAGCAGGTCTGAGAGCGAGCCGGCTAAGAGAGAGTTGGTACTCGAAGGAAATAATATTCAAGATGGCTCACAAAGAAATCAAAGTCTTCGCCAAGTTGAAAATGCTAATTCAGCGCAATCGAATTTGCATAGCCTACTAATTGATCAGTCACGCGATTGCAACCAACAACCCCCCACGGGACCATCCAGCGAATTACCAGATCAAAACAAAATAAAGCCAAACCTGCCCGACTACGAGGTGTTTCCCTCTGAAATTAAGAACAAAAAAATGGGGCGATATCAGCCACGAAAGCTTCTGCAATTCAATAAATGCTATCTATGATGAAATTGTCCACTACAGGAGAAACATCTTTAATCTACCGTCTGGCCGAGCCGGGAAGAGTTTCGTCGAAGAACTGGCTTTTTGGATCAGGCAATTCAATGTCAATTCCGACCTGAACTCAATCGCTTTAAAGGCCTTCATGGTACTTCCAACCCTGATCCTGCAAAAGCCTTCCGCAACTTCTAAAAGTAAAGAGCATAGCGCAGCATTAAAGCGCCGTTTAACACTCTGGAGGCAAGGAGATATTAGCCAGTTGCTCAGCGAAGTGAGATTTATCCAGAGAAAGTTTAAGAGTTCGAAGAAGGCAAGAACAGTGGAAGATCTTTCTAAGGTTTTCGCAAAGCTTGTTATGCAAGGAAAACTGTCAGCAGCTTTAAAACTCTTGGAGAATGAGAGTTCATCAGGTTTGCTCGATCTATCACCTGCAGTCCTGCAAGGGCTAAAAGACAAACATCCAGAAGCCGCTGAGATTGCAGAGGAGAGCCTGTTACATGGCCCGATCAACTCTATCCCACCAGGTGTGTTTGACCTCATAGATGAGGAAATGATTTTTAAGTCAGCCAGTAGAACCAAAGGCTCCGCGGGACCATCAGGAATGGATTCCGAAATTTACAAACGGATCTTATGCTCAAAGAATTTTAAGAACGAAGGGAAAATGTTAAGGGAAGAGCTAGCCATATTTACAAGACAACTACTCACAAAGTCGTACCACCCGTCTTTGTTGGAGGCATATACATCATGCAGGCTTATACCGCTCGACAAAGATCCGGGAATTCGTCCAATCGGTGTCGGAGAGGTTTTGAGACGGATAATAGGTAAAACTGTGTCCGTGTTCCTTAAAGAGGATATCAAGGATGCCGCGGGGCCCCTACAAGTTTGTGCAGGCCACAGCGCAGGGGCAGAGGCCGCGATACACGCCATGAGCCAGATTTTCGATGAGGAGGGGTCAGATGGAGTACTGTTGATCGATGCAAGTAATGCATTTAACCAAATGAACAGATCTGTAGCTTTGCACAACATTCAGATTTTATGCAAGGAAATGGCGCTTTATATAATAAACACCTATAGAAGCCCATCTAGACTTTTCATCTGTGGGGGAGGTGAAATACTCTCACAGGAGGGGACAACACAGGGCGACCCCCTTGCTATGGCTTGGTACTCGGTTAACACATCAATGATGATTTATTATTTGAGAGCACACTGCCCGGGGGTTAAACAAGCATGGCTCGCGGATGATTCGGCAGGCGGTGGAGTAATCACATCGCTTTACGATTGGTACAAGCTGTTGAGTCAGGAAGGAGAGAAGTTCGGTTACCTTGTGAATGGGTCAAAGAGTTGGCTTATAGTAAAGTCAGAGGAAGCTGCCGCAGAAGCAGCGAGAGTATTCGGTGATGAAGTTAATATCACTATTGAGGGTCAACGTCATCTAGGAGCGGTCATTGGATCACAAGAATACAAGGATATGTATTGTAAGGGGAAAGTGCGTGCATGGAAAGGGGAACTTGAAACACTATCAGAAATTGCTAAGAATCAGCCCCACGCAGCGTATATCGCTTTTACGAAGGGGTTCAAGTCCAAGTTTACTTATTTTCTTCGCACAATTGAGTCATTTGAGGACTATATCGACCCAGTCCAGGAGGTAATCGACGATCTACTACTTCCAACATTCTTTGGCCAGACAGAGCCCCTTCCCGACGAAGTGCGCCAACTCGCTACCTTGACAACGGCCCAAGGGGGACTAGGCGTGCCGGATCTGAGATCGGAAGCACCACAACAGTTTACCGCATCAGCATCAATCACAGCCGCACATGTAGACTCCATAACAACTCAGAGTACCATCATGATAACAGGCGAAAATTCCGTAGAGGAGCTGAAACGTCACCACCAGGCGCTAAAGGCCGAAAGGGAAAAGGCAAAAATGGAGTCGATTGACTCCACCCTCTCCCCTGATCTTCTTCGATTGGCCAATCAAGCAAGAGACAAAGGGGCCAGCTCTTGGCTTAACGCGATCCCCCTCAAAGATCAAGGTCTAGCTCTTAACAAGCAAGAATTCAGAGACTCTCTGCGGCTACGTTACAACTTGCCTCTCACCGACCTACCAGCCCAGTGCGTTTGTGGGGATAGATTCAATGTTGGCCACGCCCTCTCTTGTAAAAAAGGAGGGTTTGTGGCACAAAGGCATGATGGTGTACGAAACCTACTGACATCATTCATCACCAAAGTTTGTAAGAATGTGGAGGCGGAGCCACGCCTCTTACCTCTTGACAACGAACGGATGCATCTTAGAAGCGCAGTTACCAGCTCAGAGGCACGTTTAGACATCAAGGCGGGAGATTTCTGGTCTAGAGGAGTTACAGCATTTTTCGACGTTAGGGTCACGCATGTTAACTCCAAATGTAACCAGAGCAAGCCGACATCCGAAGTCTTTAAAGACCAAGAAGAGGAGAAAAAGCGGAAATATCAGCAACGAGTGCTTGAGGTCGAGATGGGATCCTTTACACCCTTGGTTTTCGGAACGAACGGTGGGATGGGAAATGAGTGCCAACGATTTCTTAAGCACTTAGCAGACAAGTTAGTACAGAAGGACGGTGAGCCCTATAACAACGTCATTAATTGGCTCAGAACTGTCATCTCATTTGAACTCTTAAGATCAGTACATGCGTGCGTAAGAGGGTCCCGAGTACCTTTCCGGAATATAGGAGACTCTCTTGACGATTGCCGGATTAACGTCGCCACCGCTGGCATTTAAATTTTTATTTAATTTGAGTTTTATCATTATCGTTATTATTATTATTTATTTTTACCAGATACATGTAAGATTCAAGTTTGTATGAAAGAGTGCTCAATGAAGTTTGTTATTATTATTATTATTATTATTATTATTATTATTATTATTATTTTCTTTTTTTGAAGTTTTAAAACAGAGAAATACTTAATTGCTTGTAAATTTATAGTTCTTACCTTATTATTATTATTATTATTATTATTATTATTATTATTCATTTTACTGTTAAGTATTTGCTTAATCTAGGTTCCAGTCCCCTCATCCGCTTTGTTATATATAAATAGCTGTTTTAAATTTCAACGGTTACTTTTGAAAATGTATGTAGAGCACATACGAAACGTCAAGTCATAATCAAAACGAACAAGTTCAATATGTTTATCACTGCTGTTTGTATCTTATTTTTGATCAAACTACGATGGCCCAAGAACAAAAGAAGTTCTATTGCTTAATGATTTAGTACACATCATCGCTGATTTATTAAAAATACTTACCTCCAGTGAGAACTTAACTGATCAGAGTAAAAGGTAATAGAAAAATAGATTTTAAAAATATATGTACGCGGCATGGCTTTACCGTGGCTTGAACCCGTTTCTCGTTCAAGGTTAAATATTCTTTTGAATTTTACGTTTGAAAGCGAGGCCAAGAGGACCAATTTGCAATCAAACAAAAGAATAATAAAATGGCGGCCATTTTGGAATAAGGTCTATATCTTATGATTAAAAACTGAACAAAGGATATCTGATTTCCAGCGTTTTCAATGGCTCGCCGGACACAGGCTATCAGTTCATATACCTGCTGTACCTAATATGGTCAAGGAACGCGTCAGCAATAAAGTGAGCTGATAACATTTTTGCAGCTCTGAGAAAAAATGGCCGACAAAAACCGTTTTGGACCGAAATTGTTGGAAGCAGAAATCGATGCTCCAGTGGAAGAGTTGTTGATCCTGAAGTACTTAATAAAACGATAGGCCTTTTTCGATATATTAAAATTCAGCTTGAAAGAGAGGTCAGGAGGACAAAGACAAAGGAAAGTGGATGATAATTATGAAAATATTTTTCACATTCATTCCAACGTGTTTCTATTGTTTTTGTCCTCACTGCCTCAAGTTGAATATTTGATATTTCGAAAATGGCCTATTATTCTACTCGGGCTTGCTGGATATAAAATGATTATAAGCAACTCGGAGCTACGCGCCTCGTTGGTTATCTTTCACTTGATATCCATATCAACGTATCCTGTATTTCAGTTGCCTCCGCCGCCCGATAAGAGCGGAGGAGGCGGCTGAAATACAGGCTACTGATTGCATCTTGTTTAGCAATTATTAGTGTTTCATGCATTTGGTACCACAACATTGCCGTTAGGTGAAACAGTGTTGTAGATTCAATCCTTCCAACTAGTACAGTTTGTTGAAAGTGTTAAAACTGGTTTGAGCCACCTTAAGATTGTAGCAAATACTGCCCTACGCCAACTTTTGCTGGAAAAAAAAAGGAAACTGTATTCAGTTTCTTCCTTTTTTATTCAGGAGAAAGGACTCCGTCGAATTGAATCATGCACAACACTGCTCGATTGTTTCTGTCTTTGCAGAAGAAAGATTCTTTGATATGCAACAGAATTCGACAACGAAAATGGACAATCATCAAATATTCTGTCAGTTGCTGAAATGCAGCACAACGTGCGTCCTTCAATGTTTCAACGAATTTTGCACAAGCACGCATTTACAACGATACATCACTAATTTGATGTAAGAGCTAAGGTTCCCTTTAATAACAGAAGGACCACAAACCTTCTTTTTGACTGTTGAGTATCACACACGGTATTAGATTCAGCTCTGTTCATGGCGTCCGCCTCAGATCTGACTGCCTCATTTAACTTTGATCGAGAATCTGACAATGGATTGTCATCCTGTTGTAGTCTTCCAGAATGATTGTCATTTGAATCTGTTCCACCAGCCGACAGCCTGTAAAAGGTTCCCAGGCAATGAAGTCAATGTCACACAATCTTTCTCGTTCAGGAGGCTTGTGTGACGAGCCAAAGGAGAGTCTTAACTGAGAACCTTTTAAGCCTTAACCACTCCTTACAAACAGAAGCTTATTTCAGTGCAAAGATTAAAATTAAACCGAAGGGCAAATAAAATTGCTCCAAATTCCAATTAAAACAATCCAGGATTATACACCATGGCAACGTATAGGGTTTCTAGACGGTTTACCCAGGAAAAAAGTCAAAAAGCGCCACATTGTTATGCTTTTAAATTCCCTCTTTTTTGGGGTAAAGACTCTCTTCGAGGAGACAAGCAGCACAAGTTCCGATCTACCCCAGAATATTATACTTGGGATCAGTTTCGCCTCAAACAGAGAGAGAACAAGTATTTACCTGCTTCCGGATTCAAAGACGGTGCTATCTGGATTGGACCCTGAAAGCGGCTCGAGAAGATCAGGTATAAGAGGAGGAGATCGGTGGCTTGAAGGAGGCAGAGTACCTGATTCTGATGAAGCTGGAACAAAGTCAAGGTCAAGATCAAGGTCAAGGTCAAATCAAGGTCAAGGGTGTGACTGTCAGTTTCTGATTCCACGTTCTTAGCTGCTATTGAAACAATGTTAACCTACTTGTGCCCACAATAGGCAACATTTTCCTAACTACTTTCGTCATACATAACATCACATGTAACTTCAAACACACGGAAATTGCTAAAATTCATTTCAATAACGAGCAAGGCATTACCTTCTTCCATTGTCTTTGCAATTTTTCTCTGAAGAGGCCTTTTCAGTCTCGAGTCTTCCTCCTCCCTTGCCTGCCGACAAAAAAGGACTTGATTTTCAAAGAGGCTGGATCCCACAACGTGTTAGGTATCATAGTCTAAAATTTAGCGCCATTGACAGATTGTAAGTCAATAAACCAATGCCATCAACAACAACCGTTTTTTGAAAAACTCCAATTTCCCAAAAGCTATAAAGAGGACCAAGTAGCTTATCAAATCATCCAAAAATCTCTAAGCCGGCTTAACTTAACTGGACTAGTCTGGACTGACTAGATTTAACTAGACTAAACTGAGACTAATGAATGAAGGGGTAGTTTCTAAAGAAGAGAAGAACTCGATCAATTTATAACCTCCGTCAACTCTTTTCATCCGGCTCTTAAATATACCTGGGAAATTTCGGAAACTTCATTGGCTTTCCTAGATATCAAAGTTTCTATTAGAGGCAACGTGCTATGTACTAGTGTGCACTACAAACCTACTGATTCACACAGTTATTTGTTGTATTCATCGTCACATCCATCACATGTCAAGAACTCCATTCCGTATTCTCAATTTCTTAGACTTCGACGTCTATGTAGTGATGACTCCGATTTGTCCAGCAAATCAGAGGAGATGTGCCAGTTCTTCGAAAAACGTGGCTATCCTGTCTCTGTGGTCAAAGCGGGCCATCATCGCGCCCAACAATTTGATCGACAGTCATCACTACAAACGTCACAAAAAGATAAGAATGACAGAATTCCATTCACCCTCACTTTCCATCCTCATAATCACGCAGTCAAAAGCATCATTCTTAGTAATTTTAAATTACTCCAAAATGATCCCGAGACTGGTAGAATCTTTTCGCAACCTCCACTTATTTCATTCAAACGCGACAAAAACGTAGGCAACTTTTTAGTTAGAAGTGCGCTCAAAACTAACGAGCAACCCGGCACTTTCAAATGCGCGCGCTCAAGATGCAAAACTTGTCTTTTCATTGTTATCACTAGCAAGATATCGGGACCTCTTGAGAAGAATGACAAGGATGCATCTAAGCCAGTTGCTAGCCATTTTAATCTGCCTAACCACTCCAAAAAACACATGGCTATCTGCGGCCTTTCCCTATATCTAGGTACGACGGAAAGCCGCAAGAATCTGGAACAAAAATTACGCATCTTTCAAATCGGCACCCTTAATCCTCACGGTATTAACGAACGCTTTTCATTTAACTAATATATTCCTATTTTTCACGTTGCCATGTTACCACCAATAGCGTAGCTCCTACTCTACTATAAAAACTACACGTAACCCATAATCCCTCGATTCGCTCTGACGAAGGGCTAACGCTCGAAACGTCAGCTTTTAGAATCTCTGTACGGTGGCCAATTTACATTATCAACTCCGTTGATAAAACCAAATTTTTGAGACTAGACTAGACTAGACTAGACTAGACAAGACTAGCCTAGACTATATATTTTTCAACCAATCACAAAAATTACCTTCGGCTTTCGGCACTCACTGAAGACTGCCGTATGTCAACCTCGTCCGAGGTCTTCCACTTCTTAGGAACATTTCCTTTTCATTTTATTGTCCATAACACTGAATTATGAAAATCAGCCTTACCTTCAGGACGGTGTCTATTAATTCAAAGGTATTTTTGCCCCGGTTTACGATTATGCAGGAAACGTAGATCTTAACAAGTGTTAATGAAACCGAAAAAGAAAATTAGGGGTAACCACGCATTTTTCAAAGATAATTGATGAATAATAATCGTAAGAAGCTTTAAAATACAAAGCAATGTATGGCGTTCTTTCTCAAATTGAAGCTTAATTATCTATGAAAAATGCATGGTTACCCCTAACTTTCCTTTTGGATACCAAGAATACTTACTAAGATCTACTCTTTCCAGGTGGTTTTAAACCGCGCAAAAATACCACTGTATTAGTAACTGTAAGCATCACCGATAGGAAACCCGAGTATCTAGAGATGCGCAGAGAGCATGCGCAATAACAATAGTAGGCACTGTCCTTAACCTTAATTTGGTTTTATCAACGGAGTTGATAATGTAAATTGACCACCCGGTGGTCAATGTACATTATCAACTCCGTCGATAAAACCAAATTTTTGTGTACTACTTCACCACCGACGCAGCACCACAGTTTCTTTAGAAACTACCCCTTTATTCACTGTCCTTAACCTGTTCATCCTCTCGCCACTGCTGCAACCGATATCGTTCCAACAGCTTTATCTCATCCTGAAGTTCTTGATTCTCTCGCTCTAGAACCTCGATCCTCTGACGACTTCGGGTTGATGCCGCAGACCAACGCGACTCACGGCGCTTCAGTTCCTCTTGCAATTCTGCTACCTGCAAAAGCAATGGAGGGCAAAACTAAATAAAATACACGGAGGATATATGTGTCTTTGCCCCTATTTTCAATACTTCAAAAAAAAAAAAACGAACTCGTGATAGAAATTTAATCAATCCGTGTTTTAAAAGTCCAATTTTCAAAGAAGAAAACATGGACTTAAGTAAAGCTCAGTGGAAGGCTACGGCACGCACTTTGCTATTCCGAATTCTCTCACACTCCCGACTTATTAGTTAAAAAACAATTCTGAATGTCAAAGACAAGCAAAGTATTATCGATATGTACAATCATGCCTTTATACAAAACAGATCGATAAAGAGATGTTATAACAACAAAAAATATCAAATGTCACGGAAATGCACTCCATTTTTGGACAAATTGTCCTAAGGAGAAAGGGAGGAGAAGGACATTCGCAATACCTACGTGACTGAACATTACGATACGGGTATCGCTCTTATTTCCTTAGATAATGCGATACAGATATCGTATCACGTACGGGCATTGCCCACATTCCTTTTTCCTTTAGTGCTATAACTTTACCTGTGCTCGTAAGGCCTCGATTTCATCCCGTTCTTTCTTGTCTGGCATTGCACGAGCAGCTTTCTGGTATTTTTCAAACACACGTCTCTCGCGTCTGCAACGAAACCGTTCGGTAAAAGAACTTTTGTAGGAGTTTGCTGACACTCGTGAGGTCGAACGAATTCTGCTATTACGGCAAGCACACTGTTTTAAGTCAATAGTCCATTTCCGAGTAACTGTTTGCCTCCGTTTCAAAGCGAGTCTTGGTGCACAACCATTCAAATGGAAATGAGTTGCGTATTTTCATGCAAATCAAACTCATTATCATTTGAATGGTTGAGCACCAATTAAGACTCGTTTTGAACCATGCAGAGGCAAACAGCAAGTCGGAAATGTACAATTCATCTTGATGAGTTTTTATAATCATGCAATCCAGCGTTTTAACCACAGAACAACGGCGTCTGTCGCTTGCCGTAACCGCCATGCTAGATATCTCCAAAATTCACGTCACGCTATTTTACGTGAAACGTAACAATCCAAGCACATGTTGGCCGTTTCGCGTAAACTCGATGCTACACCTCTCTACGCCCATTTAACCCTTTATCTCCCTGTGGCCACTTAGGTAATAGATTTTACTCTGTCTAACGCAAGACGATTTTACTCGTCAATGCCTTACAGGGTTAAGTTACGTCAGTTACGGCTTAAATAATGTAATACCTTTACTGGTTTGAGACTGCTACAATAGAGTATGACAACCATGGGATGGAAATTGGACTAAATTTCAACGGTGTAAAATCCCCTTCGTCATTTTTCTCCCGCACTCTGGAATACTGAAATAAGAATGGTGTACCGTAATTTCCTGAGTTCCTCTTCTTTAAACTGCTCCAGTCGTTCAAGTTCCTCTGTTTTCTGCTTCTGAAATGCATCAATTTCATTTTGGAGTTTCTTCAAAACCTGTCCATTGAAAAGAAAGTAAAGAAATATAAAAAGGGCGCAATTAAGATTTTGTTAGCAAATATGACAGGTAAGCGAGAAAATGAAAGGTATAAAAGGTATAAAAATTTACACACCACGAGGTGTAAGTCAACATAACAGACTACAAGGACACAGCAAGCTCCCGTTTTAGAAGGGGTGACTGCATGATACTGGTACGATTTCCATTCTGAAGTTGGAAAAACTGGAAAAGTAAATGATCTCTGAACAGACCAGGGATTCGACGAAATGACTTAATCCGATGATGCCGATCATTGAATGATATGAGGGAGTTTAAGCAACGTCACAAAACAAGAATAGGGAGATTTAGCAGAGACAACGGCGACGGCAACGAGAACGTCACAAATTTGCATATTTAGTGGGCAAAAACAATAACTTTGCACGCTCTGCACGTGCATTTTTCATTTTTGTCCACTTCTTTGCCGTCGTCAGCAAAACAACAACGTGAAATAGCGTGAATATAAATTTGAAGTTTCATGGAGAACGTCAGCACTTGGAGATCAATTTTCATTTTCTCTCCTAAATTAAGCGACGCTCATAACGGTTTCCTTCCCGAACGACTGCCACACCTTTGTCATATTAAAAAGCTTGGAATAGTCGCGAAGTGATTGCAATAACGCGACTTGGTTTTAAGATGACGTTCTCGTTGCCGTTGCCGTCGCCGATGCTAAATTAAAGCTCCCTAACGTTGAAAGAGGGGGGCAGACGGCTTCAACTTTCATTAAACATTTAAGGATGGTTGTTGAAGCAACGTTCAAACGCTTTTAACATCGCTCTTCCACAAAATCAAACGGATATTGAAGCCGCTTCCCCGGGCCTTAAACAACTACGAGTGCTACGGCAACGTCACAAAACAAGAATAGGGAACTTAAGCAACGACGACGGCGACGACGACGAGAAGGTCACCTCAAAATATAAATTCGCGTTATTGTAATTACTTCGTGACTATAGGGAAGATATCTGTTTACAAAAATTGCTTTTGTTATTCAAATCTGCCAACCACAGGAACAAAAGACCCTTTGTTTGGACAGCCAATGAGGGTCTGGTTGGCACATTAATGACAATAGGTGATGTCAACGATATCTTCCCTATTTGAACCTTTTTAATATGAAAAGGGTGTGGTAGTACTGGTCGGAATGGCGCTTAATTTACGGGAGAAAATGAAAATTTATATTCAAGTGCTGACGTTCTTCATAAAACTACAAATTTGCCTTTTTCACGTTGTTGTTTTGCTGACGACGGCAAAGAAATGGATAAAAGTGAAAAACGCACGCGCAGAGCGTGCAAAGCTATTGTTTTTGACCATTAAATATGCAAATTTGTGACGCTCTCGATACCGTCGCCGTTGTTGTCGCTTAAGTTCCCTACTAGGGAGCTTAAGCAACGACAACGGCGACGGCAACGAGAACGTCACCTCAAAATATAAATTTGCGTTATTTTAATCGCCTCGTGCCTATTTCAACGTTTTTAATATGACAAGGGTGTGGTAATTCCTCAAAAATGACACCAGTCGGAACGGCACTCAATTTCGGGGAGAAAAGGAATTTTTTTCTCAAGTGCTGACGTTCTTCATAAAACCATGAACTTGGCCATTTCACTTTGTTGTTTTGCTGACGACGGCAACGAAATGGACAAAAGTGAAAAACGCACGTGCAGGGCGTGCAAAGCTATTGTTTTTAACCACTAAATATGCAAATTTGTGACGTTCTCGTTGCCGTCGCCGTTGTCGTTGCTTAAGCTCCCTACTAACATTCGTGTTACTCACTTCCTCTCTTTCAGCCCGCATCTTGGCCAGAGCTGCGTTCTCGCTTCGGAACTTTTCAATCTCAGTTTCAAGTTCTTTTAGTTTCTGCCTGACTGCGACACTCTGAACAGCTTCGACGGGCGAATCGTCTTTCTTTTCGTCTCCAGTTCGATTTTGGGGCGCATCATTTGCTGGCTGTTTTCTGCCACTTTGCTGCTAGAAAAACGCAAAGGTGTTAGTAGTAAGTAGGTGCCTTGCTAAGTAGTCATTGACCAAAGCGTAATCCACATCTTTTGAATACCATCCGGAAAAAAAAGTGGTGAATAACCAGGACACGTTTTCCCGCGCTTTGGGCTGGCTGCCTGCAATCGTTTTGAGTGCTGATTGGTTATCTTGATTGTCTATTTCTGCTGTGATTGGCCAAGGCAAATTTGGGGCTGTTTAAGGAAGCTTTAAAGCGAAGGAAGACCGTTGAGGACAAAACAATTTCCGTTTCGTTTACAAGCGATAATTTCCTTTGGGATTACGGTTTATAAAAAAATCGGTAGAGCGAAGTTGCTGAACGCTGCCATATTCCTAGTGCAAAAGTTCCTAGTGCAAAGATCCTCCGAGTGGAATAGTTTACTTCGTTGCAATAGGAACCTCTTTTATTACAATAGACACCAATGACATTCCAGGTGAGCTTTCGCGGGAAAGAGATTTTTCTCACGAGTGAACGCAGCGAAGGATTGAAATATTTTTCAACACTCGAAGAAAAATTTCGTATCTCCGCACGGCCATGTAATATCCTCTATATCTTTTAGGTGAGAGGATCCTATCCTCTTAAAGGTCCACACACTGGGGCAAAGTACAACTTTTTGCGTGTAAACGGGATACAGAAAACAAATATTGCTTGAATGATTGACCTTCTAGGATCTTGCTTTCATCATACAAACATACCCTTAGTTTGGCTTTACAGCTTAAAGACAGACGACAGAGGCGGTAACGAGAAAACCAAAAAGTCATTAAATCTGATTGGCTAAAACAATAGCTTGGAACGCTCTGCACGTGCGTTTTGCATTTTGGTGCATTTTTTGCAGTTCTCAGCTAAACAACGACGTGAAATTACCAAAATTGGTCACTGAAGCTAATTTATCAATTCCCTTTTCCAGATCAAACCAAAGCCAGTTTAACGTAAAGACAGTTAATGCACAATTTCAGATGCGGGAACGACTTGGGACAATAGACGCATGCTGTAAGTAATGTTGATAGTTATTCATGTGGTCTCATCGCTTTGACGAAGGGCTAACGCTCGAAACGTCAGCTTTTAGAATCTCTGTACGGTGGCCAATTTACATTATCAACTCCGTTGATAAAACCAAATTTTTGTTCATCGCTGATTAGTCAATTAGAATCTTATCTTTCCAAGTCGACCACTCATGTTGAATGACGCCCCACAGAGATGAAGAAGACAGGGCCTAAAATAGTATAGGCCTTCTTTCTATTAGCAGACGAAATTACAAAGAAAGCAAGCATTTACTCTTGCAATACTCCAAACACCCTTAAGGCCGGGACACACTAGGCGACAAGTCGCAGCGACATGTCTCTGCGACAAGTTGCTCCATGTGTACTACTTGCAAAACAAGTCGCTGCGACACGACGCCTGTTCGGTGCACACGCAGTGATCTCGTATGAGGGGGAATGTGAACTAGTTTTCTAATTCAATATGGCTGACCATATGACGCTCTCTCATTGGTTCATTTATATTTTGTCGCAGCGACTTGTTGCCGGAAGTGTACACACGATGCGACAACGCTGCGTTCGCTAATTTTGTCGCTGCGATAAGTCGCACGAATTCAAACTGGTTTGAATTCGTGTGTTCTAAATAAGATAATCGTTGTAATAAGGGTAATTAGTGACGTCATAGAGCGCGATCTCTTTAATCCAATAAACCTACTGAATGAACCAGGACTTATCTTTTATGTTGTGTTAAAATCGCAACATTGGTGCCGAGACCCGGCTCTTTCCGACCAAAATGTCAGAAGAGCTTCGAAGACTGAAGTCAGTACGAGGTTCGTACAGAGGGCATTGCACTCAAGAGTTCAAAAAAGCCGACAGACTACTGAAATCGGAGCCGCTCAACACCGCCGAACTTAAAGCACTTCAAGATCGACTAACAAGAAGAGGAAACGACATATCACAAATGGACTCACAAATAGCCATGGCCATTTCCGAGGAAGAGCTACAGAACGAGATAGAAGAGGCCTTGTCAGTTCAAGACACCATCTCCGACTACAAGTTCATGATAATGGAAGCATTGAAAAACGACCAACACGATAAACCGGTGAGTTCTTTCCATGATAACAATAGTTCAACGAAACCGACAACTACGCGAATCAACGTCAATTTGCCAAAACTTAGCATTCAACCATTCAACGGCAATCAATTAGAGTGGCTCACTTTCTGGGACAGTTTTAGCGCAGCGATCGACGAACACACCGAATTGAACAACATCGAAAAAATGAATTATTTACAAAATATGCTTAAAGGAGAGGCAGCGCGCGCGATCGCCGGACTACCACTTACCAACGAAAACTATACGAAAGCAATCGAAATATTGAAAGAACGCTTCGGCGATAAACAAAATATTATCAATGCATACATGGAATCTCTGACCAGAGCTACCCCACTGACATACGAAATATCGAGTCTGCGAACATTTTATGACTCCTACGAATCAAACATTCGTGGTCTGGAGGCCCTCGACGTAAAAACCGACACGTACGGCTGCCTTCTTATACCGATACTCTTGAAGAAACTACCAGAATCCATACGTTACGCGATATTCAGATCTGACAGTTCGGCGGATAAGTCACTTGACAAGTTACGAATCGCACTTCGACGAGAAATCGAAACAATCGAGAAGGGTCGCCTGTCAACCACAAAAAGCTACGAAACATACGACGAAGAACCACTTGTTCCGACAACGGGAACGATGCTATCCAGAACGCAGCCAAGAACGCAGAGCGAGAAACAACGCCCGAAACAAAAGAAATGCGCCTACTGTGACGGTAACCATTGGTCAGACAATTGCAGCGAATTCGTAACTGTGCAAGAACGTTACCAAGTACTACAACGACAACAACGTTGTTACAACTGCCTGGGCACAAATCATAACAAAACAAAATGTTTTTCTAAGCGGCGCTGCATGAAGTGTAAACAGAAGCATCATACTTCACTTTGCCACGGACAAACACAAAACCCGCCAAAAGATACCGCGTCTAACCCGTCGACCTCAAAGATCGAGCAAACGAAAGCAAACACACACGACGAACCGAAGGAGACTCACAAAGAGAAGAAAACCCACTCAGACAATACCCACGTAGGAACAACCCACTTAGGAACAACACAGTTGCTAGATCTGCAACAGAATCAAATCCTAATGCACTCAGCTAGAACAACAGCAATCGGCCAAGGATTTCAATGCTCACAGGCACATATTCTCTTTGATACAGGCTCGCAGAGGACGTTCATCACAGAAAACATGAAGAACCGACTAAACCTCAAAACTATACGCAAAGAACTCCTTGACGTAACCACATTTGGCGATATCAAAACCACCAGAAGAAACTACGACGTAGTCTCACTCAATCTAGATACGGAAAAGGAAAGTTTATCATTAACGGCACTTGTAACTCCTACAATCTGCCCACCACTGAAGATAAAAGCTTTCGAAATTCCCCCCGAACTAGAAGGTCTAAAACTAGCGGACACACCTATCGGAAACTCAGAAGTGGATATACTTATCGGAAACGACCAGTACGGTCACCTGATCACTGGCAAGATGATCAAAACGAGTAACGAAGCCATGGTCGCTATCGAAAGCAAATTTGGCTGGCTTCTAGCAGGATCCACCTCTAATATACGCAACAGCAACACAATGGGATGTCACCGGATAGACACCCAGTCCGCTGAATCACAACTCGACAGCATACTCACCAAATTTTGGGAAACAAACCAAATCCCCGACGAACGCAATCAAGACGATTCCGTCATGGAAACATTTCGAAAAACAATCAAATTCAACGACACTTCGGGTAGGCATAGTGTTGCATTGCCGTGGAAAGAAAACAAAAACGATCTGCCGTCCAACCTGAACCTCAGTGTAAAACGACTAGCCAGTCTCCAGCGAACCTTAAACAAAAGAGACCACGAACTTATCGGCAAATACGACAAGCAACTGCAGGAGCAGCTTCGAATGGGATTTATAGAGATAGTACCGGACATGCATCACCACGAAGAAATCGTCCACTACATCCCTCACTTCCCAGTGTTTAAAGAGGATAGCGCAACAACAAAAATGAGAATAGTCTATGACGCCTCAGCAAAGCAAAACTCCAATTCACCAAGCTTAAATGACTGTCTTCACACCGGAGAGAACCTAATGCAAGACCTGACAGGAATTCTTCTCCGATTCAGAGCACACAATGTGGCATTCATCGCCGATATCGAGAAGGCATTTCTCCAGATCGAACTCCACCCAAACGTTAGAGACGCCACGCGATTTCTTTGGCTTAAAGACATCAACAAACCAGCCACCGATACAGATAACTTACGAGCATATAGGTTCCAACGCGTCCTATTTGGAGCGACTTCGTCACCCTTTCTTTTAATTGCAACAATCCAGTATCACTTAATGAAAGCAAATACATGGATAGCTACTGACCTCATCAACTCAATGTACATGGATAACGTGGTGACAGGGGCTGACAGCCAGGAAAAGGCCATGGAATACTACACATTATCACGAAAATATTTGAAGGACGCTGGAATGAATCTGAGAGAATGGAATTCGAGCTCACCAAACCTTAACATCAAAGCAAAAGAAGACAAATGCGCCGCTAAAAATCCGCAAACCAAAGTACTAGGTCTAAAGTGGGATGCGACACTGGACACGCTATCACTCTCACTCGATAAGATGATAAACGACATTTCACAAGCTACTCAACAAAAGATGAGCAAAAGGTCTGTCCTAAGCATCGCCTCAAAAGTATTCGACCCTCTCGGATTCGTTGAACCTATCACCGTTAAAGCAAAGATCATGATACAAGACATATGGAAACAAAACATGACTTGGGACCAAGAAATAAGGAATGACTTAAAAGAACAGTGGATTAAATGGCTCGACGACATTAAAAACCTGTCCGTGATCAAAATACCAAGACCATATTTCAGTGACAACATCACCAGCAAACAACTTCATATATTCTGTGATAGCAGTCAACGAGCCTACGGTGCGGTTGCATACCTCCGAGGAACATCAGGAAACATGACGCAAACAAGCTTCGTAATCGCCAAAACAAGGGTCGCACCCGTTAAGACGCAAACACTTCCACGATTGGAACTACTAGCAGCACTGTTAGGAGCCAACCTAGCGACGTACATCACGAAAACTTTACAACTCGGAAAGGAATGCGAAATCGTCTACTGGAACGACTCACAAATTGTGCTATCGTGGCTTTCATCCAACAAAAGACTACAACCATTCGTACACACGCGAATACGCAAGATAACGCAAATGACAGGGACACATAAATGGATGTTCTGTCCCACATCCTCAAACCCTGCAGACTTAATAACACGAGGAATAAGCACAACGATGTTCTATCAGAATAGAGCATTATGGTTTGAAGGTCCATCGTGGCTAAAAGCACCGAATGACCAGTGGCCACAAGTTCAGTCAAAGGAACCTATCACAGACATAATCGACAGTCCACAAATGCATATAATAGTCAAATCAGATAGCCCTAACATACTTGACTCAATAGACTTAGAGAGGAACAGCAGCTTAAACAGAGCGATCCGAGTAACGGCCACACT
The DNA here is from genome assembly GCA_949126865.1 of Montipora capitata. NCBI lineage: Eukaryota > Metazoa > Cnidaria > Anthozoa > Scleractinia > Acroporidae > Montipora > Montipora capitata. The sequence continues at coordinate 5,755,373 of OX421449.1, read as the reverse complement.
CCTTCACTACACAGATATATGGCGAAAAAGGAACACAAAGTCTACTATTACAACTGAAATAATGCACCTAGGGTGCTCGACTTGCATTACTAAAAGGAACCCAAAGAAAATACTATGAACGCGAAATCACTTGCTTAAAGGCGAAAACGAAGTCAAAACAACCGGCTATCATGCAACAACTAGGACTGTTCCTCGATGACCAAGAAGTACTTCGCTGACGTGGTAGACTACACTATGCAGACCTTCATTATGACACAAAATTCCCAATTTTGTTACCTAAAAATAGCACATTCACTTCATTGGTCATCCAACATACACATACAATGCTCAAACACGGTGGAGTTCAGGACACATTAACTCAAATAAGACAACAATTCTGGATACCCCAAGGTCGACAACTTGTTAAAAGGCTCATATCGAAGTGCGTTATATGTAGAAAACATGAAGGACCACACCTTCATTCCGTTCCAACACCACCATTACCCAAAGAACGGATCTCACAGTCACAGCCCTTCCAACACACAGGCATCGACTTCGCAGGACCTATGTACGTCCGTAACAAGAATACTACAATCGAGCAAGGTCTATGTATGCCTATTCACCTGTACTGCCATAAGGGCAACACATCTTGAACTGGTTGAAGACCAAACAACTGAAGCCTTTCTAAGAGCATTCAGACGATTTATAGGCAGAAGAGGCGTTCCGGAGACAATCATCTCTGACAATGCCAAAACGTTCAAAGCAGCCGCACAAGACCTAGAAACTCTATATAGCGGAATTCTCTCTCACACTTCAACTCAGAAGTTCCTTGCAAACAATGGCATACGTTGGAAATTCATAGCCGAGAGAGCTCCGTGGTGGGGAGGATTTTATGAAAGACTGATAGGAATGACCAAAAGATGCCTGAAGAAAACAATCGGTAAAGCCTCCCTAAACATGATAGAACTAAACACCATACTGATCGAGGTCATCGATTGATGACATTACCTGACCATGCGCTGAAAGATCCTCAAGAGGATCCAGACTATGACCCCTTTGCAAGCTCTGAAAAGGAACTCGTTAAGAGAGCTAAATATTATGAAGCGATAATGCGGATGTTTTGGAAGAGATGGCGCAACGAGTACTTGACCGGGCTACGTGAACAAGACCGTAAACGCAACACAAATCACCAAACACCAGTCTCCAGGGGGATGTGGTACTTATACATGATGACCTTCCACGTTCAAACTGGAGAATGGGGATCGTAACAAACCTTCATCAAGGAAGAGATGGTCAAGTCAGGTCTGTAAACGTGAAGATACACCCAGGAAAAGAACTTACGAGACCCATTGAAAAGCTTTATCCTCTTGAGATCAAAACAAACGATCATGATGAGGATAATAGACAAACCCAAGAACTGGGGACTGAAGAAGAAAAGATGAGACCCCCGTCAAGACTTGCCGCTCGAAAGGCAGCATTGAAGATAACAGAGACTTATAATGAACAATAGCACACTGAATAATCTATACTAATGTAACTACTGGATGAACAACTTATGGTATAATTGATGTGTAATGTACAGATTAATTGCCGGCCCGCGAGGGTGTTCTAAATAAGATAATCGTTGTAATAAGGGTAATTAGCGACGTCATAGAGCGCGATCTCTTTAATCCAATAAACCTACTGAATGAACCAGGACTTATCTTTTATGTTGTGTTAAAATCGCAACATCGTGCGACTGATCGCAGCGACAAAATTGTGCCGCAGCGACAATGATTTTCATTAAATTAACCGTGTCACACAAGGCGATTTGTTGCGGCGACTTGTCCCCGCGACGTGTCGCAGCGACTTATCGCCTAGTGTGTCCCAGCCTTTAATCCTAGTCCTACTGGGGTTCGAACTCACAACCTAGCGCACGAAAGGCCGCTGCAGGCTCCACTGAGACAACTTTCCGGGGAACGTTGGTATTAAACAAGAAAGGTAACTAAATTTCCGTCGGGTTCTTACATTGGCTTTTACTTTCGGCTTCAATTGAGGAAATAGCTTGGTGACAAGAGAAGACGTTGGTGGTGTCGAGGCCATCACACCATCACCTCCATTCTCCAAAACCTGGTCAAGTCTAGCAGTATTACTTCCCTTTTGATGCGCCGGTGGCGTGGAAGTCACAAGAGGAAAGATATCACTTATAGTAACATCGCTATCATCATCGTCGTCATCATTAAAATCATCATCGTCGCCATTTTCCATGTTCTTCGCGATGCCTTTTGCTTGCTTCTTAATTTCACCCCACGCTTCTTCGTCATTGAAATCATTGTCCAATGATGGTGACGAGTTTGGATTGAAGTGTGATGACACTACAACAACAAAGAAAAATAGGGGGCTTTACTACAAATTGATGTAGTCCTTACGCAATTAAGTCGTTTCTTCTATGAAATGATGCCAACTCGCGATTTTCCATTGATTGGCCTTTGAACGGTCAAAACTTTGCTTAAAAGTTGCCTTTGAAAAGTAAAATCTCTGACCACTTTTTTGGCCGATAAGAAGCAAAACGGAAACCAACTGTAATGAAATGCGAATTTCTCTCGCACCGATTTCCCACAACTTGCGCAGGCTACAGACATCAGTTCTGTCAATTGGTTGGTTCCTCTGAAATTCCCCGAAACTTGCTATTAGCCTGGAGAGATTCTTCCGGTTTCATCATTTTATAAATCAAACTGCTTTAAAACACTCTAGTTTCTACCTTTTCCCCACTTGTTCAAATTTGCTTGATTCGAGTTCTCGTCGCCACTTTCTACTTCCAACACACTGTCCAACGTCATTTCCTTCAGCGTGATATCACTGCCTTCACTGTCACTATCTGCCACAGAAACAAAACTTCTGAGAGGAGTTAATATCGTGGCATATAAATAAAACACAGGAATGGTATGAAAACGGCATTTCAGTTGAAGAAATTGCTTATTCCATAGTTATAAAGGTAAAGAGAAGTGTAAATAATATTGTCGACAACAGCTTATTATTTTACACATTTCATAGAACATCCACAGTGGATCCTTGCAGGAGTTGCATCACAAATTAAGAGACGAGTGGAGGCAACCTGCTGTTTTTCTCTTGGTTAATAAGTTAAAAGCGTTCTTTTCTCATATAAATTGTCTTTGTTTTCTGCTGATCACAGGCCATTTAAGCCCCCCCCCCCCCCCCCACCCCCCTGGCTTTGGCTACCAATGTATATTTTCTAATGTATGATGAGCAATAAAAATATATGTATAACCAATTAAGGGCTGATTGAGACAGGAGACAAATTTGATCTTTTACAAAGAATATGTGTAAGCAACGGTGAACCACACACACAAAATTCAAATATTACTGTTTCACCATTTTTGTTGTGCCTTACATTGTTCCATCCGTCCACCACGAAGAGTGCGTGACAGTAACATACAACATGTACTTACATCCTAGACCATACGCATGAAATAAAATCTTGAATCTTATGCACTTTGCAATTTAGTCCTGGCAATAACATACCACATCCTAAACAGTAAAAACGAGCCAATTACCATGGTCACTCAGCTCAGGATCGGGACGGTCAGCTGATGAGTTAACTTTACCATCTCCACAACCATAACCTGTGTCTACTAATCTTGGCATTCCTCCAGGACCTGCAAAAAGAACATTGAGATGAAAACACTCAGTGCGACTTATGAAAGATCCATGCAAACATGCTAGACATGAGATGTAAAATAAAAGAAAAGTCGCTTCAAGTAGTTATGCATGCTAATTCTCGTAACCTTTAAACACTATAAAAGCTAATTTTCCCTATTGACGCAAGCATCAGCAGACGCAACAATGAACACCTTGTTGTTGAGTTGAGTCTTTTGTACCAATGATCAACTGTTTATGTTGCTTACGCTTTTGCTTGTGTTGCTAAGCAAAAATCAGTCTACTTGTTGGCCCTGTAGGGACATATTTTATGCAAGTGCCTTAGGGTGGGGAGAATCATTGTAGAATGCTTACTTTTCTTGTTTACTGCACTTTGTTCTTGGCCAAAGCGCTTGCCACCCTGTGCATTGCCTCTAGCTTTTGCCAGAACCCTGACCACAACCGATGAATTGGAAGAGAAAGATGCATTTGCAGCAGCTTGTTCCAGGAGCTCAAATTCTTCTAGTTCCTCTTCTTCAATCTGGACATTATAAAGCAAAATGATGTGTGTAAACTGTGTGTAGCAACCAGTCAAAAAACAATAGAGCACTGTATTGTCACTAATGTCCGCCCAATTTTGACATGCAGTCCAAAGCGTCCCTTTAAGTCTGAGACTTTGCTACCAATAGACCTCTTAAGCTTGTATGTGTATGTCATGAGCCTTCCTCGCTTAGCTTGACAGGAACTAGTGGGTTTAGTGTGTAATTTTATGCTCTTTAACTTTTGTAATAACGTTGTTGTTGCTGTTGTTGATGATCGATGTGTTTTGACTGCATCAAACGGTTTTCTTGTTTCACTGTAGTTGTCCACTGGGACCCATAAACAGATTCTGTGTTAAAGAGGCATACTGTAGCTAATTAAGGTGCCATTAAAAGATTTCTGTATCACCATTCTATACACACAGTAATTACTGTAACTCCAGAGCAAAATGCTTTCCCAAACAGAATTCTTTTTTCTTAGGCTTTTGACACCAACAACAGTTTACTAATTTGCTTGAAAATAGCAGTTAGACCTTGATTATTTAAGAAAGTTTGACAATGTTCATGAATTCTCTGTCTACAGTACCTCTTGTTTCTCTTCCAGTTCTTGTAACCTCATTTGAAATGAAGCATCAATGCTGTTAAACAGTCCTGGTGGATTACCAGTGGATTCTGCTCTTGAAAAGGCACTACTGAAAGTTGAAATCACATCATTAAGTTTCAGTAGGTGTTATACTGTAATTGACAGCTTCAATTACAGGAGTATTAATGTCTCTGTTCCTTATGTTTGTGTGCTAACTACTAGTTATGATCAAACATTGACTCCAGTTGGCGTTTAATGGGGGAGCACTGCCTTGCCTTAGGTTAGCCTGTGCGACTTCCGGCAATTGTGTGACAAAGGAACCTCACTTATCTCCCCAGCACTACGAGCTGAATGCAAAACAGCACGTGCTGGATCAGACAAGAGTATCGGTTAGCAGGCGATATTCAAAAGGCAACACAGCCAACAAGCTTGGGGGAAGTCGCTACGCAGACTTCACCGCACCACATAGGAGTGTCCCGAGTTTATTGACAGACAACGAGGCCCAATCTCGACTCCCAAGGGAGGGAGGGAGGGAAAAAACCGAATGGTAACCACACTAATATATTGAGAGCTAACTGCGCTGAACAACAGAACATAAGTGATCTCTAAATAGTTTTCACATGCTTTTATAGCTAGACAAATGTCTGCTGGCATAGCCAGTCGGAAGAGCTGTACTACGAGAAAACTTAGTGTTACACATGCCAACTCTTAGCCGTGAATAGAGCTTTGAAAAAAGGCGCCAATGCCGTGGATCGTACTAGCCTTCTAGCGACAACAAAGCTGCGAAGTTCGAAGCAAAATACAATAAATCCTTAGTGTTTGCTGACCTTGGCAACTAGACGGCACAAAAGCTACATTGAAAACAGAGCCGCCATGAAAGGGTTACAGATAGTATTGTCACGATCCATTAACTACATTTTACTTGCGTGACAGTAAAATTGCCTTTAAAAGAACAGGGACCTGTTTTTCAAGAGTCCCGAACCTTTTTGGGCCTATTCCAGGAGCCAAAATTCCCATTATATCAACACAGAGGTTCTCAGCCATGAAACTTTGCAATCCTTTTGGTTTTTCATGTTAAAAGATCAGCTTTTCAAAACAAGCGGATTGCGGATTGCAGTTTGACAACTGACTTTTTGGGCCTGGAAAGTTCTCGGGACTTTCAAGAAACAGGCCCCAGGAGAGGAAATGAAAACGACACAAAGGAATACGACACTGAAGAAATAATGGTGGCAAGAGTAGAAGGGTCCCAACCCCACCACTTATTCCACACTACCACCCCACTCTACAAAATTAATGTCACTTGCATGGAGACACAGCTTTCAGGATTTGGAAGCACTTCTGACTTACAATGCAGAAAATGGCTCTAAATATACACGTCAGTAGGAAAGGAGAATTTGCAGCCCCTTTTGCAACCCAACAAATCCTCCCCTGATAACAGCCATGGAAAAGAAAAGGGCCAATCCACATAAATTGTTTATTGGACATCAATTTAACACTGGATGCTTAAATTAATTCAATTGACATTTTTAAGTGATTTTAACAGCAATAATGACGATGATGACGTTTATGATAAATATGACAACAAAATAATGATGATGATGATGATGCACATCTGTTCATGACAATAATTTATTTTTCACACCATCACAGCTGAATACAACCTAGTAAGGAATCCTTGTTACCTTTGCGTCACTGGTTTGGGTTTATCGGGCAGCACTGCTTTTCCTCTCCCACTAGGGGCCTGTGTTTTTGGAGCAATAGATTCTTTTGACTGCTTTCCCTTGCTGAATGTAGTTTTGTCAGTTACACCAGCTGGCACTTGAGGACTTTTTGAGGCTATTTTGCGAGTTACCTGCCACACATTAAAGTTATTGCGATATGAACCTTGCATAATATTATTGCTCAATCCCTACTGACTGGAGGGGTATCAAGTTTGGATTAATTCATCTGGCCTTGGTTGTTCAATAGGTGTATAACTCTATGCACCGGATAAAACACTATCCAGGGGATAAACACTAGCAAAACCAATTGAGTTAACCAGTGGATAGCGCTATCCACCCTTCGAACAACTGGGCTCTGCATAATTATTGGTGGTTAATTGTCTTTCAAAATTCAGCCTTCATTCATTGGAACCTTACTAAGTAATTCACTTTGCAGTTTTGGATTGGACAGTCCAAAAATAGTTTTGACAGCAATGATTTTGTAAGGTATAAATCACTATAATAAATTTCCCGCTGTTGCATCATCAGGCTGGTTGTTTCGTCTGTTGTTAGTCTATGAATTTGACCCTGCATATTAAAAAGTTCTAGGAAAAATTACCTAGTATTAGGTTTCCTGTATACTCAAATGATTACATTATTGAGCAAAGACATTTTAAAAACCATTGGCCTTGTTTGTTTATCTGCTTTACTGTAAGCGGCCGGACTAGGCAAAAAATTAATGTTTAATTTGTGTTGTAGACTCTCAAAGAATAGGAACCTTTCAGCCTTCTCAATATATTTTTGGGGAGCAGGTCATAAGGAAAGTGGAGACAGTTTTGGTGCTAAAGGCACCCAAGTGAGTGCCCAAAGGAAGCAATCTTCTAGGGGGCTCTGGGGGCATGCTCCCCTAGGGAATTTTTAAAATTTAGACAGTCACAGATGCAATTTAGTGCAATCTAGGGGATTTAAAGTGACAAAATTTCACATATGGAATTGACACTTGCATGGAGTCTGATAAAAAATACTGGAATGTTAGTTAAATAAACATTTCATGTGCGGCACGCAAAAAAATATTGCGGATGCGAATTTGTATGTCAAACAAGCTTTTTACAGCCTTTATAATATCTCCAGTGACTTTATGTTAGAGCTAAAAAATGTGTTGTGTCTGACTTTTTCTGACTGGAAGGAGATGGTCAAGCTTTCTGAGTAGGCGGCTCATTGAGCCGTCGACCGGCCGGTTTTGAGAAGGCTGACCTTTAGATCGGAGGACAAGGACAACTACCAGTGGGTGTTTTCCGTTCTGAGGACGCACACTTCGAAAAATGTTGCCCTCCAAACCTTGTGCGCATGCTCAGAACAGAAAACTTTAACTTGTAGCAGTCCTCATCCTCCAATCTAAAGGTCCCTAATGTACACTTTCTCATCACAAAAGAGCCAGGCAATGGGTTGACCACACAGGTTTTAAGCCCCATCCCTCAACACCCAGACAAAGACATCCTATGATAAGCTTTTCACCCACCAGGAAAAACTCACCCTGCTCTGAATCACAGGACCACCAATTGCTACTGTTGGTTTCTTGTTTTCTTGAGATGAGTTACTGAGAACAGGATACCCAGTTTTCCTTTCTTTCTTTTGTGGTGCTGTCACAGACTGACCTGTTGGTCTCTGTGGTTGTCCTACTGTTTTATTTGATGCTGATTTTCCTTTAAACCTGGCAAGCCCTTGACCTTTTCGGAGGAAGGTCCTCTGAGGTCTTTGTGGGCTTGCTCGTGATTCAGCCTCTGGTTTTGACGCCTAAAAATATAAAAACTTAATGTAAAGTACTAATGTCTTTAGCAGTATCACAGGAATAATGCATGCATGACTATTTGCAAGGCTATGACAAATTGCCCCAAATTTCAGAGGGTAATTTTTTGGAGAAGACTAACAGCAATGTCACTAAGCATTATCCATTGGCTAAGTTAACCCATTGACAAGTAAAATCGTCTGGCATTAGACAGAGTAAAATACTCTGTATGGGTGGTTCAGGTCGGCTTTGGAGTCAAAGGGTTAACATGCTACTTGAACTGCCTCATGTTCAACCTAATCACGAAGGTTAAGAGGATTTCAAGGGTCAGACTCCAAAATGATCCCCACCCCCCCCCCCTCCCCCCTCAGGTACCTTTAAGGTAGGAGAGGGTTTGAAAGTAGTCAGAATTGATTATCCTTTCAACCCAAAGGGGTTCCCATTTGCATGGCTGTCACTAATTTTTCGAGTAGGTGGGGAAATGAAAAAAGCAGCCGGGGAACAAACATTTACTGGTGTGACTGTCAATGCGAAAGGGTTGGGGAGGGGGATAAGGGTTTTGGGAAACAACACAAACCAGAATTTTCCAAACAAGTGTTTATTTTAATGCAACTTTTACATGGAGTAAATTAAATGCCACTACTGTTCCCTTTCTCTACGGCATTGGGAAGACTCTGACATGTTCCCAAGAGTAATTTTCTATTCTTATATACTTTTATCATGACAAAACAGGACTGCAACGAATTTAATCTTAACTCCTTAAAACTGATAACTCTGAGCTACTGTACTTCACTTCCACAAGATAATACTATCATAGCCCAGCATTTTCAACACTTTTTTAAAATATCACACTCGGTGATAGTATATGTTTCAATGCAGGTCAAATAAAATATGTAAGAGATATGCTTGTTGTTTATTTCGGCATTTGGAAAAATTATACCCACCCTCACATAAAACAGCCCACGTGAGTCATGACTATTGGCGTGACAAAAAAGAGACCTTGAGTAAGACTAGGAACGACTGAAAGTAGCTCGTGACGCTCGTGACCAAGAGGCAAAGCAAAAAAAAAAAAAACATGGCGGCAAGAACGCATTAAGATCGTAACACAATTTCTCATGAACCAACCGCATTGCCTTGAGAAAATAACACAACGTAACTCTCTGCTCTGATGTAGAGTATATGGACGAACCAGATTTCAGTCCGACAAAGCAATAACTGGAACGTATACAAGCCCTGTACGACTGATACGTAGTTTTTGCATGACGAGTAAACGAGTTAGTTGAAGGCCCAATCAACGTTGTAAGTTTGTAGCTAACAAATCGCCGACTTTTTGGTGCATTTCTCTTTAAAGTTCAACAACGGCAAGTCCATGTGTGACAACTACTAGGCCAGATGCATCTTGCGCTATTAAATTCGCTTAGGCATCATCCCAGTGGTCAATTTGAAAGAGAAATGTTGAAGCCCAAACGGTGATTTGTTCATTTTAACATCATCTTACCTTGAAGTGGAGCCAGAAGAGAAGAAGGAATCCGGCTTTCCTTGTTTGTCCGCTTCTGCCTTCCGTTTCTTTGATGACATATTCATGCAGAACCAGAAACTCCGAAAACAAGAGAATCCGAGTGAAACGAACACTTCGTAAAAAGCGCGCCCTTACGGGAAGATGACATTGTTGAATACTACGCGTTTTCAGTGAGCCTCACGGGGATTACAAAGTCACCTCACTTTCAAAGGTGAAAGAGAGTTCGTGTTAATAAACTATTGGTTTGTTGTTTAATTCACAATTTGTCATTTGATGTATTTTTACTTTCTGTTTTGGTTTTGTATCAAAGTAGCCGGGGCTCAGACTTGCAGTAGCCGGGGGAAATGCCCGGCCCCCGGCCCTTAGTGACAGCCCTGTCATTTGGCAACTAAAATGATATGTGGCTAAATGAAATATAGGCAAAGTTAAAATCAAGGCATTGCCAGCCAGCAAAATTACACGCTAGGGTTGTGGGTGGTGCTCAAAGTGTTGTGTAGGGGCCCACATACCAAGGTTGCTGCCTAAGGGTTGCCCGGTCGCCTGGAGCGCCTTATTTGCAAGCGACCAAATTTCTGAACAGGTAGCCCAAATGGGCACCTTACTTGATTTATCCCTCACTTTCTTGTAAATAAATCCCAGCTGGAATTAACTAATTCTGGGCTCTTAAAAAAAATGACTTGGGCTACGGAAAATTTACTTAGGCAGCAGCTAGCCTTGCATGATACTCGACATTGCAGATTGCAGATCTATCCATTGGTGGGTTTCTGTTGGTGCTCAATAGACCATTTTCGAATTCTCACAGATGGACTGGATCTAGCATGAAATGGAGGCTAAATCAGGCAAATTTACTTGCATTTGAAAAGATTTGCCCGCATTAGCCTCCATTTCATGCTAGATCCAGTCCAGCTGTGAGAATTCAACAGTTGCAACATGTTAATTTGCCCCCGCCCATCCCTCCCTCTGCTTCATGAGTGTGACTGGTCCCGGTTGGTGGTCTATGGTAGGGTTACCCTGGCTGCCAGCTCATTGTGTCTGGACATATGCATTCAGCACAACTTTCTTGGGCACCTACCCCCAAGCTCATTTTGCCGATGAGTTAAAATCCAACCATAAATGGCTGTTTGGGATGGAAAAGGGTTATTTGAAGGCAACATCTATAGTCTTTGAGTGAACCTACATATCGTCAACCATTTCGCCCCTAGGAGGTCCCCAACTGACGAGAAAACTCAGAAAATCCATGTTAGTGGCCATTGTAGGAGAACAAATACAACAGATTTCCTTCTAAACACAACTCAAAACTTTATACAAGGAAGACATCTTTTACATACCTCATCACACTTGAGTTGTTGTTCTAAAAGTTCCTCAAAGGTCTTCACCGAAGATCCCTCCCCTAGAACAAAGATGAGTTATCACTCATTTTGACAATAACACTGACTTGTTACGCTTGAACCACACAACAATCACCACAACAACAATAGACACTATC
>OX421449.1:5726645-5739145 GCA_949126865.1 Montipora capitata | reverse complement strand
GAGCCACAGTAGACAAAGTGATAGTCCGGCGACGAAGCACATTAAGCACATCTCCTAAGGCCCCAGCGATAGAATCGAGATTTTCCTTGTCCCTCTTGTCTAGGGTTGCAACACTCTTTCATCGACCTAAGCAGGCTAATTGTTTGATCAAGAAATTCGGCCTGCGTTTCTGCAGCTTCTACGTCAAAGTTCTCAAATAATATATTGTCTCGGTTCTATCCACAAGTTTTCCCAGAAAATTGGGAAACTCCACTTCTATGTCAAATTTTTCTTCTCACTATGCTGCCATCTTTTGTTTTATACCTTGCGCATTTACTCTGGTTCTATATGGCCGCGCTTGTCCCAGGAAGATTGAACATATTTTTCGGATTGCATATAAATTTGAGGATTGCATTGAATCAATATTCGTGGTATTGCATTACATATAAAATTTAAGGATTGGATTAAATCAATATTTGCGGTATTGCATTGCATATTAAATTTAAGGATTGGATTGCATTGAATGCCTTTTGACTTTAAATTAAACCTTTATTTAAAGGATTGAACATATATATCTAAGATTAAATTTTGCTACAAACGGCTTGCCATACTCAATCGTTACTATCATGGAAGCACAATTGTAAGACTTATATTGTACTGATTACCAACCTTCAAACGGTGCACGATGCGCCAGAGCCACTTTTGTATCGGAATTTGTGATTTCTTCATGAACATATGTTATCGCGTTTTCATCTCTTGCTAATGAGGGATCATTTTCTTTCTGATTAATAACACCAACGTCCTCGGATTTCAAACGATCCATGATATTAATGCATAGCTTATCAGATTATAAGTTCTCGCACACAACCCAACAGTTTCGATCGCTCTGCCATCGCCACTGATTTCCACCGCGAACGGATTGATCTGTTAAGCAGCAATTTTTCCACATCACTAAAATGGAAAAATCGACGTCTAAGAAGTATTTTCTAGTTGAAAAACCCCGATGAACGCGCGGTAGAAAATTCGTGCAAAGGAACGCGCCATTTTTCAAAGTTATACAAGGAAGACGCGAATTCGCATGCGCACATTTTACATCGCTGACCAGTTTTCTTGCAACTTCAAACATGGCGAGGGCTTCGCGCGTTTCCAAAATCGAAGAAATCTTGAAGAAAGAACTGAATACAACTAAATTTAAAAGTTTAGGGTCTGCGAGCGGTGGCTGTATAAATGAGGGACACAGTTTTGATACCGATCACGGAAAGATTTTTGTAAAAGTAAATGAAAGATCTGAGGTACTGGAAACAAACGAGGCGTTGGGGGGAATCTCCTTTGTCGGTTGATTGTCTTGTTTGTTTTGATAAGTAGCTTAAGTATTAGTCTGTTTACCTCTCAGGCCAGGAAAATGTTCGATGGTGAACTTTTAAGTCTGGAAACTATTTACAAGACAAACACAGTGCGAGTTCCTAGACCAATAAAGGTTAGCCAATTTGTAGAAAAGCAACTGTTATGTGAGTAAATGCCTTGGAATTTAATTTTTTTGTACATAATTATTATTCACTGCAGGTGCTAGATAATCCTTCCGGAAGAGAAACAATTTTTGTCCAGGAATACCTCGATATGAAAGGCCTAAGAAAATACCAACCTCAACTTGGAACACAACTCGCAAGGCAAGTGGCGCAAACCAGTTTCAACAACTTGGAGAGAATGTCTTATTAGGAGGATCAGCTTTACAACCACTTTTTTTTTTTTTTTTTTGCATAATGGCAATGGTATGGTAGTGAAACACTATTAATTGCATGCATGCTTAGCAAGATGAAGCACTCAGTAATGTTATGTAATAGGTCACCATGGCAACAAAACATCCATCAAAAAAAGCGCTCGTAAAAACAAACTCGGAAAGTGATTGGCATGCTAAGATAACTCTCTCTGCTAAGTTTAAAAAATTCTTTGAATTGAAAGCCACCTTAAAATTTTCCAGTTGTTAAGGTGACTATGAATCCGCTGCAGAGAAGTTTTTTTAACTATTTCCTGAAAGTGTTTTAAACTGGTTTGAGCCTCCTTAATTATTGACCTCGTTATCAAAATATTAATATTCATTTGACGGTTCTTAACAAAGCAATCCCTCCACGCCACTACCATTCCTTTAGTTCAAGGATTATCACTTTTCAAATGTCTGATTTTTTTTTTTCATTGACCTGGCCAAATTAAAATGCCTGGCCCCAGCTGTTTAAACGATGAATAGTGCTATGTGTCAGATAAATTATTATCCAGAGGATAAGTTATAGTGAAAGGCCAAATTCCAAGTTCATGTCTGCGTCTTCTTCAAAGCAAGTCTAAGTGTGAAGTTTTTCTTATGAAAATTAGTTTTCTTTCATACTTAAAGTTTTGCTAGTTACCATCACAAAAACTTCGCACTTAGACTTGGAATGAACTTGGAAATGGCATATAGCGCTATCCAGTGAATAGTGATTTATCAGGTGGATAGAGTTATATCCACCTTTTCAACGACTGGGGCCTGGACTATTACTAGCTTTTTTCTTGACCGCACCTTCAGCAGCGGTGCCAGGAACCCATTTTTCCAAAGTCCCAAAAACTTTTCGAGCCTGAGAAGCCTTTTCCGAATCTGCTTGTTTTAATAAGTTGGTCTTCAAGATGTTTTCAAGATAGCAAAAACCAAAATGATTGTGGAATTTGGTGAATGAAAACCTCACCATTATCAAGATACAGAGGAATTTGTGATACCTGAAAAAGGCCTGAAAAGTTGCAGGACTTTCAAGAAATGGGCCCCTACAAAAAAGTGTTCTATCACTCAATGATGCCTCCATATGCAGTTGGACAATCTGCGAGCCAGCAAGTCATGCGAGTCTCGCATTTAATTCCAAGCACCCATTTCAAATAGCGCTCTAGCCTGATAAACAGTATTTAAGTCTAAGACCCATTTTAAAACGGTTAGCTTTCAATAATTGAGTGACACGCATGTTGACTTGCCAGCTATTTTGTCAAGGTGAGTCAGAGGAAGAAATGAATTATTTTGAAGAAAATGCACATTTTTCAAATAATAACTTATGCAATACTGAAACAATTATTATTCACCTCAGGCTAGGTGAATATTGGTGAATAAAAAAATCGACTTCATCTCGGTTTTTATTTACAGATATTCACCTCACCTTCGGCAAATAATTGTTAAATAATGTCAAGAATATATTTACTGTAAGCTTTTCTCATGATAATTTTCAAGATAACTTTTAAATTGTTGTGTAAAATGACTGTGTAAATAGACACTTAAAAGTATTCCTATATCTGGCAGGCTTCATCTAAATAACATTGAAAAACTCAAAAAAGCTGAATCTGCGAAGGACCAAGATTCAACTGCAGTTGATAAGTTTGGATTTCTCACAACGACATGCTGTGGTTACCTTGCACAGAACAATGAATGGCACGATGATTGGGGGGTGAGTTTCAGAATGATAATTAAAAATTAGACCCGTATCCCTTGCGAGCTACAGGTTGATAGCCCATGAGGCGAAGCTGAATGAGCTATTGACCCATGGCCCTTGAGGGCAAAGGGTCTAATTGTTTTAGTATCACCCAACTAGTCGGACAGAAATGGCAATAATAAAGTTAGCAAAATGCAAGTTGAAGAAACATTTATTTGGGAATAAAACGAAAGAAAAGGTCATGCTTTTCGCTACTCAATGACTATTACCAATAGTCCTCTAGTAGCGTAGCCAATCAAAATTCAGCATTTGCATTAGTCTACTAGTTGGGTAATACTAATGTGTAATGTATAGTGGAGTCGAGATGCAGCTTTTGCTACCGTAACGGTTCTTATGATTTGTGTAGAAAACGATGGGCGGATTTAGTACGGTATATATATATTTAACTACACAGTCAACAAAACAGTGAAGCTGAACCCCAAACACAACAGAACTGTGTCCTACACTGATCCAATAAAAGTAGAAGTACCGTACAACTGTAAGGAATGATGTGTATTAAATTAAAAATTAAAATAAAAAATTATCACCAATTTTCAGGAGGCAGATCTAAAATAAAGGTCACATTCCACAGTTTCAGACTAGAAGACCCTGCTCCACTGATGAACAACTACGCCAAATGTTTCCCTTGACCTGAAACAACATTTTTGTAGAGTGATCAGGGCTTAAGCAGACACTTAAGGTGTTGTTTATTTATTTGTAGCACCATGACATGTACACTGACCTGTGTTTTTAGATGCGCCTATTTTTAGGTGGGGGAAGGGCTAGAGAGGGAACCCCAAGAGCAACTTTGTCAAGGAAAGAAAGTTGATCATGGTGACTTGAACAAAAAAAAGTCATATTAATTTTAAGGGGTTGTGAGTATTATTTTAATAGCTATGTTTATTTTGTAACAGACATTTTACACCAAATGCAGATTGCAGCATCAAATGGACCTGATTGATAAAGAGGTATAAACAACTAGTTTGTACTTTACATTGTAATTTTGTGAATTATTAGGCCACTGGCAGTTTCACCAACTAGATCGTTAAACACTCCATTCAAGTGTAGGTACTTGTGGTAAATTCAAGGAAATCCTTCACCTCTGGTTGGTGCCTGCTGTGGCACCTGTTCCTGATCTGTTTTATTTGTTTTCCCTCTTATTAAAATCATTAAAACTACCTGCATGGAAAATTATGATCATTTCATGGTATGAAACATTACAAATATTGGTTATGACTCCAGTACAGTGACGCAGAGACAAGATCTCTATGGTCAAAACTGAAACCTAGAATACCAGAGTTTTTCAAAGATGTTGATGTAAAGCCATCACTTTTACATGGTGATCTTTGGAGCGGAAATGTGGCAGAAACAGATGAAGGGCCAGGTATTGAAAATAAAATTAATAATATTAGTCGCTTTTTTTAAATAAAGTCCTGGTAGCCGTCATCGTCCTCGTTTCGTAAGCTCCCTATTTATGGTGACTTGCTCTTAGGGGTTAAATTAGGGAAACCTGGTCTTCTCAGTTCACTCTCCTTCGAAAACCTGGACTTTAATAGTTGGTAGATGAAAAAAAAAAGAGAGCAACACCTTCAGTAGTGATACAAATCAATGTCTAATATTTAATAATCTATTTTTGTCCTTCAATTTATTAATCAATGAAATAAAACAAACAGATAATTAGGCTTTCCAAAAATGAAATTAATTTTAAAATACTCCAAGTCATGTATGGCCACACTTTTCCATTTCTTTTTTATAGTGGCATTTGATCCAGCTTCATTTTATGGACATCATGAATATGATTTAGCAATAGCAGGAATGTTTGGAGGTTTTACGAGAGCATTTTATGATGCATATCACAAAGAAATTCCAAAAGAGAAAGGCTTTGACAAGCGACACGAGCTCTATAAACTATTTCATCATCTGAACCACTGGTAAGTAAAATACATGGGTAATGGTAAAGAACACATCAGCTAAGGCACTGGTGGACAGTCGACCAACATTATTTTACTGTTGGTTGCATATTGGTGACGTGTCGACCAATGCATTGAATTATGTTGGTTGGATTGGATCAGAAGCACATGACTTTCAAGGGTGTAACTTGCAACTCTTTTCCTTGGAACAAGGCTGGGGATTTTAGGACACCAATTTTATGCCCAAATATGGACATATACAAGATCGAAGATGTATGCGTGGGAAATGCACAAGCTATGTTACATCAATAAGGAAATTCAACTCAAGGAAACTCAAAAAAACCCAGCTCTGAACCAGAGTTAACCGCTGGCCAGCAGCCATATTGCTATACTAAAACAGAAGGAGATGTCTGCATAAAAATGGAGTGCTATTCCCCAAAGATTCTACAGGTACACCAATATGGCCACTGTGTCAACAGCAACATGTGAAAAAGATCTACAGCATTAAAAATTGAAGTTATGGTATTTTGTGCTGCTTCCTAATCAATATTGTGTTGGGTGGGGCAGGCAAAGGGGGGTATTTGTGGCCTTCTTTTCACGTACAAAGAACAGCAAAATAATGTGTCACTTCTTTTGGTCCAGGATTTGGGTGTATAAAGGAGAAGGTACATTTTTATGAGGAATACCCTCTGCACTTAGTGAATAACAAAATCTCAAAAGCACCACGAAATGCCACTTTTCTGAAACTTGTGTTTGAGGAATTTCAGATATGAACTTCAAAACGTCTCATTCCACAAAAAGCACTGATATGGGAAACATGAAAGTTGACAAATAGATAGACACCTTTTAAATCAAAACCGAATTACAGGATCATTGATTTATCATTGTTTGTTTTCAGGAATCACTTTGGAACAGCTTACAGATCATCATCGCTAAGGATCATGCATGAATTGATTACAGATAATTATCTATAAAAATGAATAATATTATTAATAAAACATAAATGGCTTGAATCCAGGAGTCATATCACAATTAAGTGAAGTGTGATCGGACTCAGTGTGAGTGTAGTCCTGACATTGACTGACGTTTCGACAACATGCATTAATTTTATGTCCACAAATGCAAGCAATTTGGTGCAATTTTTATATTCAACATGACGCGTCCCTTTTAAGTCTAAAGCTGCTGTTACATGTTGAAACGTTTAGCTGAAACTTGTGAGCAAGGGCGCTGCAAAAAAAGTTTCAGCAGGCATGGCACCATGTAACATAATGGGAACATTGAAACTGTTCTTGAAATGTTGTTGGCATGGCCTTAGCCAGTTTCTGATTGGCGTATGCAGCATAGCATAACAAGGCCGAGTAAGACCAGTTTCACAAGGTGGTATTACACGGTGAAACTCCTGTTTTTATCACCACTGTAATTGCTGCGAGTGTTGCAGAAGTAGAAAGCAGTCCTAGAAAGTTGTCTCGCAACAGAAGTTCAAAACAATTTCACAAAACCGACCTTGTTTAATGTTACATGGTGCAATACCTCCTGAAACTTGTTTTGCAGCGAAGTTGCACACAAGTTTCAGTTTCAATGTGTAACAGCGGCTTAAGCATTTTTTGCTACCTATTTCTAACAATAAGGTTATGGTAAAGTTAGCGTTATTTTTTTTACTGCAGCAGTTTATCCTTACTTATTAAGGAGCAGCATCATTTTTGGGGGACACTTTGTGACGTTAATTGTCAGTATTCCAAGACCCGAGTGACGTTAAAGTTGGGGAGAGGAGCAAGGGGGCACTTTGTGATGCTTATTGGAAAATGTGTACATTGTACTTACATGCATTTACGGACATCTAGATGTCAAAACATCAGTTGTCATCCTTAACAGTCCTTCTCAGGACTCCACTCACCCTGACGATCGTAATTCGCGTACGCATGATATTAACATAATCATTTTACTGTACGATAAGAGAGTGGTCAATCAGTCTTAAAAAATATAATTTTAAAATAATTTATGGTGAATCATGAAAACGATTTTGAGCAAAGAGGAGTACTTTGCTTTATCGTGAACTACCCAATACAGCTGGAACAACTAGAGCAATACTTAGTCTAAAAAAATCAATAATGCTTCTTCTGCCTGAAGAATGCTCCATACTGTATTCCCAATGTTTACAAAAACAATAAAAGTCGCGACATTAATGTCAAGTCTTCCATTTTTGTGACCTCGTTATTATCCCTTTGTGGCCAAGTACGTGCTCCAGAGGAATGACATCATGTTGCCCGCCAAAACTCTATACTGAAAATGAAAAACGATAAATTTTGAAACCAACAAACCACCAAGCAACAATTACCTGTACATGTAAGATGAAATACCAGTGCAGAAAAGGCCTCAGGCTTGAATGCTAAATTACAACAACTGAGATGTGCCAACAACTACGTATAAGAAATTGAGGGAGCCATAAAAATAAATTTAAAATAAAATGCCATCTTGCAGTATGAAAACATGTGGTAATGAGTCTCTGTAAGCTAAGAAATTCCCCCCCCCCCCCCCCTTCCCCTTTCCTTTACTGACAGCAGCTGCTGCGATATGCTGCAGCACCAAGTTCAAGAAGGAGACTTCCTTCATTATTTTGAAAAGCCCCTTTGGAAACAATATCAATGACGGAAGGCTAGTTTTTCCAAAGCTCAATGGAGACATTTCTGAAAGTTTTATTCAATTGACTACTTTCACCATCGCATAATGCAATACGTTTTGGGGCATTTGCATTTACATAAAAACAATATAAGTTGGGACTGTATCTTGCTTCAGTGAACTGAATACCATTGTTTTAATGCAAATACCTCCCCCCACTCCCCCCCCCCCCAAAAAAAAAAGAACTGTATTATGGGATTTGTGAAAAAAGCAAATAAAATATATAGTTACATGACTATACATTCCCAACCCTAACAGGACTGAGTCACAACTGAGACGATAAACTTTCAATTCAGACAGTAAAACATTTCTGCAATACTTGCCTCCAAGCATGGACTCAAAATAGTTAGC
Organism: Montipora capitata; assembly: GCA_949126865.1. Taxonomy (NCBI): domain Eukaryota; kingdom Metazoa; phylum Cnidaria; class Anthozoa; order Scleractinia; family Acroporidae; genus Montipora; species Montipora capitata. The sequence goes on along the minus strand of OX421449.1, from coordinate 5,730,753 downwards.
CTTTCAATCCTTTATTAATAAACAATTTCTTTATTAATTTAATTTAAAATAGTTTTAAATTTGGGGAATTTTAACAGCTTGCTGGCAGGTAATCAGGGATAGTATGAACCAAAATGGTACTTGTGTTCTTCTTTTAATTAATTCTACTGTAACAGTATTTCTAAGATAATTAATAAGAAATATGTTCACTTCATGTATTTTCAACAAAAAAGGGAAAGGTGATTGTGGCAGACGTTTGGGTTACATTGTACAATGTATCTGGCCCCAGTTGTTCAAGGACTGGATATCCAGAGTATAAAAACTAATGGACTTCATGTGAAACATTTAATTAGCCACCATTTTCTTACACACCTTTAACTATGACATGTACATGTGCTAAAGCCAGTGACACATGGTTCAACATTTGTTGATCAACAACTGTTGCAGCTGTCGTTCAGCAAAATTAATGTTGAACTGTGTGCCATGCCATTTTGAATGTTGAGATATGCCATTCAACATGTTAAACGTTGTCGAACGAAAATAGAGACCAGCTCTATTCTGTTCAACACGTCTGTGCAACATTATTCAACATCAATTTTGTTGAGCAACAAATTAATGTTGCAGGATGTTGAACCGTCTATCATTGGCTTTAGATTGTGCATATTCACAGTTACAAGCCTAGGGCAAATACTGAAATCTTTGCTGAAACTAAAACTGAGAAAACGTGACTCATCCACCAGATAAAGTTATAAATCTGACGTTTGAACAACTAAGGCCTGATGTTATCCTTAAACACCCTCAATCTCTCCCCCATGGTGTACTGCTTTGCAACCTAACTGTTAGAGGTACCTCTTTTGGGACATAATTTAGGTTGAAGAACTGAAATATTATCCACACTCGCCAACTCATCTTCAGAGCTGTCCAGTAGTGTTCCTTTATTTTCATTATTGCTCCTTCATGTGATTTTCCCTACAACACAGATAATAGGGAAAGTTAAGTCCCTCTTGGTAAGCTATGGCGATTGCAAGGGCTAGAACCACCAAACAACATGACCCAAAAAAACGGGTAATTCAGGACTTTCTAAACAACAACAAAGTCTGGACTTGAATATGCCGTGCAGAACATCGCCGCAACTAGAAAATTATGTACTCATTACGTAGATGTGGGTAGTGCAAAGGAGACCGTGGTACAAACTGGTCTTGGTGTGTTTGACAGTGCTCAAAAAATTAATGTACTAAACAAAGTACCCAAGAAACCAGTGAAACCACGAAACCCCAAAAACCAATGAAAGCATAAAAACCCACCATTGAAACCTGTGAAACCATGAAACCCCCCGAAACCAGGAAAACCATGAAACTTCAAAAACCAGTGAAACCATGAAACCTCAGAATACAGTGAAACCATGAAACCCCCGAAACCATGGAAACTGGTGGCTCAGTTGGTTGAGCATCGGCCTGTCATGCGGGAGGTCGCCGTTTCAAACCCCAGCCGGATCAACACTCAGTATCTTAAAATAACTGAGGAGAAAGTGCTGCCTTTGTAATTTCATCTGCAAATGGTAAAGACTTTCAAGTCTTCTTGGATAAGGACTATAAACCATAGGCCCCGTCTCACAAATACCTTCTAAGTTCATAAGTTCCCTGTGGGACGTTAAAGAACCCACACACTATTCGATAAGAGTAGGGGATGTAGTCCCCGGTGTTGTGGCTGTCCTGTTCTCTCCAGCAGAAGTGGCCGGCTTGGCAGTGATGTCTTCAAAAAGGCTTACAGTGTATGAGGCCACCTAAGCAGAAACAGCCATGCATAAGCCAAAAAGGGACTTCGCCGAATGCTGGAAAATGTAGATCTATGTAGATGTAGAAAGGTTTTTCTTGAGCCGCGAGAGAGCCACAAAGCAGCAAAAATGAGTTGCAAAGCCACGAGAAGAGAAAAACCATGCAGACACAAGGGTCAGGACCTGACTCTCAGGTTCGGATCGGTTGATATTTTTACAAACACAAATCAACATGATTGGTAATACCGAGTGGATGCTTGATTGCTAAGTTGCCATTGGTCCCTTTTGTAATGATCAATTTGATGCGCTTGATAGCTGGTGTCTGCATGAAAGTGAGATTCAAGTCCAAGGTAAGCAGAGGTTTTCTCTTCTCGCCACTTCGGGGCTCTGTCACGGCTTAAGAAAAACCTCTGGGACTAGGGTTTTTGAAACAAGGAAACCCCTAGGCTTGATTATCAGCCGCTGTTTCGGGAAATGAGCCAGCGCTTACTCCCAAAATCACGGCTGGACACGCGAGATGAGCCATTGTTAATATCCGCCAATCAGAAACTCTCCTGCACAAATCGAGCAGGCATAAATTATAATTTTTGGTTTGGTGGCTGCAAAGGTATACTTTGACCTGGCCTGTTTGAGCTTTCCAGTATCTTTAAGGTGGGAAACATCCAAGATTATGAGAGCGGAAAGAGTTTGAGAAGCTGGAGAATGGTATTGTGTTGTTTTCTACCGCCTGAGTTTTCGGAAACTTCACTAATTTTCCAGTTGGGAAAAATACGGCTTTCAAATCCATTGCTATTGCAAGTTCTCCTCAGACTTTGCTGATATAAGAGCAAGCAAAATTCCTCAAGATCAATTGAAATTACTGCTGAGTTTCGTGGTGGCAGAACGAGGGGGCGCGGGTGAGGGCGACTGAGAGATTTGAAGAGGCCGAAGATGATTCGCCGCTTGAATTCAAACTCACATTGATCATTAATTTTAACCACAAACTCAAGCTCACATCATCTGGAAACTTTGCACAGACGTTTAAGCACTGTTATGCAATTACTGTTTTGATAACATCAATCTTTTGTGTTCTCTAATGCAACTATTAACTTCGCATAAATTATATTTTTAATTTACGTCACAGACACAATCTATCGCTCACGCGCCCAGCTGTCTCTTCTGGGGAGGATACCCGAACTCGAGTGAGCGGTGGAAATCAAGCCTAGGAAACCCCCAAAACCACTGAAACCATTAAACCTCCTGGTTTTGGGGGTTTCATGGTTGTAATGGTTTTGGGGGTTTCATGGATTCACTGGTTTCGGAAGTTTCATAGTTTCACTGGCTTTGAGGGTTTGATAGTTTCAAGGGTTTCAGGGGTTTATCATGGTTCAATGGTTTCAGGGCTTTCATGGTTTCAATGGTTTCAGAGCTTTGTAATTCATGGTTTCGAGGGTTTTGGAGGTTTCATGGATTCAGTGGTTTCCAGGGTTTTCATGGTTTCAATGGTTTCAGGGGTTTCGTGGTCTCCGGAGATTTCATGGTTTCACTGGTTTCGGGGGTTTCATAGTTTCAATGTTTTTGGAGGTTTTATGGTTTCGGTGGTTTCAATGGTTTCCGGGGTTTCATGGTTTTCAATGGTTTTGGAGCTTTCAGTGGTTTCAATGGTTTCAGGGGTTCATGGTTTCAATGGTTTCGTGGGCATGGGTTTCATGGTTCAATGGTTTCGGGGGTTTCTTCGTATCAACGGTTTCCGAAACCATTGAAACCATACGAAACCCACAAAACAAGTGAAACCATGACACCCAAGAAACTGTTAAACCATCAAACCCACGAAACCAGTGAAACCATTGAAAACCATGAAACCCAGTGAAACTCAAGAAACCACTGAAACCATGTAACCCACAAAAACCAGTGAAACCATCAGACCCAGGAAACCACTGAAACCATATAAAACCCACAAAACCATGAAACCCAAAAAAAAAACAGTGAAACCATGAAACCCACGAAACCAGTGAAACCAGTGAAAACATAAAACCCCCAAAACCAGTGAAACCATCACAAAAACTTGTCAAAAACTGTAAGACTCGCATTTCAGATTAGGCAGACATGAACTAGGAAATGGCCTATTAAGTTTATTAGTACCTTTTTTTGTTATTAAAGCAATGAATCTATAAAGGACAATCTATTTTAATACTGAGGTTTACAATACACTCACCTCTAAAACTCCTACAACATAGAAAAACACCAATAGAAGAGAAGGACTCATGATACCCCTATCAATCAACAATCTTTTGGCTTTAGAATATGATGCTGTTTTGGGAACAGTTTTTTCCAGCAACTCATAATGGCAATGTATCAAAGGGGCACTGAAGCAAA
>OX421449.1:5719145-5721645 GCA_949126865.1 Montipora capitata | reverse complement strand
TTCGTTTGTGAAGTGGCCAAGCAAAATGGAGAGCGTTATTATCTGCCTAATTTGCTTTATTTGTTAACTTGTGATTGATTAATAAACTTTGTTCAAATTTACAGGACTCATCTTTATTAAAGTTAAACAAGCCATACTAATTAATATCTAGCTGAGTTAGAGATCTTTATAAAAGTTGTAAAATCCTATTGATAATTGATTCATAATTCATCAACCCCTGCCTTTCCCTTCTGCCTTTTCAAACCCTCCCCATGGCTTTTACAATTCAGACAGTTGGTTTGTATCATGGTTTACAGAGGAAAACATGTGACTCAAACACTGCCTATTGATTGGTCATAATTATTAATGAATTTTACAATATTTGGATAGTAATACGTATTAACAATTTAAAAATTAATAGCTATTATTACTACTTCATTATTATTTTTGTTATTTTCCTAACAACACTGTCTGTCATTTTAAATTTGTAAAAGATGGTTCATGTGAAAGAAAAACAAGTAGAATAAAAGAAGAGAAGCAAGAATTGGAGAGGACAACAAAAGCAGAATCAAATCTTAAGGAAGGTGAAGAATGTAAAACTTGTTTCATATTATGCTTTGAACAACTTACTCTCTGACTGGAAAAGGGAAAACGGAATAAAATGACATTTGGTGGGACAAGTTTTTGCACCAAGTTTCCATGTTTCCATGCTTTTGTTGTTGCAAAATTAATTTTATACCCGTCCGCTACTTAAGTTTCAGAAACTGAGGAAGGGGAAATCACTTGTAGCAGCACAGATGAAGAATCAGAAGATGCAGATAGAGTTGGTGGACATTTGCTTGAAAAACTGGGTAGAGAGTAATAATAATTATTTATTGTTTAATCAAGTCTTTTCAGGTATTATACCGATACAAGACTTAAGTATTTGACCAGAATATTTGAATCCTGGGTTTTACCCGATACTACGTAAATTAGAAAATGGAAACTTTGTTAAAACTTCACCTAAAAAGGATTTCAAAAATTTTTACAATCTACGGACAACTAAAATTAAGAAAAGATACATGTAATATGTATATACAGTTTTAAATTATCTGATCTTTCCAGTTGCTTAAGAGATTATTGCTTCGGTAACGTCGACATTAAACTCCTGCCTGGGTGCTCTTGAACCTCTTATGCATAGCACAGGTGAACTTAGTAGGTTGAAGGAGAGTTTGGCTCTGAGCCAGCCAATCACAGTGCTGTAGCTCATTTGTTTGTTCTCAGAGACTTTGTGCGTGGGCTCAGCTAAGAAGCGCTCAGCTTCCCTTCCACTTCCGCCTTAGGGTATAAACACGAGGGGGCAGAAGGAGCCATGCTCAACCTCAGTGATGCGCTGATTGTAGTGCCTCTTTTTCTCATTCTCGTTGGAAGTGAATGCGGTTTCAAGTCTTTGGTTAAGGTGGCTCTTTGCAAATGGGTTAAAAACCCTTACATCAAAAAATGCACATTTTCCTTTGCCAAAACCCTTGCGCACTAACAACCAGGCGGCCTTCATCTGATGAATTGGTACTGCTACTTAGAATTTCTCCAGTTAGGGTCTGCAGATGTGGGTCGACCTTGACATCATGGCATACATCCTGGAGCAGTGATGCAAACAAATCTTGCATTTCGTCATGCCTTTCATACACGACATCGCATGATCGACATCAAATCTCTTGCCTCATGGACATACAAACGGGAGGTACTTCGGTGTCCAATGGTACCTTAAACTTAGTGAATCATAGAATTCCCTCTTGTTTAGGTTGTAGTTTTCTGACTTCAGTGGTAGTGTAGTTAACCAACTAGAGGTGCCTTTCAGCATGGCTCAGTCGTTTGCCCTCAGTTGTTCAGGGCTCATCTTCACACAAAGTTGCTCTAGGATGGCTTCACTGTGTTCACTGTGTTCACTCCCTTGCCTTTACGATGTCTCGTTTTGAGTGCTTGAGTAGTTCGCTGTCCACCTTTGCTGTGCTATCTTGATTGTTGGTATGCTCTATCAGCTGTTCTGTGGCTGCTTTGGATCTGGAAAACTCAGAGTCCGCAGTAGCAGAGATGATGGGAATGGCTAAGCCACCTTTCTTTGCAGGTAATGAGAGAAGGAGTCGTTCGTCAGCAGAGCATATATGGCCATCTGTTATTGCTGGGGTAAACACTTGATCCACAAGTGCGTCCAGTTGTGCGTGGTGTTGCTTGATGTTGGGCAATGTTCTAATATAGTAGGTCAGTTTGTGTTTGAACCCGCTCACAAACGCAGCATAAGCAGCTTGTGGTTCTGTCTTTTCTATCTTCACCAGTACTTTCAGCTGTTCGCACCACAAGCTGACTAGCTCCTCAGCGTATTTGCCACTGCCACTCTTGCTCCCAATAAAACCACCAAGATATTTTCTCCCTTGTGTTGTCATGTTAATGTTGGTTCCCTCAAATACCTCTCGTGCACATACTTCGGTGTGTGGCTTAACGACTAGCCATGACTTTGCTGCATTTGGATTATATCCTAGCTTGG
>OX421449.1:5669145-5709145 GCA_949126865.1 Montipora capitata | reverse complement strand
AAAAAAAAACAAGGAAAACCAGCATGTTCATTTTTTTTTTGGTAGCCTAGGTATCGAAGAGCCAGAACATTTGCGCATGCGCTGACGGAATGTTTGAACGAGAGAGAAAAACGCAGTACCTCCAGACACCGGCGCTGGAGCGTCGTACCAAACGAGTCATCCCGGGATTTCGGCCCGTGCGATCGCTTTTGGACGCAGTTGGCCCTTCGCTGCTTTCTGCTACCGACCTTGCCTCCCGGTACGGCATTGAGGGAGAGATATGTCGGCCCCTAAACCATATGTGACAAATCCCACGCCTACTCACAGCTCCAAACCGCCCTTGTCAATATAGCGTAAGAATTAGATGGCTTATATATTCAAGAGAAAAGTCATTTTATGAGTCATATGGTAAGCACTGGAGTCGCAGATTACAAAGTGTGCGCATGCGCCCTGCTAAAGGTAACATCCATACAGTCATAAGCTTTTTCCGAATAACTACAGGAGCTAATAACTTCGAGACATTACATTTACAGCTAAAATATATAGCATATACAGATACCTGCTAAATACAAAATATTGAAAGATATATTCATTAAAAAGAAAAGCCGCTGTACAAAATGCGGCCCTGGATTCTCTTTTAAAACCAGTAAACTCATAGGTACGGATAAAATCAGGTAGCGCATTCCGCAACTTAGCTGATACGTAAGAAAAAAGAGAAATAAGACCATAACTGGTTGTTCCAGGTTTATTGAGGAACAGAATGTAATTTCCGCCAAGATCATGCATAAGAAGGGGACGGGAGAGAAAACGTATTTCTCATATAAGCAGAAAAACCGTTTTTTCAAAAATAAAAAATAAAAACAGAGCAAAAAAAATAACAAAAAAAACATACTTTTATCAAGTAATACGAGGAAATTTTGAATGGGCTTATTACATAGAGATGTAGAGCTTGACTTTCGTAGTAAGAGGACAGGTAATCTGCAAATATAAATATCGTTATTCTCTTATTTACATTATTATACCGTTTCTTTGACACGAGAATTACAGCGAAATGAAAGCACAACTTTGTTGCGAATTTTCTAGGATAAAAACTTGTTCAGAAATCCAAAATCAAAAGTTAACAGCACACACCAGGCCTACTCCAGAGTATCTGGCTAGAAATCATTTCCTCTGGCCGCGCTTCAGCCATTCGATGAGGGCCAGTCTCGTGCTTCTTAAGTTGCCTCGTTCATGCCCAAAAAGAATTCTGGGTAATTCTGCCATTCCATGACAAGGGAAGACTCCCGATTCTCTTTTCATAGTTTTTTTCATAAGTGTCGGGCCACCCAGTCCTACCAGCAAAATAACGCATCGATTGAAGGCTTTGGCTTTCAAAACTTGCCCAGATTGTGTCAGTAGGTCCTGGAATTCGTCCACAGAAAGGCCAGAGAGACAACTTCACTCGTGAACCGCCATGTTTACAACAGAGCATTTTAGGCGTCCCAGTCTGCATGAAACCATCTCTCGCCTCTGTCTGAGACAAGACCAGACACGCACGGTTCTTACGTTACGTTTATGCCTATAAAATCAACTGAAATGTCAATTGCTGGTTAAAAAAAAAAAAAAAAACAAGGAAAACCAGCATGTTCATTTTTTTTTTGGTAGCCTAGGTATCGAAGAGCCAGAACATTTGCGCATGCGCTGACGGAATGTTTGAACGAGAGAGAAAAACGCAGTACCTCCAGACACCGGCGCTGGAGCGTCGTACCAAACGAGTCATCCCGGGATTTCGGCCCGTGCGATCGCTTTTGGACGCAGTTGGCCCTTCGCTGCTTTCTGCTACCGACCTTGCCTCCCGGTACGGCATTGAGGGAGAGATATGTCGGCCCCTAAACCATATGTGACAAATCCCACGCCTACTCACAGCTCCAAACCGCCCTTGTCAATATAGCGTAAGAATTAGATGGCTTATATATTCAAGAGAAAAGTCATTTTATGAGTCATATGGTAAGCACTGGAGTCGCAGATTACAAAGTGTGCGCATGCGCCCTGCTAAAGGTAACATCCATACAGTCATAAGCTTTTTCCGAATAACTACAGGAGCTAATAACTTCGAGACATTACATTTACAGCTAAAATACATAGCATATACAGATACCTACTAAATACAAAATATTGAAAGATATATTCATTAAAAAGAAAAGCCGCTGTACAAAATGCGGCGCTGGATTCTCTTTTAAAACCAGTAAACTCATAGGTACGGATAAAATCAGGTAGCGCATTCCGCAACTTAGCTGATACGTAAGAAAAAAGAGAAATAAGACCATAACTGGTTGTTCCAGGTTTATTGAGGAACAGAATGTAATTTCCGCCAAGATCATGCATAAGAAGGGGACGGGAGAGAAAACGTATTTCTCATATAAGCAGAAAAACCGTTTTTTCAAAAATAAAAAATAAAAACAGAGCAAAAAAAATAACAAAAAAAACATACTTTTATCAAGTAATGCGAGGAAATTTTGAATGGGCTTATTACATAGAGATGTAGAGCTTGACTTTCGTAGTAAGAGGACAGGTAATCTGCAAATATAAATATCGTTATTCTCTTATTTACATCATTATACCGTTTCTTTGACACGAGAATTACAACGAAATGAAAGCACAACTTTGTCGCGAATTTTCTAGGATAAAAACTTGTTCAGAAATCCAAAATCAAAAGTTAACAGCACACACCAGGCCTACTCCAGAGTATCTGGCTAGAAATCATTTCCTCTGGCCGCGCTTCAGCCATTCGATGAGGGCCAGTGTCGTGCTTCTTAAGTTGCCTCGTTCATGCCCAAAAAGAATTCTGGGTAATTCTGCCATTCCATGACAAGGGAAGACTCCCGATTCTCTTTTCATAGTTTTTTTCATAAGTGTCGGGCCACCCAGTCCTACCAGCAAAATAACGCATCGATTGAAGGCTTTGGCTTTCAAAACTTGCCCAGATTGTGTCAGTAGGTCCTGGAATTCGTCCACAGAAAGGCCAGAGAGACAACTTCACTCGTGAACCGCCATGTTTACAACAGAGCATTTTAGGCGTCCCAGTCTGCATGAAACCATCTCTCGCCTCTGTCTGAGACAAGACCAGACACGCACGGTTCTTACGTTACGTTTATGCCTATAAAATCAACTGAAATGTCAATTGCTGGTTTAAAAAAAAAAAAAAACAAGGAAAACCAGCATGTTCATTTTTTTTTTGGTAGCCTAGGTATCGAAGAGCCAGAACATTTGCGCATGCGCTGACGGAATGTTTGAACGAGAGAGAAAAACGCAGTACCTCCAGACACCGGCGCTGGAGCGTCGTACCAAACGAGTCATCCCGGGATTTCGGCCCGTGCGATCGCTTTTGGACGCAGTTGGCCCTTCGCTGCTTTCTGCTACCGACCTTGCCTCCCGGTACGGCATTGAGGGAGAGATATGTCGGCCCCTAAACCATATGTGACAAATCCCACGCCTACTCACAGCTCCAAATCGCCCTTGTCAATATAGCGTAAGAATTAGATGGCTTATATATTCAAGAGAAAAGTCATTTTATGAGTCATATGGTAAGCACTGGAGTCGCAGATTACAAAGTGTGCGCATGCGCCCTGCTAAAGGTAACATCCATACAGTCATAAGCTTTTTCCGAATAACTACAGGAGCTAATAACTTCGAGACATTACATTTACAGCTAAAATACATAGCATATACAGATACCTACTAAATACAAAATATTGAAAGATATATTCATTAAAAAGAAAAGCCGCTGTACAAAATGCGGCGCTGGATTCTCTTTTAAAACCAGTAAACTCATAGGTACGGATAAAATCAGGTAGCGCATTCCGCAACTTAGCTGATACGTAAGAAAAAAGAGAAATAAGACCATAACTGGTTGTTCCAGGTTTATTGAGGAACAGAATGTAATTTCCGCCAAGATCATGCATAAGAAGGGGACGGGAGAGAAAACGTATTTCTCATATAAGCAGAAAAACCGTTTTTTCAAAAATAAAAAATAAAAACAGAGCAAAAAAAATAACAAAAAAAACATACTTTTATCAAGTAATACGAGGAAATTTTGAATGGGCTTATTACATAGAGATGTAGAGCTTGACTTTCGTAGTAAGAGGACAGGTAATCTGCAAATATAAATATCGTTATTCTCTTATTTACATCATTATACCGTTTCTTTGACACGAGAATTACAGCGAAATGAAAGCACAACTTTGTCGCGAATTTTCTAGGATAAAAACTTGTTCAGAAATCCAAAATCAAAAGTTAACAGCACACACCAGGCCTACTCCAGAGTATCTGGCTAGAAATCATTTCCTCTGGCCGCGCTTCAGCCATTCGATGAGGGCCAGTCTCGTGCTTCTTAAGTTGCCTCGTTCATGCCCAAAAAGAATTCTGGGTAATTCTGCCATTCCATGACAAGGGAAGACTCCCGATTCTCTTTTCATAGTTTTTTTCATAAGTGTCGGGCCACCCAGTCCTACCAGCAAAATAACGCATCGATTGAAGGCTTTGGCTTTCAAAACTTGCCCAGATTGTGTCAGTAGGTCCTGGAATTCGTCCACAGAAAGGCCAGAGAGACAACTTCACTCGTGAACCGCCATGTTTACAACAGAGCATTTTAGGCGTCCCAGTCTGCATGAAACCATCTCTCGCCTCTGTCTGAGACAAGACCAGACACGCACGGTTCTTACGTTACGTTTATGCCTATAAAATCAACTGAAATGTCAATTGCTGGTTTAAAAAAAAAAAAAAAACAAGGAAAACCAGCATGTTCATTTTTTTTTTGGTAGCCTAGGTATCGAAGAGCCAGAACATTTGCGCATGCGCTGACGGAATGTTTGAACGAGAGAGAAAAACGCAGTACCTCCAGACACCGGCGCTGGAGCGTCGTACCAAACGAGTCATCCCGGGATTTCGGCCCGTGCGATCGCTTTTGGACGCAGTTGGCCCTTCGCTGCTTTCTGCTACCGACCTTGCCTCCCGGTACGGCATTGAGGGAGAGATATGTCGGCCCCTAAACCATATGTGACAAATCCCACGCCTACTCACAGCTCCAAACCGCCCTTGTCAATATAGCGTAAGAATTAGATGGCTTATATATTCAAGAGAAAAGTCATTTTATGAGTCATATGGTAAGCACTGGAGTCGCAGATTACAAAGTGTGCGCATGCGCCCTGCTAAAGGTAACATCCATACAGTCATAAGCTTTTTCCGAATAACTACAGGAGCTAATAACTTCGAGACATTACATTTACAGCTAAAATACATAGCATATACAGATACCTACTAAATACAAAATATTGAAAGATATATTCATTAAAAAGAAAAGCCGCTGTACAAAATGCGGCGCTGGATTCTCTTTTAAAACCAGTAAACTCATAGGTACGGATAAAATCAGGTAGCGCATTCCGCAACTTAGCTGATACGTAAGAAAAAAGAGAAATAAGACCATAACTGGTTGTTCCAGGTTTATTGAGGAACAGAATGTAATTTCCGCCAAGATCATGCATAAGAAGGGGACGGGAGAGAAAACGTATTTCTCATATAAGCAGAAAAACCGTTTTTTCAAAAATAAAAAATAAAAACAGAGCAAAAAAAATAACAAAAAAACATACTTTTATCAAGTAATGCAAGGAAATTTTGAATGGGCTTATTACATAGAGATGTAGAGCTTGACTTTCGTAGTAAGAGGACAGGTAATCTGCAAATATAAATATCGTTATTCTCTTATTTACATCATTATACCGTTTCTTTGACACGAGAATTACAACGAAATGAAAGCACAACTTTGTCGCGAATTTTCTAGGATAAAAACTTGTTCAGAAATCCAAAATCAAAAGTTAACAGCACACACCAGGCCTACTCCAGAGTATCTGGCTAGAAATCATTTCCTCTGGCCGCGCTTCAGCCATTCGATGAGGGCCAGTCTCGTGCTTCTTAAGTTGCCTCGTTCATGCCCAAAAAGAATTCTGGGTAATTCTGCCATTCCATGACAAGGGAAGACTCCCGATTCTCTTTTCATAGTTTTTTTCATAAGTGTCGGGCCACCCAGTCCTACCAGCAAAATAACGCATCGATTGAAGGCTTTGGCTTTCAAAACTTGCCCAGATTGTGTCAGTAGGTCCTGGAATTCGTCCACAGAAAGGCCAGAGAGACAACTTCACTCGTGAACCGCCATGTTTACAACAGAGCATTTTAGGCGTCCCAGTCTGCATGAAACCATCTCTCGCCTCTGTCTGAGACAAGACCAGACACGCACGGTTCTTACGTTACGTTTATGCCTATAAAATCAACTGAAATGTCAATTGCTGGTTTAAAAAAAAAAAAAAACAAGGAAAACCAGCATGTTCATTTTTTTTTTGGTAGCCTAGGTATCGAAGAGCCAGAACATTTGCGCATGCGCTGACGGAATGTTTGAACGAGAGAGAAAAACGCAGTACCTCCAGACACCGGCGCTGGAGCGTCGTACCAAACGAGTCATCCCGGGATTTCGGCCCGTGCGATCGCTTTTGGACGCAGTTGGCCCTTCGCTGCTTTCTGCTACCGACCTTGCCTCCCGGTACGGCATTGAGGGAGAGATATGTCGGCCCCTAAACCATATGTGACAAATCCCACGCCTACTCACAGCTCCAAATCGCCCTTGTCAATATAGCGTAAGAATTAGATGGCTTATATATTCAAGAGAAAAGTCATTTTATGAGTCATATGGTAAGCACTGGAGTCGCAGATTACAAAGTGTGCGCATGCGCCCTGCTAAAGGTAACATCCATACAGTCATAAGCTTTTTCCGAATAACTACAGGAGCTAATAACTTCGAGACATTACATTTACAGCTAAAATACATAGCATATACAGATACCTACTAAATACAAAATATTGAAAGATATATTCATTAAAAAGAAAAGCCGCTGTACAAAATGCGGCGCTGGATTCTCTTTTAAAACCAGTAAACTCATAGGTACGGATAAAATCAGGTAGCGCATTCCGCAACTTAGCTGATACGTAAGAAAAAAGAGAAATAAGACCATAACTGGTTGTTCCAGGTTTATTGAGGAACAGAATGTAATTTCCGCCAAGATCATGCATAAGAAGGGGACGGGAGAGAAAACGTATTTCTCATATAAGCAGAAAAACCGTTTTTTCAAAAATAAAAAATAAAAACAGAGCAAAAAAAATAACAAAAAAAACATACTTTTATCAAGTAATACGAGGAAATTTTGAATGGGCTTATTACATAGAGATGTAGAGCTTGACTTTCGTAGTAAGAGGACAGGTAATCTGCAAATATAAATATCGTTATTCTCTTATTTACATCATTATACCGTTTCTTTGACACGAGAATTACAGCGAAATGAAAGCACAACTTTGTCGCGAATTTTCTAGGATAAAAACTTGTTCAGAAATCCAAAATCAAAAGTTAACAGCACACACCAGGCCTACTCCAGAGTATCTGGCTAGAAATCATTTCCTCTGGCCGCGCTTCAGCCATTCGATGAGGGCCAGTCTCGTGCTTCTTAAGTTGCCTCGTTCATGCCCAAAAAGAATTCTGGGTAATTCTGCCATTCCATGACAAGGGAAGACTCCCGATTCTCTTTTCATAGTTTTTTTCATAAGTGTCGGGCCACCCAGTCCTACCAGCAAAATAACGCATCGATTGAAGGCTTTGGCTTTCAAAACTTGCCCAGATTGTGTCAGTAGGTCCTGGAATTCGTCCACAGAAAGGCCAGAGAGACAACTTCACTCGTGAACCGCCATGTTTACAACAGAGCATTTTAGGCGTCCCAGTCTGCATGAAACCATCTCTCGCCTCTGTCTGAGACAAGACCAGACACGCACGGTTCTTACGTTACGTTTATGCCTATAAAATCAACTGAAATGTCAATTGCTGGTTTAAAAAAAAAAAAAAAACAAGGAAAACCAGCATGTTCATTTTTTTTTTGGTAGCCTAGGTATCGAAGAGCCAGAACATTTGCGCATGCGCTGACGGAATGTTTGAACGAGAGAGAAAAACGCAGTACCTCCAGACACCGGCGCTGGAGCGTCGTACCAAACGAGTCATCCCGGGATTTCGGCCCGTGCGATCGCTTTTGGACGCAGTTGGCCCTTCGCTGCTTTCTGCTACCGACCTTGCCTCCCGGTACGGCATTGAGGGAGAGATATGTCGGCCCCTAAACCATATGTGACAAGTCCCACGCCTACTCACAGCTCCAAATCGCCCTTGTCAATATAGCGTAAGAATTAGATGGCTTATATATTCAAGAGAAAAGTCATTTTATGAGTCATATGGTAAGCACTGGAGTCGCAGATTACAAAGTGTGCGCATGCGTCCTGCTAAAGGTAACATCCATACAGTCATAAGCTTTTTCCGAATAACTACAGGAGCTAATAACTTCGAGACATTACATTTACAGCTAAAATACATAGCATATACAGATACCTACTAAATACAAAATATTGAAAGATATATTCATTAAAAAGAAAAGCCGCTGTACAAAATGCGGCGCTGGATTCTCTTTTAAAACCAGTAAACTCATAGGTACGGATAAAATCAGGTAGCGCATTCCGCAACTTAGCTGATACGTAAGAAAAAAGAGAAATAAGACCATAACTGGTTGTTCCAGGTTTATTGAGGAACAGAATGTAATTTCCGCCAAGATCATGCATAAGAAGGGGACGGGAGAGAAAACGTATTTCTCATATAAGCAGAAAAACCGTTTTTTCAAAAATAAAAAATAAAAACAGAGCAAAAAAAATAACAAAAAAAACATACTTTTATCAAGTAATACGAGGAAATTTTGAATGGGCTTATTACATAGAGATGTAGAGCTTGACTTTCGTAGTAAGAGGACAGGTAATCTGCAAATATAAATATCGTTATTCTCTTATTTACATTATTATACCGTTTCTTTGACACGAGAATTACAGCGAAATGAAAGCACAACTTTGTCGCGAATTTTCTAGGATAAAAACTTGTTCAGAAATCCAAAATCAAAAGTTAACAGCACACACCAGGCCTACTCCAGAGTATCTGGCTAGAAATCATTTCCTCTGGCCGCGCTTCAGCCATTCGATGAGGGCCAGTCTCGTGCTTCTTAAGTTGCCTCGTTCATGCCCAAAAAGAATTCTGGGTAATTCTGCCATTCCATGACAAGGGAAGACTCCCGATTCTCTTTTCATAGTTTTTTTCATAAGTGTCGGGCCACCCAGTCCTACCAGCAAAATAACGCATCGATTGAAGGCTTTGGCTTTCAAAACTTGCCCAGATTGTGTCAGTAGGTCCTGGAATTCGTCCACAGAAAGGCCAGAGAGACAACTTCACTCGTGAACCGCCATGTTTACAACAGAGCATTTTAGGCGTCCCAGTCTGCATGAAACCATCTCTCGCCTCTGTCTGAGACAAGACCAGACACGCACGGTTCTTACGTTACGTTTATGCCTATAAAATCAACTGAAATGTCAATTGCTGGTTTAAAAAAAAAAAAAACAAGGAAAACCAACATGTTCATTTTTTTTTTGGTAGCCTAGGTATCGAAGAGCCAGAACATTTGCGCATGCGCTGACGGAATGTTTGAACGAGAGAGAAAAACGCAGTACCTCCAGACACCGGCGCTGGAGCGTCGTACCAAACGAGTCATCCCGGGATTTCGGCCCGTGCGATCGCTTTTGGACGCAGTTGGCCCTTCGCTGCTTTCTGCTACCGACCTTGCCTCCCGGTACGGCATTGAGGGAGAGATATGTCGGCCCCTAAACCATATGTGACAAATCCCACGCCTACTCACAGCTCCAAACCGCCCTTGTCAATATAGCGTAAGAATTAGATGGCTTATATATTCAAGAGAAAAGTCATTTTATGAGTCATATGGTAAGCACTGGAGTCGCAGATTACAAAGTGTGCGCATGCGCCCTGCTAAAGGTAACATCCATACAGTCATAAGCTTTTTCCGAATAACTACAGGAGCTAATAACTTCGAGACATTACATTTACAGCTAAAATACATAGCATATACAGATACCTACTAAATACAAAATATTGAAAGATATATTCATTAAAAAGAAAAGCCGCTGTACAAAATGCGGCGCTGGATTCTCTTTTAAAACCAGTAAACTCATAGGTACGGATAAAATCAGGTAGCGCATTCCGCAACTTAGCTGATACGTAAGAAAAAAGAGAAATAAGACCATAACTGGTTGTTCCAGGTTTATTGAGGAACAGAATGTAATTTCCGCCAAGATCATGCATAAGAAGGGGACGGGAGAGAAAACGTATTTCTCATATAAGCAGAAAAACCGTTTTTTCAAAAATAAAAAATAAAAACAGAGCAAAAAAAATAACAAAAAAAACATACTTTTATCAAGTAATACGAGGAAATTTTGAATGGGCTTATTACATAGAGATGTAGAGCTTGACTTTCGTAGTAAGAGGACAGGTAATCTGCAAATATAAATATCGTTATTCTCTTATTTACATCATTATACCGTTTCTTTGACACGAGAATTACAGCGAAATGAAAGCACAACTTTGTCGCGAATTTTCTAGGATAAAAACTTGTTCAGAAATCCAAAATCAAAAGTTAACAGCACACACCAGGCCTACTCCAGAGTATCTGGCTAGAAATCATTTCCTCTGGCCGCGCTTCAGCCATTCGATGAGGGCCAGTCTCGTGCTTCTTAAGTTGCCTCGTTCATGCCCAAAAAGAATTCTGGGTAATTCTGCCATTCCATGACAAGGGAAGACTCCCGATTCTCTTTTCATAGTTTTTTTCATAAGTGTCGGGCCACCCAGTCCTACCAGCAAAATAACGCATCGATTGAAGGCTTTGGCTTTCAAAACTTGCCCAGATTGTGTCAGTAGGTCCTGGAATTCGTCCACAGAAAGGCCAGAGAGACAACTTCACTCGTGAACCGCCATGTTTACAACAGAGCATTTTAGGCGTCCCAGTCTGCATGAAACCATCTCTCGCCTCTGTCTGAGACAAGACCAGACACGCACGGTTCTTACGTTACGTTTATGCCTATAAAATCAACTGAAATGTCAATTGCTGGTTTAAAAAAAAAAAAAACAAGGAAAACCAGCATGTTCATTTTTTTTTTGGTAGCCTAGGTATCGAAGAGCCAGAACATTTGCGCATGCGCTGACGGAATGTTTGAACGAGAGAGAAAAACGCAGTACCTCCAGACACCGGCGCTGGAGCGTCGTACCAAACGAGTCATCCCGGGATTTCGGCCCGTGCGATCGCTTTTGGACGCAGTTGGCCCTTCGCTGCTTTCTGCTACCGACCTTGCCTCCCGGTACGGCATTGAGGGAGAGATATGTCGGCCCCTAAACCATATGTGACAAATCCCACGCCTACTCACAGCTCCAAACCGCCCTTGTCAATATAGCGTAAGAATTAGATGGCTTATATATTCAAGAGAAAAGTCATTTTATGAGTCATATGGTAAGCACTGGAGTCGCAGATTACAAAGTGTGCGCATGCGCCCTGCTAAAGGTAACATCCATACAGTCATAAGCTTTTTCCGAATAACTACAGGAGCTAATAACTTCGAGACATTACATTTACAGCTAAAATACATAGCATATACAGATACCTACTAAATACAAAATATTGAAAGATATATTCATTAAAAAGAAAAGCCGCTGTACAAAATGCGGCGCTGGATTCTCTTTTAAAACCAGTAAACTCATAGGTACGGATAAAATCAGGTAGCGCATTCCGCAACTTAGCTGATACGTAAGAAAAAAGAGAAATAAGACCATAACTGGTTGTTCCAGGTTTATTGAGGAACAGAATGTAATTTCCGCCAAGATCATGCATAAGAAGGGGACGGGAGAGAAAACGTATTTCTCATATAAGCAGAAAAACCGTTTTTTCAAAAATAAAAAATAAAAACAGAGCAAAAAAAATAACAAAAAAAACATACTTTTATCAAGTAATACGAGGAAATTTTGAATGGGCTTATTACATAGAGATGTAGAGCTTGACTTTCGTAGTAAGAGGACAGGTAATCTGCAAATATAAATATCGTTATTCTCTTATTTACATCATTATACCGTTTCTTTGACACGAGAATTACAGCGAAATGAAAGCACAACTTTGTCGCGAATTTTCTAGGATAAAAACTTGTTCAGAAATCCAAAATCAAAAGTTAACAGCACACACCAGGCCTACTCCAGAGTATCTGGCTAGAAATCATTTCCTCTGGCCGCGCTTCAGCCATTCGATGAGGGCCAGTCTCGTGCTTCTTAAGTTGCCTCGTTCATGCCCAAAAAGAATTCTGGGTAATTCTGCCATTCCATGACAAGGGAAGACTCCCGATTCTCTTTTCATAGTTTTTTTCATAAGTGTCGGGCCACCCAGTCCTACCAGCAAAATAACGCATCGATTGAAGGCTTTGGCTTTCAAAACTTGCCCAGATTGTGTCAGTAGGTCCTGGAATTCGTCCACAGAAAGGCCAGAGAGACAACTTCACTCGTGAACCGCCATGTTTACAACAGAGCATTTTAGGCGTCCCAGTCTGCATGAAACCATCTCTCGCCTCTGTCTGAGACAAGACCAGACACGCACGGTTCTTACGTTACGTTTATGCCTATAAAATCAACTGAAATGTCAATTGCTGGTTTAAAAAAAAAAAAAAAACAAGGAAAACCAGCATGTTCATTTTTTTTTTGGTAGCCTAGGTATCGAAGAGCCAGAACATTTGCGCATGCGCTGACGGAATGTTTGAACGAGAGAGAAAAACGCAGTACCTCCAGACACCGGCGCTGGAGCGTCGTACCAAACGAGTCATCCCGGGATTTCGGCCCGTGCGATCGCTTTTGGACGCAGTTGGCCCTTCGCTGCTTTCTGCTACCGACCTTGCCTCCCGGTACGGCATTGAGGGAGAGATATGTCGGCCCCTAAACCATATGTGACAAATCCCACGCCTACTCACAGCTCCAAACCGCCCTTGTCAATATAGCGTAAGAATTAGATGGCTTATATATTCAAGAGAAAAGTCATTTTATGAGTCATATGGTAAGCACTGGAGTCGCAGATTACAAAGTGTGCGCATGCGCCCTGCTAAAGGTAACATCCATACAGTCATAAGCTTTTTCCGAATAACTACAGGAGCTAATAACTTCGAGACATTACATTTACAGCTAAAATACATAGCATATACAGATACCTACTAAATACAAAATATTGAAAGATATATTCATTAAAAAGAAAAGCCGCTGTACAAAATGCGGCGCTGGATTCTCTTTTAAAACCAGTAAACTCATAGGTACGGATAAAATCAGGTAGCGCATTCCGCAACTTAGCTGATACGTAAGAAAAAAGAGAAATAAGACCATAACTGGTTGTTCCAGGTTTATTGAGGAACAGAATGTAATTTCCGCCAAGATCATGCATAAGAAGGGGACGGGAGAGAAAACGTATTTCTCATATAAGCAGAAAAACCGTTTTTTCAAAAATAAAAAATAAAAACAGAGCAAAAAAAATAACAAAAAAAACATACTTTTATCAAGTAATACGAGGAAATTTTGAATGGGCTTATTACATAGAGATGTAGAGCTTGACTTTCGTAGTAAGAGGACAGGTAATCTGCAAATATAAATATCGTTATTCTCTTATTTACATCATTATACCGTTTCTTTGACACGAGAATTACAGCGAAATGAAAGCACAACTTTGTCGCGAATTTTCTAGGATAAAAACTTGTTCAGAAATCCAAAATCAAAAGTTAACAGCACACACCAGGCCTACTCCAGAGTATCTGGCTAGAAATCATTTCCTCTGGCCGCGCTTCAGCCATTCGATGAGGGCCAGTCTCGTGCTTCTTAAGTTGCCTCGTTCATGCCCAAAAAGAATTCTGGGTAATTCTGCCATTCCATGACAAGGGAAGACTCCCGATTCTCTTTTCATAGTTTTTTTCATAAGTGTCGGGCCACCCAGTCCTACCAGCAAAATAACGCATCGATTGAAGGCTTTGGCTTTCAAAACTTGCCCAGATTGTGTCAGTAGGTCCTGGAATTCGTCCACAGAAAGGCCAGAGAGACAACTTCACTCGTGAACCGCCATGTTTACAACAGAGCATTTTAGGCGTCCCAGTCTGCATGAAACCATCTCTCGCCTCTGTCTGAGACAAGACCAGACACGCACGGTTCTTACGTTACGTTTATGCCTATAAAATCAACTGAAATGTCAATTGCTGGTTTAAAAAAAAAAAAAAAACAAGGAAAACCAGCATGTTCATTTTTTTTTTGGTAGCCTAGGTATCGAAGAGCCAGAACATTTGCGCATGCGCTGACGGAATGTTTGAACGAGAGAGAAAAACGCAGTACCTCCAGACACCGGCGCTGGAGCGTCGTACCAAACGAGTCATCCCGGGATTTCGGCCCGTGCGATCGCTTTTGGACGCAGTTGGCCCTTCGCTGCTTTCTGCTACCGACCTTGCCTCCCGGTACGGCATTGAGGGAGAGATATGTCGGCCCCTAAACCATATGTGACAAATCCCACGCCTACTCACAGCTCCAAACCGCCCTTGTCAATATAGCGTAAGAATTAGATGGCTTATATATTCAAGAGAAAAGTCATTTTATGAGTCATATGGTAAGCACTGGAGTCGCAGATTACAAAGTGTGCGCATGCGCCCTGCTAAAGGTAACATCCATACAGTCATAAGCTTTTTCCGAATAACTACAGGAGCTAATAACTTCGAGACATTACATTTACAGCTAAAATACATAGCATATACAGATACCTACTAAATACAAAATATTGAAAGATATATTCATTAAAAAGAAAAGCCGCTGTACAAAATGCGGCGCTGGATTCTCTTTTAAAACCAGTAAACTCATAGGTACGGATAAAATCAGGTAGCGCATTCCGCAACTTAGCTGATACGTAAGAAAAAAGAGAAATAAGACCATAACTGGTGGTTCCAGGTTTATTGAGGAACAGAATGTAATTTCCGCCAAGATCATGCATAAGAAGGGGACGGGAGAGAAAACGTATTTCTCATATAAGCAGAAAAACCGTTTTTTCAAAAATAAAAAATAAAAACAGAGCAAAAAAAATAACAAAAAAAACATACTTTTATCAAGTAATACGAGGAAATTTTGAATGGGCTTATTACATAGAGATGTAGAGCTTGACTTTCGTAGTAAGAGGACAGGTAATCTGCAAATATAAATATCGTTATTCTCTTATTTACATCATTATACCGTTTCTTTGACACGAGAATTACAGCGAAATGAAAGCACAACTTTGTCGCGAATTTTCTAGGATAAAAACTTGTTCAGAAATCCAAAATCAAAAGTTAACAGCACACACCAGGCCTACTCCAGAGTATCTGGCTAGAAATCATTTCCTCTGGCCGCGCTTCAGCCATTCGATGAGGGCCAGTCTCGTGCTTCTTAAGTTGCCTCGTTCATGCCCAAAAAGAATTCTGGGTAATTCTGCCATTCCATGACAAGGGAAGACTCCCGATTCTCTTTTCATAGTTTTTTTCATAAGTGTCGGGCCACCCAGTCCTACCAGCAAAATAACGCATCGATTGAAGGCTTTGGCTTTCAAAACTTGCCCAGATTGTGTCAGTAGGTCCTGGAATTCGTCCACAGAAAGGCCAGAGAGACAACTTCACTCGTGAACCGCCATGTTTACAACAGAGCATTTTAGGCGTCCCAGTCTGCATGAAACCATCTCTCGCCTCTGTCTGAGACAAGACCAGACACGCACGGTTCTTACGTTACGTTTATGCCTATAAAATCAACTGAAATGTCAATTGCTGGTTTAAAAAAAAAAAAAAACAAGGAAAACCAGCATGTTCATTTTTTTTTTGGTAGCCTAGGTATCGAAGAGCCAGAACATTTGCGCATGCGCTGACGGAATGTTTGAACGAGAGAGAAAAACGCAGTACCTCCAGACACCGGCGCTGGAGCGTCGTACCAAACGAGTCATCCCGGGATTTCGGCCCGTGCGATCGCTTTTGGACGCAGTTGGCCCTTCGCTGCTTTCTGCTACCGACCTTGCCTCCCGGTACGGCATTGAGGGAGAGATATGTCGGCCCCTAAACCATATGTGACAAATCCCACGCCTACTCACAGCTCCAAACCGCCCTTGTCAATATAGCGTAAGAATTAGATGGCTTATATATTCAAGAGAAAAGTCATTTTATGAGTCATATGGTAAGCACTGGAGTCGCAGATTACAAAGTGTGCGCATGCGCCCTGCTAAAGGTAACATCCATACAGTCATAAGCTTTTTCCGAATAACTACAGGAGCTAATAACTTCGAGACATTACATTTACAGCTAAAATACATAGCATATACAGATACCTACTAAATACAAAATATTGAAAGATATATTCATTAAAAAGAAAAGCCGCTGTACAAAATGCGGCGCTGGATTCTCTTTTAAAACCAGTAAACTCATAGGTACGGATAAAATCAGGTAGCGCATTCCGCAACTTAGCTGATACGTAAGAAAAAAGAGAAATAAGACCATAACTGGTTGTTCCAGGTTTATTGAGGAACAGAATGTAATTTCCGCCAAGATCATGCATAAGAAGGGGACGGGAGAGAAAACGTATTTCTCATATAAGCAGAAAAACCGTTTTTTCAAAAATAAAAAATAAAAACAGAGCAAAAAAAATAACAAAAAAAACATACTTTTATCAAGTAATACGAGGAAATTTTGAATGGGCTTATTACATAGAGATGTAGAGCTTGACTTTCGTAGTAAGAGGACAGGTAATCTGCAAATATAAATATCGTTATTCTCTTATTTACATCATTATACCGTTTCTTTGACACGAGAATTACAGCGAAATGAAAGCACAACTTTGTCGCGAATTTTCTAGGATAAAAACTTGTTCAGAAATCCAAAATCAAAAGTTAACAGCACACACCAGGCCTACTCCAGAGTATCTGGCTAGAAATCATTTCCTCTGGCCGCGCTTCAGCCATTCGATGAGGGCCAGTCTCGTGCTTCTTAAGTTGCCTCGTTCATGCCCAAAAAGAATTCTGGGTAATTCTGCCATTCCATGACAAGGGAAGACTCCCGATTCTCTTTTCATAGTTTTTTTCATAAGTGTCGGGCCACCCAGTCCTACCAGCAAAATAACGCATCGATTGAAGGCTTTGGCTTTCAAAACTTGCCCAGATTGTGTCAGTAGGTCCTGGAATTCGTCCACAGAAAGGCCAGAGAGACAACTTCACTCGTGAACCGCCATGTTTACAACAGAGCATTTTAGGCGTCCCAGTCTGCATGAAACCATCTCTCGCCTCTGTCTGAGACAAGACCAGACACGCACGGTTCTTACGTTACGTTTATGCCTATAAAATCAACTGAAATGTCAATTGCTGGTTTAAAAAAAAAAAAAACAAGGAAAACCAGCATGTTCATTTTTTTTTTGGTAGCCTAGGTATCGAAGAGCCAGAACATTTGCGCATGCGCTGACGGAATGTTTGAACGAGAGAGAAAAACGCAGTACCTCCAGACACCGGCGCTGGAGCGTCGTACCAAACGAGTCATCCCGGGATTTCGGCCCGTGCGATCGCTTTTGGACGCAGTTGGCCCTTCGCTGCTTTCTGCTACCGACCTTGCCTCCCGGTACGGCATTGAGGGAGAGATATGTCGGCCCCTAAACCATATGTGACAAATCCCACGCCTACTCACAGCTCCAAACCGCCCTTGTCAATATAGCGTAAGAATTAGATGGCTTATATATTCAAGAGAAAAGTCATTTTATGAGTCATATGGTAAGCACTGGAGTCGCAGATTACAAAGTGTGCGCATGCGCCCTGCTAAAGGTAACATCCATACAGTCATAAGCTTTTTCCGAATAACTACAGGAGCTAATAACTTCGAGACATTACATTTACAGCTAAAATACATAGCATATACAGATACCTACTAAATACAAAATATTGAAAGATATATTCATTAAAAAGAAAAGCCGCTGTACAAAATGCGGCGCTGGATTCTCTTTTAAAACCAGTAAACTCATAGGTACGGATAAAATCAGGTAGCGCATTCCGCAACTTAGCTGATACGTAAGAAAAAAGAGAAATAAGACCATAACTGGTTGTTCCAGGTTTATTGAGGAACAGAATGTAATTTCCGCCAAGATCATGCATAAGAAGGGGACGGGAGAGAAAACGTATTTCTCATATAAGCAGAAAAACCGTTTTTTCAAAAATAAAAAATAAAAACAGAGCAAAAAAAATAACAAAAAAAACATACTTTTATCAAGTAATACGAGGAAATTTTGAATGGGCTTATTACATAGAGATGTAGAGCTTGACTTTCGTAGTAAGAGGACAGGTAATCTGCAAATATAAATATCGTTATTCTCTTATTTACATCATTATACCGTTTCTTTGACACGAGAATTACAGCGAAATGAAAGCACAACTTTGTCGCGAATTTTCTAGGATAAAAACTTGTTCAGAAATCCAAAATCAAAAGTTAACAGCACACACCAGGCCTACTCCAGAGTATCTGGCTAGAAATCATTTCCTCTGGCCGCGCTTCAGCCATTCGATGAGGGCCAGTCTCGTGCTTCTTAAGTTGCCTCGTTCATGCCCAAAAAGAATTCTGGGTAATTCTGCCATTCCATGACAAGGGAAGACTCCCGATTCTCTTTTCATAGTTTTTTTCATAAGTGTCGGGCCACCCAGTCCTACCAGCAAAATAACGCATCGATTGAAGGCTTTGGCTTTCAAAACTTGCCCAGATTGTGTCAGTAGGTCCTGGAATTCGTCCACAGAAAGGCCAGAGAGACAACTTCACTCGTGAACCGCCATGTTTACAACAGAGCATTTTAGGCGTCCCAGTCTGCATGAAACCATCTCTCGCCTCTGTCTGAGACAAGACCAGACACGCACGGTTCTTACGTTACGTTTATGCCTATAAAATCAACTGAAATGTCAATTGCTGGTTTAAAAAAAAAAAAAACAAGGAAAACCAGCATGTTCATTTTTTTTTTGGTAGCCTAGGTATCGAAGAGCCAGAACATTTGCGCATGCGCTGACGGAATGTTTGAACGAGAGAGAAAAACGCAGTACCTCCAGACACCGGCGCTGGAGCGTCGTACCAAACGAGTCATCCCGGGATTTCGGCCCGTGCGATCGCTTTTGGACGCAGTTGGCCCTTCGCTGCTTTCTGCTACCGACCTTGCCTCCCGGTACGGCATTGAGGGAGAGATATGTCGGCCCCTAAACCATATGTGACAAATCCCACGCCTACTCACAGCTCCAAACCGCCCTTGTCAATATAGCGTAAGAATTAGATGGCTTATATATTCAAGAGAAAAGTCATTTTATGAGTCATATGGTAAGCACTGGAGTCGCAGATTACAAAGTGTGCGCATGCGCCCTGCTAAAGGTAACATCCATACAGTCATAAGCTTTTTCCGAATAACTACAGGAGCTAATAACTTCGAGACATTACATTTACAGCTAAAATACATAGCATATACAGATACCTACTAAATACAAAATATTGAAAGATATATTCATTAAAAAGAAAAGCCGCTGTACAAAATGCGGCGCTGGATTCTCTTTTAAAACCAGTAAACTCATAGGTACGGATAAAATCAGGTAGCGCATTCCGCAACTTAGCTGATACGTAAGAAAAAAGAGAAATAAGACCATAACTGGTTGTTCCAGGTTTATTGAGGAACAGAATGTAATTTCCGCCAAGATCATGCATAAGAAGGGGACGGGAGAGAAAACGTATTTCTCATATAAGCAGAAAAACCGTTTTTTCAAAAATAAAAAATAAAAACAGAGCAAAGAAAATAACGAAAAAAACATACTTTTATCAAGTAATACGAGGAAATTTTGAATGGGCTTATTACATAGAGATGTAGAGCTTGACTTTCGTAGTAAGAGGACAGGTAATCTGCAAATATAAATATCGTTATTCTCTTATTTACATCATTATACCGTTTCTTTGACACGAGAATTACAGCGAAATGAAAGCACAACTTTGTCGCGAATTTTCTAGGATAAAAACTTGTTCAGAAATCCAAAATCAAAAGTTAACAGCACACACCAGGCCTACTCCAGAGTATCTGGCTAGAAATCAATTCCTCTGGCCGCGCTTCAGCCATTCGATGAGGGCCAGTCTCGTGCTTCTTAAGTTGCCTCGTTCATGCCCAAAAAGAATTCTGGGTAATTCTGCCATTCCATGACAAGGGAAGACTCCCGATTCTCTTTTCATAGTTTTTTTCATAAGTGTCGGGCCACCCAGTCCTACCAGCAAAATAACGCATCGATTGAAGGCTTTGGCTTTCAAAACTTGCCCAGATTGTGTCAGTAGGTCCTGGAATTCGTCCACAGAAAGGCCAGAGAGACAACTTCACTCGTGAACCGCCATGTTTACAACAGAGCATTTTAGGCGTCCCAGTCTGCATGAAACCATCTCTCGCCTCTGTCTGAGACAAGACCAGACACGCACGGTTCTTACGTTACGTTTATGCCTATAAAATCAACTGAAATGTCAATTGCTGGTTTAAAAAAAAAAAAAACAAGGAAAACCAGCATGTTCATTTTTTTTTTGGTAGCATAGGTATCGAAGAGCCAGAACATTTGCGCATGCGCTGACGGAATGTTTGAACGAGAGAGAAAAACGCAGTACCTCCAGACACCGGCGCTGGAGCGTCGTACCAAACGAGTCATCCCGGGATTTCGGCCCGTGCGATCGCTTTTGGACGCAGTTGGCCCTTCGCTGCTTTCTGCTACCGACCTTGCCTCCCGGTACGGCATTGAGGGAGAGATATGTCGGCCCCTAAACCATATGTGACAAATCCCACGCCTACTCACAGCTCCAAACCGCCCTTGTCAATATAGCGTAAGAATTAGATGGCTTATATATTCAAGAGAAAAGTCATTTTATGAGTCATATGGTAAGCACTGGAGTCGCAGATTACAAAGTGTGCGCATGCGCCCTGCTAAAGGTAACATCCATACAGTCATAAGCTTTTTCCGAATAACTACAGGAGCTAATAACTTCGAGACATTACATTTACAGCTAAAATACATAGCATATACAGATACCTACTAAATACAAAATATTGAAAGATATATTCATTAAAAAGAAAAGCCGCTGTACAAAATGCGGCGCTGGATTCTCTTTTAAAACCAGTAAACTCATAGGTACGGATAAAATCAGGTAGCGCATTCCGCAACTTAGCTGATACGTAAGAAAAAAGAGAAATAAGACCATAACTGGTTGTTCCAGGTTTATTGAGGAACAGAATGTAATTTCCGCCAAGATCATGCATAAGAAGGGGACGGGAGAGAAAACGTATTTCTCATATAAGCAGAAAAACCGTTTTTTCAAAAATAAAAAATAAAAACAGAGCAAAAAAAATAACAAAAAAAACATACTTTTATCAAGTAATACGAGGAAATTTTGAATGGGCTTATTACATAGAGATGTAGAGCTTGACTTTCGTAGTAAGAGGACAGGTAATCTGCAAATATAAATATCGTTATTCTCTTATTTACATCATTATACCGTTTCTTTGACACGAGAATTACAGCGAAATGAAAGCACAACTTTGTCGCGAATTTTCTAGGATAAAAACTTGTTCAGAAATCCAAAATCAAAAGTTAACAGCACACACCAGGCCTACTCCAGAGTATCTGGCTAGAAATCATTTCCTCTGGCCGCGCTTCAGCCATTCGATGAGGGCCAGTCTCGTGCTTCTTAAGTTGCCTCGTTCATGCCCAAAAAGAATTCTGGGTAATTCTGCCATTCCATGACAAGGGAAGACTCCCGATTCTCTTTTCATAGTTTTTTTCATAAGTGTCGGGCCACCCAGTCCTACCAGCAAAATAACGCATCGATTGAAGGCTTTGGCTTTCAAAACTTGCCCAGATTGTGTCAGTAGGTCCTGGAATTCGTCCACAGAAAGGCCAGAGAGACAACTTCACTCGTGAACCGCCATGTTTACAACAGAGCATTTTAGGCGTCCCAGTCTGCATGAAACCATCTCTCGCCTCTGTCTGAGACAAGACCAGACACGCACGGTTCTTACGTTACGTTTATGCCTATAAAATCAACTGAAATGTCAATTGCTGGTTTAAAAAAAAAAAAAACAAGGAAAACCAGCATGTTCATTTTTTTTTTGGTAGCCTAGGTATCGAAGAGCCAGAACATTTGCGCATGCGCTGACGGAATGTTTGAACGAGAGAGAAAAACGCAGTACCTCCAGACACCGGCGCTGGAGCGTCGTACCAAACGAGTCATCCCGGGATTTCGGCCCGTGCGATCGCTTTTGGACGCAGTTGGCCCTTCGCTGCTTTCTGCTACCGACCTTGCCTCCCGGTACGGCATTGAGGGAGAGATATGTCGGCCCCTAAACCATATGTGACAAATCCCACGCCTACTCACAGCTCCAAACCGCCCTTGTCAATATAGCGTAAGAATTAGATGGCTTATATATTCAAGAGAAAAGTCATTTTATGAGTCATATGGTAAGCACTGGAGTCGCAGATTACAAAGTGTGCGCATGCGTCCTGCTAAAGGTAACATCCATACAGTCATAAGCTTTTTCCGAATAACTACAGGAGCTAATAACTTCGAGACATTACATTTACAGCTAAAATACATAGCATATACAGATACCTACTAAATACAAAATATTGAAAGATATATTCATTAAAAAGAAAAGCCGCTGTACAAAATGCGGCGCTGGATTCTCTTTTAAAACCAGTAAACTCATAGGTACGGATAAAATCAGGTAGCGCATTCCGCAACTTAGCTGATACGTAAGAAAAAAGAGAAATAAGACCATAACTGGTTGTTCCAGGTTTATTGAGGAACAGAATGTAATTTCCGCCAAGATCATGCATAAGAAGGGGACGGGAGAGAAAACGTATTTCTCATATAAGCAGAAAAACCGTTTTTTCAAAAATAAAAAATAAAAACAGAGCAAAAAAAATAACAAAAAAAACATACTTTTATCAAGTAATACGAGGAAATTTTGAATGGGCTTATTACATAGAGATGTAGAGCTTGACTTTCGTAGTAAGAGGACAGGTAATCTGCAAATATAAATATCGTTATTCTCTTATTTACATCATTATACCGTTTCTTTGACACGAGAATTACAGCGAAATGAAAGCACAACTTTGTCGCGAATTTTCTAGGATAAAAACTTGTTCAGAAATCCAAAATCAAAAGTTAACAGCACACACCAGGCCTACTCCAGAGTATCTGGCTAGAAATCATTTCCTCTGGCCGCGCTTCAGCCATTCGATGAGGGCCAGTCTCGTGCTTCTTAAGTTGCCTCGTTCATGCCCAAAAAGAATTCTGGGTAATTCTGCCATTCCATGACAAGGGAAGACTCCCGATTCTCTTTTCATAGTTTTTTTCATAAGTGTCGGGCCACCCAGTCCTACCAGCAAAATAACGCATCGATTGAAGGCTTTGGCTTTCAAAACTTGCCCAGATTGTGTCAGTAGGTCCTGGAATTCGTCCACAGAAAGGCCAGAGAGACAACTTCACTCGTGAACCGCCATGTTTACAACAGAGCATTTTAGGCGTCCCAGTCTGCATGAAACCATCTCTCGCCTCTGTCTGAGACAAGACCAGACACGCACGGTTCTTACGTTACGTTTATGCCTATAAAATCAACTGAAATGTCAATTGCTGGTTTAAAAAAAAAAAAAACAAGGAAAACCAGCATGTTCATTTTTTTTTTGGTAGCCTAGGTATCGAAGAGCCAGAACATTTGCGCATGCGCTGACGGAATGTTTGAACGAGAGAGAAAAACGCAGTACCTCCAGACACCGGCGCTGGAGCGTCGTACCAAACGAGTCATCCCGGGATTTCGGCCCGTGCGATCGCTTTTGGACGCAGTTGGCCCTTCGCTGCTTTCTGCTACCGACCTTGCCTCCCGGTACGGCATTGAGGGAGAGATATGTCGGCCCCTAAACCATATGTGACAAATCCCACGCCTACTCACAGCTCCAAACCGCCCTTGTCAATATAGCGTAAGAATTAGATGGCTTATATATTCAAGAGAAAAGTCATTTTATGAGTCATATGGTAAGCACTGGAGTCGCAGATTACAAAGTGTGCGCATGCGTCCTGCTAAAGGTAACATCCATACAGTCATAAGCTTTTTCCGAATAACTACAGGAGCTAATAACTTCGAGACATTACATTTACAGCTAAAATACATAGCATATACAGATACCTACTAAATACAAAATATTGAAAGATATATTCATTAAAAAGAAAAGCCGCTGTACAAAATGCGGCGCTGGATTCTCTTTTAAAACCAGTAAACTCATAGGTACGGATAAAATCAGGTAGCGCATTCCGCAACTTAGCTGATACGTAAGAAAAAAGAGAAATAAGACCATAACTGGTTGTTCCAGGTTTATTGAGGAACAGAATGTAATTTCCGCCAAGATCATGCATAAGAAGGGGACGGGAGAGAAAACGTATTTCTCATATAAGCAGAAAAACCGTTTTTTCAAAAATAAAAAATAAAAACAGAGCAAAAAAAATAACAAAAAAAACATACTTTTATCAAGTAATACGAGGAAATTTTGAATGGGCTTATTACATAGAGATGTAGAGCTTGACTTTCGTAGTAAGAGGACAGGTAATCTGCAAATATAAATATCGTTATTCTCTTATTTACATCATTATACCGTTTCTTTGACACGAGAATTACAGCGAAATGAAAGCACAACTTTGTCGCGAATTTTCTAGGATAAAAACTTGTTCAGAAATCCAAAATCAAAAGTTAACAGCACACACCAGGCCTACTCCAGAGTATCTGGCTAGAAATCATTTCCTCTGGCCGCGCTTCAGCCATTCGATGAGGGCCAGTCTCGTGCTTCTTAAGTTGCCTCGTTCATGCCCAAAAAGAATTCTGGGTAATTCTGCCATTCCATGACAAGGGAAGACTCCCGATTCTCTTTTCATAGTTTTTTTCATAAGTGTCGGGCCACCCAGTCCTACCAGCAAAATAACGCATCGATTGAAGGCTTTGGCTTTCAAAACTTGCCCAGATTGTGTCAGTAGGTCCTGGAATTCGTCCACAGAAAGGCCAGAGAGACAACTTCACTCGTGAACCGCCATGTTTACAACAGAGCATTTTAGGCGTCCCAGTCTGCATGAAACCATCTCTCGCCTCTGTCTGAGACAAGACCAGACACGCACGGTTCTTACGTTACGTTTATGCCTATAAAATCAACTGAAATGTCAATTGCTGGTTTAAAAAAAAAAAAAACAAGGAAAACCAGCATGTTCATTTTTTTTTTGGTAGCCTAGGTATCGAAGAGCCAGAACATTTGCGCATGCGCTGACGGAATGTTTGAACGAGAGAGAAAAACGCAGTACCTCCAGACACCGGCGCTGGAGCGTCGTACCAAACGAGTCATCCCGGGATTTCGGCCCGTGCGATCGCTTTTGGACGCAGTTGGCCCTTCGCTGCTTTCTGCTACCGACCTTGCCTCCCGGTACGGCATTGAGGGAGAGATATGTCGGCCCCTAAACCATATGTGACAAATCCCACGCCTACTCACAGCTCCAAACCGCCCTTGTCAATATAGCGTAAGAATTAGATGGCTTATATATTCAAGAGAAAAGTCATTTTATGAGTCATATGGTAAGCACTGGAGTCGCAGATTACAAAGTGTGCGCATGCGTCCTGCTAAAGGTAACATCCATACAGTCATAAGCTTTTTCCGAATAACTACAGGAGCTAATAACTTCGAGACATTACATTTACAGCTAAAATACATAGCATATACAGATACCTACTAAATACAAAATATTGAAAGATATATTCATTAAAAAGAAAAGCCGCTGTACAAAATGCGGCGCTGGATTCTCTTTTAAAACCAGTAAACTCATAGGTACGGATAAAATCAGGTAGCGCATTCCGCAACTTAGCTGATACGTAAGAAAAAAGAGAAATAAGACCATAACTGGTTGTTCCAGGTTTATTGAGGAACAGAATGTAATTTCCGCCAAGATCATGCATAAGAAGGGGACGGGAGAGAAAACGTATTTCTCATATAAGCAGAAAAACCGTTTTTTCAAAAATAAAAAATAAAAACAGAGCAAAAAAAATAACAAAAAAAACATACTTTTATCAAGTAATACGAGGAAATTTTGAATGGGCTTATTACATAGAGATGTAGAGCTTGACTTTCGTAGTAAGAGGACAGGTAATCTGCAAATATAAATATCGTTATTCTCTTATTTACATCATTATACCGTTTCTTTGACACGAGAATTACAGCGAAATGAAAGCACAACTTTGTCGCGAATTTTCTAGGATAAAAACTTGTTCAGAAATCCAAAATCAAAAGTTAACAGCACACACCAGGCCTACTCCAGAGTATCTGGCTAGAAATCATTTCCTCTGGCCGCGCTTCAGCCATTCGATGAGGGCCAGTCTCGTGCTTCTTAAGTTGCCTCGTTCATGCCCAAAAAGAATTCTGGGTAATTCTGCCATTCCATGACAAGGGAAGACTCCCGATTCTCTTTTCATAGTTTTTTTCATAAGTGTCGGGCCACCCAGTCCTACCAGCAAAATAACGCATCGATTGAAGGCTTTGGCTTTCAAAACTTGCCCAGATTGTGTCAGTAGGTCCTGGAATTCGTCCACAGAAAGGCCAGAGAGACAACTTCACTCGTGAACCGCCATGTTTACAACAGAGCATTTTAGGCGTCCCAGTCTGCATGAAACCATCTCTCGCCTCTGTCTGAGACAAGACCAGACACGCACGGTTCTTACGTTACGTTTATGCCTATAAAATCAACTGAAATGTCAATTGCTGGTTTAAAAAAAAAAAAAACAAGGAAAACCAGCATGTTCATTTTTTTTTTGGTAGCCTAGGTATCGAAGAGCCAGAACATTTGCGCATGCGCTGACGGAATGTTTGAACGAGAGAGAAAAACGCAGTACCTCCAGACACCGGCGCTGGAGCGTCGTACCAAACGAGTCATCCCGGGATTTCGGCCCGTGCGATCGCTTTTGGACGCAGTTGGCCCTTCGCTGCTTTCTGCTACCGACCTTGCCTCCCGGTACGGCATTGAGGGAGAGATATGTCGGCCCCTAAACCATATGTGACAAATCCCACGCCTACTCACAGCTCCAAACCGCCCTTGTCAATATAGCGTAAGAATTAGATGGCTTATATATTCAAGAGAAAAGTCATTTTATGAGTCATATGGTAAGCACTGGAGTCGCAGATTACAAAGTGTGCGCATGCGTCCTGCTAAAGGTAACATCCATACAGTCATAAGCTTTTTCCGAATAACTACAGGAGCTAATAACTTCGAGACATTACATTTACAGCTAAAATACATAGCATATACAGATACCTACTAAATACAAAATATTGAAAGATATATTCATTAAAAAGAAAAGCCGCTGTACAAAATGCGGCGCTGGATTCTCTTTTAAAACCAGTAAACTCATAGGTACGGATAAAATCAGGTAGCGCATTCCGCAACTTAGCTGATACGTAAGAAAAAAGAGAAATAAGACCATAACTGGTTGTTCCAGGTTTATTGAGGAACAGAATGTAATTTCCGCCAAGATCATGCATAAGAAGGGGACGGGAGAGAAAACGTATTTCTCATATAAGCAGAAAAACCGTTTTTTCAAAAATAAAAAATAAAAACAGAGCAAAAAAAATAACAAAAAAAACATACTTTTATCAAGTAATACGAGGAAATTTTGAATGGGCTTATTACATAGAGATGTAGAGCTTGACTTTCGTAGTAAGAGGACAGGTAATCTGCAAATATAAATATCGTTATTCTCTTATTTACATCATTATACCGTTTCTTTGACACGAGAATTACAGCGAAATGAAAGCACAACTTTGTCGCGAATTTTCTAGGATAAAAACTTGTTCAGAAATCCAAAATCAAAAGTTAACAGCACACACCAGGCCTACTCCAGAGTATCTGGCTAGAAATCATTTCCTCTGGCCGCGCTTCAGCCATTCGATGAGGGCCAGTCTCGTGCTTCTTAAGTTGCCTCGTTCATGCCCAAAAAGAATTCTGGGTAATTCTGCCATTCCATGACAAGGGAAGACTCCCGATTCTCTTTTCATAGTTTTTTTCATAAGTGTCGGGCCACCCAGTCCTACCAGCAAAATAACGCATCGATTGAAGGCTTTGGCTTTCAAAACTTGCCCAGATTGTGTCAGTAGGTCCTGGAATTCGTCCACAGAAAGGCCAGAGAGACAACTTCACTCGTGAACCGCCATGTTTACAACAGAGCATTTTAGGCGTCCCAGTCTGCATGAAACCATCTCTCGCCTCTGTCTGAGACAAGACCAGACACGCACGGTTCTTACGTTACGTTTATGCCTATAAAATCAACTGAAATGTCAATTGCTGGTTTAAAAAAAAAAAAAACAAGGAAAACCAGCATGTTCATTTTTTTTTTGGTAGCCTAGGTATCGAAGAGCCAGAACATTTGCGCATGCGCTGACGGAATGTTTGAACGAGAGAGAAAAACGCAGTACCTCCAGACACCGGCGCTGGAGCGTCGTACCAAACGAGTCATCCCGGGATTTCGGCCCGTGCGATCGCTTTTGGACGCAGTTGGCCCTTCGCTGCTTTCTGCTACCGACCTTGCCTCCCGGTACGGCATTGAGGGAGAGATATGTCGGCCCCTAAACCATATGTGACAAATCCCACGCCTACTCACAGCTCCAAACCGCCCTTGTCAATATAGCGTAAGAATTAGATGGCTTATATATTCAAGAGAAAAGTCATTTTATGAGTCATATGGTAAGCACTGGAGTCGCAGATTACAAAGTGTGCGCATGCGTCCTGCTAAAGGTAACATCCATACAGTCATAAGCTTTTTCCGAATAACTACAGGAGCTAATAACTTCGAGACATTACATTTACAGCTAAAATACATAGCATATACAGATACCTACTAAATACAAAATATTGAAAGATATATTCATTAAAAAGAAAAGCCGCTGTACAAAATGCGGCGCTGGATTCTCTTTTAAAACCAGTAAACTCATAGGTACGGATAAAATCAGGTAGCGCATTCCGCAACTTAGCTGATACGTAAGAAAAAAGAGAAATAAGACCATAACTGGTTGTTCCAGGTTTATTGAGGAACAGAATGTAATTTCCGCCAAGATCATGCATAAGAAGGGGACGGGAGAGAAAACGTATTTCTCATATAAGCAGAAAAACCGTTTTTTCAAAAATAAAAAATAAAAACAGAGCAAAAAAAATAACAAAAAAAACATACTTTTATCAAGTAATACGAGGAAATTTTGAATGGGCTTATTACATAGAGATGTAGAGCTTGACTTTCGTAGTAAGAGGACAGGTAATCTGCAAATATAAATATCGTTATTCTCTTATTTACATCATTATACCGTTTCTTTGACACGAGAATTACAGCGAAATGAAAGCACAACTTTGTCGCGAATTTTCTAGGATAAAAACTTGTTCAGAAATCCAAAATCAAAAGTTAACAGCACACACCAGGCCTACTCCAGAGTATCTGGCTAGAAATCATTTCCTCTGGCCGCGCTTCAGCCATTCGATGAGGGCCAGTCTCGTGCTTCTTAAGTTGCCTCGTTCATGCCCAAAAAGAATTCTGGGTAATTCTGCCATTCCATGACAAGGGAAGACTCCCGATTCTCTTTTCATAGTTTTTTTCATAAGTGTCGGGCCACCCAGTCCTACCAGCAAAATAACGCATCGATTGAAGGCTTTGGCTTTCAAAACTTGCCCAGATTGTGTCAGTAGGTCCTGGAATTCGTCCACAGAAAGGCCAGAGAGACAACTTCACTCGTGAACCGCCATGTTTACAACAGAGCATTTTAGGCGTCCCAGTCTGCATGAAACCATCTCTCGCCTCTGTCTGAGACAAGACCAGACACGCACGGTTCTTACGTTACGTTTATGCCTATAAAATCAACTGAAATGTCAATTGCTGGTTTAAAAAAAAAAAAAACAAGGAAAACCAGCATGTTCATTTTTTTTTTGGTAGCCTAGGTATCGAAGAGCCAGAACATTTGCGCATGCGCTGACGGAATGTTTGAACGAGAGAGAAAAACGCAGTACCTCCAGACACCGGCGCTGGAGCGTCGTACCAAACGAGTCATCCCGGGATTTCGGCCCGTGCGATCGCTTTTGGACGCAGTTGGCCCTTCGCTGCTTTCTGCTACCGACCTTGCCTCCCGGTACGGCATTGAGGGAGAGATATGTCGGCCCCTAAACCATATGTGACAAATCCCACGCCTACTCACAGCTCCAAACCGCCCTTGTCAATATAGCGTAAGAATTAGATGGCTTATATATTCAAGAGAAAAGTCATTTTATGAGTCATATGGTAAGCACTGGAGTCGCAGATTACAAAGTGTGCGCATGCGTCCTGCTAAAGGTAACATCCATACAGTCATAAGCTTTTTCCGAATAACTACAGGAGCTAATAACTTCGAGACATTACATTTACAGCTAAAATACATAGCATATACAGATACCTACTAAATACAAAATATTGAAAGATATATTCATTAAAAAGAAAAGCCGCTGTACAAAATGCGGCGCTGGATTCTCTTTTAAAACCAGTAAACTCATAGGTACGGATAAAATCAGGTAGCGCATTCCGCAACTTAGCTGATACGTAAGAAAAAAGAGAAATAAGACCATAACTGGTTGTTCCAGGTTTATTGAGGAACAGAATGTAATTTCCGCCAAGATCATGCATAAGAAGGGGACGGGAGAGAAAACGTATTTCTCATATAAGCAGAAAAACCGTTTTTTCAAAAATAAAAAATAAAAACAGAGCAAAAAAAATAACAAAAAAAACATACTTTTATCAAGTAATACGAGGAAATTTTGAATGGGCTTATTACATAGAGATGTAGAGCTTGACTTTCGTAGTAAGAGGACAGGTAATCTGCAAATATAAATATCGTTATTCTCTTATTTACATCATTATACCGTTTCTTTGACACGAGAATTACAGCGAAATGAAAGCACAACTTTGTCGCGAATTTTCTAGGATAAAAACTTGTTCAGAAATCCAAAATCAAAAGTTAACAGCACACACCAGGCCTACTCCAGAGTATCTGGCTAGAAATCATTTCCTCTGGCCGCGCTTCAGCCATTCGATGAGGGCCAGTCTCGTGCTTCTTAAGTTGCCTCGTTCATGCCCAAAAAGAATTCTGGGTAATTCTGCCATTCCATGACAAGGGAAGACTCCCGATTCTCTTTTCATAGTTTTTTTCATAAGTGTCGGGCCACCCAGTCCTACCAGCAAAATAACGCATCGATTGAAGGCTTTGGCTTTCAAAACTTGCCCAGATTGTGTCAGTAGGTCCTGGAATTCGTCCACAGAAAGGCCAGAGAGACAACTTCACTCGTGAACCGCCATGTTTACAACAGAGCATTTTAGGCGTCCCAGTCTGCATGAAACCATCTCTCGCCTCTGTCTGAGACAAGACCAGAC
This sequence comes from Montipora capitata, assembly GCA_949126865.1. Classification (NCBI taxonomy): domain Eukaryota; kingdom Metazoa; phylum Cnidaria; class Anthozoa; order Scleractinia; family Acroporidae; genus Montipora; species Montipora capitata. The sequence continues at coordinate 5,677,680 of OX421449.1, read as the reverse complement.
ACGCACGGTTCTTACGTTACGTTTATGCCTATAAAATCAACTGAAATGTCAATTGCTGGTTTAAAAAAAAAAAAAACAAGGAAAACCAGCATGTTCATTTTTTTTTTGGTAGCCTAGGTATCGAAGAGCCAGAACATTTGCGCATGCGCTGACGGAATGTTTGAACGAGAGAGAAAAACGCAGTACCTCCAGACACCGGCGCTGGAGCGTCGTACCAAACGAGTCATCCCGGGATTTCGGCCCGTGCGATCGCTTTTGGACGCAGTTGGCCCTTCGCTGCTTTCTGCTACCGACCTTGCCTCCCGGTACGGCATTGAGGGAGAGATATGTCGGCCCCTAAACCATATGTGACAAATCCCACGCCTACTCACAGCTCCAAACCGCCCTTGTCAATATAGCGTAAGAATTAGATGGCTTATATATTCAAGAGAAAAGTCATTTTATGAGTCATATGGTAAGCACTGGAGTCGCAGATTACAAAGTGTGCGCATGCGTCCTGCTAAAGGTAACATCCATACAGTCATAAGCTTTTTCCGAATAACTACAGGAGCTAATAACTTCGAGACATTACATTTACAGCTAAAATACATAGCATATACAGATACCTACTAAATACAAAATATTGAAAGATATATTCATTAAAAAGAAAAGCCGCTGTACAAAATGCGGCGCTGGATTCTCTTTTAAAACCAGTAAACTCATAGGTACGGATAAAATCAGGTAGCGCATTCCGCAACTTAGCTGATACGTAAGAAAAAAGAGAAATAAGACCATAACTGGTTGTTCCAGGTTTATTGAGGAACAGAATGTAATTTCCGCCAAGATCATGCATAAGAAGGGGACGGGAGAGAAAACGTATTTCTCATATAAGCAGAAAAACCGTTTTTTCAAAAATAAAAAATAAAAACAGAGCAAAAAAAATAACAAAAAAAACATACTTTTATCAAGTAATACGAGGAAATTTTGAATGGGCTTATTACATAGAGATGTAGAGCTTGACTTTCGTAGTAAGAGGACAGGTAATCTGCAAATATAAATATCGTTATTCTCTTATTTACATCATTATACCGTTTCTTTGACACGAGAATTACAGCGAAATGAAAGCACAACTTTGTCGCGAATTTTCTAGGATAAAAACTTGTTCAGAAATCCAAAATCAAAAGTTAACAGCACACACCAGGCCTACTCCAGAGTATCTGGCTAGAAATCATTTCCTCTGGCCGCGCTTCAGCCATTCGATGAGGGCCAGTCTCGTGCTTCTTAAGTTGCCTCGTTCATGCCCAAAAAGAATTCTGGGTAATTCTGCCATTCCATGACAAGGGAAGACTCCCGATTCTCTTTTCATAGTTTTTTTCATAAGTGTCGGGCCACCCAGTCCTACCAGCAAAATAACGCATCGATTGAAGGCTTTGGCTTTCAAAACTTGCCCAGATTGTGTCAGTAGGTCCTGGAATTCGTCCACAGAAAGGCCAGAGAGACAACTTCACTCGTGAACCGCCATGTTTACAACAGAGCATTTTAGGCGTCCCAGTCTGCATGAAACCATCTCTCGCCTCTGTCTGAGACAAGACCAGACACGCACGGTTCTTACGTTACGTTTATGCCTATAAAATCAACTGAAATGTCAATTGCTGGTTTAAAAAAAAAAAAAACAAGGAAAACCAGCATGTTCATTTTTTTTTTGGTAGCCTAGGTATCGAAGAGCCAGAACATTTGCGCATGCGCTGACGGAATGTTTGAACGAGAGAGAAAAACGCAGTACCTCCAGACACCGGCGCTGGAGCGTCGTACCAAACGAGTCATCCCGGGATTTCGGCCCGTGCGATCGCTTTTGGACGCAGTTGGCCCTTCGCTGCTTTCTGCTACCGACCTTGCCTCCCGGTACGGCATTGAGGGAGAGATATGTCGGCCCCTAAACCATATGTGACAAATCCCACGCCTACTCACAGCTCCAAACCGCCCTTGTCAATATAGCGTAAGAATTAGATGGCTTATATATTCAAGAGAAAAGTCATTTTATGAGTCATATGGTAAGCACTGGAGTCGCAGATTACAAAGTGTGCGCATGCGTCCTGCTAAAGGTAACATCCATACAGTCATAAGCTTTTTCCGAATAACTACAGGAGCTAATAACTTCGAGACATTACATTTACAGCTAAAATACATAGCATATACAGATACCTACTAAATACAAAATATTGAAAGATATATTCATTAAAAAGAAAAGCCGCTGTACAAAATGCGGCGCTGGATTCTCTTTTAAAACCAGTAAACTCATAGGTACGGATAAAATCAGGTAGCGCATTCCGCAACTTAGCTGATACGTAAGAAAAAAGAGAAATAAGACCATAACTGGTTGTTCCAGGTTTATTGAGGAACAGAATGTAATTTCCGCCAAGATCATGCATAAGAAGGGGACGGGAGAGAAAACGTATTTCTCATATAAGCAGAAAAACCGTTTTTTCAAAAATAAAAAATAAAAACAGAGCAAAAAAAATAACAAAAAAAACATACTTTTATCAAGTAATACGAGGAAATTTTGAATGGGCTTATTACATAGAGATGTAGAGCTTGACTTTCGTAGTAAGAGGACAGGTAATCTGCAAATATAAATATCGTTATTCTCTTATTTACATCATTATACCGTTTCTTTGACACGAGAATTACAGCGAAATGAAAGCACAACTTTGTCGCGAATTTTCTAGGATAAAAACTTGTTCAGAAATCCAAAATCAAAAGTTAACAGCACACACCAGGCCTACTCCAGAGTATCTGGCTAGAAATCATTTCCTCTGGCCGCGCTTCAGCCATTCGATGAGGGCCAGTCTCGTGCTTCTTAAGTTGCCTCGTTCATGCCCAAAAAGAATTCTGGGTAATTCTGCCATTCCATGACAAGGGAAGACTCCCGATTCTCTTTTCATAGTTTTTTTCATAAGTGTCGGGCCACCCAGTCCTACCAGCAAAATAACGCATCGATTGAAGGCTTTGGCTTTCAAAACTTGCCCAGATTGTGTCAGTAGGTCCTGGAATTCGTCCACAGAAAGGCCAGAGAGACAACTTCACTCGTGAACCGCCATGTTTACAACAGAGCATTTTAGGCGTCCCAGTCTGCATGAAACCATCTCTCGCCTCTGTCTGAGACAAGACCAGACACGCACGGTTCTTACGTTACGTTTATGCCTATAAAATCAACTGAAATGTCAATTGCTGGTTTAAAAAAAAAAAAAACAAGGAAAACCAGCATGTTCATTTTTTTTTTGGTAGCCTAGGTATCGAAGAGCCAGAACATTTGCGCATGCGCTGACGGAATGTTTGAACGAGAGAGAAAAACGCAGTACCTCCAGACACCGGCGCTGGAGCGTCGTACCAAACGAGTCATCCCGGGATTTCGGCCCGTGCGATCGCTTTTGGACGCAGTTGGCCCTTCGCTGCTTTCTGCTACCGACCTTGCCTCCCGGTACGGCATTGAGGGAGAGATATGTCGGCCCCTAAACCATATGTGACAAATCCCACGCCTACTCACAGCTCCAAACCGCCCTTGTCAATATAGCGTAAGAATTAGATGGCTTATATATTCAAGAGAAAAGTCATTTTATGAGTCATATGGTAAGCACTGGAGTCGCAGATTACAAAGTGTGCGCATGCGTCCTGCTAAAGGTAACATCCATACAGTCATAAGCTTTTTCCGAATAACTACAGGAGCTAATAACTTCGAGACATTACATTTACAGCTAAAATACATAGCATATACAGATACCTACTAAATACAAAATATTGAAAGATATATTCATTAAAAAGAAAAGCCGCTGTACAAAATGCGGCGCTGGATTCTCTTTTAAAACCAGTAAACTCATAGGTACGGATAAAATCAGGTAGCGCATTCCGCAACTTAGCTGATACGTAAGAAAAAAGAGAAATAAGACCATAACTGGTTGTTCCAGGTTTATTGAGGAACAGAATGTAATTTCCGCCAAGATCATGCATAAGAAGGGGACGGGAGAGAAAACGTATTTCTCATATAAGCAGAAAAACCGTTTTTTCAAAAATAAAAAATAAAAACAGAGCAAAAAAAATAACAAAAAAAACATACTTTTATCAAGTAATACGAGGAAATTTTGAATGGGCTTATTACATAGAGATGTAGAGCTTGACTTTCGTAGTAAGAGGACAGGTAATCTGCAAATATAAATATCGTTATTCTCTTATTTACATCATTATACCGTTTCTTTGACACGAGAATTACAGCGAAATGAAAGCACAACTTTGTCGCGAATTTTCTAGGATAAAAACTTGTTCAGAAATCCAAAATCAAAAGTTAACAGCACACACCAGGCCTACTCCAGAGTATCTGGCTAGAAATCATTTCCTCTGGCCGCGCTTCAGCCATTCGATGAGGGCCAGTCTCGTGCTTCTTAAGTTGCCTCGTTCATGCCCAAAAAGAATTCTGGGTAATTCTGCCATTCCATGACAAGGGAAGACTCCCGATTCTCTTTTCATAGTTTTTTTCATAAGTGTCGGGCCACCCAGTCCTACCAGCAAAATAACGCATCGATTGAAGGCTTTGGCTTTCAAAACTTGCCCAGATTGTGTCAGTAGGTCCTGGAATTCGTCCACAGAAAGGCCAGAGAGACAACTTCACTCGTGAACCGCCATGTTTACAACAGAGCATTTTAGGCGTCCCAGTCTGCATGAAACCATCTCTCGCCTCTGTCTGAGACAAGACCAGACACGCACGGTTCTTACGTTACGTTTATGCCTATAAAATCAACTGAAATGTCAATTGCTGGTTTAAAAAAAAAAAAAACAAGGAAAACCAGCATGTTCATTTTTTTTTTGGTAGCCTAGGTATCGAAGAGCCAGAACATTTGCGCATGCGCTGACGGAATGTTTGAACGAGAGAGAAAAACGCAGTACCTCCAGACACCGGCGCTGGAGCGTCGTACCAAACGAGTCATCCCGGGATTTCGGCCCGTGCGATCGCTTTTGGACGCAGTTGGCCCTTCGCTGCTTTCTGCTACCGACCTTGCCTCCCGGTACGGCATTGAGGGAGAGATATGTCGGCCCCTAAACCATATGTGACAAATCCCACGCCTACTCACAGCTCCAAACTGCCCTTGTCAATATAGCGTAAGAATTAGATGGCTTATATATTCAAGAGAAAAGTCATTTTATGAGTCATATGGTAAGCACTGGAGTCGCAGATTACAAAGTGTGCGCATGCGTCCTGCTAAAGGTAACATCCATACAGTCATAAGCTTTTTCCGAATAACTACAGGAGCTAATAACTTCGAGACATTACATTTACAGCTAAAATACATAGCATATACAGATACCTACTAAATACAAAATATTGAAAGATATATTCATTAAAAAGAAAAGCCGCTGTACAAAATGCGGCGCTGGATTCTCTTTTAAAACCAGTAAACTCATAGGTACGGATAAAATCAGGTAGCGCATTCCGCAACTTAGCTGATACGTAAGAAAAAAGAGAAATAAGACCATAACTGGTTGTTCCAGGTTTATTGAGGAACAGAATGTAATTTCCGCCAAGATCATGCATAAGAAGGGGACGGGAGAGAAAACGTATTTCTCATATAAGCAGAAAAACCGTTTTTTCAAAAATAAAAAATAAAAACAGAGCAAAAAAAATAACAAAAAAAACATACTTTTATCAAGTAATACGAGGAAATTTTGAATGGGCTTATTACATAGAGATGTAGAGCTTGACTTTCGTAGTAAGAGGACAGGTAATCTGCAAATATAAATATCGTTATTCTCTTATTTACATCATTATACCGTTTCTTTGACACGAGAATTACAGCGAAATGAAAGCACAACTTTGTCGCGAATTTTCTAGGATAAAAACTTGTTCAGAAATCCAAAATCAAAAGTTAACAGCACACACCAGGCCTACTCCAGAGTATCTGGCTAGAAATCATTTCCTCTGGCCGCGCTTCAGCCATTCGATGAGGGCCAGTCTCGTGCTTCTTAAGTTGCCTCGTTCATGCCCAAAAAGAATTCTGGGTAATTCTGCCATTCCATGACAAGGGAAGACTCCCGATTCTCTTTTCATAGTTTTTTTCATAAGTGTCGGGCCACCCAGTCCTACCAGCAAAATAACGCATCGATTGAAGGCTTTGGCTTTCAAAACTTGCCCAGATTGTGTCAGTAGGTCCTGGAATTCGTCCACAGAAAGGCCAGAGAGACAACTTCACTCGTGAACCGCCATGTTTACAACAGAGCATTTTAGGCGTCCCAGTCTGCATGAAACCATCTCTCGCCTCTGTCTGAGACAAGACCAGACACGCACGGTTCTTACGTTACGTTTATGCCTATAAAATCAACTGAAATGTCAATTGCTGGTTTAAAAAAAAAAAAAACAAGGAAAACCAGCATGTTCATTTTTTTTTTGGTAGCCTAGGTATCGAAGAGCCAGAACATTTGCGCATGCGCTGACGGAATGTTTGAACGAGAGAGAAAAACGCAGTACCTCCAGACACCGGCGCTGGAGCGTCGTACCAAACGAGTCATCCCGGGATTTCGGCCCGTGCGATCGCTTTTGGACGCAGTTGGCCCTTCGCTGCTTTCTGCTACCGACCTTGCCTCCCGGTACGGCATTGAGGGAGAGATATGTCGGCCCCTAAACCATATGTGACAAATCCCACGCCTACTCACAGCTCCAAACCGCCCTTGTCAATATAGCGTAAGAATTAGATGGCTTATATATTCAAGAGAAAAGTCATTTTATGAGTCATATGGTAAGCACTGGAGTCGCAGATTACAAAGTGTGCGCATGCGTCCTGCTAAAGGTAACATCCATACAGTCATAAGCTTTTTCCGAATAACTACAGGAGCTAATAACTTCGAGACATTACATTTACAGCTAAAATACATAGCATATACAGATACCTACTAAATACAAAATATTGAAAGATATATTCATTAAAAAGAAAAGCCGCTGTACAAAATGCGGCGCTGGATTCTCTTTTAAAACCAGTAAACTCATAGGTACGGATAAAATCAGGTAGCGCATTCCGCAACTTAGCTGATACGTAAGAAAAAAGAGAAATAAGACCATAACTGGTTGTTCCAGGTTTATTGAGGAACAGAATGTAATTTCCGCCAAGATCATGCATAAGAAGGGGACGGGAGAGAAAACGTATTTCTCATATAAGCAGAAAAACCGTTTTTTCAAAAATAAAAAATAAAAACAGAGCAAAAAAAATAACAAAAAAAACATACTTTTATCAAGTAATACGAGGAAATTTTGAATGGGCTTATTACATAGAGATGTAGAGCTTGACTTTCGTAGTAAGAGGACAGGTAATCTGCAAATATAAATATCGTTATTCTCTTATTTACATCATTATACCGTTTCTTTGACACGAGAATTACAGCGAAATGAAAGCACAACTTTGTCGCGAATTTTCTAGGATAAAAACTTGTTCAGAAATCCAAAATCAAAAGTTAACAGCACACACCAGGCCTACTCCAGAGTATCTGGCTAGAAATCATTTCCTCTGGCCGCGCTTCAGCCATTCGATGAGGGCCAGTCTCGTGCTTCTTAAGTTGCCTCGTTCATGCCCAAAAAGAATTCTGGGTAATTCTGCCATTCCATGACAAGGGAAGACTCCCGATTCTCTTTTCATAGTTTTTTTCATAAGTGTCGGGCCACCCAGTCCTACCAGCAAAATAACGCATCGATTGAAGGCTTTGGCTTTCAAAACTTGCCCAGATTGTGTCAGTAGGTCCTGGAATTCGTCCACAGAAAGGCCAGAGAGACAACTTCACTCGTGAACCGCCATGTTTACAACAGAGCATTTTAGGCGTCCCAGTCTGCATGAAACCATCTCTCGCCTCTGTCTGAGACAAGACCAGACACGCACGGTTCTTACGTTACGTTTATGCCTATAAAATCAACTGAAATGTCAATTGCTGGTTTAAAAAAAAAAAAAACAAGGAAAACCAGCATGTTCATTTTTTTTTTGGTAGCCTAGGTATCGAAGAGCCAGAACATTTGCGCATGCGCTGACGGAATGTTTGAACGAGAGAGAAAAACGCAGTACCTCCAGACACCGGCGCTGGAGCGTCGTACCAAACGAGTCATCCCGGGATTTCGGCCCGTGCGATCGCTTTTGGACGCAGTTGGCCCTTCGCTGCTTTCTGCTACCGACCTTGCCTCCCGGTACGGCATTGAGGGAGAGATATGTCGGCCCCTAAACCATATGTGACAAATCCCACGCCTACTCACAGCTCCAAACCGCCCTTGTCAATATAGCGTAAGAATTAGATGGCTTATATATTCAAGAGAAAAGTCATTTTATGAGTCATATGGTAAGCACTGGAGTCGCAGATTACAAAGTGTGCGCATGCGTCCTGCTAAAGGTAACATCCATACAGTCATAAGCTTTTTCCGAATAACTACAGGAGCTAATAACTTCGAGACATTACATTTACAGCTAAAATACATAGCATATACAGATACCTACTAAATACAAAATATTGAAAGATATATTCATTAAAAAGAAAAGCCGC
>OX421449.1:5658017-5668945 GCA_949126865.1 Montipora capitata | reverse complement strand
AGGGAAGACTCCCGATTCTCTTTTCATAGTTTTTTTCATAAGTGTCGGGCCACCCAGTCCTACCAGCAAAATAACGCATCGATTGAAGGCTTTGGCTTTCAAAACTTGCCCAGATTGTGTCAGTAGGTCCTGGAATTCGTCCACAGAAAGGCCAGAGAGACAACTTCACTCGTGAACCGCCATGTTTACAACAGAGCATTTTAGGCGTCCCAGTCTGCATGAAACCATCTCTCGCCTCTGTCTGAGACAAGACCAGACACGCACGGTTCTTACGTTACGTTTATGCCTATAAAATCAACTGAAATGTCAATTGCTGGTTTAAAAAAAAAAAAAACAAGGAAAACCAGCATGTTCATTTTTTTTTTGGTAGCCTAGGTATCGAAGAGCCAGAACATTTGCGCATGCGCTGACGGAATGTTTGAACGAGAGAGAAAAACGCAGTACCTCCAGACACCGGCGCTGGAGCGTCGTACCAAACGAGTCATCCCGGGATTTCGGCCCGTGCGATCGCTTTTGGACGCAGTTGGCCCTTCGCTGCTTTCTGCTACCGACCTTGCCTCCCGGTACGGCATTGAGGGAGAGATATGTCGGCCCCTAAACCATATGTGACAAATCCCACGCCTACTCACAGCTCCAAACCGCCCTTGTCAATATAGCGTAAGAATTAGATGGCTTATATATTCAAGAGAAAAGTCATTTTATGAGTCATATGGTAAGCACTGGAGTCGCAGATTACAAAGTGTGCGCATGCGTCCTGCTAAAGGTAACATCCATACAGTCATAAGCTTTTTCCGAATAACTACAGGAGCTAATAACTTCGAGACATTACATTTACAGCTAAAATACATAGCATATACAGATACCTACTAAATACAAAATATTGAAAGATATATTCATTAAAAAGAAAAGCCGCTGTACAAAATGCGGCGCTGGATTCTCTTTTAAAACCAGTAAACTCATAGGTACGGATAAAATCAGGTAGCGCATTCCGCAACTTAGCTGATACGTAAGAAAAAAGAGAAATAAGACCATAACTGGTTGTTCCAGGTTTATTGAGGAACAGAATGTAATTTCCGCCAAGATCATGCATAAGAAGGGGACGGGAGAGAAAACGTATTTCTCATATAAGCAGAAAAACCGTTTTTTCAAAAATAAAAAATAAAAACAGAGCAAAAAAAATAACAAAAAAAACATACTTTTATCAAGTAATACGAGGAAATTTTGAATGGGCTTATTACATAGAGATGTAGAGCTTGACTTTCGTAGTAAGAGGACAGGTAATCTGCAAATATAAATATCGTTATTCTCTTATTTACATCATTATACCGTTTCTTTGACACGAGAATTACAGCGAAATGAAAGCACAACTTTGTCGCGAATTTTCTAGGATAAAAACTTGTTCAGAAATCCAAAATCAAAAGTTAACAGCACACACCAGGCCTACTCCAGAGTATCTGGCTAGAAATCATTTCCTCTGGCCGCGCTTCAGCCATTCGATGAGGGCCAGTCTCGTGCTTCTTAAGTTGCCTCGTTCATGCCCAAAAAGAATTCTGGGTAATTCTGCCATTCCATGACAAGGGAAGACTCCCGATTCTCTTTTCATAGTTTTTTTCATAAGTGTCGGGCCACCCAGTCCTACCAGCAAAATAACGCATCGATTGAAGGCTTTGGCTTTCAAAACTTGCCCAGATTGTGTCAGTAGGTCCTGGAATTCGTCCACAGAAAGGCCAGAGAGACAACTTCACTCGTGAACCGCCATGTTTACAACAGAGCATTTTAGGCGTCCCAGTCTGCATGAAACCATCTCTCGCCTCTGTCTGAGACAAGACCAGACACGCACGGTTCTTACGTTACGTTTATGCCTATAAAATCAACTGAAATGTCAATTGCTGGTTTAAAAAAAAAAAAAACAAGGAAAACCAGCATGTTCATTTTTTTTTTGGTAGCCTAGGTATCGAAGAGCCAGAACATTTGCGCATGCGCTGACGGAATGTTTGAACGAGAGAGAAAAACGCAGTACCTCCAGACACCGGCGCTGGAGCGTCGTACCAAACGAGTCATCCCGGGATTTCGGCCCGTGCGATCGCTTTTGGACGCAGTTGGCCCTTCGCTGCTTTCTGCTACCGACCTTGCCTCCCGGTACGGCATTGAGGGAGAGATATGTCGGCCCCTAAACCATATGTGACAAATCCCACGCCTACTCACAGCTCCAAACCGCCCTTGTCAATATAGCGTAAGAATTAGATGGCTTATATATTCAAGAGAAAAGTCATTTTATGAGTCATATGGTAAGCACTGGAGTCGCAGATTACAAAGTGTGCGCATGCGTCCTGCTAAAGGTAACATCCATACAGTCATAAGCTTTTTCCGAATAACTACAGGAGCTAATAACTTCGAGACATTACATTTACAGCTAAAATACATAGCATATACAGATACCTACTAAATACAAAATATTGAAAGATATATTCATTAAAAAGAAAAGCCGCTGTACAAAATGCGGCGCTGGATTCTCTTTTAAAACCAGTAAACTCATAGGTACGGATAAAATCAGGTAGCGCATTCCGCAACTTAGCTGATACGTAAGAAAAAAGAGAAATAAGACCATAACTGGTTGTTCCAGGTTTATTGAGGAACAGAATGTAATTTCCGCCAAGATCATGCATAAGAAGGGGACGGGAGAGAAAACGTATTTCTCATATAAGCAGAAAAACCGTTTTTTCAAAAATAAAAAATAAAAACAGAGCAAAAAAAATAACAAAAAAAACATACTTTTATCAAGTAATACGAGGAAATTTTGAATGGGCTTATTACATAGAGATGTAGAGCTTGACTTTCGTAGTAAGAGGACAGGTAATCTGCAAATATAAATATCGTTATTCTCTTATTTACATCATTATACCGTTTCTTTGACACGAGAATTACAGCGAAATGAAAGCACAACTTTGTCGCGAATTTTCTAGGATAAAAACTTGTTCAGAAATCCAAAATCAAAAGTTAACAGCACACACCAGGCCTACTCCAGAGTATCTGGCTAGAAATCATTTCCTCTGGCCGCGCTTCAGCCATTCGATGAGGGCCAGTCTCGTGCTTCTTAAGTTGCCTCGTTCATGCCCAAAAAGAATTCTGGGTAATTCTGCCATTCCATGACAAGGGAAGACTCCCGATTCTCTTTTCATAGTTTTTTTCATAAGTGTCGGGCCACCCAGTCCTACCAGCAAAATAACGCATCGATTGAAGGCTTTGGCTTTCAAAACTTGCCCAGATTGTGTCAGTAGGTCCTGGAATTCGTCCACAGAAAGGCCAGAGAGACAACTTCACTCGTGAACCGCCATGTTTACAACAGAGCATTTTAGGCGTCCCAGTCTGCATGAAACCATCTCTCGCCTCTGTCTGAGACAAGACCAGACACGCACGGTTCTTACGTTACGTTTATGCCTATAAAATCAACTGAAATGTCAATTGCTGGTTTAAAAAAAAAAAAAACAAGGAAAACCAGCATGTTCATTTTTTTTTTGGTAGCCTAGGTATCGAAGAGCCAGAACATTTGCGCATGCGCTGACGGAATGTTTGAACGAGAGAGAAAAACGCAGTACCTCCAGACACCGGCGCTGGAGCGTCGTACCAAACGAGTCATCCCGGGATTTCGGCCCGTGCGATCGCTTTTGGACGCAGTTGGCCCTTCGCTGCTTTCTGCTACCGACCTTGCCTCCCGGTACGGCATTGAGGGAGAGATATGTCGGCCCCTAAACCATATGTGACAAATCCCACGCCTACTCACAGCTCCAAACCGCCCTTGTCAATATAGCGTAAGAATTAGATGGCTTATATATTCAAGAGAAAAGTCATTTTATGAGTCATATGGTAAGCACTGGAGTCGCAGATTACAAAGTGTGCGCATGCGTCCTGCTAAAGGTAACATCCATACAGTCATAAGCTTTTTCCGAATAACTACAGGAGCTAATAACTTCGAGACATTACATTTACAGCTAAAATACATAGCATATACAGATACCTACTAAATACAAAATATTGAAAGATATATTCATTAAAAAGAAAAGCCGCTGTACAAAATGCGGCGCTGGATTCTCTTTTAAAACCAGTAAACTCATAGGTACGGATAAAATCAGGTAGCGCATTCCGCAACTTAGCTGATACGTAAGAAAAAAGAGAAATAAGACCATAACTGGTTGTTCCAGGTTTATTGAGGAACAGAATGTAATTTCCGCCAAGATCATGCATAAGAAGGGGACGGGAGAGAAAACGTATTTCTCATATAAGCAGAAAAACCGTTTTTTCAAAAATAAAAAATAAAAACAGAGCAAAAAAAATAACAAAAAAAACATACTTTTATCAAGTAATACGAGGAAATTTTGAATGGGCTTATTACATAGAGATGTAGAGCTTGACTTTCGTAGTAAGAGGACAGGTAATCTGCAAATATAAATATCGTTATTCTCTTATTTACATCATTATACCGTTTCTTTGACACGAGAATTACAGCGAAATGAAAGCACAACTTTGTCGCGAATTTTCTAGGATAAAAACTTGTTCAGAAATCCAAAATCAAAAGTTAACAGCACACACCAGGCCTACTCCAGAGTATCTGGCTAGAAATCATTTCCTCTGGCCGCGCTTCAGCCATTCGATGAGGGCCAGTCTCGTGCTTCTTAAGTTGCCTCGTTCATGCCCAAAAAGAATTCTGGGTAATTCTGCCATTCCATGACAAGGGAAGACTCCCGATTCTCTTTTCATAGTTTTTTTCATAAGTGTCGGGCCACCCAGTCCTACCAGCAAAATAACGCATCGATTGAAGGCTTTGGCTTTCAAAACTTGCCCAGATTGTGTCAGTAGGTCCTGGAATTCGTCCACAGAAAGGCCAGAGAGACAACTTCACTCGTGAACCGCCATGTTTACAACAGAGCATTTTAGGCGTCCCAGTCTGCATGAAACCATCTCTCGCCTCTGTCTGAGACAAGACCAGACACGCACGGTTCTTACGTTACGTTTATGCCTATAAAATCAACTGAAATGTCAATTGCTGGTTTAAAAAAAAAAAAAACAAGGAAAACCAGCATGTTCATTTTTTTTTTGGTAGCCTAGGTATCGAAGAGCCAGAACATTTGCGCATGCGCTGACGGAATGTTTGAACGAGAGAGAAAAACGCAGTACCTCCAGACACCGGCGCTGGAGCGTCGTACCAAACGAGTCATCCCGGGATTTCGGCCCGTGCGATCGCTTTTGGACGCAGTTGGCCCTTCGCTGCTTTCTGCTACCGACCTTGCCTCCCGGTACGGCATTGAGGGAGAGATATGTCGGCCCCTAAACCATATGTGACAAATCCCACGCCTACTCACAGCTCCAAACCGCCCTTGTCAATATAGCGTAAGAATTAGATGGCTTATATATTCAAGAGAAAAGTCATTTTATGAGTCATATGGTAAGCACTGGAGTCGCAGATTACAAAGTGTGCGCATGCGTCCTGCTAAAGGTAACATCCATACAGTCATAAGCTTTTTCCGAATAACTACAGGAGCTAATAACTTCGAGACATTACATTTACAGCTAAAATACATAGCATATACAGATACCTACTAAATACAAAATATTGAAAGATATATTCATTAAAAAGAAAAGCCGCTGTACAAAATGCGGCGCTGGATTCTCTTTTAAAACCAGTAAACTCATAGGTACGGATAAAATCAGGTAGCGCATTCCGCAACTTAGCTGATACGTAAGAAAAAAGAGAAATAAGACCATAACTGGTTGTTCCAGGTTTATTGAGGAACAGAATGTAATTTCCGCCAAGATCATGCATAAGAAGGGGACGGGAGAGAAAACGTATTTCTCATATAAGCAGAAAAACCGTTTTTTCAAAAATAAAAAATAAAAACAGAGCAAAAAAAATAACAAAAAAAACATACTTTTATCAAGTAATACGAGGAAATTTTGAATGGGCTTATTACATAGAGATGTAGAGCTTGACTTTCGTAGTAAGAGGACAGGTAATCTGCAAATATAAATATCGTTATTCTCTTATTTACATCATTATACCGTTTCTTTGACACGAGAATTACAGCGAAATGAAAGCACAACTTTGTCGCGAATTTTCTAGGATAAAAACTTGTTCAGAAATCCAAAATCAAAAGTTAACAGCACACACCAGGCCTACTCCAGAGTATCTGGCTAGAAATCATTTCCTCTGGCCGCGCTTCAGCCATTCGATGAGGGCCAGTCTCGTGCTTCTTAAGTTGCCTCGTTCATGCCCAAAAAGAATTCTGGGTAATTCTGCCATTCCATGACAAGGGAAGACTCCCGATTCTCTTTTCATAGTTTTTTTCATAAGTGTCGGGCCACCCAGTCCTACCAGCAAAATAACGCATCGATTGAAGGCTTTGGCTTTCAAAACTTGCCCAGATTGTGTCAGTAGGTCCTGGAATTCGTCCACAGAAAGGCCAGAGAGACAACTTCACTCGTGAACCGCCATGTTTACAACAGAGCATTTTAGGCGTCCCAGTCTGCATGAAACCATCTCTCGCCTCTGTCTGAGACAAGACCAGACACGCACGGTTCTTACGTTACGTTTATGCCTATAAAATCAACTGAAATGTCAATTGCTGGTTTAAAAAAAAAAAAAACAAGGAAAACCAGCATGTTCATTTTTTTTTTGGTAGCCTAGGTATCGAAGAGCCAGAACATTTGCGCATGCGCTGACGGAATGTTTGAACGAGAGAGAAAAACGCAGTACCTCCAGACACCGGCGCTGGAGCGTCGTACCAAACGAGTCATCCCGGGATTTCGGCCCGTGCGATCGCTTTTGGACGCAGTTGGCCCTTCGCTGCTTTCTGCTACCGACCTTGCCTCCCGGTACGGCATTGAGGGAGAGATATGTCGGCCCCTAAACCATATGTGACAAATCCCACGCCTACTCACAGCTCCAAACCGCCCTTGTCAATATAGCGTAAGAATTAGATGGCTTATATATTCAAGAGAAAAGTCATTTTATGAGTCATATGGTAAGCACTGGAGTCGCAGATTACAAAGTGTGCGCATGCGTCCTGCTAAAGGTAACATCCATACAGTCATAAGCTTTTTCCGAATAACTACAGGAGCTAATAACTTCGAGACATTACATTTACAGCTAAAATACATAGCATATACAGATACCTACTAAATACAAAATATTGAAAGATATATTCATTAAAAAGAAAAGCCGCTGTACAAAATGCGGCGCTGGATTCTCTTTTAAAACCAGTAAACTCATAGGTACGGATAAAATCAGGTAGCGCATTCCGCAACTTAGCTGATACGTAAGAAAAAAGAGAAATAAGACCATAACTGGTTGTTCCAGGTTTATTGAGGAACAGAATGTAATTTCCGCCAAGATCATGCATAAGAAGGGGACGGGAGAGAAAACGTATTTCTCATATAAGCAGAAAAACCGTTTTTTCAAAAATAAAAAATAAAAACAGAGCAAAAAAAATAACAAAAAAAACATACTTTTATCAAGTAATACGAGGAAATTTTGAATGGGCTTATTACATAGAGATGTAGAGCTTGACTTTCGTAGTAAGAGGACAGGTAATCTGCAAATATAAATATCGTTATTCTCTTATTTACATCATTATACCGTTTCTTTGACACGAGAATTACAGCGAAATGAAAGCACAACTTTGTCGCGAATTTTCTAGGATAAAAACTTGTTCAGAAATCCAAAATCAAAAGTTAACAGCACACACCAGGCCTACTCCAGAGTATCTGGCTAGAAATCATTTCCTCTGGCCGCGCCTCAGCCATTCGATGAGGGCCAGTCTCGTGCTTCTTAAGTTGCCTCGTTCATGCCCAAAAAGAATTCTGGGTAATTCTGCCATTCCATGACAAGGGAAGACTCCCGATTCTCTTTTCATAGTTTTTTTCATAAGTGTCGGGCCACTCAGTCCTACCAGCAAAATAACGCATCGATTGAAGGCTTTGGCTTTCAAAACTTGCCCAGATTGTGTCAGTAGGTCCTGGAATTCGTCCACAGAAAGGCCAGAGAGACAACTTCACTCGTGAACCGCCATGTTTACAACAGAGCATTTTAGGCGTCCCAGTCTGCATGAAACCATCTCTCGCCTCTGTCTGAGACAAGACCAGACACGCACGGTTCTTACGTTACGTTTATGCCTATAAAATCAACTGAAATGTCAATTGCTGGTTTAAAAAAAAAAAAAACAAGGAAAACCAGCATGTTCATTTTTTTTTTGGTAGCCTAGGTATCGAAGAGCCAGAACATTTGCGCATGCGCTGACGGAATGTTTGAACGAGAGAGAAAAACGCAGTACCTCCAGACACCGGCGCTGGAGCGTCGTACCAAACGAGTCATCCCGGGATTTCGGCCCGTGCGATCGCTTTTGGACGCAGTTGGCCCTTCGCTGCTTTCTGCTACCGACCTTGCCTCCCGGTACGGCATTGAGGGAGAGATATGTCGGCCCCTAAACCATATGTGACAAATCCCACGCCTACTCACAGCTCCAAACCGCCCTTGTCAATATAGCGTAAGAATTAGATGGCTTATATATTCAAGAGAAAAGTCATTTTATGAGTCATATGGTAAGCACTGGAGTCGCAGATTACAAAGTGTGCGCATGCGTCCTGCTAAAGGTAACATCCATACAGTCATAAGCTTTTTCCGAATAACTACAGGAGCTAATAACTTCGAGACATTACATTTACAGCTAAAATACATAGCATATACAGATACCTACTAAATACAAAATATTGAAAGATATATTCATTAAAAAGAAAAGCCGCTGTACAAAATGCGGCGCTGGATTCTCTTTTAAAACCAGTAAACTCATAGGTACGGATAAAATCAGGTAGCGCATTCCGCAACTTAGCTGATACGTAAGAAAAAAGAGAAATAAGACCATAACTGGTTGTTCCAGGTTTATTGAGGAACAGAATGTAATTTCCGCCAAGATCATGCATAAGAAGGGGACGGGAGAGAAAACGTATTTCTCATATAAGCAGAAAAACCGTTTTTTCAAAAATAAAAAATAAAAACAGAGCAAAAAAAATAACAAAAAAAACATACTTTTATCAAGTAATACGAGGAAATTTTGAATGGGCTTATTACATAGAGATGTAGAGCTTGACTTTCGTAGTAAGAGGACAGGTAATCTGCAAATATAAATATCGTTATTCTCTTATTTACATCATTATACCGTTTCTTTGACACGAGAATTACAGCGAAATGAAAGCACAACTTTGTCGCGAATTTTCTAGGATAAAAACTTGTTCAGAAATCCAAAATCAAAAGTTAACAGCACACACCAGGCCTACTCCAGAGTATCTGGCTAGAAATCATTTCCTCTGGCCGCGCCTCAGCCATTCGATGAGGGCCAGTCTCGTGCTTCTTAAGTTGCCTCGTTCATGCCCAAAAAGAATTCTGGGTAATTCTGCCATTCCATGACAAGGGAAGACTCCCGATTCTCTTTTCATAGTTTTTTTCATAAGTGTCGGGCCACTCAGTCCTACCAGCAAAATAACGCATCGATTGAAGGCTTTGGCTTTCAAAACTTGCCCAGATTGTGTCAGTAGGTCCTGGAATTCGTCCACAGAAAGGCCAGAGAGACAACTTCACTCGTGAACCGCCATGTTTACAACAGAGCATTTTAGGCGTCCCAGTCTGCATGAAACCATCTCTCGCCTATGTTTTCTTTCAAAGGCTTGGCTTTACCCACATTCTAGCTTAATGATGCCAGCCTGGTGGCTTCTGTAGACGAAAATGGCCTGAAAGGGCACTTATAAAATGATCACCTACCAGATTTGAGCCAACTCGCTCTCTCCCTGCCGGAACACAGACGGTTGACATTTGTCACGTGGTGCTCTTACATGAGCCCACATATATTGAATACAGCATATGTTTTAATGAGGTAAGTACTTCATGTATCCCTTATTATTATGTATTTAAATATAAGGTATTTATAGTGTATTTAATAATTGGCCCTGTATACCCATGTATACCCTTAAAGGGGTATTAAGGGGTACACATGGGTATATCGTGGTATATAAGGGTGTACATGGGTATATTGGGGTATATAAGGGTATACTTGGGTACGTAGGGGTATATAAGGGTATACATGGTTATATAGGGGTATATAAGGGCATACATGAGTATATAGGGGTATATAAGGGTATACATGGGTATATAGGGGTATAAAGGGCATACAAGGGTATACGTGGGTATATAAAGGTATACAAGGTTATATAGGGGTATATAAGGGTATACATTGGTATAAATGGGTATATAGGGGTATATAAGGGTATACATGAGTATATAGGGGTATGTAAGGGTATACAAGGGTATACGTGGGTATATATTAAAGTGTATACAAGGGTATATAGGGGTATATAAGGGTATACATGGGTATATGGGGCTAATTATTTAAAGACACTATAATACGCGTGGAAATTCATTATAATTTAAATACACTATAATAGGGGATACATGAAGTACCTAGGACTTACCGATCCGCGGCGCTGGCCAAGATGATCGCAGCTCTGGGAAGGAGAATTCGCTACAGCTGGATGCAACCGACGCACATGCGCAGTGTCTCATTTTGGGGGAAATTTACTTCCGGCAGCCGTATTAGCGCCAGCCGTAGCGATTTGTTTAAAGTCCCTAATGCTAGTGTGAATGCGTTCATGCCGCTATGATACCGCTAACCAATGGAAATCGAGGTAATAAGGTCCCCTAAAGAGGTATTCCCGATTGCACACTTAACCCTTGTCGCAAGCAGCGAGCTGAGTTTTCTTTGTTTCCTCGATGGAATCTTCCTTTTTTTTTAGACCGGGTCTTTTTCATACTTTTTACCCAGGGAGAACTTTTCCGTGTCGACTTCTCTCCTCGTTTCATACGTTTCATGGCCTTGTAAGGATGATAT
>OX421449.1:5635517-5650517 GCA_949126865.1 Montipora capitata | reverse complement strand
GTTGAAAAGAAACGAATATCTAAATAAATGCTTCATGTACTCACAATATCTCCAAGTCCTAACATGGAAAATCTGCCTCTGTCATGCATGCTGTTAATAAGTAAAGGAAACCATAATAATAAATAATTATCGATCAACATCACCAGGATTATCATTGTCAACATCATCAAAAGAGCAAACAATAATATCGCATGCATGCATGCTTATGAGAGTTTAAAAAGTGCCTGTGAAGATACTTCTCAATTTTGTGATTTGTTACAGTCATTTGCAATGTTTGTGACATCATCAATTTTTTAACAAAAACTTGAATATCTCTGGAACGAAAGAAGGTATTACAAAAATTAATAGAAAACACCATTCTTCATCATTTTTTAAAGGTCTTTAACCCTTTGATGCTCGAACCGGCCTGAACCAGCCAGACTTGGTATTTTACTCTAACGCCAGACCATTTTACTTGTCAATGGGAAACCGCCAGGAGTCAACGGGTTAAAATAAGCTGAAGATATTTTTTTACTTCATAGGCACTTTAAATTGAAATTGGTCAAGAATCACCCAAACTCAGCCCACCGTTGGGTGAAACTTCAGAATTTCAACCCAGCCAACTGCATCTTCCCTGTTTGATATGTGTGTATAGTTAAGCCATGACTGTAAAATGATTTATGAGAAGTTTACTTATCCTCTGACTTACCTTGGAAAAATCAACTTTCCAGGAAGAGATATTTGAGGAGAGAGATTTCCTACAGAATTCATTTTTAACTTATTTGCTACATAAGAAACCTGAGAGGAGCAAGAAAAAAAATGAAAACAAAAATTGCAGCAAACAATATCTGAATCAAAGTCTACGTAAACTATATAATTATGAATAAAATTCTTTCTAATGTAGCACACAAAGGTCTTGATTAATTTTAATTTCAATTACATATTTTATAATAATTATTATTAACAATCATGTAAATGTGGTAAAAGAGTGAGCCTAAAGTTGCAAGCCCAATGACTTTCCTTTTTACTGTGTTGAAATAAATTTAAATGAATTTATTGAAATTTGAACTTTTAGCCCAAGAGTTACAGGACTTTCAGTTGCTAATTTTCCTGGACTTTTAACAAGATTGAAAACAACTTCCATGGCTATGTTATGGATCTACTACCACACTAAAAAAGTGGCTTGATTAATAGTTTAAAAATTGCTTTGACCAGTTTGATAATTCCAATAAGTTTGATTAGTTGCTGTGAAATAATACCAGGAACTCATAAGGGTTGATTCAACCCTTATGAGTTTCTGATAATACTTTTGTTATAAGTAAAGAAAGGATTAAATGTCAAAGTTACTTACAGGGTTTGCAGCCCGTTGTGTGGCTACATGAACCATGACATTTGCTTTAAATATGTAACTTGAAAAGAAAACCTAGAACATGACAAATGAAAGTGGTTATACAAGTTTAACTATATGGCATTTGAAATCTTCAGATTTCACCACAGTTACAGGATTGAGCTTCAGATCAACCCTTTAAATTGATTTCAAAAAAGCAAACAATTAATTATGAGAAACTAGTAACTAACTGGTAGGGAAGGAGGAATAAAATGCATTGCTGTAGGTGAGACTGCAATTAGAAAGAATTTCAAAGTGGTGAATGATGAGATGCTCATGGCAGCCGTGCTGCAAAATAAGGAATTGCATGATCTGAGTACTGTCAAACAAGGAAATTGCTTGAGAGAGTAAAGCCGCAAGAATAGATTAGCGTAGAGGTTACTACTTTCTCACATTAACTTTAATAATTTTAGGCTAACATCTCACTACTAATTATTGCACTTCAAGCACTGAGCTCATACAGAGTGAGCTTCTTAATGGTGTTTCCTGCTTTCTAGTCCGTCCATTTCATCACTGCTATTAATAATGTAACAGTGCAACGCACCTTACCGTGGCCACCCAAGAAACTTTTACATTTGACAACTACGTGTAAATACATCAACTCAACAACCCATCCAATGGTGTTCAACTTAAAAGTGTGCAAACTTTGCAAGCAGGTGTGACTGTCAATTAAATTCTCACACCCTGATTGTCTGATAATTTGTAAAAAACTTTGTTAGGTGGCCACGGTAAGGCGCGTCGTGATGTACACTTTGTTTGTCGCACTCGACCTGTCAGTGGAATATGCAAACCCTATTCTCTATTTTTGCATTTCCCATAATACACTTTGTTTGTCCCCAAAATTTTGTATAAACCATTGTTTTCAAATGCTCTTGGGAATATGCAACATGCATATGCAATATGTGTCCCAAGAGCATTTGAAAACAGTGGTTTTATGCAAAATTTGGGGAGCCAACAAAGTGTATTATGGGGAATGTGAAAATAGAGAATGGGGTTTGAGTATTCCACTGACAGGTTGAGTCCAACAATGGCTACTCATCTGTAAATGTAAATGTAAATGTGTGCTTAGTTGACCGCTCCCTACAAGGGCTTTTCAGAATCAACCGGATCAACGGGATCAGACCGAATGCATGTGAAGGCGCCCACGGCTGCTGCCATACGATCCAAGTGTGATCTCGGAGCACTGCAAACCCAGCCAGATGTAATTGACTGGGAGTCGATTTTGAAAAGGGAGGAAAACCGGCCCGGGAGTACCCGGAGAAAAACCCTCGGAGTCAGGTTGAGATCGACTGAAACTCAGCCCACATACGACCCGAGGCCAGAGTTGAACCTGAGTCACAGAGGTGGGAGGCACGATTGATGACCACTAATTAAAACCACCCTCAGGCTGACTCCCTGACTCATCTGTCGAACCCACTATTGTTTCACTTTCAAGCGTAGCCTGGAAAGAATTATTATACTAGCTGATTAAAACTGAATATCTCATGGAATTAAATAAGATCAAAACTTACCCAAAACACATCATAAATTAAAAGACCTATTAACAGAAGAGTAGACACTTTAAGGCTTGGTAGTCGGATATAGGCAATCATGGAAACACACAATCCCATGGCAAGTGCTACAACAAATTCAAGTAAAAGAAAAAAAATAGTATGAAACAGCAACATTAATGGAAAGAAAAGAGTTTTAAGTCTACATGTACTGTAGCATCATTAATTTGGAAAACTACGCTTTTTTTCCAAAATGCACCTCACTTGGGTTCATTCTAATCTGAGAAAAATTAATCAAAACCCAATTAAAGTAGTAGAAGATAAATCATTAATTATTATTTTAACTTTGGGCACAAATCAGAGGCCATGCAAATTAAAGTAATATTGATGTACACAAGCCAGAGCAAAATATAAAAATAATTAATGGCCTAAAAATAAATTCAACTTCACATTAGCCTAATTACTGTTTAATAAGCTTATTTGGCACTAATTGTAATTATTGCCCATCAAATGTCAGTGTTATTATTAAAGCTTTTTCTTTCACACACCGGTGATATCCATCAACTAAACTATTATAAAAAGTTAAAACTGAAATAAAAGGGCACACCGTCCATGAGCACCCAATGTCCTGTCACAATCCAGATCATCACTAATACTGCAGAACATACAAGTGACATGGCTTCGGCTGGTGTGAATCGGCCACAGAAGCCAACATACAATCTGAAAGTGAACAAAGCAAATTGATTCAGAATTAGTTTCACTTTCACAAGATACTGTTACTGACACTGATACTAAGATACTGATCAAAGTTATAAATTATATTAAAATGTAATTAAGTTGTCTGGCATGTTACAAATTGACATAATAAGTTGACCACCAGGTCTCAGTAGGCTATGAATTGTTTCCATATTTCAGAATATACCCTTGGTTGATGGGTGCCTGGTTTAGGGATCTGGTTTAGTTCCCAGATGCCTATTGTGAGTCTAAGGGCACTATTAAACACTTGGTCAAACTAAAGGACATATAAATTTCTTCAGTGGACATGCTAGCCAAAGTTTTCATACATGCCCTCACTTAGATGTCTTTAATTAAAGTATACATTCACAGTTTTGTGAGGAAATACTGGAGTCTTTGCACTCACTCAACTCAACTCACTCACTCAACTTGAGGAAATTTGCAACGACCTTAAAAAGTTTTAACTGATCATTTCTTAAAATGCCTTTTAAAGCTTATCTTTAATTGATTTCCCTACTTCTTGGGTCTGACAACACTTGCCTTTACTGTTAAAGCCCAAAGTTGAAATAAAAACGATGAAATTTGAGTGAAATAAAGTACAGGGAATGGTAGCTAGGGAATGGTACAAAAACATTTGCTTAGTAACCATGCAGTCATTTACAGTCTAAGGAAGTCTGGACCGAGCAACACTGAAAACAACATGGATATCAGCTGTGCTCGTATGTCATGTTTGATGCCTGGAAGCCATCAATCTGAGAAAAACGTGTCACTACATGAGAGTTTAACAACCCCATGGACAAACACAGCATGCAAGTAATGAAGGGCAACAAAACAGTCGGAAATTTGCCTCATGAGTTCTCCTGAATAGCGTGGTATTTTCTCGCAAGCGGTGGAGAGATCGGTGTTGAAGTGTCGTGCAGAATAAATTTAATCTTCATTTACTGAAGGTTTTTAGTGTTATTTGTGACCCCATACCTGCCAGTTTACTCCCTCTGAAAGCAATGGTCTTGTATATAAGCCACACCCACAATTTTGAGCCCAATATTTCAGAAAAAAGATGCGACTTATACTAGTGTTTTTACAGTAACAGATTTTACTCTGTCTATAACACCAGATGATTATTTTAATTGTCAGCTGGGGGCGTCCTTAAGCTGGATGCCTGAGAGGTCAATGGGGTGCGTAAATTGCAAGGTTTCATGTGGCATTTTGTCATTGAAACAGTTTAAGGATTGTGTATGGATACATGTAACTAACCCTCTGTCGATATGCTGTAGTTAAAATTCTACAGTTTTTAACTTCACTGTACAACATACAGATCACACTGTTAACTAAGGTTGTTTCCCAGCAAATTTGAATATTGCTTACTTTTGATTGTTACTTCCACAGCAGGGTCTTGTCAGAAATTGGCAGACAGGTAGAAGAACAAAGGAAAAAGCCACAGTGGCCAAAGCTGAAACACATTATAACATGTAATTGCTTTACAATCAATGAACTGCACAAGAATTCACAGCTTATCATTACAAGGAAAGAACTAAAATAAAACTAGTCTTGACAACTGGGATTTTTTTTAACTTTTACACAATTCTATTCACAGCTAGCTAATTTTTTATTCATAAATGGTTTGAACCCAGGAGTCATATCATGATTAAGTGAAGTACGATCGTCCAGGTGAGTGTATAGTCCTGAGAAGGACTGTTTGAGATGACCCTAACTAACGTTTCAACAACCTGAGCAGAAGTCATCTTCAGAGTCAAGACTTCCGGGTATTTATTCCTAGATGGTTACCAAGGAGGACTTGAGTGAAGGAAGTGGCATTTTCCTTTGGACATGCCACGCAGGTACAACCCAATATTCAAAGTCATGAATATTTAGGGCCAAAAAAGGCAATTTGGAATTCTCCCTAGGTTAGCATCATTTCAACGCTGATTTAATTTAAAGCACAAACACCTACACATATGTTATTTACCATAATTATGATAATACCTGTAGTACTAAAAATCATGTGGTTTTATGTAGAAAAGGTGAACGGTTTAACCCATTGACTCCTTGGAGTGAGACCAGACGATTTTACTCATGAGTAGAGGGCGGGTTAGGAGTCAATCAGCGTACATGCAACATTATTATTCAACACTGTGTCCAAATATGGTTGGATTACTTTAAAGGAAAGACTTGTAGGAGATATTTTTGGGCATTTGTTAATAGTTTTTCCAGCAACGATTTGTAACTGTGTTTTATTCCTGCATGATTGAATGTTACTCTTCTCTAACTCATTCAGTTTTGTTTTTGGCTCATTAAATATTCATTTTTTCGATTATCCTTTCTCTCGATTATCTGGACTATTCACGACAGGCCAGCCCTGGTGAAAAACCTCAGAGGATCCTTGAAGATCTTCAAGGATCCTTAAAGATCCTCATGGACCTGCAAAAGATCTTTGAAGATGAGGATCTTTCAAGGATCCTTGAAGGATCTTTGAAAGTTCTTTAAAGATCTTCAATTGCAATTAGGAGTTGTAAAGATCCCCAAAGAGCCAGTGAGGATCCTGTGAGGATCTTACAAAGATCCTAGTGAGAATAAGTTTCAAAATCTCGGTAAGGATCCTTACAGATCCTCAAGAATTCTTTGAGGATCTTCCAAGGATCTTAAAAGGATCTTTTAACTGATCTTGAAAAGATCTTTATTAAGATCTTTGAAGATCCTTGATAAATCCTCTATTAATCTTTAAGGATCTTTCAAAGATCTTTGGAAAGATCTTTGTAATCTAATCAAAGAGGTCTTTCAAAGATCTTTATGACATCCTTGAGGATCTTCATGGATCTTGATAAAGATCTTTTCAAGAACAGTCAAAGGCTCGTTTTAGGATCCTTGGAAGATCCTCAAACAATTCTCGAGGATCTTTTAGGATCTTTATAAAGATCCTTTGAGGATCAATCAAAGGATCTCCTTAGGATCCATGAAAGATCCTCAAGGAATTCTTGAGGACCTTAATGGGATTTCTATCAGGATCCTTAAAGATCCTCAAAGATCTAAGACAGATGTTTGGGGGAACTCAGTAATTACAATGAAATTAGTTACCATTGCATCTTTAAAGGGGGTTCTTGAACACCATTAAGATTTTAAAGGGATTCATCTTAAAGATCTTTTCGGGATTTTTTTAAAGGATCTTTTTTGGGAGTCGTCTTCAAAAGCTTTAGGGAGAACCTGTTGATGCCTCAATTAAATAATGTCCTGTACCTTTTTTGTCTCAAGAAGTTATTAAAGGTTGTGACTGTCAAAACTGAGAAATAATCTAAAGGAGTAAAGGAGTTCATTTATACCAATTAATAGAAAAATTAGTGAAACAAAAACCCAATTGCGTTATGTTGCACGGTACCTTATTAGATTTTATCAATATATTCTGACTAAAGAATCATTTTATTAAAATTTTATTAAATAACAATGGCTTAAGTGACAAGAACCGGAACGCAAAACATCACTAAAGAAAGTGCTATAATTTCCTCTTGTTTATACAAGGATTATTACTTCATTGTCTAGCCAAAAAATGCATCAAATACAAATAAACCGATGATGTGTTCTATAAGAGATCGTAAAATACTTATTTACATGCACTAACTTAAAATGAAGTTAACATTAAGTTGCATGTCCAGTCTGAAAACATTGTAACCTGACCGTCAGCTCATCTATCCCAGTTATAATTTGAAGAAAACCATTAGACTTGGAAACAGAAGTGAAGTGGGAGCAATGGCAATCTCGTACCCAGAGTCCTCGGGCTTCTTCTGCCAAAAAGCCAGAGGATTGGAGCAATGGGTGACGCATGTTCTGTCTCACTTCATTGAGATTACTAAAACTTAAACTTTCTCAAAGTAAGCTTTACTTGATGACCTTCGAATGACTTCCTTCCCTTTTCAGTATGACGTTTGTTCTTGAACCAGCGGGAAAAACCCTTAAACGATCCCCTCAAACATCATTGAAGATCAGCCATCTTGGATTTGAAATTGCGGGCTCACACCAGCCACAGATCAATGGCGGTTATTTCGATTTTTCGGTTTACTGCAAGTCCTTACCATATTTTAGTTCTTTTACAATGTAAAATGCTTGTCCACTGGAAGTAATTGCTGATAATAACTCACCTAAAGAGGTAAGCGTTGGATAAAACAATTTTGATGCTAATATATTCCATGGGCTTTTGTCCTATAAATCAAAGTGCAAGTAATATGTTCTATAATTTATAAGCTTAATACAAAGTGCGGGCATTGTTGTTTTGTGAAGTGTCTTTCTGTTTACAAATAAGGAAGCTTGTAGTGGAAGGTTTTCATAATTCTTCAGAAAAATAAGCGACAAAAAGCGAAGCCAACGAAATGGACATTCACATCGAGTTTAAAACGCAAAAGAACGCTTGATTTAGTTAAATTGAGTCTGATCTGAGTGTTCCTACATAAACAGCCAAATGTTGACACTTCCATTGAGTGCAGAGATTTCTTCTGGGATAATTGGTGCATGAAATTTCATGATAAGTGGTCTGTAATTGGTGACCAAAGTCCATGATATTCTGTTATGTAAGCAATGAGAACCCAGATTTTAAAAAAATATATATGCTTCTTTTGTTTTAGACTCCATTGCTGTTGTACTCGAGTCACCATTACCACTGCAATGAGCACTTTTTATAGCATTGTAGTCAAGTTGTCACTGCCTTGAATTTCTGAAGAGGTTGGAATAAGACAATATAATACTATGTATCTTTAAATCGCATTGTCCAGAGGAAACCAAGCTTAGGTACAAAGCAAAAAAAATGTTGTAGTTACTCTAATCCTGTAAGCTAAGTTTATGTTAGGTATTATTATGCAACTACTACAGTGACGGCAATGACGGTGTACAGAAATAAAACAGGAACCTTCATATAAGAACTTTACATGTAAGAACGTTTTTGGCTAAGACAGTCCTATTTTAGCCTACAATTTTGAAATGGATTCTTATTTTGAGAAATGTAGTCAAACACTGAATATGCAAATTTAATATAACAAGCTCTACCAGTACCATGTTTTCCCAGCAGCAACATAGTACCATTGTTTTAATGTTGCTTTAGTTTTGTTCTGTTTATCATGTAAAGCTTTGTACAAACTTCAGAAATGGCCCAAAATAGGCCACACCCACCAATGACAAAGACCTCATTATTTTATTCTATTTTCAAAAGAAGAACCTGAGTACAGTCTGTAGCCTAGCCTTAGCCTACACACTGTAGCTGAACTTAAGAACATTGCTCTGGTAATGTTTTATGCAATTTGAGCTTTATTTTCAAGAAATAAGATATGCAAAAATACCATCGGCTTCATGTTTGAAAACAATGGAATCAGAGAAGCGGCACTTACCTTTCATTGTTCGATTAAAATTTAATGGCATTTATAAACTAATATAACTGTGTGTTGATACATGTAGCTCAACCGAATGATACGCACAGCAAAGTACACGACAGGTCGGTGGTTTGAGCCACTGATCAGAGTTATTTATTTAATTTTTTGTGCATATCTCATGTAACTTAAATTTAACAAAGATCAATAAAATGGCAGAGAAAATCAAGAAAAGAAAAACGAGAGAAACATCTCTGTGCAAACAAAAGAAAAATAATAAGTCTGATCGGTGGCTCAAACCACCAAGCTGTTGTGTACTTCGCTGTGTGCATCTTTCCGATGAGCTACTGACGCATGCAGTTGCATAAAGCTTGGGCTATTAAATTTTAATCAAACAATAAGATTCCATTGTTTTCAAATGCAAAGCTAATAGTATTTTTGCATAGTTTATTTCTCGAAAAAAAGCTCAAATCGGATAAAAACAATACCAGGGCAATGTAAGTTCATTTCCAGTCAACTTGCAAAATAGACCTTTTTCGCTTGTACATTTTGTTTTCCCAATACAGATTATGTGATAATACTCAGGAGGTTAATTGGTCCTTTCTTTTTTCTTTTGTATGTAAATCCGGCCACCCCCGTTTACGGGGATAAACCCCGATCAAAATTGGATGATGATGAGGCAGACATATTCATGCTTGCATGCACTCTTTTTAATGAGCAAAACAAGGACTTATCCTCCTGAGTATTATCACATAATTTGTATTGGGAAAACAAAATGCACAAGCGAAAAAGGTCTGTATGGGCTAGTTTTGTGCAAAACTAAAAATTGGCCGAAAATTGTCACTTACTAGGTTTTTGCTTCCAGCCCTACTTTATTGTATCCTTAATTTCCATTTTTTTATGATTTTGACAATGATAAGCACATCTATGCAAATAAAGAAAGTTTAAATGATGTTTGTGCCATATTGTTGTTGTTGTTGTTCACGGTAGTTAATAGGAATTGGCGATTTCCAAATTCATTTTAAGTTAGCATGTTTCAGATTTTCCATATGACCTCCTGGCACTTATCTTAACCGTGAGGTGAATCAAAGCCATAATTGGCAGTAATCATGGTTCTTTAATGGAGCCACAAACATCCTTGAAGATCATTGGTAAGAATACTGAATATACCCAAAATAATCACAAAGATCTTGACAAGATCCTCAAGGATAGATTAGGATCTTTGAAGATCTTTGCTAAGATTATTGAAGATCCTTACAGATCTTTGGTAAAATTCATAAAGATCTACAAAGGTCTTAACAAGATCCTCAAAGGATCTTTTAAAATAATAAAGATCCTTGAGGATTTTTTTTTAAATTCCTTGATAACGTTCAGGAAAGATCCACAAAGATCTTAACAAGATCCTCAAAAGATCTTTTAAAATCCTTGAAGATCCTTAAAGATCCTCAAGGATCTTTGGCAAGATTCTTGAGGATCCTGGCCGAGATCCTTGAGGATCTTTGCAAGGAATTTTGAGGATCTTTTCTAAGATCTTTATTAGGATCCTTGAAGATCTTTATGAAGACCTTTGAAGATCCTTAAAGATCCTTTGAAGATTTTCACCAGGGAGTCCCCATGAGCTTGGATAATTAACAATAATTTTTAGACCCGTAGCCTGCAAGGGCTATGGGTCAATAGACCATGAGGCGAAGCCGAATGGGCTATTGACCCGTGGCACTTGAGGGCGAAGGGTCTAATTGTTTTAGAATCACCCAACTAGTCGGACAGAAAAGGCAATTATAATAAAGTTAGCAAATGCAAGTTGAAAATATATTTATTTGGGAATAAAACAAAAGAAAGCGTCACGCTTTTCGCTACTCGATGACTATTACTAATAGCCATTTAGTAGCGTAGCCAATCAAAATGCAGCATTACATACATACATACATACATACATACATACATACTTTATTGATGCTCCCTAAGTGGGTTTTTCAGCTCAATAGAATTAAGTTACAAATCTACATTTAAATAATTAAGAATATACATGTAGGTACAATAATATTATAAATTACAAAAAATATATCTAGAATATCAACCTAATAAAACATTTGCAAAATGACGCCTAAAATTCTTCGGGCATTTTAAGGACTTAATATTATCATTCAAAGAGCATTTGCATTAGTCCACTAGTTGGGTGATAGTTAATCAAAGTTAGACTGTATAGATCTTTGTTAAAATGGCTATAAATGTATATATTATACATCTGCGATGTAAAAATTTACCAGCCAGTAAAACATAGACAGACTAATAACGTGGGACAACCTATTAAACAACTACTTAACAGTTGTATGGGTGCCACTAACCAGCGGTGCAAAGCGCAAAGAAAAACTGCAGAGTGTCAAAAAAGAAGAACATCACAAGAAGAGAGAAGGAAGCCCCAACTGGAAGAAAGACAGCTTGAGCTGTGTTGATTGTCTGGAACCCTGATGACAACAACAACATTTTATTAAGTACTGTACTTGTTTAAAAAAATTCCTTTTGGAATTTTAAGGTTGACATGTGGGTACTACTAACAGTAACAAAAATATCATAATGTAGCCCTGGTGTGAAAAATGTTCTTTAATTAAAACACGGCCCCGCAGATGGCCAGGTGTTCAAAGAAAATTAATATTAGATACATGGTAAATGCAAACATGGAAGTAGAGTTTAATTTGACAACAAAATTACGGCTTCTATTCTAAACCAAAAATCAAACACAGCTGAAAAAGACAAAACAGTTTTTACACAAAATGTGAAATTTAATAATGCATGTACTTTGAGCCCATGTGAATAGTTATTTGATGTACAGCTGGAAAGTAGTACCAAGAATTATGACTATCATTGAAAATGATAGCAGAATACACAACTATCTTAGTTGACTTTTATGAATCAACATTTTTGCCACTGTGAGAGGTTCTTAGACATGGATATTAAGATTTTCAACTGCATAAAGATGCTCTACATAAACTTATCAGAGGTTCTGTGAGCCAAGTCACTCTTTCACTTAACAAAATTAATGAATCTGCTTTAATTTGTGACAGGATTCATGAGCATTGTTGTGTGACAACATGTTGAGTGACCACACATTGTGTGACTTGTTGTCCACAGAGATGCCCTCACTACAAATATCACAGTCTACTGCACATAACATACATGTAGTTAAAGGCAAGTATGTCATATACATGTATTCCCAAAGATTGAGTCTTGCTATCAAATTGGCAATGTGTCTATTCCAAATCAGCCATCACCTCTTACATGTACATTGTACATGTATGGTGATTTGACAAGACATACACCAAATGCAAAAATGGCTGACAATTGTCTTCGTGAAAATTAGCCTGGCTGGCCCCACTTTACAGCCAAAATTCTTTCCATTTCACATGTGTTAACAAGGCTAGTCAGGCTAATTAATATTTAAGCCCACATTCAATGCATTAAAATTCTGACCTAAAGAAAAGCCATCATCTCGAGGCTCTGGGGAATAAACTCAATACAAATCCTCCTTTTCATTCCCCAGAGCCTCGAGATGATGCCTTTTGTTTAGGCCTGGATTTTAATATATCGAAAGTGGGCTGTTAACACAAAGACAAAAGTCAATGTCATGCTACCATAAAGCAATTTTTTCCCAGCACTTAAGGTATAATCATGAAAATTAAGTGTTTTTACCATCCATAAGTCTTGTAAAAGGAGAGGAATTATAGTTCTGTTCTCCATCCCCATCCTCAGAAGCATCAAATGCAGCATCTAATCCTGATGCCCTGCAATAAGAATCAGTAATAAAAATAACTATTAATGCAATCACATAACCCAAACTGACACAGTTGAAAAACATGCATACTGTAATGTGTATGGTGACAAATGGATGATAACAATAATTAGCACTGACAACAAATTAGTCTAAGAGTGAGTTTCAATCAAGTGTCGTAAAACCAAAACCAAAGTCAAGGTTGCAGCCTAATGGTTGCCGGTTGCCTGGGCCGCCTTATTTTCGAGCGGGGGCGACCAAATTTCTGAACAAGTAGCCCGAACGGGCATCTTACTTGATTCATCAGGACTCACTTTCTTGTAAATATGATCCCAGCTGGAATTAATTAATTCTGGGCTCTTGAAAAAATGACTCAGGCTACTAACTTTTAATGTTGGAAGCCTGAAGGGCTCCCGGACAATTTTCTTTGGTAGCAGCCTTGAAAGTAATTACTTTGGCCAATCAAAAAGGACGAAGACAATCTGTTAAACCAATCAAAACTTAATAAAGCACGGGAAAATAAATGTGCGCGAACGAGCGATGCTTGGCTTTGGTTTCACTTCTGATTGGTTAAAAAAGTGGTGCGAAAACTTTGAACCAATCACTGAGTGAAGAAATGCAAAACCAAAGCATTTCGCTAATTACTTTCGACACTCAATTGAAAACCGCTTTACTGTACTTAATAAAGTTCTGAGTTTAAGGTACATGTATGTACCTTGGCTTACAACCTTTTTGGTTCTTTTAACGAAAAAAAAAAAAACACTCTAATAGAGAAAAAATGTGAAATACTGTAAAACTAACTCAGTACAAACAAGTCGTATCAAGGAGGCAGTGTGGCCCAGTGGTTAGGGCGCTTGCCTCGAGGTCCATGAGATCCCAGGTTCAAGACACGTTCTGGCCACTGGTTGAATTTGTCCCTGGTAGTCCCTGGTGTACATTTTGTAACTTCTCTGCTGCACTTGTAACTACACATAACTCTCCAGCCAGTTGGGATTCTTAAGGATGGTGCCCACTAATTCAAGGGTACTTTTGCGTGGTTTACTGAATATGCCGGAAAAGCAGATCTTAACAAGTGTTATTGAAATCCAAAAAGAAAATTGGGAGTAACCACGCATTTTTTGAAGATACATGTAATTAATCAACAATATTTGTAAAAATCTTTAAAATACAAAGCAATGTATGGAGTTCTTTTCCAAATTAAAGCTTAATTACATGTACATGTATCTCTGAAAAATGCATGGTTACCCCCAATGTTCTTTCTGGATACCAAGAGCAATTGTTAAGTTCTGTTTTCTACGCATAGTTTTGAACCACGCAAAAAAATTTAATATCCCTGTATTAATAAGCGCAGTCGATAGGAAATCCGAGTATCACGAGATGCGCAGAATGTATGTGCAATAACAATAGTAGGCACCGTCCTTTAAAACAGTTGTTGTTGAATGTCCTGTTCTGTTGTGATTGTTTTCTTGGCCCTGAAAAAGCCCCTATGGGGAGTGGTCAATTAAGTATGTATGTAATGTTCAAATTTCAATCACAGGTTTTACTTTTTCTTTCATCGTTCCATATGCCATTAGCAACAAGCATGATGTAATGATCCAGCCAGTTTCATCATAATTATTAATACAGTATCAGAAAAAAAGCAGCTTAAAGTATTTCAAAAGACAGATTTTCGTGGAGAGTGTCTAATCGGCGTGAGTGGGTGGGTCGTGGGTTGCGGGTCGTTGGTGGTGGATCCCTAACCCTAACCCTTTTTTTAATCAATGACTGGAAATTCTCGAAACAGACAAGACCTAAGACCTAAGACAAATTTGGAGCGACCACTGAGGGAGCTAAATATATATCTTTTTTTATCTTCAAACAAACACGACCCACCCACCCACGCGATTTAGCTTCACCCATTTTCGTGCCTATATCGTGTATATTGTAACAATTTGTTTGAAACAAGAATGCTTTGCCCTCCCGTCTAAATTCAATGATTTTCAAACCAACCCTTGTATTTTCCAAAGTCACCAACCATTTACCCTCAGGATTACAAAGTCCACAACTAATTGCCTTGATTCCTTCTACCTTTGGTTAAGTATTTAGAAGCATTCTGACTTATTTTTGCATTATTTAAGGACGGTGCCTACTATTGTTATCGTGCATACGTTCTGTGCATCTCAAGATACTCGGATTTCCTATGGCTGGTGCTTATTACATGTAATACAGGGATATTTTTGCGCGGTTCAAAACTATGCGGAGAAAGCAGAACTTAGCAAGTGATCTTGGTATCCAAAAAGAAAATTGGGGGTAAATACGCAT
>OX421449.1:5608017-5620517 GCA_949126865.1 Montipora capitata | reverse complement strand
CTGTATTAAACCCCCACTCTCAATTAAGCCTCCCTTTCTAATGAGCCCCCTTTTAAAAGAAAGAAAGTTCATTAAGACCCCTCCGCCGTCCCTTTTACGCCCGATCCCCCATTTCCCCTTATTTTTCAATACAGGTAATCAATAATAAACTATGTAAGAAATAAACCACAACACTTCATGTGCACTGATCTGGTATGTAACAAACAACTGGCCTTTCGTAATTTCTTTTCAAAGGAACGGTGTAATGTAAATAACAGAATACTGAGATTTATATTTACAAATTGCCTGTCCTCTTACCACTTATAAGTCAAACTCTACATCTCTGTGCAATAAGCGCATTCAGAATTTCCTCATATCACTGTATAAAAGTATGTTTTTGTTGTTTTTTTAAAGGGTTTTCCTGCTTATATGAAAGATTCGTTTTCTCTCCCGTCCTCTTCTTTGGCATGATTTTTGTGGAAATTGCATTCTGTCCCTCAATAAACCTAGAACAACCAGTCATGGTCTTAGTTCTTTTTCTTACGTATCAGCTAAGTTGCGGAATGCGGTATCAGATTTTATCCGTGCCACGGAGTTTACTGGTTTTGAAAGAGAATCGAGGGCCGCGTTTTTACAGCAGCTTTTCTTTTTAATTAATATATCTTTAAATATTGTGTATATATTTAGTTATGTACCTGTATATGCTATGTATTTTAGCTGTAAATATAATGCCTCGAATGTATTAGCTCTTGTAGTTATTCTGAAATTCGAGATGAAATAATAAAATTAAGTTTTATGCATGCATATGTATGTATGCTACTTTTAGAAGGGCGCGTGCGTACACTTTGTAATCTGCGACTGCAGTGCTTACCATATGACACATAAAATGAATTTTCCCTTGAATATATAAGCCATCGAATTCTTACGCTAAATTGACAAGGGCCGTCTGGAGCTGTGAGTAGGCGTGGGATTTGTCTCATATGGTTTAGGGCCCGACATATCTCTCCCTCAATGCCGTACCGGGAGGCGAGGTCGGTAGCAGAAAGCAGCGAAGGGCCAATTGCGTCCAAAAGCGATCGCACGGGCCGAAGTCCTGGGATGACTCGTTTGGTGCGACGCTCCAGCGCCAAGTCTGGAGGTACTGCGTTTTTCTAATTTTTTTCTCTTGTTCAAAGATTCCGTCCGCGCATGCGTAAATGTGCTGGCTCTCCGATCCCTTGCCTACCAAAAAAAATAAGATGCTGGATTTTACAAGGAATTGACATTTGAGTTGAACAGATTCTACAGGCATAAACGTACGGTATGAACTGCGCGTGTCTGGTCTTCTCGAGACGGAGGTGAGAGATGGTTTCATGCAGACTGGAACGCCTAAAAGGGGAAACAGCTCTCTCCTGGTTGCCGTTCGTGCCTAAAAGACATCTGTATTAGCTCAGTCTAGACGCGCGTCTTGGCTCGCCCACAGTTGCATTGATTTCTTTAGCATGTATGTTTGTTTCACGTTTGGGGAGAAGAAACACAATGTTGTTTAGAAATTAAAGGATACTCGGCTGAATTAAAGCGACGCTGCGAGAATGAAGGCGGTATTCTTAGTTATGCTGAGGAAATATCTCTGGATTTCTGAGATTTTGCCAACAGGTTTACAAGCGATTATAATGGAATACTCTCGCTTCGACTTCGGTTTTTTTGGTGAATAAAATGGTGACTACATTTTGTAGATATAGAGTTTGACTTTTCCTAGTTTTCTGCCCCTGGTGGTCAAAAGACAACGTAACTGGGCTAGAGTATCTCTAAAGTATTAAACAGCATTGTTAATGTTGATAAGAAAAAATAAAAACTTTTCTAATTGATTTGTGTGGAATTCCCTTTTACAAATCCATGTTTTACAAATCTCTCTTTTTGTAAGTTCATGCTTTACAATTCCAGTCCATATTTTACAAATCCCATCCAGTACAACATTCCAGCCTTTCGAGTAGTTCCAGTCTTCCCTCTTAGAAGAAAACACCACCATTTTGACAAACGCGCGGGAAGTGAAATTGACTCTCTGGTGTAATTCCATTTTCTTGATGTTTTCGTAAAAACGCTTTTATTTTGAAGGCTGTTGAGTACTTGGAAAATGGCCACAGATGTTCTGGAATACAATGATATTTATCTTCTTGTGAGAGGAGCTTTGGTAAGATTTATTCTATTTTGGTGGCATCACCCAGTCACATGTGCGTAGATTTTGTCTCGAGAAGAGATGGGAAAGCATTTTTTTGGCTATTGTTATCTGCTGGCTTAAGGTTACTTTCCATGAGTTCGAACGCTGGGTGCATTGATGCATACTAATATTTTCCAGGTGACCTAAAGGTGAGGTGCAGTGATCTCCAAGGGGGTTAGCCTTTTTGCCTTCTGTGGTTAGGCTATCCTCTTTCTTAACTCCGTTTAGCGTCGTCCGACCGACCCAAATTTTTGGCATTTTCAAAACAAAACAAAAAAAAGTAACGAAGTAGGTAAACCATTTTTCACTTTAAATAATTCTTTTTATCTGAAAAATGAGAATGGTAATAGCATAGAGAAAAACACGTCTTAATTCTACAATAACATGAACCAACGTTTCCGCCAAAGGTTTGTTTCCGCCATATTGATTTTGGGTCCATGTCTTGTTGTTTCCAGGCTCCACGGCAATGATGCTGGGGTATTAGGCCTCTTGGTGGGAGACTGCTTGAAAACTCCTTGAAATTTTGCTTGAGTGAAAATTATTGAGATTGCATCATGCTTGGTTAAAGAGACATTTCAAAAATTGGGGAAAGATTAAATGCAACAAGAAGATCTTTTAGATCTTATAACTGCGCTTTGAAAATTTATCTCTTTTCTTACCACTATAGTCGCAACGTAGTGCACTTTCCAAAGCAGTCCTTGTTGATTCACTGATGACTATAGACACAAAATCACTTGATCAATCTGTAGCACAACAACTGACAACAACGACTGCACACGAAGTTATTCCACCAACACTGTACTTATAGCCGAGGAGAAATCTCCTATTGCACCATCAGTCGTAGCTGTTGTAAAATATCCGATGACGTAATGGTCTTAATTAATCTGGAACTTTCTTCGGGATATGTATGGTATGAACAACACGATAATAACACTTTTAACAACTTACAGCTTTCTTTCTTAAAAGTCACGATTCAATTTAATTGGTCTTTTACATGAGTGAAGGGCTAGCAAAGTAGTCACACGAGTGACATAATTCAAGAATTTGCGTTATCCACTGCCATCTTTAGTACTGTGGTGATTTCCCTACCAATGAAAATTGCAACATCGACACTTTCCATGGATGACGTAAAACCTTTTTATGTATTCAATACTCGCTTTGAAGCAAGCCCTTCAATAACACAAAAAGGAAATATATTTTGTTCTAAATAAAGAGTGGAATATTCATAAACTTTTAAGTAAATTGGCATTTTAACAGCTTTTGGCGAATAAACATCATAAGTTGCGTGATTGGAAGTCCCACCGACTATATATATGGCCGAGTGGAAGTTTGGTTCAGCTCTCCGACAAAACGAAACAAAATAAACAACGTGCAGAGCAAGAACCACGCTCAGCCCATGGCCGCGCGGTTAAAAGTTAAAATATGTGTTGCATGCACTTAATTCAAAGAATGTGGAAAAGAATATCAATGTAGACTTTTTCAGCAAAGAAAACACTGAAACACGATGCATGGCATAGAAATCTTTTTATAAACACTCCTTGAAAACTCAATTTCTAGTTCTTGAAAACTCCTTGATGTAGTAATATGATAGTACATGATTATGCAATCGAATGAGAGGTAACATGATTATTGTTAAGCCGCGAGCACACGGTTGTATACTATACAATGTAGCACGTTGATTATGGCATCCGTGTCTTCACTTGTGTCTCCCTATTAAATATAAACAACCCTTCGGTTTTTACTACACTTGAATACACCTGGAATTGTATATACAAAATCCAGCACAAACCCTGTTAGTGATTTTAAAAACTTTGAACCACTGCAGGGCTTGAAATTAACTTTTTTGCTCAGGTGCCAGCTGGCGACTAATGGGGAAAATTTGGTCGCCAGATCATAAATTTTGGTCGCAAACTTTGCATGCAAGGAAAGTCATAATAATTATTATTGCTTTTTGAAGGTTCCATGCAAATTTCAAACTCATTGTGCGATTTTTAGCTTCATTATCAATGTGTTATCAATATCAAGCTAGTTCCGAGGAGGTCCTTCGGTAATATGGCTAAATCTACGTTTTCGGCATTCACAGCTGACGATGGATTTAAATTTTCAATTAACCGTTTTGCCGAATCTTCGTCTTCTGGGTGCAAAATTCACTGTAACCGGCAAGAGGCATACGGTGTTTAAGTGCGCCCACGATTCCATGAAGCCGCTGAAACAATATGGCACCTACATGTAGTAAATGCGGTGATCAAAGTAAATTTGTGCTATTAATTAACAATGTGAGAAATTTTCTTGTAGTATTTATACATTATTTTAATTGGGAAAGAAAGGTGAGTCGTGTTCTAGCTACCAGTTCCGAACGATTTCATCAAAAGATTCAAATACAACAGTTGTCTGCTGTTTATCTTGGGTTATCAGACAAAACGTGATTCGCCAGTTGGCGACCAGTGCTGAAAAAATTATCTAGTTGCCAGCCCTGAAGTTTTGGTCGCATTGGCGACCAGTGAGTCGTAATTTCAAGCCCTGACCAGGAAAAAAATTGAACCACAACATACTGTGTATACTTGAAAAAGAGTGGGTGGTTATGATACTAAAGACCAATGGCAGTGAACAAACATCACCTCGGATTAGCAATGCAACATGATGATAATGATGGGGTATG
The DNA here is from genome assembly GCA_949126865.1 of Montipora capitata. Taxonomy (NCBI): domain Eukaryota; kingdom Metazoa; phylum Cnidaria; class Anthozoa; order Scleractinia; family Acroporidae; genus Montipora; species Montipora capitata. Next base: position 5,615,682 of record OX421449.1, on the reverse strand, counting down.
ACTGCACCCCCAACCTTTCAACTGTTTGGGACCTAGGCTTAGCTACAAAAATCCAGATTTGCCTTTTACATTTTTAGATGAGTTTAGCAAATTCCAAGATTTTTAAAGCTTTTAGAGCCAAAAAAATCTGTAAAATGCATTAAAAATTAATATTATTAAAGATTGGAATTAGGAAAAAATGATGTTTTTGCTTAATGTAAAAGAGTGAGCAGAACAAAGAGGTTTCATGGCGATGGGGATCGCGATCGTGGCGATGGGGATGCAAGGATGGCGCAGTGGTGAGAGCACTCGCCTCCAACCAATGTGGCCCGGGTTTGATTCCCAGATTCGGCATCATGTGTGGGTTGAGTTTGTTGGTTCTCTACTCTGCACCGAGAGGTTTTTCTCCGTCAAAAACCCAAATTTCAAATTTACAATGTCCCCGATTAGTGCTCTTTGGTGCTAGAAGATTAGACACTTAAATAAAGTTCCTTTCCTTTTCTTTTCTATTTTTCCATAGAATGATGGTCGGTTGAAATTGCATGCAGGAGGAGTGATATTTAGAGCCAACAAAACAGGCAAAGTTGATCAAGCTACAGTTGCTGACATTGAATCAACGCAATGGATGAGAGTGGCTAGGGGATTTGAACTAAAAGTTTCTTTGACAAATGGTTTGCAATTCAAGTTTGAAGGTTTCAAAGAATCTGTAAGTTTTTCTTTTTGTTGTATGTAATAATATTAGTTTGACGGTTATGAAAGTTTCTCAAGGAAGGTGCAAACCTCATGAAATGTCACTCAAATCCAAGAATGGTTGCAAACCAAATTGAAAAAAGACAGCTACTTAAAACTGCAATTCATTAACCTCACTTTGTGAAGGTGATACCCAATACAAAAGGCTGCTTTCATTTCTTGAAAACTGAAATCAGTATGAGAAAAAGGAAAACCTTCAAAACAGCGTTGACATTGAATCTACAGCGTGGGCCCCAAAATGACCAAACTTGTGTACTGGAAATTTCCAATTTTCCTCTTCTTTAATAGTGTTTAAAACATTGTTAATTAATCCACAAAACAGGGATGACATCGAATCTACAATATTGACCCAATAATGACCCAACTCACAAATAGGAAATTTCCAATTCCTCTCTCCTTGGTGTCAAAAAAAGTTGTAAACAACATCGTCGCTCTTTGGAGGTTGGGTGCCCGAAACATCCTGGAGCTTCCACTATTGCCAGCCAGCTCCAAGATGGAGACTGCACCGACGGCTGGCAAAACCTGACAACCCAGCCATGAGCCCCCACGCCCCCGAAAAGAACAGGCACCTGTCACACTGATACACAGTGGAAAGCAGAGGGTGGGGAGGGAGGGAACAAAAAAAAAAAACCGCTAAACGCTCCACACACAATGCTCCTACTTCCCGCCACACTGATAAATAAGCGATACAGCCCAAAGCACGAGGTATTCCACGCATGTGCAAGTATACTAAAACCACTGACCAATTGGCTGCAGTCGCTTCTAGTTGTTTACTTGGTTAAACTTCGTTTAACCTCATTTAACGCTATGGTATTATGGCATATTTCTATCAAGGACTTTGACCAGTTGTCAGCATTTGTGAAGAAACACTTTTCCATGGATTTAGAAGAAGTTGAACTTTCTGTCAAAGGATGGAATTGGGGTGTTGCAAAATTCAAAGGCAAGTCAAGAAAAAGCATTTTGAAGCACCTCACTGATAAGTCTTACACGCTGAGATGAATTTCTTCGCCAATGTGAAGCAGGGTTTTGCTTTTCACCTGGAAATTAAATTGTTTCTTATTTATTTACCACTGCTGCACTGTAGGTCAGTCGCTCAAAGATGAGCATTTTATACTGAAATTAAAAAAAAGAGAAAGAAAGAAATAATAATAATAATAAGGAAAGAGCATCAAAGTCAATGGAAATTACACGTAGTAAGGGCAAAGGAGTAAGTGTCAATAAATGCCTGAAATTTCATTTTTAAATACTGCTAGTGAGGGAAACAATGCTGTGTCTTTTGGGAGTTAAGTCCATTGTTTACCATGAATTAAGTTGGCAAAGCCTGCAGTATATTTTGACACATGGCTGAAATATAGTATTACTCAGTGTATAATTTTAATTTCTGCTATTTTAAATGTACGTTATGGTTGTTTTAGTGTGAATACGAAGAAAGGTGGTTGTTGTTGTTGTTGTTACTTGAGCAAGGAAGCAAGGTCTTCAGTTTTTTTTCCAAAGAACTTGCCACAATCTCCTTTGTAAATTGTGAAACTTCTTTTGAAACCACCATTCCACTGCCCTTCCATGTTCTTTCTTTAGAAAGAAGTTAATATTGAAAATCTCCTTGATTTTGACAGGTTCCTCTCTTTCATTTGAAGTAGACGAAAAACCAGCATTTGTTGTTCCTTTGAAGGACGTCTCCCAGGCAACTACAGGTGGGTAACCTATGGGGGGACTGTGTGCACAGGAAAGGCAACAAAATGGACTCACTTCAACTTTTAAATACACTTCAGGGAAGAACGAAGTTACACTGGAGTTTCACCAACATGACGATGCCCAAATTTGTCTTATGGAGATGAGATTTTACATCCCAGCCACAACAGCAACAGATGGTTCTACGGTTGATCCAGTCAAGGTATGGGCCTGACTTCACCATTCTCTCCTTATGTGTAACAGTGACCAGCACATTACTTCTCCTTACTATTGTCACCCTTTTCATGTGATCGATAGATCATCAAACAACAAATTTATTCATTACTGTGCAAATTTATACGAGTGCTTTCACCCATTCACCCCTGAAGTGGGTCCCCATTAATAAGTGAAATTGTCTGGCATTAGACAGAGTAAAATCTGTAAGTCTCACTCTTGGTTAAAGGAACACTTTCGTGTGGCTAATTGAAATTTTGGTAAAGTTAAAATCGTGGCATTGCTGGTCAGCAGTGTTACATGGTAGGGTTATGGGGGTGCCCCTTGGGTTGGTGCAGGGGCCTATATGCTCGACCTTGCGGATCTTTGCAGATCTATTCTTGTGTACTTGATTGTTGGATGCGACACGTAAATTGCACTCCCACCCATCTCCCCCCTTTTTAAATATGTGTTGGTAAGTATTCCACTGACTACCGCGTCAGTGAGACAGGTACCAGGTGGTGGACTGTGGTAGGGTTACCGTGACTACCACCTTGTTGTGTGCGTCCGGCACAACCCTTGCAGGTATCTAATCCCAAGCTCATCTTGCCGATGATTTTAAATGGTGTTTGTAGAGATTTCTGGTCAATATTCCGCAAACTTATCTTTGAACACCTTGATAGTGGCTTTTAAATCTCTACGTCACTCATCTCTTTCTTTGTTTCCTTTCTTTTGTCATAATTCTGTGGCTGCCATCAGCTGAACAGCATTTGTTAGATTTTTAGAGAGTTACTGAAGATAGCATAACAGTGTCCCTTAAAAAAAATGATGAGCAAAATTAATGAAAAGAATATTCAATCTTGGGCTTGATTCTGAGTTAGCTCAACTACATGGAAATGTGTGACTCCCAATACAGATGTCACGGTATATTTTGGTTGATAGCTTACACAAGAAAGAACATAGGTAATTTGTACTTGCAGGTTTTCTTACAGACCTTTATTCAACCATTTTCTTTTGTTTTTTTATAGAATTTTCATGAGCAGGTTCTTCAGAAAGCTGACATTATTCAAGCAACAGGAGATGCTATTGTTACATTACCGGATGTTGCTTGTTTAACCCCAAGGTGATTTTATTTCAATGGAAACTACCGTAAAAACTCGCAGATAAGCCGCACCCTGAATTTAGCAGCTCAAATTTTGGAAAAAAAAGTTTTTTTGAAAGAAATCAAAAGAAATCCAAAGTAGAGTCTTGAGAAGTCTTCTTCATCATTCACTGTTCATCGAATGTAAACTCGCTATTAACATGTGTTGCCCACAATTTTAGTACTTTAACATTATGAACCTTGTTTCTACCAACTTTGACATAGGATTGATCTTTTTCTGGTATTTGTTGACAGGAATTTCTTCATTCAACGCATTTTTTCCATAGATTTTTGCATCACAACAAGAACGTGAACGGAGCATTTTGAAGCTTTAATAGTTACCAGGCATTAGATTGGATGCAAAAATGGTAAACTGGACACCGGAACAGCATGGTGTTTTAAGAGTTTACAAAAAGCGATAAGCTGCATGAAACATTGCCCAGTGTAACACAGTCTTTATTACACTGTATTTTGTTCGTCAGTAGTTGACAAAAGACTATTTGTTCGACAAATTTGCTATCAAAGTGCTAAACGCCGAAGAAACATTGGGCCATCTACCACGTGAATAATCAAGAATTGTGCGGTATTTTTCTTGCATGTGGAGGATTGATTACTGTTGAAGTTACAGGCCGTTGTCGACATAAAACGGAAATTCACAACACCTTTTTCAAATGTTCCTGCAGATAAGCCACACCCCTGATTTCTTGCATTACAAGGTGCAGATTATCTGCGGGTTTTTATGGTAATTACCATCACCCCACCACTCCTCCAAAAAAAAAATTATTGACTTCACTTCCATATATGGCTGAGCCCTATTCTTCTTGTAATACTGTACATTATACCCACAAAGAGATACAAACAGACTAGTTTTTAATTTTTCCATGAATTTGAGTTAAACAGTGTTCTTTCTCTAACAGAACTATTAAAAGGGAATCAAAGTTGGTTAGCTGAAGTGAAAATAGAAATATGAGAAATGTTTGTTTGTGTAATGACAGAATCCCTTATTTTCATTGCTTCATCCCCAACTTGCCCATGCAAATCTTACAAACACAAGATCCTGTGGGGATCCTGGAAAGGATCCTATAGGATCTTTTGGTAGCCTAAGGATTTTTACCCAGGCTGTTGAATATAGCCCAGTTACTGCATCAAAAAGAGACAGTCATGTGCAATAGAGAAAGCAGTTGTTTAGCACCATGAGAGTGCTTCAAAGTGTGGCAAATTGTTTAACTGATACATTCTTTTCTGTTTTAGAGGACGCTATTCCATGAAGGTTTTTCCATCATTCCTCCAACTCCATGGCAAAACCTATGACTACAAGATTCCCTATACATCAGTGTTACGGCTTTTCCTCCTCCCACACAAAGATCAAAGATTTATGTTTTTTGTTGTAAGTATGATAGTGAGAAGATAGAATAGAATTTGAAGAATCCTTTATGAAAAGGAGGAGTTCAACAGAAGAGTGTGAGGATTGTGAAACTAAAAGGAGTCAGGGCTCGAGACTACTTTCTACAATCTTGGACAAAATAAAATGGAACAGAAATGCCCCCTCTCCCCCAAATCAAGGATGAAGGTGCGTGAAGGCCAAAACGCGCCATTTTCCCATCACTGATTTTGGGGGGAGGGGTGGTCTCAATGTTCCATTTAATTTGTCCAAGATTGTCTGTAGAGGCTATGACGTCACAAATTCAAGATTTGGTCAATTAAGAGGTCATATGTCAACACATTAATCATCCGAAACCACTGGCCTCTGACACAGTCACGCTCGTCGCTAGTGTTGCTATGTTGAGATACTACATGGAAGATATTTTAAGAGAAGCGGAGCGTATAAAAAAGCCAAACCTAAAATGAAAATTTGCCAGTACGATCAAGAATAAGGGTATAACTCTACGTAGAATTGACGAAAAAATTGCCACCGAGAAAAAGAATACCCGAGGAAACAAAAGTAAGAGTTAGAGTTCTCAAGCCCACTACTGATCTTACTCTGAAAGCATTTCTGGGGAGTTAATCGATAAAACTATAGGGTCTATGTAGGGTCGCATCGCTGCGATTAAACGAAGCAATGGCAAAAGACTCAAGCATTAAAGTAGCGCTTTTAAAGCTTTGTAGAGCACTTGAATGGTTTTACATGACATTAAAACGTTTAAGGCACGATTCACGAGACTTTTTATACGATTAACGTCTGTTTTGAGACGCTTTTCAGCGGTTAAGCACGGTTAACAAGCAATGGAAAAAAGAGTCAATCTGTTCTGTCACCTTTCTGGCCAGACGACAAAATCGTGAAAAATCGACAAAATTCGTTGCTGATAGCCTGCAAATCGTGCCCATCAACACTTTTGTGAACGTAAATCATGCTCTATTTTTCAGCGTGGAAAAATCAGAAGATAGATCAGGTAAATATCGCCAACAAATTTAAGGGAGTGCAAATGCAGTTCTTAAAATTCAACAGGTTTTCGTATTCGGTATGGTTAGCGCACGGATGCAAAGTCTAAAGCGTAGAATGTGGGTAGGTTGGATAGTTGGATGGGGTAGATAATCTGTGGTAGAGGGTTCGAATCCTCCTTACATGCGATTTCTTTCTTTTTCTTTTTTTTTCTTTTTTTTTTCCAATAGCTTTATTCCCTTTTTTGTTTGCAATTTATGTTAACGTGAAATGCCACTTGCATTTAGTTTTTTTTCAGTGTCGCCTTGCTCAGTTTCAGTTTTTTGAATGGGAGATGTGCTCTCGGATGATGTAACTTTTGAGCGAACGAGAGCAGATTTCGTGTCGTGATTACCCCATATACTACTGGTAACGCCAAGCAGGGGCTCATAGACAATCTTGGACAAAATAAAATGGAACAGAAATGCCCCCTCTCCCCCAAATCAAGGATGAAGGTGCGTGAAGGCCAAAACGCGCCATTTTCCCATCACTGATTTTGGGGGGAGGGGTGGTCTCAATGTTCCATTTAATTTGTCCAAGATTGTAGCTTGCTAGCCTAGTAGCCTTCTTTTTTTTTTTTTTGAGCAATGTGTTTACAATGCAGATAGGGTTACCAGAGGTTTCATTAGAAGCCGGCAACCGGCAAATTCTGCCGGCTACTCCCTAAGTTATCACCGCCTACTTTTTTGATAAGCTTGAATTACACGATCCTCACCATTTCACTTCGATCCATTTTTATATATTTTAATTCAATAAAACAACTAGAATATCAAGAAACCTTTTGCTGTATGTTCTGCTCCTTTTTTCGATGTTGGATATTTTTATGAATTCCTGGTTATTTGCACTCGCCTCAGCCACTCGCTAACGCAATCTTTGCATTCCACCATGTTGGATGAATAGAGGAGAAAGACTGGTGCCAAATGTTGCCTCCAACTTATTCAATACATCCTTCCGGTTTTTCACGTGTTGTTTAATAAAAGAGATTGAGAGTGCAAAAAAATTGTCCTCTAACTTGGCCATGTGCAGGTTATGGTGTTAATAAATATAAAATTTGTGACTAATGTTGATGCCCAGATTGCTGGAAATGCCATTTTCCGAGCTCCTACAGTCTGGGTCAAAAGACTTAAGCCACTTGTCAAATTTTAGGCGAAAAGTATATAGGCTAGAGAATTTGCTGTACATACTTCCATCGTCATAATTATGTTCTTCTTTCGCTGCCTTTTTCACACCCCCCTTCCCCCCAGACATTGTTGAAACACGCAAGCGATTGATGAACGGATCTTGATTTCGGAGACAGTGAAAAATCAACATTGTAATGGGCGGAGGGGGAAAAGCGGGAATTATCCCAACAGTTTTGACCACAATTGTAGATTTCAAAATTTTCTGCAGGAGCATCCCCCCAGATCCCCCTACGGAAAAGGGGCCCTTTCTTGCCACAGCTGCCTACATGTACTTAACAAAACCAGCCGTTTAGTAAAAACTTATTGAAACCCCT
>OX421449.1:5598017-5603017 GCA_949126865.1 Montipora capitata | reverse complement strand
TTGGACCACATTTCTGGCTCTCTAGCTCTAATCCATCCCCTTGTTGGTGCATCTGTACAGTACTTCCATTTTTCCTGTTTCTATTTCTTCTATCCATCCTTAGTTCCTGCTTCTTATTGGTAATTTCATTATACTTCAAGGGACAATGCGCTTGGAGAGTCAACGATGGAACACAAAATCCCATACACAGGTCGATCTCCGAGCGTTGATTATCCTCCCAACCATGACATTAGGGACCTTTATATTCTAGTACGAGGACGAGAACGAACACGAGATTTGACTGCCTCTTTTAAGCGAAAATACTTCGAAGATTTATAACCCGGACGATTAATCTTACTCTTTGTTAGTAGTATAGGTTGCTCAATTCTTCTTATTGCAGGTAACTGAGCCTTTTTGCTGATCAAAAAATGCCAAGACTGCTACCGTGTTGTTAACTTGTTTTGACACGACGACATTTTTGCAAAACCTCGTACTAAAATGACGACGGTATCACGTTTTTCCCGCCAAAATGACGCTGGTTTGCTCGTGCTCACTGTTGTTCTATGAGAAAATCTCGTACTAGAATCTAAAGCTCTCTAATGTACCACGTGGGACAGACCACAACACCGGGAACTCCATGCCCTACTCTTTGCAAATAGCTTGTGGGTTCTTTTACGTCCCACAGGGTTATGAACCGCATGAAGACTTGTGAGTAGACTAGAGAGTCTAACCTGTTAAGCGGTGTGTAAATATTTCTTAGTCTCCAGACTGCAAATCTCGAAGACAAAATCTCCATGGGATCTCGTTTCAGGACAATCATATTGCTTTGACAAATTCAAATATAACTTTGATCTTTTTTTTCTCCCGTAAGGTAGTAGAACGTTTTACTTCCCAGCAATTTTGACCTGTTCAGGATTGCCCCCCCCCTCAAAATGCTTTTAGTAAAATAATATTGATAGTCTGTTATGTATTTTGACTGTGTTTTTTACCTCAAGAACAAGGGCTCATCTGCTAAGTATGAAGATGAGTTGATGCCTGGTTCAGATGAAGATACCCACGATGCTTATTTAGCTCAGGTAAAGGCAGAAGGTGCTGAAAAAGACGATGACGACTCTGAATCGAGCGAAGGAGGTAAATGTCATAAGATATTCTTCCACACAGTAACCCTTGTGTTTCATGAGCCAGTACCAGCCTTCAGATTTGCCCGCCTGGACCAAATTGACTTTTCAAATTCACTTCGTGTGCTGTTAGCAATCACCTGTAACCAATTCTAGTTTTCTGAGCCTTTCATAGAGCGAATTTCAATCGAGTGTCGTAAAACCAAAACTAAAGTAATTACTTTGGCCAATCAAAAAGGGCGGAGACAATCCAGTAAACCAATCAAAACTCGAAGTAATTACACGTAGCCGACACAAAGCGCGGGAAAATGTGCACGCTGCAAGCCACGATTGGTTTTGGTTTTACTTCTGATTGGTTGAAAAAGTGGCGCGAGAACTTTGAACCAATCATTGAGGGAAGTAATGAAAAATCAAAGCAATTCGCTAATTACTTTCGACACTCAATTGAAAACCGCTCTAAACATGGAAACTCTGAAATTCCAATTCCAATTCCAGCCTCCTATTTCATTTTTCGCTGCTGCCAATGAGTGACTATAGTGGAACTGGCCAATTGATCTCATTCAGCCTTGTGATTGTCGGATTTTCATCCACTTGTCCGTTTCTGTTTTTAGTGGTTCACAAACTGTTGCGGCAAATTTGAATGGCAGCAGCAAAAAGAGTTTGTCTTTTAAATGTGCAATAAAGCCTTTCTATCACTCGAAAAGGCTAGAGTTCTGCGGACAGGGCTGGCGGATGTGACATAGGAGAGTAGTGCATCGTAGTTACATCTGAAGGTCGGTAATCTTCGTCAGAAGGATATAGTAGGCTTGCCTTCTCTCCTATGACTGTGCGATTATTCCAAAAAAAACGAAACGCGAGGTTTGCCTTTCTTGGTAGCCGTGAGCTCGGGACTTACATTCTTTGCATGTTGATGCCTTTTAGTAGTAACCTCTTGACATCTCATGCAAGTTCGCTGTAAGCCCGAAGGTCGCTAATCCTCTTCAGTAGGATATATAGGAGGCCTGTCTACTATCTTATAACGGTGCGACCATTCCAGAAAGAGAACGTGATGTATTCCTTCTCGGAAAGTCCGACTACTGACCGACTACAGAGCCATATCACTCAATGTCCAAACAAAGTATTTTGCCCGTCTAACCTCTCATGCAGTGTGACGCTAGACGGGCAAAGACAATGCAAAGACAAAGCCTTTATTCCCCACGGACTCCGAAATGGTCGCCGAGTGATAAAGGTGAATTATTACATGCACTTCCCTTTTTGAAGCAACCTCTTGAGACACTGCGCGAACCTGCATAAAGATTTTCCCATTTTTTCACACTGGTAGAATTTGTTTTTGTCGTTTTTCCGACCAGATTCCGATGATTCATTTGCACCAGAAAGTGGCGCTGAGGATCAAGACGTTCGAGAAGAGTGAGTTGGTTTGTTCCATTAAAAATTTAAAAATATGAACGAGAGGAAACGAAGGATAAAGAGTCGTAGTGAGGAGAACTCCACAAGAACGTTTACTTCACTCTGTAAGACTGTTTTTAAACTCAGTCCTTGTCAACTCAGTCAAGTTTTACAAAGCTGGACCACTAACCTACGGAAGTGTTATTTGTGGGGGGGGGGGGGGGGGGTTGGGAGGTTGCATCCCACAGTATATGCATTTCTTTAACACCCTCTCAAACCCTCCCTGAAGAAATCGAGGTTGGACTTTCGTGGTATCTATGGAGATTTCGTCATTTTTCCCACAATCCATTGCACGACAGGTTTCTGTCCAATGTTGTGGGTATCATCCACACCCTCATTCCGACAATGTGGGATGCAACTGTCGAGAGCATTTCATCTCTCGTCTCACCTTTTACTACTTTTTGTGTAATCATAGGTTTGAGAGTAACCCGTCGTCTTCCGAAAGCGAGTCAGGATCCGATGAGGAAGGCAAATCAAAGCAAAAAGAGAAGGAGAAGAAAACGAAGGCACCTGAAAAGAAAAGAAAGAGTTCTGAACCAAGTGCGAGCAAGGCTCCTAAAAAGAAAGCAAAAGTTGCGGTAAGTTCTTTTGTGCCAATTGTAGCTCGCAATGACAACGTCGACGAATGCAAAAACGCCCCAAAACCAAATAGGAGTTGTAACACTTTCAGTGGAGTTACGGATTCCTGAATTTCTCATTTATCTTCGCACAGAAGCTAAGTTTTAACTCGTTCGACTTTTCATGCAGTTTTGCTCTATGCGTTCAAAAGAACGGCTTTCAAAATAAGCGTAGTTTGGAACTTGATGGTTATTTTCGTCTTCAAAAAGTTTTCGGGAGTTTTTGAAGAAAAAAAGCGCTCTGCACGTGAATTTTACATTTCTCTGAGTGTCTCACCAAAACAACGACTTTAAATGACAAAGTAGTTTTTGAAGGTGTTGAGGAAAGGTTGGGCACATGCGTCAAAGTGGTTTTTCCATTCCGTTTCCCCATTTGCGCCGTTCTTATCACTTTAATGTCTGCCTATCAGTGTTTTGAAAGACCGCCAGGTGATCACTGATATAATTAATTCTTGGAAAGCGTGATGCACGATCCAGGATTTCATGCACGAGATGTGTGCTTGTCAATCAAAACGACCGTGCACATTACAGCGCACCATATGTTAATTTTTGAGAAGACTCGTTTGTTGTTTCCACCGTTCTCCAAATTCACTGATAACTTATCTCATAACCAGTTCAAAAATGAAGCCTGGAAAAAGAGCCCAGGTGAGTTGTTCAACTAAGTGTTATGTACTGATAAGGAGGACTTGCAGCATCTTTTATGGAATTGTATTTTTTTTTTTTTTGCCATTGCGAGTGCACGCATTATTTTCCAAAATGAGAACATTTGTGTGGTAAGACATTGCTTGTGTGTAACAGTTCTCGAGATTTTAGACCGCCTGGAAAAATTTTCTTAACGAGAGAGTTCGCCAGAGTTCGAAATCTTAAGACGAGACCACTCGAGTTATAGCCAAGGAGCACTATTTTGGTGTGATACGTTATATTGCTTGAAAGGTACCTGTGACGTTGAGTCTAAAGACAGTTGAATTTTGCAGGCAGACAAACCCGAAGGTAACAGAAAAAAGAAAGCAAAAAAAGATAAGGATGCTCCAAAGCGACCCATGACGGCTTACATGCTGTGGATGAACGAAATCCGGGCGCAAATTAAAGAAGAAAATCCTGGTATATCTGTAACGGAGCTGTCGAAGAAAGCAGGAGAGATGTGGAAGAATGTGCAAGATAAATCGGTAAGTTGGATGGATTAATTTCACGTGGGCTTAGTGTTTATATAAACTTGCAGTGGAGCAAAAAGGAGAAAATGGCATGCATTGCGTGAATTTTGAATTTCGTGGTTGCGTGTTGTTTTGCTGTTGCATGGCTTCGCTTGATGATTGGCATAAAAATCTTTCCTCTCAGCCAATCAGAAGCAAAAGCATTCGTGAGTTCCTCGTGCGTGCCTTCCCGCGCTTAGCCTCCAGTCCGCGTTATGATAATTTTCTCGTTTAATTTATCGATATCTACAGGGTTCGTACGCGTCTTGAAAACCCTTGAAAACCCTTGAATTTTGAGAGTACATTTTCAAGGCCTTGAAAGTCTTTGAAAATCTCTGCTCTTCATTCCTGGTCCTTGAAAGTCCTTGAATTTTTTCTGACCCGCATTTTTAATCTTTGAAAACTTGAGTAAAAGTGATCAGCCACTCAAGTCAGAGTCATACAAACGTGACGAGCTGTGGGGTCGAGAATGATTACCAGTGCCTTTGCATTTTTTTCAGGCATGTACGGTATGGAAAATGAACAAGAATTGTATTGTCGGACTATTTCCATGGATAAATTCTTCGACGTAAATAAAAAAAGAGGTCCTTGAAATTTCAAAAGTTGGCCCTTGAAAAGCCTTGATAACTCCTTGAATTTTTGGTCTAAAA
>OX421449.1:5585517-5590517 GCA_949126865.1 Montipora capitata | reverse complement strand
TACCTCGTACGTGCAAACCAGGTTTTATGGAAACGTGTGAGAGTTTTACTGTGTCTGTGCACCAAAGCAGCGGATTGGTACTTGAAGGAAGAGGACATGCGCAGTACATGTCATTTTTGCGGAAACGTGATTGACTCCGCCGAGGCAGAAAAAATATGTTGGAAAATATCCCGATTCCAATGTATTACGTTCGAAATTTAAAATATCGATCATCATAAGTCCCGTTAGATGGTTCCTTCTTGGTCCCAACCTGTTTTGCTTTTAATCGAATAAATGTTCTTGGACTATTGCCACGATAACAAGACGCAATACATTATGGAAATATATTAATTCCTTAATTTACAAAGGGAATACACCAAAGTTATGTTTTTTGAATACACTGGCACATCATGTGTTGATATTAGTTGCGGGTTTTTGATCCCCTGTCTTATTCATATCCTCAACTATGAAAGAAAATCTTCTCTTGAGTAATCGTTGCATAATTAAGCTAGGTAACAAAGTGTACAACCGAAGAGGGTCCATTTGTCGAAAAACGTGAACAAAGAGTTAATTAATGACTTGTGTAATTTGTCAGATCTGTCTTTCTTTCTCGGTCTGCACGGCACGGCAATAATTGGCATTAAGTTGTTTCCTTTGTGTTATTTTTTGCTTGTCGCATTTGATATCATTGACGCTTTTGTTTCTGCGAGAAAATCTTCCTCCAGACGATCCATAGTAACAAAACTGTGCCGCATAAAATCTGAGTTAAAATGGGAATTTGTAACTAAACAAACTGTCCCTTTCAACGGGTACCCTATTGACTGAGAAGAATCGAAAGTGTAGATTGAAGAAGTCTTTCCTCGGCCGGATTAGCGTATTAATTAATGGTGCGCCATATTCGACGGTAAGTCCTGGATGCCTTGGGTAAATGGGTCGTGTTATCGTTAACTGAAAACCATTCCTTTTTATGTAGTAAACGGTTGATTTAATAGAACACTTCGCAAATCTTCAAGCATTTATGGCAAAATGGCTTCTAAAAGTCTTCGACAAAAATAGGAAAATAAAGAACTTATAAGAGATTTAGTTGTTTAAATAGTTTATCACACGCGGGGAAAAATTACTGAATGCTGATTACTGAGACGGAGGGCATTTTTGCCAACGGAGGTGTTCCGCAGGTGTGTATCTTCTGGCAGGAAAAAGAAGTTTGGGAAGTTGCTGGAGAAAAGATTTTTGTTGTGTTGGCAAATTGTTTTCAATCTGCTCGCATTCCCGCCTCTCCTGGGAGAAATGTTTTTCTTAAGTTAGGACTATTTGTAGTCAATGTACCTTTCGCTTCGATTCCGTCCTTTTAATTCTTCTCCCGTCCCTCTCCCCGCTGAAAGTTGAAACCGTGTTATTAGGGAGCTAGTTTAGAAAACGCTGGCTGCTCCGGCAACGACAACGCCAAAAAGCAGTAATTTTATTGGTTAAAAGAACCAAAATGATCGTGCTGCACGTGCGGCATGCATTTTTGAACATTCCTCTCCCGTACTCGTCAAAACTACTGCGTGAAATGACCAATTTTAAGGTTTTGACGAAAACGTGGACAAACTAAAGTGAATCTTAAAGTCTCACTCTGAGTCCCTCCCGCGGGGGGCGGGGGGAGGGAGTCCCTTTTTCCCTTTGCTTGTGTTCCCTTGTTCCCCGAAATTACTTTCATATTTGTTCCCAGCTTTTTTATCCTTAAAATTGTTTATGTTTCCTTGTTCCTAACATATTTTGTCATTCATTCCCCTGTTCCCCAGTTCAAATTTGGCATGTTCCTTTCTTCCCCAAAACTCCTCGGAGGGACTCTACTCTTTACTTCAAATCCGTCAGTACCAATCCAGTTATAGGACACTTCGCCCATATTGTATAATATAAACAAGATGGAATAATCCTGAAATACTTAGAATAGGTCAAACTTATATTTTTAAGTGATGTTTTCGTCGCCGTCGCCGTAATGTTTTCTTAAACTATATATGCTTGCTGGCCGGCAAACTTCCCCCCGGCCCTGTTGGAAAGCGACAGTGCTGGCCTGTTTCTGCTGGGAGTGCGGAACAGATAAAAAATTTCCCAGCAGGTAGAGAAATTGCTCCAAAAAGGCTAATTTTTGGTTTATTTTATGGCCATGATACATTATGATGAATTTAGAACAAAGGGCTCTTTGGGTGCCCCTGTTTTTTCTATCACGGGTACTTTTTCTTCTCTTTTTTTTTGTCACTCATCTCTTTTGAAGTTGCTCAGTGAATGATCCGGCATAAATTGATGTTGTAGGTGGAAGTGACGTTAACTGAGAAGCCAATATTGTTGCAGAAGAGTTCTGCAATCTGATCAATTATCACCAGTTGTTTTACTGTCAACTTGTCGCTAACTCGCTCAGATGCACTTGTCACAGTTTTTGCTGACAAATAATGACTTCATTGTAAAAAGCCGAGGTGAATTCTAAATTCAAGCAAGCACAGTTTTTTAACATTTCCTCTCCAGGCCTCCTGTGTTTTCGAAAGGTTTGCACTCCAGTGTTCTTGGCTAAAAATGTAGAATATCCACCATTTAAATTACTATGCAAGTAAGAACGTAACTGTTGACACAAATAACACTGAAGAAGACGAAAGTTGACATGCAGATTATCTCTATTTACTTTTTATAGAGTTTGGAGAGTAAACCCAGTTTTCAATATATCGGCCATGAAACTTTGTGAATTAGTGCGGTCTCGTAAAACTCAAGAGTAGACAAGTATGATTTAACTCCTTTTAGTATAAATACACAGGTGATTATACAAAATCGCGCGCTCTCATTGGCTCGCTATCTCGGATTATCAGCTGATAATCACCTGGACGGACAAAATGGCTGCCAGTGGTCGTTTCGCCACTGTAAGTGAAGATGATTTCCCGTTGAAATGTTTTTTTTTTCTCTTTTTTGAAATAATCACCTGTGAATTTATACTAAAACAATTATTCGCCTCAGGCTCAGTGATTATCGGTGAATATTCACCTCGACTTCGTCTCGGTGAATATTCACCGATAATCACTTCGCCTTCGGCGAATAATTGTTAATTAACAATAGTCTAATCAAGGTTTTCTGGCACTCACTTCTCGCCTCGTTTTCGTATTGAGGTATTAGCATAAATTAACAAGTCAAATACATTAACACTCCACATGAATTATTGAACACTGCATCTACGCAGTTCTGTGTGTAGTAACAGTTGTGCCCCTTCTGCAGTGGGTTTGCACAGCAACTACTTGAAAATTAGGTCGTAAAATATAGCTAGACTTGTGGATGTTTCTTCACTGAGGGACCTTATGCAGCGACACAGGTACGGGACAAGTTTTCGCTTGGAATATTTTGATCGGCCGTTGTGTAATACACAAAACGGCAAGCGCGTGCTTCGATGCAATTTAACTTCTGTTTGCTTATTAGTGTTTTGCTTCCGAGAAGGAGCCTAATTGTGTTTAAATATATCTATAGTGTGCATTTTATAACTCGAAAGGCAGCGATAGTAAAATAATTGGGGGATGATTCAACTAGTTTGGTTTTTCGCTGCTCGCAAAGACTTAAAAAGTGAACATCGATGATGATTTTATACGTGACCAGAATTATATGTGGCAAAATTTGGATTTCGGTCCTTTTTAGATTTCAATCGGCCCAAAGCTTGAATAATCAGGGAAAGGAAGAGAGGGTGTTAAATGCTTCGAAAAGATAACATAAGCTAAGTCTTGAAAAGTAATTTCTCTCTGGGAGTTCGAGTCGGTGTCACACGGGCATGTAGATTCATCCCGTCCATAATTGTACCACTAGTTTCCATCGCTTGTTACTTCCATATTCTGCTTGAATTACACCGAGATAAAAGAATAGAAAGTACGTGTCAGTTAGAATTTCATATGGCTATAGCTTCCCATTAGAAAAAAAATTCTTGTCTTTGGACCATTAAAACTCCGCTGGATTGTCTTCGTGTTGTCAATGGTTTTCAATTTGGACGCTCAAGGAATTCGTTCCAGTTTCGCGATTCTTTTGTGGTTTGTGTAATTAAATAGAGATTCTCATGTTACATATTATTGTAAATTAATCGGAATTTCTGATATATTGGAAACTTGAGAAGGGCTTTGTCAATAACCAAAGTGTGCTGTCTTGAAGTTCATCAGGGAAGGCAAATATATATATTAAGCTTATAAAATACTAGTAAAATAGTAATATTTTGTTCTAAGTCTTGAGTATTTCTAGTTTCGTTTCGCATTTCTGTTGTACTTTTCCTTGGCAGCCTAATCTAACGGTATTTAGTTTTTCCATGGCCTTATTAAACTTTGTTTTTTAAAAATTTTGGAGTTTACATAGTTTGCTTGTTACGATCAATCTCAGCAAATATCAATTTTTAACTTTGTGCGAGTCCTTATCAAATGTCGTTCACTATAAATTTATGAGATACTTTCTTCCAACCACAAGTCGAGTAAACAAATCTTTGATACGAGATTTGAAACATTTTACACGTGATTGCAACGGTCTTTCTTGCTTTCTTTAAAGTGAATACAAATTGACTTTTCAAACTTTTAGGGTTCAGATTCTTTTAAAGGTGCATAAAACCCGGCAGAAGGGGTACTTCAGTATTTAATTTCACATCCCAATATAAGTAATTGCCATTTAATAAATCTCGCAAGGGGTTTTGTATAATTTCAAAACGTTTTCACGAATATTCCAGCTGCATTCTGTAATACTGGTGAAAAGACTCGTGAAACAAAAGGTCTTTGTTTTTTTGCATCATTTTGAAAGGAATGCATGATATGACGGGCTTATTTAAAGCCCAAGGCCATTGGACCTGTCTACAACAATGATATTTTCTTATTTCTTTTGTTTTCTGCCATGTGCAGGAGCATGAGATTTGTTTACAAGCGGTGTATTGTTGTAAGTGGTGCCCTTTTTAGTTGACAATAACATCAGAGGAAGTGAGAAAAAGCAAATGTGATAAAAAATAGTACTGATTAGAACATACGCATGGATTTAATAGTTAA
>OX421449.1:5578017-5580517 GCA_949126865.1 Montipora capitata | reverse complement strand
GTAAATTCTTTGTGATAAATATTTTGTCTCCTGTCATGTATTGGCTTTTGTTTCCCTTGGGACCTATTGTCTTAACTTGAATAACACATTACATAGCTATCACATATGGGTTTGAAACAGCCTTTATAAATGACATATTTTTGGTTGTTGTGTGGGCAAGTGTAGGCAAGCCAATAATAACGATGTTTGTAATGCAATATCAAATATAGGCCATGAGATCTTTTCTGTCATTTCACCAAGAATTCTGCATCAGCACAAGCATTTTAGCACAGATAAATCATTGGAGGGCTCAAAATAAGTCCCCAGCGACGTCAGTCAGGAAAGGTCAGAGAGATCACAGCTTCCACAAATAGCTATTACGGTTTCCACTGGCTTTAGAGAAAAGTCATCTGTTCATTTTTGCTGCAGTTGCACCTTTGAAGCAACAGGAATCTGCAACTATTGTGAGACATTTCGTAAAGAACCACCATGGATAATAGCACTGGTATGGCTTGCAATTAGTAGACCAGTACATTGGGTTCTCAATTATGCCATTGTATTCAACAGCCTTTGGCTAGTCCTTTATTCCTATGTATAATATTTTCAGTACATTAATCTAGTTTCTTTGTCATTTGTCTGGTTATCTTTCAGAAATTTCAGTGTCTTGCATTCTAATTTCAAACTATACACTGTATATAAGTTGCGTTTTTCAAAGTAACTTATGAACCCAGTCATATCTTCATATGAATACGTAACAGTGTTATTAGCTGAACGTAAAAATGGCACCCAATTTAGTAAGAAACAATGAAAGTTAAGGAATTTAAACTGTAAAATGAGGCTAGACAGGCAAATGAGTGCAAAGTTTACAGTATGATTTTATTGGCAGCCATAATTTTCCTCTCTCTAAGTCATTCCTTTCCTTTGTTACCAAGTGCATTTTTGTTCAACATTCCCCCACTGATATTAATCCTGTTGTACTTCAGATCTCTATAACTCTTTGATATTGATTCAAAATACCAAGGTATAATCTAATGGTATTGATTCCGTTGCTCAGTTTTCTCACGAGTATTAATATGTTATTATCATTTTAATTTCTGTGTAAACTATACAATCACATTTAACTTAGGAAATCATGTGTGAAATTTTGAATAGCCTTACATGTACACGTGTATACAGTCATGTGTATAATGTGGGATTTAGTGATGCTTTTTTTATTATTATTGTGGGTTATGATGTATTGTTTTGATGTTACAAATACATTTACAGTTAATAAATTATTTATTTCGTCTATAGTACTTCAGAATCATAACATTGCCCATAATGTTTGGAAGGTATCTAACATTCCCAAGATTGGCACTATTAACATTTTTGCATAAGAGTACGGTCTAACTTAAAACAAAATTAATATATATTTTTTTTAGTTGGCAATGTATACAGTGTATACTGTACCCCAAGTAAAGCAAACATGATCCCACATTGAGTAAATGTTTTCATGTAAAACATAGCATTAATTTATGCCACCATGGATTTCTCTCGTGAGGGATAATTTTATGCAAGGCAGACTTGTTATTATTTCAGTGAATTGTGCACAGTACTTTCTTGATCTCTACATTTTTTTCCACACATCTTTTTGCCAGGATTCCATTTCAAGCCTCTTGGGTGTATTTCCCATGATTTTCAGCTGATAAACTTAAGTTAAATGCATCATTTTCTGGCAAAAAAACATTAAAAGTGGATTGAAACTGTACTTGCTTCTACAAAATTTTAGTTTCTAAAGAAACTGTGGCGCTGTGTCGGTGGGAGATTGAAACAGAAATGTATTTTATCAAACGAGTTGATAAAGCTGATCCGATTAGCTGAAGGGCGAACACTCATTTCAGGTGCCATGCACTGCAGATAGTGAAAATGCAGAAAGGCATAATGGTAACAGGAATCACACAAAGAGGAATAACGTGAAAGGGCATCATGCAAAAAGACAGTCATAACACGAAAAGGCATAATGCAATTTGGCATAACGCGAAAAGGTAAAACGAAATAGGCATAACTCGAATTGGGAAAACCCAAATAGGCATAATGCCAAAAGGAATAATGCAAGAAGGCAAAATGCAAAGAGATGGAGGAGGGGGATGGGTATGTTGTCGGGAGTGGGGGAGGGGTGGGTATTTACTGCTGGAAGCAAGACAAAACTAGCGCCTGCAGAAACTTGTGCGGCTGGTTCAGATAGCACCATTTTGAACGTGGCTGCAAATCGTAAGAAACATATAAAAAACAGCAGGTACCCGCGTAGCATTGACTTCGTGGTAGAAGAAAATTAAAAACAACAGTCGCGCATATTTGTAGTGATCGAGCCCATTGGTCGAGTTGCACGATACAGTTCCGGAAAATGGAACTGTAGCTGTGATTGCCTCAATCCAAGAGAGGAATGTGGTTCCAATGGGAGAAGCTGTTCCTTTCAGGGGAGTGTTGCGTGCCATCCAGAAAGATGGCTGCAAAGGAAACTAAAGGGAGGATCAGTGAGCAA
>OX421449.1:5570517-5573017 GCA_949126865.1 Montipora capitata | reverse complement strand
CGATGAAGCTGAGATTAACGAAAGTTTTAACAACCTATAGACCCCTTTTATAATGGCCTCATGATACTGTTTTGTTTTAATGCTAATAAGCCCTACTAGCCTCGCTACGACGAGCAAATTTCAAAAGAATATTTGTTTCAAAATGAGGGCAGTATGTCTAATTAACATAAATACAAAAGAATGTAAAAGTTGTCGCCATTTATGAAAGTGGTCTATAAAGAACGTTTTTAGTTTGCTCATTTGTATTTTAAATGAAGCATAAAATAAATGAAAATTATTAATGTAAATTAACTCAACTACTTAAGGGCATATTTTGTATCGCATAGTTTTCTTATTGCATGATACACATCTCAGTTTGTAATAATAAGCAGTTCTTATTTATAATCGTCCCAAAATAACGTCAACACCATCAAAGTCATCAAGGCCCGGTTGTTCGAAAGCCGATTAACTTAAACTTTTTCTTCATGTTGTCAACTTTTTGGTGAAAGTTTCTTTTGTTTATTTTTCTTTTTCAAGATTGACTTCTTCTAATGTAAAGTTTTCCCGAATATCAGCACTGAACAGCATTTGGGAGTGGAGAAATATACTCCTTGGTTAATTTTTAATCTGGGATTACCGTTAATCGGCTTTTCATGAACTGGGCCCAGGTGAACAAAATCTAATGTTAATTTAAGAACATCTTCAGCCTCACATTGCAAAAATATATAAGAAAGTTCAGCCTCAGCTCCAAAATTAGACGTTCTTTAAAAAAAAAGGTAAGAGGATAATGACATCAAAAAGCTCTGGAGCAAAGCAACGGGCGACCTTACTGGGATTTTCATAATGTTCTTGAGGAAAGTTTGGTAACCTCGTTCTCTGGGTTGTCTCTCGCCTGAGGTGAGAGAACCAAGGGAACTAGGTTAAAATTTCAGAAAGAGTTACAAACATGAATAAATGAAGGCCCATTCACTCGCGTGGTCTGTGGTCATGTATTTTAACCGAAACAAAAGAAAATATCTGCATTCGAATACTGTGCCATTCAAGCCTTTTCCCTCCTAAAACGGCCACTAGTAGACTTAACTCTTCTGTCCAGCAACGGGGCGCAGTGGTTATAGAACTCGGCTTCTATCTGTGAAAATCTGGATTCGACGCCTATTCGATGGTTCTTTACCCTTTCCGAGAGCTTTTCTCAATTAACAGTCGAATCAGTTCATCATCACCAGAGATTCAAAGCAAAGTCTCTTCTCTCCAAACAAAATATGTTCGCGGGGATGTTGAAATTCAGCACTTCTCAGATCTGACGAGAATGCTACATTGTCCAGTTTGGAATTTAGTTTTTCCTCTTCTGCCGTAGTGTCTTGCCGGATCCTGTAAATGCTTCGAAGTCCGATTTTGTTGCCTCTCCTTTGTTACTTGACTGAAAAGTGAAAAACACGGCAAGGGTATTTTGCCGAACGTTATAAACCGGTATTTGACGTTAATAAGTAACAATTATTCCATGAGCGCGCGTTGGATATGAGATGGTAAATCGCGCTTCGTTGGCTATAACCTGTGTCGAATCCAACAAGCACGAATGGAATAATTATTTGATTTCACAACCGACCGCAATCATTTTCCATATTAGGTCATACGGTATATGTGCTGATAACGGAGATCAAGTTAACCAGTCAGAAAGCTAGAAACGCAACATCCGGGGTCGAAATAACTGTACTTATTAAAGTGCCCCTGTGATAAAAAAAACCACTTCCTTTTTTCCTTCAGATTTTGAAAGTGTGTTTGCTCAACACCTGACTGGCAAAATTTTGAGCTTTGATTTTTATCCAAAGGCCGTTTACTTTGAGTGTAAGTTTTGGATTTCACGGTCCACCATTACTCGTTCAAAACTGACCGATTGGACCTCAGACGGTTGGATCCAGGGAAAAGTGACGTCAGAGCCTCACTAGCTTAAAATTTCAGCGTGTGAAGGCAGCTTATTATATATGCAAAGCGTGAGTTTAAAAGTCTGAAAGCCCAAAACCCCCGTGCTGCATATTAATTCTGCTGCGTACACACGTATTGCATTCTTAAACTAGTGAGCCTTTGACGTCATTTTCTCCTCGATCCAGCTCTCTCAAGAACATAATGTTAGTAATGGCGGACCATTAAATAGGAAAATTACAGTTAAAATAAAGAGGTGTCTTTTTGAAATCAAGGCTTAAAACGTGGGTCACTTAGTGTTTTGTTAACATAGTTTTGAAATCCAAAGAAAAATATGAATTGATTTTTTGGTCACAGGGGCACTTTAAAAACTGGATCATTGGATAATGCAATTCGAGAGTTTTGATTGGCTAAGCCATCATGGGTTATGAGCCATTATACCATGATCTACAAACACGGCAAGCATATGCGTGATTTTTTGGGCCTTTTTATTTTTATTGTAGTCTAGTTTTCTATATTTTGGGGGCGTTTTTAACAAAACAATTATTCCACTCGCGCTTGTTGGATATGAGATGATTATAGCGAACTCGGCGCTACGCGCCCC
>OX421449.1:5558017-5563017 GCA_949126865.1 Montipora capitata | reverse complement strand
ATCAATAGCCTTTCAGCTAGGAAATCCAAACAGATGAAAAATTTTTAGGGGATAAAAATATGCCTATATCTACTGTTTAATGAAATAGTAAAATATGTTTAACAATGCTATGTTTAAGTGGTTTTGAGCTATATCCTCGTTGGGTGCCCCTAAAGGAACCCCTTAAAGGCAAAAGGATGATTAAGTAAACTGAAAGATATGAGTCAGAAAAATAAAACTCTAGCTTACAGTAGTCCAACAATAATTAGCAGTGGGGTGTGGATAACAATACCAGTACAATTATCAGTTTCCTTATGCACCCTCATTAGGTTTAGAGGTAGAGATTTGTTTAAGTGTGGGCACTCAGAATGTAAAAATACAGTAGAAATAGAGATTGCACTTCAATCTGAAGGTCACCATTGACAACTCCCACAGAAGTGATTATATTAACCCTTCCCTTCCTAAACGTGACAGAGATTTTAGTTTGTTGAACTCCAGATGGTTTTACTCGTCAGTGGGTATCGCTTCGGAGGTGAAAGGGTTAACATCTGTGTCCAATCAAAGTCATCTTAAATCCTTTCCCTCAAGATTGACACTTGCAGACTTAAGTCTTTAAATATATCTTTCAGACAGTACACTCACTACGATTGGCTAAATTAGCCTGCCGTATTCTACAGTACGGCACACTGTGAGGCCCGCTAAATTTCAAATTTCAATAAAACATTCTCTAGCAAGTTTTTCACGTGGTTTATGTTACATAAACTTGGAAAACCGTTTGAATCTTGCAAGCAACAATTTCAAACAGCCAAGAAGATTTTGTTTTTCAGATTTTGACCCAGCAATCTTTGTGGCACTTGACTTCAGTTAGTTTCCTTCCCCGAGTGGCTGATTATCACAGAGACATAATAAACCTCTCACTAACCTTGTTTTCTTGGTCCATACTGTATAATTATGGATCCTAATTTTTTCCCACTGATTTATGGCACGCATACTTTGCTCTTGGACCATAAATCAATGGAAAAAAAACATGGTCCGTAATTTTAAGGTAGGGACCTTGAACTTGGTTAGTAGGAGATGTGTCTAATGCCAGATGATTTTACATGTCAATGGGGGTCTGTTGAGAGGTGAAAATCCAATCAAAATCCTCTTTAACCCTTTCCCTCAAGAGTGACACTTATGTGTAGTTTAGTTTGTCTAATGCCAAAGGAAAAGAAAAAAGGAAAGAAACTTTATTAACCCATTCACCCCTAAACCGGCCATACTTAGTATTTTACTCTGTCTAATGCCAGATGATTTTACTTGTCAATGGGGAACCCCCAGGAGTCAATGGGTTAAAGTGTCTAGTCGTTCTAGCGCTGGAGCACTAATTGGGGACACTGTAAACTGAAATGAACAATCAACGTAAATAAGTCAAATGTTGTTTTTTGAGGAGAGGGGAAAACTGGAGTACCCGGAGAAAAACCTCTCAGTGCAGAGAAGAGAACCAACAAACTCAACCCACATATGACGCTGAGTCTGGAATTGAACCCGGGCCACATTGGTAGGAGGCGAGTGCTCCCACCACTGCGCCATCCCTGCCAGGCCCCAGTTGTTCAAAAGGTGAGTAACACTATCCACTGCATAAATCTCTATCCAACGGATAGTGCAATAGACCCTTCTCCAAAATGGCAGCAATGGATTTGAATGAGTTCAAATTGAGCTGAATGAAAACCTGTTACCAGAAATAGAAAGAGCATCTTTACTTTAGTAACTCTGCAAAGTTTCAGCATATTAGGTGTTAATCAGCTGAGAAAATGTAACTATGACTGGGAGTATAGTCTGTACCCCCAATCATACAAACGTCTGTAGATTTTTCATTTTTCAACTAACATTTTCTCAGCTGATATTACACCTGATATGCCGATATTATTTAAAATTTTGGCCACCATTTCAGAGAAGGGTCTATTGGTTTCGCTATGACTTATCCACTGGACAGTGATTTATCTGGTGGATAGCGCTATCCATAGTTTGAACAACTGGACACAGATGATTTTACTCACGAGAGGGTGCCAGTCGGGGATGAAAGGGTTATTAAATTTAATGTTGTTGCTAATCATATTCTCAATTATAAAAGGCAACTGCACTCAAAACAAGTACATCAAAATACACACATTTAATATAAAGATTCTTGCTCACAAAAATTCTTGTTTCAATGGTATACACTTACTTAACTGATCCAATGCAGAAGGTGGCATTATTACTGCAAAATAACCAAAAGTTGAACATGTATAATAAATTATTAACAGAATCACATGGCCACCTACAGAAAGTCATATCTTTCTCATGTAACCTAAATGGCTTTTTTTTTTTTTTGGTCTTGAAGTTTTGTCTTGATGTTTTGGAGTTTTGTCATAGTGTACTGAAGCAACAATATTATGTGGTGAGGTTTTGTCGTATGTGACGAGGTTTGATGATTATGTGTTGTGCTTCCATCATGACGTGATGAGGTCTTCTTTTGATGTGCTGTGTTTACATCTTATGTAGTGAGGTTCTTTTATGACGTTGAGTTTCTCCCTTCATGTGATTATAAACACAGCACAACAGGTAACCATCAAACCTCGTCACATAATGACAAAAACTCACCACATAATGACAAAACCAGACTACATAATGACCAAACCACACAACAAGACAAAACTTCAAGACCAAAAGAATAAAGATTACATAAGAAAGTTATAGCTTTCCATAAGCGCCACTGCCAGTCTAATATTCTTTTAGGTAAATACTGTTTGGTAAAAAAAAACCAATGAAAGATTACCCACTGTGGTTTGAGATCTTGTTTCAATAAATTTCACCTTTCATCAAAGAGTTTATTTTATCAGCTTGATGATTTGTGAACAGAGTTTAGGAGAAAATAAAGGTCGATCAGTCACCACTGAAAATAAAGAGCCTGGAGTAACGAAACCATTCAGGATTTCATCAGAAAGTCTTACGGCCATGTTCACTTCGGAATCCAATTTAAAAGGTAAGATACGTATATACAAGACGAGCTTAAAAACTAAATTTCAGTGCGCGTTGAAAAGGCTTAAGCAATGGAGGTTGTCCAATATGTGAGCCATTGCGAGTCAACATGTAAGCCGTGCGAGTCAACGTGCGAGCCATGCAGTTGTTGAAAGCTTAACGTTTTAAAATGGGTGCTTATCAGCGCTATTTGAAATGGGTGCCTAGACTCAAATGCGAGACTTGCAGGACTCGCTAGCAGGCTCGCAGTTTGTCAAGACCCTAACCAATGTTTACATTAATGTCAAGCTTAGATGTACTCCGACTGCACCTTACTTTTGCCACCACGTTCTACGTCTTCTCGCTCATTTCCCGGAAACATCACAACCGAATAACAGCGGAACTGTGTGTTGAAAGTCCGCGGTACAGCGCCGAACATTTCAAACCCAAACTGTAATAAAAAAAATATTATCCATTTCAAGCTGGTATAGCAAATTAACTCATTCGGGTACAAGCAAACAGGACATGCAAATTAAACATTTCAACTACCATCTTGCTATGGAATCGTATTTACACAACTGCGAAGTAGTTCGTTCACTTTCTCAGCTAGGTGAACACTTTGTGTAAGCCAACGGATAATGTCGTTCTTTTGTATGTAGCCGCTCCTTTAAAAAATAATGCGAGAGGCCTTGTTCATTTAGGACCACAGGCCACCCAATCGTAGTGTTGCGATCGCGATGAATGATGCATGTCGATCGAAACAGTTGAAAAACAAGGAATAGCGGCGGTAATAATTATATTCTTCAAAACTAAAGCCTTTCTACCTTCAGTTCACTGTCCACATGTCACATTCTGGCGGGTTTACGCGTAATATCAGCGTTTTTTAATTCTCCGAGGTTCCCTCCCCTTTAGGAGAAGCGAAACGTCTGCTTTCAAATATCTTTATGATGGGCAACCACGCAGATGTTCTTAGGACTTCGTCAGGCGTTCCTCCCTCACGAACGTCAGGAAGGGAGCGGGGGAGGGGGGGGGGGGGTGGGAACGCGCCACGAAGCTCTAAAAACTCTGCGTGCGAGGCTATCCATTTACCAGATCAACTCAGTTGATAAAACCATTTCTGTGTAACCAAGGCGTAAGCGGTAAAAGGCGTAAAAGCAGTCAATACAAAATAAAGAATGCAGAATGGGTACAAGACGTAGGCTTCGAAAACAATTTTAGAGATAGCTCTTGACTATGTGGTAATATTTTTCTTGAAATTGAACATACTATAAGAAAGTTAAAAACATCAAAAACCGACGGCGTTTCGATGTTGAACTAACGTCATTATCAAGTCACAAAATAAGAGTTGGTAAGAATGCTTAAATACCACAGTAGATAGAACAGTAGTTAATAGTTAATGTTAAGTATGTCCCTTTAGACAAAGTATTTCGCACGGATGGAATCAGCCTTTTATGAAGAGCATGCATCTCGAAGACGCGGCAGTCAAACATTCCTTGGCACTTTCTTGAAATAAGAAACTGGCTTTCTTTGAGGAGGCTTGTATCCACGGTTGGCCCCCAAAATATGCTTTTCAGTCGTCAAGTTATTTTCAGTGTTCAACACCACGCTGAAGGTGTCAAGCTGTTATTAATAGCCACCATAATTTTTTGCACGATAGGAGGCTTGATTTCTTTTGGCTTGAAGCCTTGGTCCACGAAAATGATAGATGCATAGCGGTGCGATGCGGACCTATGATTACTTCTAACCGCACCACTGGGCAGGCACAAAACACAGGTCACAGGTCATTGTTTTACCAATACAGAAACAACCCTAACCGTTTACAAATGCTAAAGGCCCATGCAAACGCTCGCAACAACACGCAACATTGTTGGGCCCAACAATGTTGTCTCTTGTTGCGCTATGTTAGCCGATGTGTGCAAACGCTCGCAACAAGTCACAACGTGTTGGGTCTTTAGATGAGAATACAAAGGACTCTGGGACGATTTCCATTACCGACGCCATGTTGATTTCATGTTCGCATGTATTTGTGTGGATACGTGGCA
>OX421449.1:5535517-5555517 GCA_949126865.1 Montipora capitata | reverse complement strand
TGAACGTCGAAATATCGTCCTTTTTTAACGCTTTTAAATTTCTTTATATATTGTTACGAAAAAAATGTCACAAAAACTTGATTTTTGCTGCCTCGGTTCATTGTCGCTTAACGACAACTTTTGGTTCGAGAAAAAAGAAAATATTTTTTATTGAACAGAATTGAGCGTTCAACTACATACGTTCTCGCAGCCGTTACGAACGCTAGTCAAGTGAACAGTTTTGAGTGGAAGACCGATACGGTTCCATCAAAGGCATACTTTCTCGTATACAAGCGGACACAACACACCGCTAGTGAAACATTATTGTTTTAGAGTAAACAAGTGTTGACTAGAAATTTCTATTTTGGATGTTTTATTTCGTGCTTTGTACTTTAACTTATCGTATCTTCTTCTAGAAGACGAATTATCTTCTAGAAGAAAAGTTTTAAAAATCTACATTTCAATTATATTTCAACACTTTCGACATTTTACAACAATCAAATAATAATTACGTTTCGAAAGGCTTGTCAAAAGCGGAAGATTATCAATCGCTTTGAACTGAGAGAAAGAAAGTGATCTTCTCTCTATTAAGGAGGCTCAAAAGAGTTTCAATACTTTCAATTAACTGTACTATTTGGAAAGATTGAATCTACCCAACTGTTTCACGCAACGCCAATATTATGGTACCACATAAAACACCAATAATTTCTAACTCATTTATGTGACGTAATAAGTCACCATGACAACAAAATAGCCATGTTTTGCCTTTAAACGCTTACATCTAACAGAAAGTGGAAAGTTATA
The DNA here is from genome assembly GCA_949126865.1 of Montipora capitata. Classification (NCBI taxonomy): domain Eukaryota; kingdom Metazoa; phylum Cnidaria; class Anthozoa; order Scleractinia; family Acroporidae; genus Montipora; species Montipora capitata. The sequence goes on along the minus strand of OX421449.1, from coordinate 5,554,734 downwards.
AGCAAGCTAAGACAAAAATTTTTGCTAGGTTAAAAAAACTTACTCTGAAGGGGATTTATAGCCTCCTTCACGACTAGAGAATTTTCTTTAAGTTTGCAGACATCTTTTTCTTAGCCTGCTTATCATTTTCCAGGAATAAAATAATAGGGGTCACCACTAAGTTAGTTTTTGAGATACAAGCGTTTAAACACGAAACAGTGTTGTAGAGTTAATCCTTTGAATTAAAGAATCCCTCATATTTGTTGAAACTCGTTTGAGTCACGGAGAAAGAAATAAAGAATTCATTGATTATTTGTGCTTTTCTGCTCCATTAAGTTTTCAAGTCCAAGCAAAAAGGGTTTACTTAAATGGACCATTCAAAAAGCCTTAATAACTCTTTACAAACAGACCCAAACAAAAAGGAGCTTTCACTTTTTTCAGCTTAGTAATTTATGAAGCACTCTAATATTCAAATTTTGATTTATGATAAAGAAGCCTACGTCAAGACATGCGTCACTTAGTGTAAATAAAGATAAAAGATTTTTCATCATGATTTCACAAGGACGTCTCATGCAGTGTACGCTGCAGTCGGTTCGATGTCTTATCTGAAGACAATGCTCACCATGCACTCAACACAAGTCGAATTCAAGAGGGTTTTCGAAAGAAGTGAAGTTTGTTGAATAGGTAAATGGCATGACTTTTTATGCATTTAAAATTTCTAAACGAGTTTTTGGCCGTACGTGGTTTGAGGAACCCATAATTTGTATCACTAAAAGGAAACTTATTTTTACAAGTTAAACTGTGAATAGTCGTTTGGCCAACGGGAAAAGAAGAAAATAAATGAGAAGAAATCAAAAAGCCATGTTTACCTTTCCAAAAAATTCAATTAGTTTCTGCCTCGAACGAGAAAGTGCTTACTTTGTTTTTCCTTTCAGAGGAATAAATATATTTAAACTAATAGCTAAACCCACATCTTTGTCTGTCAAAAACCTCAATTAACTCACATCTAAAAAATTCAAAGAGCAAAACTTGCTGTACCGTCATCTACATATGCTCTCAGCGCAGCACTAAAACGTTTACTACTCATTTTGTTTAAGCATTTGGATAAGATCTTTTAGTTTTACGCGTCAGGAACCCTATGGGCTCCCGTCTTATGAGGATGTTAAGCGAGAGCCTTTTTATACGTCGACCAATCGGATGAAGCGCAAGCAACGTTATGAACCAATCAGAAATCGGCTAATTTTCTTGTAACTTTCCAAAAGCGCGGGAAAATGCACACGTGTGAGACCGGATTGGTTTTGGCTTCGCTTCTCATTGGTTGAACGAGTGAAGCGAGGGTTTTAAGGCCGGGACACGCTAGGCGACAAGTCGCAGCGACATGTCTCTGCGACAAGTTGCTCCATGTGTACTACTTGCAAAACAAGTCGCTGCGACACGACGCCTGTTCTGAGCACACGCAGTGATCTCGTATGAGGGGGAATGTGAACTAGTTTTCTAATTCAATATGGCTGACCATATGACGCTCTCTCATTGGTCCATTTATATTTTGTCGCAGCGACTTGTTGCCGGAAGTGTACACACGATGGGACAACGCTGCTTTCGCTAATTTTGTCGCTGCGATAAGTCGCACGAATTCAAACTGGTTTGAATTCGTGCGACTGACCGCAGCGACAAATTTCTGCCGCAGCGACAATGATTTTCATGAAATTAACCGTGTCACACAAGGCGATTTGTTGCGGCGACTTGTCCCCGCGACGTGTCGCAGCGACTTATCGCCTAGTGTGTCCCGGCCTTTAAAGTGGCTATCACCCATAACAATTTGCCTTTCAGTTTTTTTTACACTACGGTCCAAAATCAATGATTTTGTTTGCTGAATCCTTTCCTTCAATGGAATAGTTGTTTGAAAGCAGCGACGAAAATTCTGTGACGTCGGCCAGCTGTTAACTGATACCAGCAAAAAATCTGTGCAATCTCAAGGCAAGTGTTTGATTTATTTTATGGGTGTAAATTTATCACTTTTACTTTTTTTACTATGAATATCGTAGGAAGCCTTTGGTATTTTATTTGCCACAGAAGGAAGTCTTTTTTTACAGAATTTACAATACCTGAAAGATTGCCTCACCGTAAAATCTCGTTCCCAAGATAGAGACACTGGGAACGAAGTTTCTCACCGCGGAGTCCCGTGGATGAAACGCAACAAGTACAGTCCTAGATGGCGGAGATGCGTTATTTATTTCAGCAGTTTTTGAATTTAAGGGTGCCTGCGTGTCTTATAGACCGAGAACAGCGGCTTGCAAGTGACGCTATGACAAGCTCACCGCAACATATACCCTTGTTTATAAGAGACTATTGGGAATTGGACAGAAAGGAAAGCCATCTTAAAAACGCTGACCGACTCTCATGAAAGAATGTTGCTCTTTTAAAGCCTCTCAGTTGACGGAGAATTCTGCCATAAATTAGCATACGGTAGTCAATCAATTATATGTAAACATGTATTATAAAATAATTAGGATAGTACGTGCACTCTCATTGGTCAATAGCTGTGTTTATATGAGAGTATAGAAACACGGCTGTGACATCACACGAGTTTTGATTGGTTATGTAGTCAGACGCGCGTTTTGATTAGCTGGTAGGAAATATGAGAGTGTATCAAGAAAATCTGTTTCAATCTATAAGTCAAAAAACCAGTATTTTCCTTCATTTGTCGAATTATCCTTGAGAAATATTTTATAAAAGCAATAGAGGGCTTTTTTCCGTGTTTCCATAGCACAGGTTAGGGTTAGGGTTAGAATTCTCGACAGTTGTGTAAACCCTCGATTGCGTTTCGAGTTTGCATAACTGTTTCGAATTCTCCCAAATCCCCCTGGTGTTTATATGACGTTATGGAATCACGGAAAACGTCCTCTATCGCTTAATTATAAAATTGCGTTTTCTGGATAAATATTGCGAATGGCGATTGGTGCGATGAAAGTATTCATTTATTCATTTGAACAAAGAAAGCTCCAGACGCAATCGGAGGGTTGGTAGAAAACACGATATCGGGATCACAAAAACAAGATATGGAGATCACAGAGGATGAGAAGAGGGAGCAGGCTTATTGGCTAAACGAAACTTAATTGACAAGTATGGTCGTTTGCTTTCCGTTACTCGTATCGAAGGAAAATTGATTGTCACGTATTTGCATATTAACAGCGATACTGACATCGCAAGTCTTTCGGATTTAGTTAAGGTTTAGACTAATGCATTAATTCAGTTTGAAAGGGAAAACAGCACGAGTGTAAGGTTCCCCAGAATAGTTTTACATGACCATCGCTCCATCAATTAAGATCGCCGCGTTTTATGCTAAGCTGTTTCCGTTTGAAAAATCCCCAAGGTAAGTAAATTTTATTAGGCTTGCTCTGCTGAAGACAAAACAGTTAATTCTAGTCTCGAAATTATTTTCCTTCAATTTACGTCAAGTTGATGTCGCTGTCTCCATTTTTTCCGCGGTTTGATGCTCAAAGGACTTACCACAAAGCTGTTTCGAGCGAAGGTTTCCGGGAAAGCGAAATTATTTCGTCTTGCCTAAATACCTAGTCGTATTTAAAATTTAACAGGCTTGCGCTTTCATCCAGGACAAAAATTGCTTGTGCCGTAACTCTTTTGGCATAAAATGGAATTGAGATAAAATATTTTGTTTTTTTCGCGCTTAAGAAGCAACTTGCCCCGAAGCATTGAGACTGTCGACCACTTTTTGATACTGCAACGCGGCCGCATTGAAAATGAATCTCTGTGTATTATTAATTCACAAAATAATTCCTTAATTGGTCCAGGGTTCTCATATAAGCTCTGTTTGTTAATTTTAAGGTTCACAAAATGAAAAGCAATTTACAATTGGCCGACAGTGGTCGCGCGAGCTAACGCCGGACCGTGCATACGAAAGGAAAAATAAGTCTTTCCTGCTGAAAGCCGTTTTAAATTTCGAATCTTGTGCCCTTCAGAAGTAAACATGGAGATTTTAGCCGATTTTGTTAGTTCTTTCCAAAAGGTAAACAAAGCTATTAGTGTATTTTCTTGATCAACATGGCTTTCTTGAGAATAATGTTCTTCAAAATGAATATTTGAATTTACTTGGCAAGTTTAAATATAAAGGCAAGAGATCCAACCAATGTCTAATGACAGCAGGTGGTTTAAATTGACATCATGTCGGTAATGTTATTGCCGGGTGGGGTCTAGTCAACGAAAAATTCAAATAAAACGCGAATAAATCAGAAGACAGAAATTTGAGCAAAAGAACAAAGTTATTACCGGTGCTATGAGTATTTCTTTTTGCATAATCGATAGGAATCTTGGATTGAACTCAAGCGGGAAACGATTTCAACTTATTTCAGGATTTAAGTTCTAATTTCTCACTCTCGCTGCATGGCTCCTTAATTCATTTCAAAGATGCAAGCGTAGTATAGAATAATGCATTAATAAAGAGCAGGTGATTTTACAGTCGGAGATATGGCAAGCCGCTTGTCGTTAAAGGAGAAAATTGCACTTAAAAAGAACGTTTCGTTCTTGATTACAGTGCATGTGTTGGGAAATTCCCTTCGCGGCCCCACGCTAACTTAAACCAAATATATTTTCCTTTAATAGATCTTTTTAAATTATGCAAAAAAGCTTATTAAAATCAATTAGTGTTACTACCTAAGCGCAATGGACTGGCAGTTTTTATTTTTAAAAAGGGCCAGAAAAAGATATCGTGCATGGTTGTTTGTTGCAAATGATACTGAAACAGAATATTCATTTATGAAATGTCGCTCTGATTTGTAGGGCAATTCATGTAATTTTTGTTTAAATCCTGGCTAATTAAAGTCAACCGCAAACGTATTGTTTCTTTGATAGAGCCAATCTTGGTTTTAACCGATAAGGTTGTTTTTCAATTGGAGGTTAAGTTAAGTGAATAATATATAATTGAATTCCTAACAAGTTATATTGAAAAGCATATTTATATACTTCGAAAGTTGTAGATTTTTTCCTATTGTACCTTGATGATAATGAAGTAATATCTCGGAAATGAGATATAGCGACTTTATAAAGATCAAAGAGCCTCTGTAATGTTCATCAAGCCGCCTAAAACGTGCCAAGAACTGCTTGGAGACTTGGTCTCGGACTGAACTCATTGGCTAATTGTCCCGTTTTATTAACTTGTCTATTGCAGACGGACACTTCGTTGAAAACTTTGTTGAAAATGCTTGCCTTGTTTCCATACGTCCCAAAAAGGACAGATTTTATACGCGTCCCATTTTAAACACAAAGATCATTTCTCTTAACGCATTTCCGGCCAAAGGCTGTGGAGAGATTATTATTTAACATCTCGTTAAGGTAGGTTGGCTTTGTTGTTGGTTCTCTACTCAGTCTGCTCCGAGAGGTTTTCACCTCTCCTCAATTCCAATTCGACCTGGATTAGAGGGCCGCAAGGTTATTGCGTCTCCCTCTCTAAATAAAAGCTATTATTATTATCATTATCATTATCATTATTGGCTATTGTACTGGGAAATGTGCATGGTTCGTTATATTGGGGTTTCGTTGTATCGATCCTCTGTGTAGAGAACTCGAAAAGGGTAGTAAAGAAGAGACTGGACTGTATGGTGATTTATTTGTCAGATTCCTTCAGAGCAACTTCGCAAGACAAACAGAAATGGAGTACGTTCTCAGATGTTGTCGAGCACGTGCTCTTTAAAAAATATAATAAAAGCGCATGCGCGCACAATTTTACTTTATGTGTAACATGCAGCGAGTTCCTACACTCCCCGGCGATAGCCCAGAGCATAAAATGTATCAAGTTTTGCCTCTGGCCATTAAAAAACGCAACAGTTCAAACAAACGTTCCTCGTAAACGATCTATTAATTTCTTATGGAAGCTCTTCGTCTGGGTAAACGTTGGGCAATACTTGACTCCTTCTGGTTAAAGGTTGTTGTCTGATGGGTTTCTAGAGGATACAATTTTTGGACAGGTCTCTCAATAACAGCGCTTGCTTTGTCACGCTCTACCACTTTCCACTGCAGCTAAACGTAAAATACGTCCATACCCGGTGATCAATCTGTCAATTGTGCTGAGTCTCCACAAGTTTTTGCGCACATTGTCCTCCTCACAATGACAACATCAACCACCCCGGTGTTTGTGGCCTGTCTTTTCCATGCCTCCAAACGATGATATTCCCGAAGGCTCAACAGGTACTCCTTACGCCACCTTCTCCAGAAATGATCAGCCAGTGCCACTTGATATCGGGTCCTTTTAGTCATGGTCTCTTTGGTACTGGTAGGATCCCCACAGCATTGCCGGGTATCGGGAAGTGTCAGACCGGTGATGAGAAGTCGTTAGGGGTTCCTCAGTGTCCTCAGCGTAGACATCGCGCAGAATGCCTGGACATCATAAATTAGAGAAGAATAGGCCAAAACTAGGCAACAAGGGTTCACAAAATTCACTTTCCCGAGTTTCAGAAATGATGATTTCAAGGTTCACGCACGGCTTCTTGAAAATCAAGGATTGGTCTACAATTTGCACTAAAAAAGAATGAAATTGAGAAAGTAGAAGTTTTACGTTTTTCCACTTGAATATATGGAAAAATTTGCAAATTTTCGTATATATATTGACAGTCATTTTGGAGAGCAATTTTGGGAAAACTAACATAGGCATTTTGCTAGATCAGAAATGGTAAATGCAAATTAATTTTGAAATGTTTGTGAAAGTGGGCTTGTAATGCATTCTCAAAGTGTGATATCGAGAAACAATAGCGAAAACAATAACTGGACGTCCTTTGTTTCTTAGCTCCGCCCTGACAAGTTAATGAGTAAAGCAGAATTCCCCAAGGGAGAAAGAGCGCGTAATATTTGACCAATGAGAACCATTTGAGTCATTCTTTGCCGCTAATTTTACTGACCTCTAATTTTTATTGCTCTGGAAGTAAATGTCCGGGGAACAATAGGCATTCTGCGCGATGTATAGGTCAGTGGCCGCGAGTTAAGAACTGCCTTCGCCTCAGTTAGAACCGTCATCAACTCTTCAAACCTGAGCTTAGCATTATTTTCCAAGTTGCTTCTTAAGGCACCTCTTAGTAGACTTCACCATGCGTTCGAAGAAGCCTCCCCACCAGGATGCCTTTGCCAAGTTAAATCGCCATTCAATTCTCCTCTCACTCAAGAAGGATGTCACCTCTGGAGCCTCAACTGTCAAGGCTTCTAGTTTGCCAACGGTTGCTACGCAGGCTAAGCCAGCTGCTGACTTGAACGTAAACTGGCTCCCAGTCGCCCTCTCGAAACTCTTCGATTGAGAAATTAAAGCCAGCGAAGCGGCCTCAAGTGAGATCGTGCAGCGACCGAACGAGCGAGTCACTTAGTGGGAAGAAAAATTAAAGGAACCAGCCGTCACGTTGCGGGGAAAAAAATTTAAAGGACTTTGAGAAAGTCTAACTTGAACAACTTAAAATTATCAGACACAATCAACTTGGGAACACCCCGTCTTCTATCAAAACTTCTAAAACTCTGTAGGATCACTGGGGTAGTCATACCTGTTGTCAGTTCTAAATGCATTGCTGGTGTCGTTGCGCAAGTGTGCAATGCAGAGTATGCCTTCAGATTTGCTGATCTGGAATTCGGTTCCCTCACATACAGTGGGCTCAAGAAGTCAACTCCAATACTTGAAAATGAATGTTGGTCTTCAAGGTAAAAGTGAAGTAGCTGAGCAGTTAGTGGTGGAGAGTAGAGCATCCCCAATAGTCTCCGACACTTGTTGCAACTTGAGATTTTTTCCTTCAGGATCTGCCGACCTTTTATTAGCCAATAGTGAATGCGAAGCTCTGCGAGGGTTTCCTTAACATCGTTGTCCATAATTATCTCTTTCGTGACAGCCCCTTATGATTAAGGCTGTAAGATGACCGGGGGAGGGGGGGGGGGGAAATAAGAGCAAGATACTTGGTTTCATAAGGCAAATTGCAATTCATCAGCCTCCCCTTGCATCTTGTAACTACTTGGCTATCCACGAAGGGCCCAAGACTTGCTGCCAGCTCTTTCAACCTTTCATCTTCTATGGCTTTCTGCAACTCCTTCCCCTCAGAATCCAGAATCTCTTCAGTTGATAAGGGTCCTAGACGTTTCTCTTGTCTCAGCTTCTTCACCCTCGTGTTGCATATAAAGCGCATAACGTACGCGGTCACTCTGAAAAGCCTTGAGGCACTGCTATACTTCTCAGCTGAGATGAGGTACTTCAATCCATCAGCTTGGGGTGTAGAAGTGGTAGCATTTGTTGCAATACTAAGACATCTCCGGGACTGCGCCTTCATTTACCCATTGCACTCTGGCTGAAAAATTGGCTGAGAACATTCCAGTTACAGGTATTCCCCCGGAACAGTACATAAGCAAGAGGGAATCCACACTGTTTATGTTTACTCCTGCGACAGGTGAAGAAGTATACCATGTTATATCAAAACTAAGTACATCCAAAAGTCGTGGGCTTGATAAAATCTCGAGCAAGCTTCTTAAGCTTCCCGCCCCATATATTTCAGAAACTATACGCGATATTATCAACCAAAGTCTTGATACGGGAATATTTCCTGACGACTGGAAAAAGGTCAAAGTCTCTCCTGTGTATATAGCGGGTGCTAGAAACGCGCCTGACAACTGTAGACCAATATCAATACTGCCGGCCATCTCCAAGGTAATTGAGAGAATGGTGCATTCTCAAGTCCTTGAATTCTTCACTGAAAACAACTTGCTCTCTAAATTTCAATCAGGATTTCGTGGTATGCACTCAACCTGCACGGCACTGCTGTTTGCGACGGGTTTATGGCTTAGAAACATCGACGAAGGCATATTAACTGGTAATGTTTTCATTGATCTCAAAAAGGCCTTTGATACTGTAGATCACGCAACACTTTTGCGAAAGTTGAATTACTACGCTATCAAGGCCAAATCCCTAAAGTGGTTTGAGTCATACCTCCCAAAGAGGCGTCAACAGTGAGGAATATATAACTTGTGGTGTCCCACAGGGATCGATATTGGGTCCGTTATTGTTTTTAATATACGTTAATGACTTTCCTAATTGCCTACACTTTCCTATTCCTGGTATGTTTGCGGATGACACTTACATAACTGTACCCGGTGTGAGTACCAGCAGTGACATTGAACCAAAACTAAAGTGTGACTCAGAAGCCATAGAGAAATGGCTAGCAACTAATAGGCTTAACTGCAACACTTCAAAAACAAGTTATATGACAGTTGGATCTAGACGAAGCATCATTGCATCCAAAGACATGACCCTTAGCATATATGGTAAACCAATAGAAAAGAAAACTACTACAAAATTACTCAGTGTACATATTGACTATAAAATCAGTTAGATGTTACAAGTGACCGAGGAACATTGAATGCTTTTTACCGATTACTTGTGCAGCCGTATTTCCACTACTGTAACCTTATGTGGGGTAATTGCTCAAAAACGCGTGCAGAACAACTACAGAAACTCCAAAATAGAGCAGCGCGCATTATCACGAAAGCGCACTTTTCAATAAGATCATGCGATATACTACAAAAATCGAATTGGCCTACACTGCATGCACGATAGGCAGAAAAGGCAAATGAACATTATGATGTACAAAGTTTATCACGATGATGTAACCGAGTACTTAACTGAGCTCTTTTGTTTGTCCTCTGAGGTGCCGAATAACAACCTCAGAGGCAGCAGATTAGACATGCAATTGCCCAAGCCTAAAACTAATTAGTTAAAAAGATCTTTTGCGGCAACATGGAATGTACTTTCGAACCATGTAAGAGATTTGAAAACACTAAATAGTTTTAAAGCGTTTTTGAGAAGGGACTACCATGATAATTAAACTAGTTAAATTAAAGATTATTAAATTGGGTACTTTATTTAAAGTATATAGTTATTATTTAACAATTATTCGCCGAAGGCGAAGTGATTATCGGTGAATATTCACCGAGACGAAGTCGAGGTGAATATTCACCTATAATCACTGAGCCTGAGGCGAATAATTGTTTTAGTATAAATACACAGGTGATTATTTCAAAAAAGAGAAAACAAAAAAGATTTCAACGCGAAAACATCTTAACTTACAGTGGCAAAACGACTACTGGCAGCCATTTTGTCTGTCGAGGTGATTATCGGCTGATAATCCGAGATAGCGAGCCAATGAGAGCGCGCGATTTTGTATAATCACCTGTGTATTTATACTAAAATATATTAGTACATTTTTAACAGTTGTAATTATACGTTTTTAGCTTTTGTCTTTAGTTACTAACTGCTTGAGTGTATTTCAGCCGTATTTCTTATAGATTACATTAGATAGGAACACGGCTAATTTGAAAACCAATCTTATGTTGGAATTATTACCGTGTATAAATAAAGTTCATTCATTCAAGACTTCATCACGGGGATTCTCAGTCTTCTTCAGGAATTGTAATGGCCAAGCATTTTTAGGTAGCTTCAACCACAACGGTCCTTCCCACCATTTTGCATCAGTACTGAGAACAGAAGCCGCAACTCTGGATGGCAAATCTGCAGGATTGTCAACTCCAGGACAGAACCTCCACTGTTTCGGTTCGACAGGAGAGCGAATTTTATCAACACGGTTCTGAACAAAGTGTTTTCAAACTCTTGACTCCCCGTTATCCAGTAGAGTGAGACTAGCGAGTCAGTCCAGCAACACAGTTCGTTAGTCAAAACTTAAAGTTAAACCTAGGAGAGGACTTATGTCTTATTGCTTGCACCAGTACTGTTTGTACAAATCCTTAAATAAATAATAAATAGATTTCTCAAGAGCTTCTCTAACGCCCGGGCTCTAACGTGCACAACTAATCTTGACAGGATACCAGCATGGAGCAATTCAAGCCTAGGAATGGTCTACTTGGTCAATGGGGCGACTCGGATTTTAGAAGGGACTAGTCTAGTGAACGTTCCTAGGTCCGTTACCATCCTCAGATAAACTACAGCAGCATAGGAGGTATCTCAAGGCCTTATGCGCCATCTTGGCGCCAGGGGACAGGTGAAGGTGAAGGTGATAGGTGGTGTCTGAAGCATCACTATAACCATGCAGCTCCACCGATTCAATCCGTCCTACAGCAGCAGGTACATAACACGTGCAATAGCGATTTCCGCAGTCCCTTTTAAACCAGTAATCCAATTGTTCCACCGTTTTGCAGACTTGGGGTAGAGAGATTCGTCCCACATCTTCTTCTCCCTGCTCAGTTCTTGGAGCAAGATCTTCATCAACATCAGCGATGGTGAGATCAGCCCAAGGAGATCATTAATCCTTGCAATAACACGGGGAACATTGCGCTTTGTGGCCGCTAAATTCAGGGCCTTATCGGAAAAGTCTCACCATAACAGTGCCTTCCTTGTGGTTCCAGATAACCCTAAGGACATGAGCTCGTACTCACTCCTCTCTATCCCACAGTGTCCAGGGAAGGAGATTGCATAGGTTTCATCTTCTTCTGACACCGTTCTCGCGGGAACCTTGGAGTTGGGTTCAGAGTGCTAGGTATTAATCAATCTCATCAGCTGGCTGGAGTTTGACATCCACTTTCAAAGGTTGAACCCTCCTTCACTCATTCTGGGCATAGCCTTTTGATAAAGCTCCAGTCCCTCCCGCACTCTATCGAGTCTAGTGCTTGAATCAGCCGCATAGAGTTACTGTAGCATCTATTTCACAAGCTCAGAATCGACTTCCTTGTCGGTCGAAATCTGTTAAGCAGAAACGGGCTTGCGTTGACCCCAAAAACGACTCTGGCAAAACGCTTCACAACAATGCAGGGATTCTCCTTAGATATGTTGTCAATCCAAAGAAAGCGCAAGGCACCTCTGTCTTCCTCATACACCAACACCATTAAAAACACATTTTCAATGTCAGCTATCAAGGCTATCTTGTTCTGGCGAAATCGTACAAGAATATCCATTAGTTTTGGGAGAAGGGATGGGCCAGCATGCAAACAACTGTTCAATGAAACACCATTGGTGGATGCATAGGCGTCATATACCACTCGAAGGTTTGTTATTTCCTTATCAATTCTTAAAACCGCATGATAGGGAAGATAGTGGACCTTCCCCGCAGGAGCCAGTTTAGATGGCGAGATATCTTTAATTATCTCTCGTTCCATTTGTTCCCTGATCATATATATTATCATATTCTGTCAGAACTTCCGGTGGCTGCCCCAGTCGTCTTAAGTTAAATTGTAGTTGTCTCAAATTCAGTTCATAATGGGCCATTTCCGAGTTGCTGTTTGTCTCGGTTTCGAAGTGAGTCTTGGTGCTCAACTATTGTAAGCGAAATGAGTTTGATGTGCATGACTATTCGCAACTCATTTCCATTTGAATGGTTGTGCACCAGGACTCGCTTTGAAACTGAGGCATGCAGCAACTCGGAAATGGGCTATTGTGTGGCAACACAAGGAGGGAGCTCTTTCTGGGTGGCTTAACTTTATATCTCTCTCCGTTGAAGGTCAATTCTTCCAAGAATTTCTCATGTACGGGGTCCAAGTTCGCCTTAATTCCAATAGATTCGAGCTCCCAGAACTTTACCAACAGGTCATCCAGATCGACAAATTGTGTACCTGTCCTTAAGGTATGAGCACTCACGCAGTTGACTGCAAGGGAAGTAGCAGTGCTTGGCTGATTCATATGACCAGACAACACCCATCAAAGTCTTGGTTTTAAGGCTACTGGTCCAGAGTCTCTACATTTTATCTCTCCTGTGACTATGTTCCAATAAATGTCAGAACCAACCAAGATATCCATTTCAAAAGCAGGGATTTCGGTAGGATCATCAGCAAGCTGGATCCCCCTTAAGTGAGGGTAACTCTGGTAGCCAATCCCAATGGCTTGATTCTGCAGAGGAGCACATATAACATGTACTACATAGGCTGTCATGTAAGAGTTCAAATCATTGTCCAATTCTCTGAGGCTAAACTGTACAACTTCACACTCTTATCTGACACTGACATGGCACATATGATCTTTGACTGCAACTATTCAAAATAACTCTCGCCTTCACAGACTTCGCACCGGGGCCTGTTCCTGAGACCATAGCTTGAGCAGTAACAGCACAGAGGTTTTGGCATCGATGTACCGGGTTGATGTTTGTTGACTACCTCCCAATCCTCCACCTTCATCAGGGTTTTGGAATAGAGATGGTTGGCCAAATGTTGTCTGTGCATGTGGCTGAGACGTTTTGACTGAAGTATCACAAATGCTAACATGGTATTGACCGCCACAGTCCTTTCAACGTGGCTTTGATGTACAATCTCTGCTTTAGTGTTGCCCCCTAAGGCATACAAAGCACCTCCTCAAGATGCTCAGTTGTGTGGGTACATCTACTGCCATAGGACAATCAACTGAAGGATGAAGATTTCCGCAATAAGTGCAAGTCGGTGAACCTTGATTTAGGCCTATTAGTTAAAGACACATGCAAGTGTCGCAGCAGTTGGAACATCAAGACCACGATCCTTCATAGGGTCATTTCCTCTTTCCTTAATTCTACCAATAAAACTGCATCTTTATCTGGCTTCTACTTCCGTTCCTTGAAAGATTTCAGCAATTTATCAAGGTGCCAAAGTGTCGAGTTATGACGAATCTCAGTTCGTCAGTCAACTTGTTCATCATCACAGGCACTAACAAACTACCAGCCCCCTAAGATGGGCCTCAACCTTATCATAAATAATTCGAATCCGCTTCACATCGGTGATCGATGTCACGGCTGGCAGGTGCAGAAGGGCTTCCATGTGCGAGCTAATAATGAGATGTTTATTTCCAAAACTTTCGGGTGGAATCTCGGTAGCGTTCTTATAATTTGACTCAGTTAGTGATAAACCAGATATAGAAGCTAAGGCTGCACCCTCCAACAAATCTCTTTGGTAATATTCGCGTGAACAGATGCGTTGAAGGAATCACAGAACGACTGCCAATCCTTTGGCAGAATCGCTTGATACTACTTAGGTAATTTGGTGCTGGACTGTAATGGATTGGATCCACCTGATGTTTGTTGGCACAGTGTCCTTTCTCCTTTGTTTTCTCCAGGCTTGAAAAGTCTTTCGGCCTTGCGGATGGTGTCCAAAATTTGGGGTAGACTTTCATACACCGGACTTCCGATAAGGCCTTGCTAATTAGGTATTATTTTGTTCGCTTCGTTCTTTTGTTTCATGGACATTAATTATTTGGTGATCCGGTATTTGAAAGACCAGCCATAATTCGACGTGCGAATTCACTTTTTTCTTTGATCTCCAGACCCTGATTCGCAAAACAGTTCCAAAATATCGCTGTCGAGATTCTTAATAGCGTCGGCTTTCTCCCTGAGCAGTCAAACATTTGGCTGAATAGTTTCCATCGACGGTGGTTCAGGGTTTCCAAAGATAGTTTCCGTTACGTGGAGAAGTTTGCTAACTTAAGCTCGGTACGTTCTCAGGTCTCTTCAGATGTTCTTCTCATAGGTCCTTGAGCACGTGCTTTCAAAAAATATAACAAAAGCGCATGCGCGCAGAATTTTACTTTATGTAACATACAGCAAGTTCCTACACTCTCTGTTCGGAAAATTTTACCGCAAGCCGAGTCAACACTTTCGTTCAGTATGCACTGTGTTCGAAGTTCATTCAAATCGATAATTCACTATCGCTCACTCGTAACTTCGATTAATTATTAAACTCCTTCGCTCTCCTTCAGGGCGTTTGCGGTGGACTCTGGGCCGTTTCCCTTTTTTCAACAAAAATCATATAGTTTTCCAGACAACTTTATCACGTCGATAAGCTTCCATATAATTAGTCTTAAGTGGTAGCGCGGTGTTAGGAAATTACACAGGAAATTTCCACCACTAATAAATTCCAAGCTGTCGTATTTGGAAACTTTGGAGAAATAATTTCAGTCGGCATTATTTTTGAAACATAATCAGTACGTTGAAGTTTTATTTTCATCGTACAAAACCTAAGCAGCAGTTGTTTTAGTTTTGAGAATACAACGCAGTTTTTGAAAGAATTACTCGTCATTTTGCATTTAATTTTTTCCCCGCTTTCTTTGGGGTCAAGTCTACATCTTTGATTTCACAGTTTTGTTGAACCCTTTTAATGCTGTTTGTTTAGACCATTATGTCAGCTACAGAATTAAATTTCGTAGAAAAAAAAAATGGACCGTGATATTAAATCATCCAAAACCCCTAACTGCACTTTGAAGCTGCGTTATATTTTAATTTCCTTGGGTGGAATTCCTTTCATTCATAACATCCTAAGCATACGCATGAAACTGTAAATGCCCAAAGGGTATACAACCGACACAGCTTTACTTTCGCAGAATTAAAAAGTCGAAGTACTTAAGTGAGTGCAAAGGAACCGAGCAAAAACCTCCTCTTTGGTCACATATAATTCAAAATTCGCAGCTGTGATCACTTAAGGCGTTTCGTTTCGAGTTTAAAGCAAAATTATATTTGAGAAGCGAGAGTGGACGAAACAGATCTTCGGAGTTTTGCAATAAATTTTTGCTATGTAGAGTCAAGATACGTTGCCTAATTTTGCTAACAGGCCAATGCTAATTGCGTCAGAAAATATCCGGTGGTGTCCTTTTGCAAAGATTTTTCTTTTACCGGATGGAGTACGTGATTGGATGTAATAGCTAACGTACTGAAATATTCTGTCCAAACAGACTGTTGTAAATAAACAAGGCAAAAAATACGAGGACATTCTGTCTTTCAAAACAAACAGACACAGAAGATCCTTGATCTAATAACGTCACCTTTGTCCATATTAAGTACTTTTGTCAGCCTTGAATATTAAACAGTCGACTCGAAACAACTCCGAGGAGTTGTTTTAATCAAGGTTTGGTTTTCATAGCTGCTTCCAAGTTAAAGGTCCGACACAATTCCACGGATAACAGGTATTAGTAACAGCCCCCTTTCCATATCTTTTCAAAGTTGAGAACCTTATTTTGTATCAACGCAGACCGAGAATCTATATGACAAAGTGCAAGGCATTGTATTTTCTTAAATGCATTTAAGTCGTTGAATTCAGCTAGTTTCATTCCTCGGCAGGAATATACTATGTTTTGCCTCATCGCGCTTGAATATCAATGAAACACTCAACTTGGTTTGCGATCGGGGATCGGGAAGAAACACGGCTGAGAAACACAGACTTCAAAAAATATTCACCAATCTTTGACAGCTGAGTGATATAGTGATGTGTTATTGCAAACAAAGCTAAGCTACAGAGCTGACCACATTCTAAATAGCCACCTAGTAACTCATAAATTAGTCAAACCCGGCCCGCTTAGTTCAGCTTTGAATGCTTTAAACTTACACGTGAAGTTATCAGCTGTGATTTTTTTGTCGCTCTCCTATTGTACGTGTCTTAAACGCCAACACGACTAACACGATCACTTTCGATTCTATTCCAGCCCTGAGTTTTTGAGTCAATACATTTATATTTTGTCGAGAAGGGATCGCAAACGCCGCTGAGCAGAGTGTTATTAATAATTCAATTTGCCGAACACGAAACCACTGAAACCACTGCTGAGTCCACCGCTGAGTCTCAGTAATGCGAAAAAAGTTCGCCGACGCGCGCAGCGAAATGTCCTCTTTATTACCTTTTCGCGCTGCAGGGTCTGCACAACAAAAAAAATACTCAAGTATGATTATTTCTTTTATTGACAGATGTGCCAGTCCACATGTGTGTAATAACAGATGTCTTGAAGTGCTCTTAAGCAAATCTTATCAGGCTCACAGTGAAGGCAACTTTTCACAAAAACCGCGCTGAAAAGCTCTGGATGAAATCGACAGACTGTGTGTCTCTGAGCGTGTCGTACTCAGACGTTTGGTTCTACAGCGCCGTATCATTGGCTGGTTTTTCTATCACAATGTGCGTGCCTGCTCTATTTCTTGTTCTCACTGCAGTGATAACTTTGTTGTATGCGTTATATTACCATAACAGACAAGAATTGAAGCCTTGTTTGTACTTTAAGAAGTCGAGGATTAGTATGGTCATAAAGAAAGGATGCAAACGCCTTCATGAAGAATACAAACCAACATTTTGGGCTAGAAATCAACACCTCCAGACAATTTTGCCCTGGCTTTGGTGGCAAGATGAGATTGAATTCACACGCGAGTATTTGCAAATGGCTGACAAGGGAGTTATTGCTTTGGACTGGGTTTCCCTGGATGACAACAAAATGATCAACAAAGTAAGCCCAGTTATGCTTCTTGTACCTGATTTAACCGGCACCGCATCTGACTTGGTATCCGCCTGCACTGAAGCTTTGGTGCGAAAATTTCGTCCAGTGGTATTCAACCGGCGCGGACATGGAGGATCATTGCTATCAACTTATCGTCTGCAAAGCTTTGGGGATGCAAGCGACTTGGACGAAGCTATTGAGTTTATCAGTCATATGTATCCCTATTCAGAGATATTTGCTATTGGATTCTCCACGGGCTCTGGGCTTCTTATGTCGTATCTTGGCGAAACAGGTGTATCTACCAAGCTGAACGCTGCAGTTTGCATTTCGCCTTGCTACGATGCTGAGGCACTTTTTAAGTTCAATACTATTCCCGAACCATATAACTGGTTCTGGACGTTAAAGCTTAAATCTGTTTTACGTCAGCATCCTTGCTTAGGAACTGTTATCAACTATAATCTCGCGCTCCAAAGCTCCAGCGTTAAAGAACTCGACGAACGGGTTTATGTCAAGCTAAACCAGTTTAGCTCGTTAGAGGAATACTGGAAATATAACAATCCCATGCGAAATATCACGAACATCTCGATACCAGTCCTTTGCATTAGCGCGCTTGACGATCCCATTTGTCCCAAAGACACTATTCCTTTTAGCCTTTTTAAAACTTCAAACAATTTGTTCCTGGTAACAACTGAGATAGGGGGCCACTGCGGGTTTTTGGAGGACTGCTTTCCATCTTCCTGGGGCAACAAACTTGCCATTGACTATTTGGAAACAGTGTTTAACCAGGGAGTACCCAAACAAACAGAAGATAACCACGTACATTTTTTCCCAGAGTTCAATGGGACGAGGAATAGAAGTTATACCACATAAAAATGACACCATGAACTTTCAGGACTTCATAAGAATAAATAAATAAATAAATAAATAAACAATCGGCCGCCTCACGGAGGGATTTTTAAATTACTGTGTTCGATCACTATAAATGCGGACTGTCGTATGAGCAGCAAACTTTAAGCGCGATGTGAAGCTGCATGCAAGCTACAATTGGGTTTGCTATTGATTTGTTTCTGATTCGCTAAGAATGAGCCAACCACAAATTATAGCAATGCAAAACAAAGCAAAAAAAAATTACTCGCTACACTCAATTGCAAATGCTCCAATGTAAACAAAGCCGTGATTACAAAGACTTCACTTTGAATCAATTCTGTCAGATTTTATTGTTCTGTAATATTCAAAGATAAGGTGACCTCTAAAACATCGTCAAGCGATATTTTTATCAAATAGAAAAAAACATATATAGATATATATATTACCTTTTATCATAATACATACAAAATACTGTGATATTCATTTAGTCAATCACTCCATTTTTCCATATTATTGCTACTTTCCTTTTTGTTTTGTCGTTAAGTATCCGTATGAGATGTCCGCCAGCTTTGTAAACACATTGACACCCACAGAAAGGGAAAATTAATATACCGTATGATTTAAATATGATTTGAAGAAATGAAAATTTGGTCGGAAATTCATATGACAAAGTATTCAATTGTTTTTGCAATTTCAACCAACAATAATTTACGTGATCAGCTATGTCGCTATCCAAACTATATTTTTTTTCACTGAGAAGAGCTTAACGCAGGAAGTGTGTCATTTCTGGGCGTTACGTAAATCATGCAATAACACTCAAGAACTCGTTTGATTGGCTTGATGGCAGCCTTAATTACCACCCAGCCGCTTCCATTTGAACTGATAATAAAGGGTATTAAAAGATAATCTTGTGGTACTGCGCACTTTAAAGTCGAACATTTTGACCTTTAGTGATCTCTATTTTTGATTTTTACGGTGCGTGGGGATCTTTTTCAAGCCGTAGAGCTAAAAAATCTGTCCCGGACAAACCAAGATTAGGGGAAATTGTATTGAAATAGAAATAGTGCTCATTATGGAGGAAGATGGAAAGATTAGCTCGTAGTAAAAGATGCCCTATCGCGCGCCATTCCTACTAATGCGGGGGAATCTTTTCAAATGCAAATATTTTAAAATATATTCCCTCGCGTTAGCC
>OX421449.1:5518017-5528017 GCA_949126865.1 Montipora capitata | reverse complement strand
AATATTAAGGAGGGGGGAGGCGGGGGGGGGGGGGGGGGTGGCACTTAATTATGCAGAAAGACAATGGTTGCCGAGGAAGCTTTTTAGTCAAAGAGCCCTACAGAAAGGTTGTGTGATTGGGTGGTTCTTCAATGGAAATGTGACATCACTTCAGTCAGAAGGTGCATGCGCAACTAGTCCCAGTCCTCTGCCGTGCGTTTCAGTGAAAACTGGTAAAAACTCCCAGGAAACGAAAGGAAGAGGCGGTTTTTTCACCGGATGAGAACCATCCAATAATTGTTCGTAAACTGTAGCATGGAATTTCTATTTGGACAAAAAATGGAACTGACATTTTGAAAAGTGTATCAAAGGAGGGCCTTATGACGCCATAATTTTGTTGCAAAATAATTTCTTTTAAAATGCATGCTACAGATGTTGTATTAGAATGTTCTCATACTGTTGCGTTAAAAAACTGTGAAAAACATAGTTAAGTCGCCACGTTTTTAGGCATTTTCTGTTTTGGTCACTTGATTTACCAAATACGAGTCGAATAATACAAAGGAAGGTTAAATAGAACCAAAAAAAAAAAGCAAAAAAAGGATAACTGTAGAGTTGAAGGAATCCGAGAAATGATTATTTGAAGGGTTCCATAGCAACGGTATGGTAATTAAGAGCCACCCCACCTTAACAAGAATCAAATCGATCATGCAGCAAGGTTGTTTTCGTTTCTATGCAAAGCTACCACTCGTTTGCAAAACATGACTTGCGCGCGCAATGTACTAGTATTTGTTTTTTGCTGTTAATTTTATTACAAACAATGGGGAGCAGGGGTGGTGCAGTGGTGGGACCACTCGCCTTCCAGCAATGTGGCCCGGGTTCGATTCCCGGTCCCGGCATCATATGTGGGTTGAGTTTGTTGTTGGTTCTATCATTACTCTGAGAGGTTTTTCTCTGGGTACTCCGGTTTTCCCCTCTCTTCAAAAAACCAACACTGACAGATTCCAGTTCGATCTGGAACGCACGGACACACGTTGAACGAACTGAGCGCTCTTAAGGTGTTCCGTGGGTAAAAAAAAACATTTCCATTTCCATTTTTCCAGTTATGGAATACATGTGTTATAATGCAATATCAGTTTTGTGGAACATCAGTAGTTTTTCTTGCTGGATAACCAAACAGCATGATTTCCAAGGGAGTACAGCACTGGGTATTGCCTAACGGTCACCCATCCAGGTATTAGCCCCGTCGAACAGGACTTGCCTTCCCTTGGGCAAGCCGTAACACTATCACAGGAAATCGAGGTTAAAATTTGTGCTACAACAAGATGGCGTCCAAACGCTGAAATCACATGGCATCAGCATCACCACCCGAGGGACACACCGCGAGACCGACACGATTAGAATGCATTCTCCTCGAAAGCAAAAACAAATGTTCTTTTCCAAATACTTGCTCTCCAAAGATGATTCTTAGCAAGTGGTCAGCGGCCTTACAAATGATAATAAATCTTAACAATAAAAATAACAACAATCACTGTGGACATTGCCCAGTCTCCCACGCAGCCGTTCTTGGTGTCGTCACGGAACTCTGCGTGACGACACAAAGAACGGTTGCATAGGATCCAGCTTAGCTAGGAAGGAATTTATGGATTGTGCATCAAAGACATTTAGGGGTAGGCTATTCCAGTCCCTGGATGTATTTTAGGGAAAATTGAAAACAAGTGTTAGTAGGCTTCAGACGACGGGGATTTTATACGAAAATTTGTAAGCGGCCAGCTGGCTCGAGATATGCCTGTTGATCGATCTCAACTTGTACACAACATTGTTAGCCGACCGCTGACAAACGAGGTGATTTACATGTGAGTGTTGATCTGTTCATGATTTATGCTACTTATTTTAGACAAAACTTTGATTCCTGAACTACCCGTGGAAATCATGACATAAATTAATTTTTTTCGATATCTTAAACTTTATTTGCATAATATAAACAAAGACACATAGAACAAACATTACTTTCCAACACAGCAGAACTTGCTTACAACAGCACCTACACACAATATAGTAGTTTGACTTCATTACTAACTTACCACCCTTATACCTTAAACTACGCGAAAACTCTCCACTTCGACTGATAGCGAATAATTAAACCTCTGCTTTCAAAATAGGAAAACTAAAGTAACAAAAATAATTTTCTTAAATGAGGTCTTTGTCGGACTCTCATAGGCTAATAACTCATTCCAGTGTTTTGATACCAATTTTTGAAAAAAAAAATTGCCAGTCGAGATTTCGTAAAATAACTTTAAACATTAATCTTAGGGGAAGATAGATAGTGACATGTACAGCAGAGAAAAAAAAGAAGAAGACGAAGAACAAATTGGTACCGTCAAATTAGGGAACCAAGCTCCCGCCCCTATCCACACTAAAGCGTTTTTGAGTCTTGATAATTATAAAATCAAAGAAAAATTATATTCAATCTAAAATCTTCGGAAACGGTTTCGTTGGATCAGCCAAAGCATAGAGACTATGGCAAAAGATAGACACGCGATGCGTACATGTGGTAGTGCAGTAACGTACACAGCGCTTTATACCGGAATTGTCAATTGAGATGCGTTTTGTTTTCCGAGGAGATTCAAGGTTTGTCTTTGCGTAATATGTAGCTCTAATTGTACACGATATTGTTTTGGTACTGATAAATTACAGGAAAGATATGGTAGATGTCTTAGGTAAATAGCCGGGTCCTGAGAATACATGTGGTTACTAGTAAAATGCTAAAACCAGAAAGATTGAAGAAAATAAAAGGGAATCGAGATACATTGGCTTCGAGGGTGACATGTTAATCATTTTCAAGTTCCCTTCTTTGCACTTCAAGTTTAAGCGTGTCTGAGCTTTTGACACCTTTCCAAGACAACTTTGTACCGAAGTTAAGCGCTGACAAGCGGGGTTAATATCTGGATGGGTGACCTCAAAATGTACGACTTGCAGTGATGGAAACAAAGCACCGAAAATTCTATTTAAACGCTCAAAGATGCGAACTTAGCAAGGTACAGATTTTTTTAGCCTGCGTTATACAAAACAAATATTGATAAAAAAAAGTAAATAAATATTGATACACAGTTTTTAGGAAGAGCAGAAGCAAGTTTTTGAACTCAAACGTGCTTCCAAGAGCAGAAGCAAATTTTCAGGAAGTGTCGATCGAGAATGAAATATAATTTTTGCCATCAGCAACAACATTTGCGACGTGAAAACAACATAAATTTTGAAGCGCGAATATACAAAATTACCATCGGCGAAAAACTTTGCTATGTTCAATTTTTCTATCGTACGTTTGGTTGCACAAGTAAATCGCAAAATGACCCAAAATCGAAAGTGTCGTCGAATTCAGCGGGCGCTGTGATTAAGTTAAGTTACCTTGCGCGTTTACTCGCGAAACGAAGGATACATCTGTGTCAAAATGATGGCAAGACACCGGATTTTTGTTTTTGTTAGTTTGGTTTTTTTATCTTCAAGTGTTATAAAGTTTGACAAGAAATGTGCAAATTCAGCATAAAGATCACAATCCCCTAACTCTTGAGGTTGACCACTGTTTCTGCAAAGTCAAAATTTTACTCTCCTAGACGAGGCTATTTATCACCAAGTAATTCCATCATTTTGGAAATAGCAGCTGCTTTATCATTCATCTGCGTCAAAAATTCTTGCCGATTTTGGCACTCATTTTGTTGAAACCCAAGCACACTTTCAACAGACCTGTTTATGTTCGTGACAAATTTGCACCGAAGGTAAGCGCTGTCGAGCGGCGTTAGTATCTGGATGGGTGACCTCAAAGTATACGACTTGAAGTGTCGGAAACATAGCACCGAAAATTCTATTTTAACGCTCAAAGATGCGAACTAAGCAAGGTACAGATTTTGTTAGCCTGCTTTATACAAAACAAATATTGATGAAAAAGTAAATAAATATTGATATACAGTTATTAGGAAGAGCAGAAGCAAGTTTTCAGGAAGTGTCGATGGAAAATGAAATATAATTTTTGGCATTAGCAACAACATTTGCGACTGGAAAACAATATAAATCTTGAACCCTGCATATACAAAATTACCATTGGCGAAAAACATTTTGGGAGATTTTTGCTATGTTCAATTTTTCTTTCGTACTTTTGGCTGCTCAAGTAAATCGCAAAATTGAATTCAGCGGGCGCCGTTTTCATGTTACCTTGCATGTTTACTCGAGAAACAAATGATACATCTGTGTCAAAATGATGGCAAGCCACCGGGTTTTTGTTTTGTTAGTTTGCTTTTTTCTCTTTCAAGTGTTTTAAAGGTTGACAAGAAATGTGCAAATTCAACACAAAGATCACAATCGCCCATCTCTTGAGGTTGACCATTGTTTCTGCAAAGTCCAAAATTTACTCTCCTAGATGAGGTCAATTATCACCAGGTAATTCCATCGTTTTGGGAATAGCAGCTGCTTTATTATTCATCAGCGTCACAACTTCTTGCCAATTTTGGAGCTCATTTTGTTGAAACTCAACCACGCTTTCAACAGACCTGTTTATGTTCGTGAGTTATGCACGCGCTGCGGGCCTATTGTCACCACGGACTTACACTCTTAAGCCGATGACACACGGTTCAACATCCTGCAACATTTGTTGCTCAACAAATGTTGAACTATGTTGCACAGACGTGTTGAACGGAATAGAGCTGATATCTATTTTCGTTCAACATCGTTCAACAACTTTCAACGTGTTGAATGGTATGAGTTCAACATTCAACATGGCATGACACACTGTTCAACATTTGTTGAACAACAGCTGCAACATTTGTTGAGCAACAAATGTTGTACCGTGTATCACCGGCTTTGAACAGTGTGTCGTGTTGAAATATGCCATTCAACACGTTGAATGTAGGTGAACGATGTTGAACGAAAATAGAGACCAGCTCTATTCCGTTCAACTTCGTTTGTGCAACATTGTTCAACATTTGCTGAGCAACAAATGTTGCAAGATGTTGAACCGTGTATCATCGGCTTTACACTCATACAACTCGGTGACATAGTGGGTATACCAGAAAAATCAGATTGGACACTTTGTGACGTTAGGACTTTACAGAAGAAATACCCGGCAGCAGTGGTTGAATAGAAGTAATGGTCCGTTTAGATTGAGCTGTTTTAGCACACGGCACATTATTGTTTTATTTTTCGGTAAACTCCAGAATCAAATGCGTCAAACGCTATAATACGCGCCATGTTTATTCTAATATCGTTAATTTAATAATAGTTTGATCAGGATTGGGTACTTTGGGAATGGGAACTCGGTCCAAAGCTACTTTGCAACAAGAAACAACTTCACAAGTCAAGTTTACTTATCTCGGCCGTGGGTATCTACAGATTTTACAAGCCCGTTTAACAAAATTAGAAAAGAGTGAACTGTTTGGAATTGACATTTTTCTCACAATATAAATGCTTTCACTTAGCAAACATACATGCAATTTTCCCCGAAAATAAAGATCAATCTAAAAGATCGTACGATTTGCTTTATTTGATGATTCCAAAGATAAATCTCACCATTTACTCAGATTGAAAGAAATCTCCTCTATAAAAGACGCAGTTTACCATTATTCTGCAGTCCCTTTTTCATCTCCTATACTGGCAAATGCTGTCAGATAAGCAAGGTTTACTGGGCATTTATGCAGAGAACAAATACAACAAAAAGCAAATGGCATTTATCATTGATGCTAGCGAATATCTCTTCAGATTCATTTGTTTCATGGAACGAATAGAATTCTCAGCAGTAGAGCATTATTTTTGTTTTCCGCAATCGGCAGTCAAGTATCTGCGACAGACAGGAGATAAAACATTGAGACAATCTTAAAAAGTCAGTTGATTTTGCATAACTGAATTAATTACCTAAGGCAGTTCTGTTTCTTTACTCCAAGTTCCAAGCTATTTATTTTACGAATTTAGTATTCTTATATGAACTTTCTCATTCTTTAGTTTAAGTCGCTGTAATTCAATGCTTTTCGCAGTTCTGTGGATACCCTTTTCGAATAATTCTTAAGTTTGAAGTTCACATTTCGTAGATATGTTTACTAAATGTCAAAACAATTCGCTTCTTACTCATTCAATTTAATTGAAGTCATCAGTTCCATCATTAGCTACAGGCGTATTGCGTACTCAGGCTTTTCCTAAAGATTTATGGAAACTAGGGTACCACACCACTGATTTTTCTTGAACAGGGTTTCGGCCGGAGGAAAAAATCAACTTAAGCCGTCAGTATAAAAGGATCGCAGATGAATCAAAAATTTCTAGGAGACAAATTAATTTTCTATTGTGTGCTTCGTGGGGAGTTAAACGGCGGAACCGTTGATAAAAAAACGCATTACACAATATAGATCGCCCAAGGGCAACGCTTCTTCATTGCAAAGGATATAAACAACACGCAAGTTCATATACCTTAATTTTAAATTTCCCTTGGAAGAAAATAATATATTATGATCAAAGCTTAGTTTTGTCTGAGCGAGGACGCCCAAATAGCTGCGTCATTTTGAAACCGTAGCCTTTAACTAATGCTACCACCGGTTGAATACATTGGGAGATCAACGATTGGTCCCAGAAATAATAAAGATGCGGTCTAAAACTTCATCCCTGCTGGGTGATAAATATTGTTCAATTATCAATAGTAACGAAAAAACTCGAAATTGCGCAAGACCTTTGCCGAATGAATCGAATTTTTGAGATATGATAGGCATTGGCGGACGTACAGGAGCAAGTCATAATGCTAAAAGGTCTGGCTAGAGTAAAAGACGCTGGGACAGGCAATTCTCTCAGTATTTCTAGCGAGTAAGTTTCACTTTATTCTAAGTATTGGTATCCAGCTTGCTTATTCACAGACCAAATGTATTGCTAAGGTGATAAATATGATTACGTTGGCACGATTTTGAAAACTGGAAATGCATGAACTTTTTCGAAAAAAAAAAACGCCTTGGGATGAGTATCTCGTGAAATGTTCAACAGAAATTTAAGAAATGATGAGACAGTCTTAAGTATTTTCTTAAACAAAATTGTCATGACTTTAATAAAAAGGCAAAATTGATGGCCTCCGATTTAGGTCATAAAATACGTTCCGAAAACAGTCGAAGTGATTGATTTGTTTGAAAATGCATCATGTTTGTTATTATTTTCGTATGATACACGTTCGTGACAATATATTCGTATTTACTTAAATTCTATTTAACAACCCTTTCTTGTTGACACATTTCCTGTTGTGGATGTGTCGGTGCCCGCTGCGAACGTAAGTTATTTGGAATATGTGAAGGAATGAACGAATTGGAGTGTATGAAATGTTATGAAATTGAACTACACATAAAGGATTTGAGACTTTAAAACATTATTACAAGATTAGTGTACGTATGAAATTACTTTAAAAAGGCAGAAACCTGATCGAAATTAAAGGACAATTGCTTGAATACAAACGAGTGATTGCAATTAAAAGGTGGTAGCCTCAACAGTAATATCTCTGAAAACTTTGAACCAATTCAGAACAGAATTGACCTAGAGTCTCGGCTAGGTTCGGAAAAGTACCACAGTGCACCTTACAAACGACAGGCAAACAATGGACAAAATAGACTTTTAGTGACAAACAATCCAAATGATATTTTACCAAAAACCAATGGTACAGTCAGTATTTAGCCAATGACGTCACGGATTTAAGTTATACTTGACCAATAACATCATGTCTTGCTTGACCAATCAAATCTGGCGAATTTATTCCATGCACTGAGCGCACTAATCACTTGACGAAGAAAAACCACAAATATGCATCCACTGAAGCTTGTACAGTTTGCTTACAGTCTGTTGTAGTAATGCGCACTAGCCGAGTTAGTTCTCTCGATTAGTCAAAATAAATTTAAAAAAAAAACAAAAATCGGTGTCTTGCGGACGAAGTCGATATTTTTCATTAGAACTAATGAATACTTCAAAGCAATTTAAATGGATAAGCGTCAACCAGCTGTTCACAGTTTACTCTGGAAAAGATGTGAAAAGGCTGTTCTCAACATTTACGGACAGCGTCGTTCCTTTTAGATATTTGGTATGCAATAAGACGCTGGAGGCCGTTTAATAAGGCAAACTTATAAAGAAGAACCAGCATAAAAAACACGTTTTCAAAAAAACAACAATAAGACATGCTTCCATTTTGGATAATTTTCTATCCTCGCTGTAAGACTATTTAACAAATGTAAAACTGAGAAAAAAATAATAAATGGGACTTTTTAAACACAGAGCAGGACAATCAGAATTTGAAAGCACTTTAAACTGTAAAATGTGCCACGCAGTGGTAGACATAACATGCACACGACATGTAATCTGCGAGCCTTGGTAATAACATATGGCACGTTTAAAAATAACCCAGGACCATTAAGCCACGGGGAAACATAAACAACATTAGAAACGGTAAAAGTACCACATGCTGGCGATTTGTTTGAAGTGGACATTAGTTAGCATTAATTTTTTATAGGAATAAACCGAAACTATTTACATGCAATAAGATTGAAAACCTCTAAAAACATTCTTTGTTGTTGAAAAGAACTGATTGTTGTCGTAACCAGAAGCCACCAGAAATGGTCGAGGCAAAACTACTGACAGACCTTGTTGGGGCAACTAAGCGACCAAATAGAGAAGAATTATAGTGACGATATCAAAATGAAGAGATAAAGTGTCACAAAAACGAGTCCATATGTTAGCAAAGCGTTGGGAATGCTTTTGCGTCAGTCGTAGCCTCAAGATAGTCTGAGTCACGGTGTCAGTTCTCTGTTGAATCTCTGAATTGTTTGTGTCAAAACGTCTTTTACCCAAAAATGAACGTAAAAAGCTAATGTATGAACTTGACCATTGAAAAGTGAAATAAGCGAAGTTTTGTGATATCCATAAAAATGTGTTTAATTCACCGCAATAAAGAATTAATAAACGAAGCATTATAATTGGTTAATAATCAGTGAAACTCACAGAGAGCTCATCAGAGGTAAAATTTAGTACTCATCAACAATGATGCATGGAGCTATCAACAGCTCTACAAACCGTGAGCAAAAACAATCATACCATTTTTTACCCCTTGAGAGGTTTCAAAAACCACAGGCCCTGCAGGCTCGTGTAATTTCGCAAGTCTTTCAATATAATTTCAACCAAATAATAACCATTTTTTTTGCTTATAATAATTCAACTGTGGAGTGTTTTATACAAGAAGGGTATTAATCCTCTTGTATAGTTCATTTTCTAAACCGTATTCTAGACAGACAAAGACAGGTTATTTGCTATTTAGATAGTATTTTCAAAGCGCATGAACGTAGGGAAACTTTGAAGCTATACGCCATTAGCTTTGAACTAGTCAGATTTTCCTTTGAATCGAAACAAATACGCACCGAACCGCAACCGGAGTAATTGATAAAACTTGGAAAGTTTTATGAAAATATGTTACAGCAGTTGTTTTCAGTTGCAAAACCAATTTTTAATAACGTTGTAAACTCGTTTGCTTTATCAAATTGATGTCAGTTTTTCATGCGTCTGTCCTGTTATTGATGATGAATTTCGTCATAACATTGTCAAAGTAGCTGTGGATTCACGAAGCAATGGCCGAGTGAATCCGCAGACTACTTTGACTATGTTATGACGAAATTCATTGTCAATAACAGGACAGACGCATGAAAAAACTGACATCAATTTGTTTTTTACGATAATAAAAAGGCGGGGGGGGGGGGGGGGGGGTCAAAATTAAGTCAAAACACGAGAAGAACGCTAGACAAAAATGCGAGAAACTTCAATCTGACGCGAGCAATATCGCACGTCATTAGCGCATAAATTATTAATTTATGTGTCCGTCCGCTTATTGACAATACAAATTAGCCAATGAGCGCGCGAGAATTTCGCAGTCACTGTAAAAAGCAAATTGGCCAAGGAGTATAAAAACTGAAAGGTTTGTCCATTCCGCGGCATTTGCGAGCTGGGGTGGAGTTCACATCCCGGCTGATACTGAGTAAGT
>OX421449.1:5503017-5513017 GCA_949126865.1 Montipora capitata | reverse complement strand
CAAGAAAGCAGGTAAGTCAATGAAGAAGAGAAATTAAAGTACTCAACAGTTGGTAAACATGAAGAAGCTCTGTGATGTTTAAACATTCCGGCCTCAAACAGTTTCAAGTGCTCTCGGAGTCACCTTAGATATTGAACATCCACTCAGTCACATAACTTCAAAAAGCAAATATAAAGAACATATTATTTGAGGCAGTTAGAGGACGGAAGACAGAAGTGATCCTCGAATTAAACTGTTTCCGTCTGTGATCCGCACTTCAGACATACATTTCTTTCACATTTAGAAGAGTCCTCTTTGATCTCGATTATCTGTGTACCAACTTGATCGTGTACCGTGCATTTTTCTACAATATGTACTTTGCTCCGAACATTTCGTCGTTTTATAGAGCCGTTGGTGTTCGGATGGTAGTGGTGAATTTTAACTTATTTTTATCAACTCTTAAAAAAAAAAAAACCCGTTTGTATTTGCAATTTTTCCACATTGGCTCGAGTTAACACGAAGAATGAAGGCAGTTTATAAAAAAACAGGTATTGCATAATTTAACATTTCAGATCCAGCTATACGAACTACCTAAAATAACTGCAGGGATACCGAGTCAATCTCGAATTAACCCCTTTCGTATCACTGACCATGACCCCACGTTAGCGTTATAAATAATTCTAATGCCACGGATGTGTTTTTTTCTGTTAAGAGTATATTCTTTTACTTCATTTCGAGGAGGAGAGAACGTTACCTCACCTCGCAGATCGTATTAAAAAATCAGCCACGACTCAAAACAAGAAAAACGATTTCTTAAGATGCCCTTGTTTTTATGACCAAAGCATTTTTCACTTATGACGCGCAATGAAGTTCGGCTTTTCAAAAAGTTATCTATCTAATTTATGGTAAAACTTCAATACCACCAATGACATGCAACATGCAAAGATGATTGCAAATGACACCGTCAGAAAGGCTGCATTTCAGTCGGTAGCAATACAAATTCTCAAGATATTTTCACAGCATTCAAATTATTTTCTGAGTGAACGCGCATTTTGCACAGGGTGCATCTGGTCTATCTATCTAAAACACGTCCGGTGTTTTTACTTTTACAGCTTGTGACCGATGAATGCGTTCTCTTTGCTCAATGAGGTCCTGCTGAGATCTGAAACAGATGTTCTATAATTATTAAACTTTGTCAAACGAAAACACGTCTATCGAATTTCCAAAAAAATAAAGCAGTCCGAAAAAAACAACACTGCAGCTTTAAATTCAAAAAGGAATTTTAGTTCCACGATTTCTTTTGTACAAGAAATTCCACAAAAACCTCTTGAGACTTTGGCACTACAAAGTTTTCAGGGGACTAAAATTGAGTCATTGTATTATAATTTCATAGCTGACAATACTGAAGCACTTAACCAGAATTTTGAGTTTATTTTGCAAATCGAAAAACACAGATAGATTGGGTGAGTTTTATTCTAATTTTGTTGGAGTGACACCATGTTCTTGACCGCCTCATCTCTTCAGTATTAGGCCATTCAGGGGCTTGATTCTGACAACTTCAGTCACGTGGTGAGTGTCACCCACTTTTCTTCTATCGCTCAAAAAGAGATGTCGCAAGCTTCTTTTTTAGATAGAGAAAAATCGATTCTGAAAGGTCTCAAGTTGATTCGTGACTTTATGGTGCCAGTGAAATGCATTAAATAATCTTAACAATTTGCCGGTCCCCCATGCAGCTGTTGCGATTTGCAACTGATTGAAGCGACAACACTGAACGCATTGGCCATTCCTAAATGCTATACAGTCACTAAAAGATTGGAAACGCTTCAAGTTTGTTAGGGTCGAGCAAAAAGAATAACGCGACCGCCTCCCTCATCTGGGCGCAATTTTGACTTCAATGAATAACACAATTCTTTAACGTAAAATGTGTTACTTTCCAAAGGGAGACAGAAACTGAAGGTGAGTCAATAAAAAAAAACTTTGTCGTTCACGCAGTTCAAATTTGCACTCCGCCACTAATGAATAATTAACACACCTTGTTTATTTTTCGTAATTTCTTTTTCGCGAAAGCATATTTCATTCTAAACTGAGGGTAAATTCCTCCCTTGAAATTATCATTTCATTTCAATATCTCTAGCCGACAGCGGCTTCCAGCTGTACCAGCTTTAAGAAATGGTTCTATTTTAGCGACTGAAAACGGTCATGTTTTTTCAGTTTTAATGAAACTTGAAATGAACTCGACATATTTTGTGATTTGAATCTTTCTTGCCGTTCTTTTCCTGTGGTCTGGAAAGTCTTCTGCGCATGCTAACTTCGTCTGAGGTAGAAAACTCCTCAGTCTACGTCTCATATCAGTTTCTTTGGTCAAGCCCCTCGGAATTGTATAATTTAAAATATGCGTAGATTTTTATTTTATTTTCATAAGCTCTTTAAACATGAGTTATCAGGGATAACGTATTAAATATTAAGACGATAGCTATATATCTCTTGAACTAATCGAGCGCAAAAATGTGATCCAGGGAGTTCAGTGGCACGGCATAATTCGTTATATATCACGTGGCGTGTTATCTCTTGACAAGGTCTAGTGCATTAGTGAAGTGCTAAAATGGGCATGAAACCCGGCAAATCCAATTAAGATAGCATAACATAGGTTGAAGGAATTGTAAGGATTATTCAGCAAAATGGCTAGTGAGATGGATGTGATACTAACCAGAAGCTCTGCCTCTACCTCGATGAACATAACTAGGAAATGTATTTTTTGGAATAAAAGTTGACTGTGCGAGAATTTAAACTTTTATTTTGAATATTTAAGGACTTCAGTGCTATTCTCAACATAGCCGCGCGAAGTTACGCATTTTCGCAATGCCCAGTGCATGAGCATTATTCATATGGTGCGCGCCAAAATGTGCGAGAGAGAAATTCCTAGCACCGTAGAGTGTTTGAAGGAAATATTATACACTTAATGTATGGTCCCGAGGGAAACAGTTAGTTTTGTTTTCCCGAGCGTCCTGATGTTTAAAAATCAGGACCCTCGGGAAAACAAAACTAACTAGTTTCCCGAGGGACCAGACACTAAGCGCTTTGTTGTATATTTAGACCTTTCCGTCAACAATCGCAGCAAAACATCCGGAGCGGGCAACAGGATACATTTGAATTTGACCAGTGGCACGTGACCAAGAACCAACCAATCACAGTGCTCGTTTTGTTGAGTGAAAGGCTAGGTGTATAACAATACGGATTGTTCAGGGGTTCGTAAAAAATAATTTTATTCTTTGCATTCACTTTGCCACCAGCTCGATATGCACATGGATAAGGATAGGAAGTATATATTGTGGAATAAAAAATTGAGAACTCTAGAATTAAATCCATTATTCCGAATCCATATAGGCAGGTGTGAGTTGCTGAAGCTGTTGCTTTGATAGTATCTGTCCTTAATTTATAACGTGAGAACGATGAACAAGCTGATTGAAGTTACGATATACGATCAATTGAAACTTTTAAGGTATTGAAATTCTGAGAGTCGATTAAAGAACCACCGGCTCAGCAAAGTCCATCAGTGTTTTGCCGTTTTTAATCATCTCAAGAGCTGAATGGTTAATTTACTTACGGTTCAGTACTTTAAAAAGCACTGGACGAAATTTATGTTATTCCGTCTTCCTTGAAGTGTTATAAATTGCCAGATTTTCTAGAACATTGTTTGTGTGGTTGCGTCGGACACACTTAAACAGAATTGACCTGCATCACAGGGCAATACCTCACATCCACAACCAGTTTTAATTTATATTAAAGGAAACAAGTTAAATTTGCGCTACACGCGACTAGACGATTGACCTCCGAATTTTTTGTGAGCCAGTCAAAAAAAGGTTTTGTGGTGCGCGTTTGTTTCCATAAATTTTTGATCACTTACGTTATTGTGTTCCAATTGCATTCCCTTAAGATAACTCAGTCTTGTGAAATAAGTTCCTGCACTATAGAATTCGACTTCCCGTCTACGTAATTTGGAAAAAAACCTAAAATGGAAATTTGTGCTTATAAGTAATGAGAAAAACAAATGTTGCAGAAGGTAGAAATCAATTGAATTGCATCCTCAATGACTTCAGTTAAAGTTCAGTCCCGGGTTTCTTTAGTAGGGGGGTGACTAGTGCTTCCTTCCATTTGTCGGCAAAGTGACCGATCTTTAAAGACATATATATTTTTTTGTATTTTAATTTTTTTTTACTTTACAGGTATATAATACAAAAACGTAGAAAAAGATACAAAACAGGGCTTACAATACTTGCACAAGTTACTTTAATTACCAACTGCAACGAAAACTATGCTACACTATACTACACTACTATACTACACTACACTACACTACACTACAACCAAGAATTACTTAACAAATTTAAATAAAAATAGATATAAAAGTATAAATAAAGTGTACGGGAATAATAGAAAACAAAATTTGGATAACAGCTACTATTGTATTCATTGTATTAATGGAATTAGAAG
Source organism: Montipora capitata (assembly GCA_949126865.1). Taxonomy (NCBI): domain Eukaryota; kingdom Metazoa; phylum Cnidaria; class Anthozoa; order Scleractinia; family Acroporidae; genus Montipora; species Montipora capitata. The sequence continues at coordinate 5,508,547 of OX421449.1, read as the reverse complement.
TTTCCATTTTTTGTCGTGGAAATAGATTTTGTTGCTTTTTCTCGCAATAACGCGTTCGGTTTCAAACGTTTTCTTAAATTTATCGACTAACAATCTTAATTTTAGAGGGCCCTTATTTAACTTACAGCGATAAATAAAAAACTTACTTTCAAGGGCAATGTAATTGATTAGGATGTTTATACTATCGCTCGTATCTAGAATCCCGAGAAGAACATCCTTGATGTCAAAGCTAACAGTTATATTTACAGAATTAAGAAGAGCCTACAAATCGTCCCAAAAAATACGCACTTTTGTACAATAAAAGAAAACATGTTCTATGGTCCCTAACTCCGTTTCACAAAAATCACGTAAAAGAGAATCGACTCAGTTTTAAACCTAAACAGCATCTTGTTTGTGTACAAGAACCTGTTTAATACTTTATATTGGAATTCTTTTAATTTAGTGTCCAATGTTGTTTTGAAAGGCAGCAAGTATATCTTTTTCGTCCCAGTCTAACTGGGATGTGTGGGTATTGAAAAAAACGTTGTGTTTCCTCTGCGCTGTTGGTGTAGTAGATATCTTAGAAACAAAACTTTCATATAATGACTTCGATTGTAGACTTCGGAAATCAACTCTTTTCCCTTCAATACGTAAATAAAATCATCTGGGATTAGGTCATTTGTTTTTGAGGCGATAGAAATTTTATCTGTTTTTAATACTTTGCACCATTCTTGCGGAAAAGCAGCAAAGAGACTGAAAAGTAGGAAATGCTCAATTGGTGAGAGAATTGAATATAATGGCTCCTTGTTTGCCTTGAGCTCTTCCCTTGTGTCGTAGAGATCTCCAATTTTAACAATTCCAAGATCAATCAGCCTATTGTTATAAATTGACTTAGATTTTTAAAGACATATTGATAATTGCCGTAATAACAGGTAGCAGCTCATCCGAGCACTGCACAACCAATAAAGTTGGCATGGGGTCCAGGCAGGAGGACTTCTTAGCCGATATAAGTATTAAGAAACGTTCCCTTTGGATCATAATTAAGTAACTTTGAATACAAGTGAGACTTTCATGTGCTTCTCGGTATGATTAAAGCCGGATTACGGGGTTAACGAGATGATTAGGATTAGAAAGTAGGAGATCCAGGCAACCATTTTTTTGCTGTAACATTCTCATAACGAACTTAATTTAAAGATTTTGAAGAAAAAAAGCAATTGCACTCCCACTGGTCAAAGTATTTTCCTCAGATTGAGAGTGGCTTGTTTTCTTCTCGTTTTTCAGTCCCACTATATACACATGCAAACATCAGATTCCCACCTGGCTGATAAGGACGTTTTCGGTCAGAATGTAGATAAGTGATTCGCTAGCGACTTGACATGTGTGCGATATGTCGTATTGATGACATCTCTGAGACTCGGTTATTTATCATATCGATCCGTTCATAATTCCTCTAAACTCCCTAGTCATTTCAGTTAGCTGCATATCAGGCAGCTTGAAAGGCATTGCTTCGATAATTAGCCATCGATACTGTAAGTATATTCCATCTGAGAACTTCAACTAATTCGCTATAATATATAATATATAACATATAATATATAAGACTTCTTGTGGAGTTCAGCAATACAGAGGAAAAATTTCGTTCAGCTTTTTCTCTTTTCGGGCGGCTTCTTATATAATTTTCGGTGAGCGCTTTCTTCAGAAAATGCGCAACTAGAATTTCGTGTTTAAAATCGCTCTTTTTTTAGGTTAACTCGGTATCTATCTGCTCCAGAAGTCGCTTCTCGGTCCAAGAAAATGTTTTGACTAATTATGACAATAAATGTTTTCCGTGAACTTATTTCATGTCGGAAATATAAAGAATGTCGGCTTAACGAAAATGGTTAACTTAGGACAAAAGCAAATATAGTCTTTTGAATTTTGTTCGCTAACATTGCATCAAAATAATGAAGATATTAAACTCAAGCAAACATGAGTCTATATCCCGCCGAAAATTCGCCATTTACGGTATGTGATCAGCCCTGCTGGAAGAAATGAACCGGCAATGAAGCACCGACTGCTGGTGATAGAAGTGCGGTCCCATTCTCCGAAAAAATGAATTACAGTCCCTATAGATTTGGACCCAAGAAAAGAAGATCAGAGAAGAAAAGAATGAGTTTTCAGCTGCTAACTCTGGTTAAGGCTTAATTTTAATTAAAGTGTGGGCCGAATATGCTTCACCTAGTTCGAGGAAAGCGAACTGCTCCTTTCAAATCGGAGCAGTCAGTACAAACATGTTTTTAGAGATGATGTGAAATTCCTGGCAAAGTAGTCAAGTATTTGTTTTCTTTTTGCTTAGGCTGCAAACTTCAGCTCATTTATTCGCCTTGCGAAATTCTCGATAAATTAATTAATTAATACTGAAAAATTATGTACAAAACCCGAGCTAATTAGAAGCGTGCGTTGTAAAATTGAGGCGGTCTTCTGAAGTTTGAGTTTGAATTGTTAATTCGGGTAAAACTGTGGAATTAAGTGTGCTGAGCAAAACTGTCATCTTGTTCAATTAGCATGAACATTTCTATTTTGAGGGTAGCTTTGCTGAATCTGCTCTACCTGTAATTATGAAACGGTGTCTTTTAGTTAAAACAATTGCATCCCACTGAGCTCATCACTGCAGACACAACTTACCTCGGAGTTGATTGACAAGGATGTGGGTAATTTGTTAGAACATTGAACCCTCAGGTATCCTTGCTTAATACACTGTGGCTCTAATGGGTAGAGGACTCAGTTTGCGTCCACAGACCTGAAAACATTTGGCACGAATATCAATGTTTGAGACAAATCCAGACTTGGTCTGTGATGGCTGTTCGAAAGAGTATAAACGATTTACGAACTAACAATTCGACTCGGCAACTGAAAAATTTCGTCTTTTAAAATGCATTTCAACCAAGATGCACGATCATTGCAGCGCAGTTGGCGATTTGACTGTTTCATGCTTGTTCCAGATCTTAGAGCTAGGTCACTCACTCATCGCACGGGTCAGCGAGTCAGCTTCAGTTGAAACCAACTCTGCCTCGGCACTTATCGAACGAATTTGGAATTATAGAATCAGTTGAGAAACGAAAAATGTGGCTTGAACTACTCTGACAAACGCTTTCATTTAATTCGTCAATGAAATGTTTTTGTTCAATGTCCAATATCAAGTTCTGAAAACCAAGCATTTAAAACTTCAAAATTCACATTCCCGTCAATGGTACGGGAAATTTTTATTTACTTACCAATAAAAAGAAATACAAAAATTGAAATCAGCTTAATTAGTTTCAGGTTTCCAAAAAACTTCTGACTCGAGAAACACATGTCAAAAATAACGAGATCATTTCTGTAAATCTGCTTTAGTTTGTGAGTTATGGCGAATGAGAAAATTTGAGAATTGTAAGATATGTCATTATCGTTGGCAAGAAACAATATTAAACTAATATATTACTGTTTTCATTTTAGGAAAAAAAAGGTTGTTCGTGTGTCTATATCCTTATCCAGATTTTTCCGGGTTGATCATATTCACGCAGCGATCTGTCATAACATCAATTTCTTTTTAATTCAACGTGAATTTTGAAATCTCAGTAGTGAACTACAAAATTGGGAGTCAATTTCGAACGTGTTGTCAGCAAAAACTGAATCGACGATTTCAAGTTTGCATGTGTCTCTTTTCGATATCGGTAAGTCTTATCGTGAGAGCAAGCCTATCTCAAGACTCTTCAGCAAATAATTTTATGGAGAATCTACATGTAATTAGGGGATTTGACATAAAATCATTTTAATGGCTCCGCAAAATTTAAATGTTGGGCATAACAGTAAGCATAGTGGCTACCGATGATTCCGGAATTTTCACACAACGTTTATAGGTATATTTTCAGATTATCAAGAACTCAGGCAAACAGCTTTTAACAAAGACATATTGCTACCGGATCCTGTTAATAGGTATACATATGCAAATCGCGCATTGTTGACGATTATTCCCATGTGTGGCGTTCGTGGCGAAAACCAATACTGCGAAAGTGGACACCCCTACCATTGGAGTTAAGCAAGATTTCGGATGAGTACAATGGTGTGTGATACGTGCCTGTTACTCATATTTTGACTTGTTAGAGCTTTAGGAAAAGAGCGAAGCATTTGTAAGCTCAGGAACGCCGGCCGGTAAGCCACTTGTTTTTTTTTTTCTGATAAATCATGTTAAGCTTGATGCTTGATGCTTGATTTTGTATTTTGTGATTCTCTTTTTAACGTAAACAAAACGAGGAAAGACGGAGTTGACAACATGGCTAAATCTGAATTTAATAGCGCAAGGAGGTGAAACTAGAAACAACTCAATGTACAGCTTTAACTAAAAAGTAAACGTTTTGGCTCATTATCCTGGAATAGGAATATCTGGAATTATTCCCTTTCATTTTCTCTAATTCCTAAATGTTTGGATTTCCAATTAGGGAATTCTCTTTCTCTGCTGGAATGAAGTATTCACAAATATGTTCTCATAGCTAAATATGTCAATCGAAAAAACTCTGAATTAAAGTAAAGTTTAAAAAATGTTAATTTATGCCTAAAGTATTAAACTTGAAAGGCTTTGAGTCCCACAGCACTCAGCGTAAAAATCAGCACGACTTCGCAGCACCTTTACGCCGTTCTTTTATTTTCAGACATATTTAAAACCGAAGGGCATTTCCTTGTCAGTGTCTTTGTCTGGTTTGGCCGAAATCTCAGGCGCGGAACTTAACGTCAATGATTTTGTCGGAGGTAGATTTTTCTTACTGAATTGCAACTGTTCACAACAGATTCGGGAGAGGAAAGAACCTATGCGTGTTTCAATTTCAAATTATTATCATAAAAGAAGACTAAACACTTTAAAAATTTTAGCGAAGGAAAAACTTGAACTAAACACAAGAAACAATCATAGACTGAAATAAGTTACGCTTTTCGGCAATTCACGCAACAGTTTTACGTTAAAGTAGAAAAACGTCTTGACATCCCATTGCCAATTGAGAAATTTAGCCCTTTTTGTTGCAAAAAAAGGAAAGAAAAATAAAACCAACAGCAACCAATACAACTCCAGGTTATTCACATTTACAGTGTGAATATTTAAAAAAAAAGAAAAGGGGGCTTTAGGTGGTATGGTATGGAAATATACAGGCCTGCCCAGTTTAACGGGAGGAAGAAAACAAATTTATTCCTTCTTCAAATAGAACTGTGGACTAAATGTGTAAATTTCCGGTGGTTTATGAAACCACATGAAGTTGCCGACACCAATGGTTGGAAAGAAAACAAATCTCGTGAACCTTAATTAAATCGCTTGCGCGACGGTCGGTTTTAACCGCAGGCGAAATCATGGTTCACATCTTATTTACAGTAAATTCTAGTATTGGAAACATATTCGTTTGAAAGATGCTAGAAAGCGAGAAAATATTGACTTCATGCGGTTGACGTCACGCTGAGTGACACATAGAGCTTTACAGTTCTCCTTTGCAATTTTCATCAATCTTCATTTGTGACAAGCTTTATGTGGCGGAACATTGTAGTGCCAAGC
>OX421449.1:5493017-5495517 GCA_949126865.1 Montipora capitata | reverse complement strand
GTTTTAAAACTTGGAAATCGCTGCCAAATCATCCTCTACAATTCTTCCTCAAGAAGGAGCATTTGATCTGTTCGGATATCTTAGCTGAAAATTGAAGTGTCCGAAACTTTTAGGGAACGATGTCTTCATTTTAGAAATTGCTAGCTGAACGTTACCTTCTAAGAACTTCCAACGTAACCCTTTTCTAGGACATGTTTTAGTAAAGAAATCTGTTGTTGTTTGGCGGCAACGTTCTCGATGCCCCTGCTTCCTCTGTTGATACTTTTGATAATGTTTGGTGGCTCACTTTACTTTTTTTCCCGTGAAGGGTTTATTAATTCCACATTGAACAAGTCGTTAATCGACTTCATCGGAAACATCGCGCGTTGTATTATTTCCCGTCGAACATAAAAAAGGGCAAATTGATTATCACGCTTTAGCGGCAATCACTTCAAAATAGCGGTTGATTTGATAACTACATGACGTCCGAGGTTCTGTAGGGGCAGACATCCTTAGGGCAGATCAATTGTAATGAGTTTTAGTTTTCTTTTACTAGTGTATCGGCTGTTCTAATATTACGCTGTGTTCCGGTTTTTTTCTGTTTTGCGCCATCGCAAATTAAAAACAAAGCTATTAATCAAGTCATCGTTTGAGGAAGCACTAAATCTCTAATTCCGATTTCTTTAAAGACTATTTTACACCTCAACTTGAACCCCTGTCAATAATTTCTCCTTTGTGTTGTTCTCATTTCCCAAAGAGAAAATTACCTCAAATATTCATTAGTTGATTAGAATTGGAAAACATGTCATTATTTTCATATAAGCATTTTTCGGCAATGTTTACAACCCCTGAGAAAACACGATTAGGCGTCTTGCACTCCAGCCATGATCTGCTTTTGCAAAGGTGATCATTTGAAGATATAGGAAACTGAGAAATCACTATGAATGCTTGGTATGTTGATCCTTTTCGACGCGGTGGTAGGCCGACTCCACTGAATGAGACGCACAGCTATGTAGATTATAAGGGTGATTTAATGAGCTATTCAAACTAGTACTATATCTTGGGCAGTTGAGCGTTATTCAGTTCGAGGATTGATCCGACATAAAAGAATTAAAAGATAACTGAAATTTATGGTACATACTCCATTCAATGCTTTTTAAAACAGTTTAAATATGAAACCCTGGAACTTGATTGCATATCACTCTCGAAAAACCTTAAATAACAATGACCACAACCAGGTTTTCTGAAATTTTTTTATCAATTGACATTAGCGTTCACGGGGTCTTATGAACACGTCGGGTCCCTTTCTAAAAAAGAATCTTCACCCTTATTAAACCAATGGAAACTGAAATATTTTGGAGAGCTGTTTTGTTTTAAGAAATAATTATCATAATTTTATTGTGTGCAATTTTGAGGATTCATTTTTCCCTGTGTTGTGGCTAAATACTAACGTCGCAAGGGATAAGAGTTGGGGACGTAGTCCCCGGTGATGTGGTCTGACCTATCTGAATGGGGGCACCTTTCAATTCCTAAAGTAACTGCGTAACAAGCAGTCTGGCTAAAGTCCCCCACAAAGCATTGTAAATTAGTCCTGAAAAGCCCCGTGGGGAGAGACTAATAGATTCACTTCACTTCACTTCACATCACGATAATTTAAGTTTCCCTTAATGTTATTGTCCGCGCCGCCAACAAGACGCCGCAGTGTTTCGTTCAATTAACTTCTCTTAATACTTAAAAGGCATATATTTACATTACTACTTCAAAAAGCGTGTAGTTACAGGTGAGCATTCATGACATAAACTGGTTCAAGACTGTAACAAGAACATGGTAACAATTCTATACATTTTGGTTCCGGTACTTCCCTGTGGCTGCTGGTCACAAAATTTTTAATCGGTTAAGCTCCGGTTGGCAAATTTAAGACTCCAGTGACAAATTGCGCTCTGATCAGATGGTTCAAATGCCAAGCTTGTACGAGAAAAAAAGGTCATGGAAACTGCAGCCTGTCGAAAAATTCTGCGAGACTACCCGCCGGGGCCGCATGCCATTTCCCTGCATTGTCAAGAAACGGTTGACCCAACCAGTCATTAGGGAACTTTAGCAACGACGACGGGAACGGCAACGAGAACGTCATCTAAAAACATAAATTCACGTTAATGCAATCATATCGAGACTATTTATGATAAAGGTGTAGTAGTCCCTCAGGAATGAAACCGTTACGAGGAGAAAATGAAAATTTATCTCCCAAGTGCTGACGTTATCCATAAAACCTCAAATTTGGCAATTTCACGTTATTGTTTTGCAGCAGACGGCGAAGAAATGCACAAAAATGAAAAATGCGCGTGCAGAGCGTGCAAAGCTATTGCTTTTGCCCAATAAATATGCAAATTTGTGACGTTCTAGTCGCGGTCGCCGTTTTCACTCACGTGATCAGCAGCCATATTGGATTACTGAAACAAAAGAAAGTATTTGCATAAAAGTATTGTTGAAATCCCAAAGGATTAGTTTGGTAAACCATCATGGC
>OX421449.1:5470517-5490517 GCA_949126865.1 Montipora capitata | reverse complement strand
AGCAGAAGTAACAAATACTTTGAGTCAACGTAACGCTGAGGGGCGGAGAAACCGCTAAAAAAGCTGGCAAATGCCCTGAGTTGCAAATAATTATCACATTGCCCTGTTTGTTGAATGTTTAAATATTCTTAGAAAGCAGCGGTTTTCTGTCCGGGGTAAGGCCTCGGCGGCCTATTGATACTCATTAACGATGAAAACATACGGTTGTCGGTCGTCCTACCCCTTCAAATAGACTAGTTACATTATTGTAGAAAGTGACTTGAAAATCCTCATAAGGAAGGAGGACAAGGAGATGTTTGAAGAAAAAGGGAGCTACTGTTCATAAAGTCACAGTAGCGAAAGTTTTATTGCATTTAGCTGGGAATACCGTCTCAAAAAGGGAAAAGAATTCTTTGGGTATTTTTTGGATTGTCTCCACATTCAATGCCCGTCTTAACTGGACGCAACAGAGACTGGCATGATGTGAATTTGAACAAGAATCCAGCTCCATTACGATTTTAAAATTACTTAACGCAGTGAAGATGCAACTCTGGCGAGACACTCAATAGGGAAATTTGATTTAAATTTTAGGTGAAAAGCAAATGATTTTGAAAAATGTTTGTATTCTCTAACAACGCGATCGGTCATTCACCGAAAGTGTCCTGAGGGAGCGCACAGAGGTAAATTGCTTGTTCCCCGCTACCTAACTGCTAAAGGCTTGTAAAAACGCCGGCTTTTGTTGAACGCTTTATTCATAAAATGTTTTGGGTTTTCCTTGTTTTAAAACTTGGAAATCGCTGCCAAATCATCCTCTACAATTCTTCCTCAAGAAATGTTTTTATCACCGAGGAGCATTTGATCTGTTCGGATATCTTTGCTGAAAATTGAAGTGTCCGAGAATTTTAGGGAACGATATCTTCATTTTGGAAATTGCTAGCTGAACGTTACCTCCTAAGAACTTCCAACGTAACCCTTTTTTAGGACATGTTTTAGTAAAGAAATCTGTTGTTGTTTGGCGGCAACGTTCTCGATGCCCCTGCTTCCTCTGTTGATACTTTTGATGATGTTTGGTGGCTCACTTTACTTTTTTTCCCGTGAAGGGTTTATTAATTCCACATTGAACAAGTCGTTAATCGACTTCATAGGAAACATCGCGCGTTGTATTATTTCCCGTCGAACATAAAAAAGGGCAAATTGATTATCACGCTTTAGCGGCAATCACTTCAAAACAGCGGTTGATTTGATAACTACATGACGTCCGAGGTTCTGTAGGGGCAGACATCCTTAGGGCAGATCAACTGTAATGAGTTTTAGTTTTCTTTGACTAGTGTACCGGCTGTTCTAATATTTCGCTGTGTTCCGGTTTTTTTCTGTTTTGCGCCATCGCAAATTAAAAACAAGGCTATTAATCAAGTCATCGTTTGAGGAAGCACTAAATCTCTAATTCCGATTTCTTTAAAGACTATTTTACACCTCAGCTTGAACCCCTGTCAATAATTTCTCCTTTGTGTTGTTCTCCGTTTCCCAAAGAGAAAATTACCTCAAATATTCATTAGTTGATTAGAATTGGAAAACATGTCATTATTTTCATATAAGCATTTTTCGGCAATGTTTACAACCCCTGAGAAAACACGATTAGGCGTCTTGCACTCCAGCCATGATCTGCTTTTGCAACGGTGATCATTTGAAGATATGGGAAACTGAGAAATCACTATGAATGCTTGGTATGTTGATTGCTGTGTCCTATTAAATGAAAACTGAGTAAAAGCTTCGCATTTTTGATTTACAATTCAACAGTCACCTGATTAGAAATGAAAAATGCATCATGCATTTGTAAAGTCAAGTTGTGGTCCACCAAATGCTCAATCTATTGAACTTTTCATGATGACCGAATCAGTTGTCGTAAATCTTTTTCTGGAATTTTTTTGTTAATTATTAACAGACGTTTCGACTGAAACTTCACTGATGAAGACTGATGGTTCAGTCGAAACGTCTGTTAGTAATTAAGACCAAAATTCCAGAAAAAGATTTAAATATTTCCTCACTTGAAGCTTTTCAAAGAGTTCGAAAACTTACACCAATCAGTTTCATTGATGCATCACCATAAAGATTCTTAGGCTCAAACGCGTTTACTGCAAAGTTAACTGGCGGTCGATGTATTCGATGAACAGGAAGATTAATGAAAAAGAATAAAACTGCCTAAGAGTGGTTATCGCACCTTGAAAAACATTACCGGCGTATGTGTTATGACTCATCATTTTATTTATCATTAGTTTACAACCTATAAACTAGTAAATAGCATATAGGAACCTTAGTGAAGCTCATTCAACCATTTTTCTTTGTGGAGGAAAAGCCTGTATCCGTTTGTCTTTAGCCACCTAAGCAAATTTATGTCGTGTTTATGATCTTCTTAGCATTTGAGGAAGATCTTTTATTCTTTCCAAGTTCATCTTGTTATGCTATGATATTTTTTATAGTTGTTGCAAAGCGCGTACAGCTTGTGATTGATTTTAAGTCTTGATTTCCTCATTCTTCTTAACGTTGTCCCCCTTCACAAGCACAATACGTTCGCACCTTTTAATAGCTTACTTGTGTGGCTCAAATGGGCATTTCAAAACAGCATTAAAACCTTTTGGCAGTTCATAAATCTACCTTATAAAACGCCGTTGTGAAGCCGGACACAAAGACCAATGGCCGTTGTGGGCTGTGGTGTTTGAGTATACCCGAAAATTGCAAGAAACAACAAGCCAAACATTGTTAATAAACTCGATTCCATTGTTTTAAAAGGCCGAATAAACGGAACCTAAGAAGTCGTATTGAAATTTATGGCTTGGTATTTCGACCTTCCTTATCTAAACCGCTGCACAGCTATCTATCAACAGAGATTTCTTGAGGACTCTCTCTCTCACAGATTTAATCGTAAACGATTCTGAGGATCCAGGAGTAACGCAAATAAAAAAAAAACAAGACCAAAGATGTTCTAAGGTTTGCTGGATTGTTTTCATTACCGTAAACAAACGCACTGAGCTGGTATTAGGTTCATTCTTTAAGAACGTTCGATTGTTTTGTTTGCCTTTCGACAATTGCGTCGAAAACATGCAAATATCATTCTCAAAATCTGCATGATATCATTTTAATGTTCTTTGTATTCTCCTGGATTGCCCAACTGAAGATATACTCATAGGATTCAGTTAGGACTTCTCTATTTTGAAAATATCTTTTTTTTAACAAGGCCTCTTGTAAAATATGTGTTCAAAACGGGATTATTTCTGTTCTCCGAACAACTTACTGATTTGCTCTTCTTTAACAGACATTAACATCTTTAAGTTTTCATAAAACGCTGCAAATCCCATGTAATATGAAAATACTAATCCAGAGTTTGATAATGACCTCTTATCAAGGGACATCAGCGTAGAGTGGACCCAATAGCTCAGTTGGAAATAACGCTATTTTCATTTGATTGGTGTATAGCTTTTGCGCGTCTTATGTCTCAACACCAATGCAACTGGGGGAGAGCAAACTCATTTAACGTATAACTACCTTACGGGGAATGCGCTCAGGTTGTTATAGAACATGGGCTCCTGTATATAATTACTTTAAAGATCCCGTCGAAATATAGAGCTTGAGGAACTTTGCTGCCATCCGGGAACCCGTCGAGTTTGACTTTTAGAATCGGCAGCGAATGAAGGGCAGGTCGTGCTGTTTTTGTTATTACAGCCGCTCACGGTGTCTACCAAGATCTTCAGGTTGAATAAACCTCTCATAACAGCAATTGGAACAGGTGATGGCTTCCTCCTGAGGCAGTTCAGATTGCGCTTGTCCGCCGCAGGGTCTTTCAGTGACAAAATACAGTGAGAGCAGAAATTAATGGCTGTCTAGAAATCAACAACTCTAAAAGCCGGGTTTATGGAGCAGACGCGCGCTTAAGAAGTAAGTTTTAGTACACATCGGTAAAACCGCGCTAAAGGTTTCACTACGGCAAGAGTTCTAAATTGGTAATAGTCTCCGTCTCGCAGAAAAATGAAATTTAACACGAAAAACATATAGGGAATAGGCGATATGTGTGATCGGCTTAGTGGCCGCCAATTGATGTGATACACTTAACTGATCAATCCTGGTTTGGTTTTTGGCCATATTTTTCGCAAGTTTCTATCTTTTATTTACTTTATTTATGGATGGAGCAGCTTAGGTGGAAATGCAGCACTTTATCGTCGCTTGAGAGGGTTGGATGAGTGCTCGCTAAATCAGTACAATTTGCATATCAACTCTTTAAACCGAAATTTATGCTTCAAGACTGCTGTTTTCAGTCGAGGAAAAGGTAGGACATCTCTTTCCACTGAATTCTTAACTGAACTCCATTGTCGTCATCGCTTTGTCGTTTCCGTATTTTGCGTTTCGTGAGCTAGCCGGAACTGATCTTTCATTAAATTGGAATACTAGAACGGCAGATGTTTATGAGGTGACTCAAATTTTCACCCTAACCCTCGATTTTATTTTGTTGGAATTGAACGCTGTCTTGTGTCTTTGGTTCAGTCTTTATCTAGTCTTTATCTATAAAGCAAGCAATCGTCATTCGCCTCACTGTAGAACCAATCAACAGATACACAACGCGGAGGCGGGGAAGGTACTTTGCGAGCAAAAGAAGCTGATCGGCTTTGCTATATTCATAAGTCAATCCCTACCGCGAGCTTCGAAGCTGCAATCAGTGGATCCCGACACCCTGTCCTTTACCCCTCAGTATGCATGTTGGCGCGTCTTTTTCGGGAATTTAAAGCTGCACGTAGCCAGATGAATCCGAAGAAAGACGAAAAAGACGCCGGTTAAAGTCACCAACGATTCAACGACGGACCTCTTGCTTCGAAAGCAGTGCACAAAATGCGGGTTTCTGATAGCCCTTTCACTTGCTACTGTATACCAAAGCCCAGACTATAGTTTAAAGATGGAGCATGCTGATATTTTTGAAAGTGACATCTCCTTGTTGAGGAACGCAATCAAACACATTTTAGCTGAGTTATTGATAAAAACTCACGCAAAACTAGAGCAGCCGTCCATGAAATGTTCTGCACTTACACTTCTTTTAATTACGAGAACGTCTAAATTTTGGGCTGAGGCAGAGCGTTCTAATCTTGTTTAATTTTACGATATGAGCCTGAAAACGTTCTTATGGCTGATGTTTTTAAAGTTGTGTGACAGTGGTATACTAAGTTTGACTACAAACTGAGTTGTTCTTCATGTCTTCATGTCTTCATGTCTTCATGTCAAAAAACGTCTCTAAGTATTAGAGTTAATTGCCCTGTAAGACTACGGTTTATATTTCGTTTACCTTTAAAAAAAGACACTTGAAATGAGCAAAATAAAGACGTTGTTAACTGATTCTCTCTTCTCAGTTTGGAAATATGTGCATGTTGTCGGTAAAATCCGTTCTCAGGTTGAATCCGTTTTTATCTAAGTTAAATTCAGTGGTGATTCTCATTTTACCTAGATTGAATACGCACTCAGATGAATTAAAGAAACTTGTTTTGAAGCCTAAATTAAGCCTAGAGAAAAAATAGGGTCAGGTAAGGATACGTTTTGGTTATTATACGTGGATATCAATTGACTTATTATACGAAAGTAAATAATGAAAACAGCTGTGTTGGGTTGAGTATGTTCGCGCGGTTGTAGTGTGGTGCATGGTGAAGGCATTTAGGACTATAGATCTGGAGGGTCCGAGTTCGATTACTGGTAAGTGTGTAGTACAGTTCTTTGTTCCCTTACTGTGTTGTAATGTTGAAACTGAATGGATAAGTGGATGATGAATACAGAAACCGATAAGATGAAACGAAACATTAAGAAGATGTGTTGAGATGCGTAAGACAAAGTTGAAGGAAAGGTACAGGTGTTCTCAGACCTTTTTGGGAGGTTGGTAATGTTGAGACTGAATGGATAAGTGGATGATGAATACAGAAACCGATAAGATGAAACGAAACATTAAGAAGATGTGTTGAGATGCGTAAGACAAAGTTGAAGGAAAGGTACAGGTGTTCTCAGACCTTCTTGGGAGGTTGGTAATGTTGAGACTGAATGGATAAGTGGATGATGAATACAGAAACCGATAAGATGAACGAAACATTAAGAAGATGTGTTGAGGTGCGTAAGACAAAGTTGAAGGAAAGGTACAGGTGTTCTCAGACCTTTTCGGGAGGTTGGTAGCTGCTTTAAACATTAAACCTAGGTAAAATGAGGATCACCAATTTATATAACCTAGGTAAAAACGGACTCAACCTGTTAAAAGGGAATCCACTTTGACCGACAGCATATGTTCTTAGGGCCGATTTACACGGTACGATTTTGTCGCATGCGTCAACGGCTTACGACTGGCCCACGACATGATTTACGATTGTTGTGTACGTCAGAAAAAATGTCGTAGCGTTTTAAAACATGTTTTAAAATGCTACGACATTTTTTTCTGACGTACACAACAATCGTAAATCATGTCGTGAGCCTGTCGTAAGCCGTTGTCGCATGCGACAAAGTCGTACCGTGTAAATCGGCCCTTAAAATTTTCAGTTAACTCTCTTATGAAAAAACCGACTGTATTCCAACCAACCTCGTTTTCCCAGACACGACCGCACTTTAGAGTTAGTTGACGTGGCTCTTGTTTTCAATTTTGCTATTGCTTTTATAAAACCTTGCGAGCAGCTTTTACAGAATCTTACCTTTTTAGAACTTTATTTACCCTTTTTCAATTTACATATATTTAAATTCATTTAATTTTAGGAACCAGGAATGCCGCATGTGTCATAAAAGGAATTTTGTTATTGTTAAAATTTCGTACCTTATAAATTAATCAATTAGTTATTTCCACCTTTAAAAATTCTTAAAGGTCGATGATTACCTTTTAGATCTGAGTGAACAAACACTTCATAACCGTGGCAGAATCCACTTGACACAAGACAGGCTGTTTTCTTGCGGATACTCTCTTTAACTACAGAGATGCATAGCGCCTTTTTACGATTAGCAATAAGTCTTTTAATCGGCTTGGAGTCTCTGCTTGTCAATAGCACTTTTACAAGGGAATCTCTACATCAACGCAGACTAAAGAGACATGTTACTGAAGTGAGAGCTCGACGTCATGCTCGTTCCTTATCAGAGTTGCCGTGCATCAACCAGACGAGTTGTAGGTACGTGGCGGCCGTGTTGAACTTTCCTCCGTACGTCAAAAATACCAGCATTATTACAGAAAGAGGAATACTTTTCAGAGAGATTATTAACATTGTGGAATCAGCGTGCCTGGGAATGATTAAAATTGACGATCCTCCAACTTGCTGTATGGAACCTTTATTTGTCAATACTTCGGATGAAATGATTGAATTAGTTAAGGACAAAAAGGTGGATCTTGCCTTTCCTATACAGGTGGAAACAAAGGAAAAGCTCAAAGACATTCCTTATGTGACTCTCGTTAGGGTGTATGTGGCAAAGGGATCCTCACTCATTGTGAACACAAAACAGTGCGAAGAAGAATCACGAGAACAATTACTAACTTCCATTACATCACAGTGGCCAATACTGGCTTGCATCATATTGCTGTCAGGAATTTCAGGAGTCATAATTTGGCTCTTGGTAAGTGAATGCATGGTTATTAATACTGAGAAAACCCCTCAAAGGTAGCAAATGCATACGGTGGGTGCCAGAATCAAAAAACGCCACTTGCTTTAGTTTGTTTTTTTGTTCAAGTTGGATCGGAGTTTTAGCATGCGCATAAGCAAAACTAAATCAACTTCGAAACCACTTAACTTGACGCCGCTTTATAAACTAATTTACAGATAAGAACATAACAGACCGATTAGCGCTTCCTCGGAAGAGTTTCGACACATCAATAAACACATCAATAAACTAGCAATCTACCGGTGATCTGCATAAGACCGATCAGGCCGCCACGTGTCACATGCCACGTGACCTGATTATCCTCGTCCTCGACATCATTTCAGTGATCAAGACTCTTGAAGCTCTGAAAGTGTTGTTTCTGATCAGTGCAGTTTCAAGAAATGTATTATTTCACTCAAGCGTGTTTTGAATACTTCAGAATGAAAAATGTCACAACGAGATTTCCAGAAACAAGATGGCTATGAATGGTTTTAAGATGGGGTAAAAAGAAAGAAAGAAAGAAACTTTATTTTAGTGTCTAGTCGTTCTAACGCTGAAGCACTAATTGGGGACACTGTAAATTGAAATTAACAATTAATACAAATCAAGACAAATGTTGGTTTTTGAGGAGATGGGAAACCAGAGTACCCGGAGAAAACCTCTCGGTGCAGAGTAGAGAACCAACAAACTCAACCCACATATGACGCTGAGTCTCGGAATCGAACCCGGGCCACATTGGTGGGAGGCGAGTGCTCTCACCACTGCGCCATCCCTGCACCCCAGAGGAGTCTGCAAAGTTTGTGATTTTGGCTTATTGAGAAATATACAGCTCAAATAAAAAAAAAGTAATAGTTTCTTATTCATTTGCTTACTTACTTACAGGAACACAAGGCAAATAAGAGTCAGTTTTCCTCTTCGTTTACAGCTGGGTCTCCTGAGGGCTTCTGGTGGGCAGTGGTTTCGCTTACAACTGTAGGGTATGTACTGTAATAGAAATGGAAATCTTGCGACAGGAGCGATATACATGTCGACACAGCAAAAAGACAATCCATTCTTCTCCCGTATAGTGTCCGACCATCCCAATTTTATCTTTTTCAGAAAAATAAAGATTGCGATAAAGCTCAGAGGTTTAGCTTTGTAAACTAATCAGTTTCAATACCGACGTCTATTCATCGACGAGGTAGTTCCATTCCATTCCATTTTAGACTCGCAGATAGATGAGTTAATCCTATTCAGCTTCAATCTCCTAAATATTGATAACACTTACTTAATGTAGGCTTTGCATTTGGAGGCCTAGCTCTACTTTCAATCTTGCTTTTGCACCTTTAACCACGACTCTTTCCCAACCTTGTTTCCCTTCGCCCAGCCGTGTAGAGGCCCATTCCAAGTTGTTGTTCGCCTCTTTTGCAGGACAAGTCTTCGTGCAATGCGACAGTGTTATGTATTTTTGCAACAATTAAAGTCATTTTCCCCAAAAGAGTTTTTTTAAACGAGGCAAACCTGAAGAGCAACTTGAAAATGGTCTATTGCCTAGGAGCAAGTTCGCTATTTTCGGAAATATTTTGTGATCACTGGGAATTGCATAACATGTTATTCTTGAAACGAAGAGTAAAATAACTGTGTGATTGACATTCTGGGCTTCAGAAGAGTTATCATTCATTGAATCACATAATCTTGTCTTTTTCATACCAGATATGGTGACAAGACTCCTAAGAGCTTCCTTGGACGTGTGTACGGAGTAATCTGGATACTCGTAGGGGCCATCATGTTGTCTTTATTTACTGCGTTGTTTACCAATGCGATGCAGGCAGCACTTGATGGCACAAAATGCCAAGATATCAATTCTAAAGATGTGAGTTTTCAAAGATCATAATTAAGAACTTAATACTGATGCAAAACTTCCTCCAGAAGAACACAACCTTTCACTTCCTTCCTTTCTTCCTTCAACATTCATAAACCTGTGGGACGCAAAAGAACCCACACACTATATTCGAGTACTGAGGGCATGGAGTTCCCGGTGTTGGGTCTTCTGTGGTGTATCATGGTTGGGAGGCTAAATGCTCAGAGATTCTAGCTGCATTAAGCTACCCTAAAATCCGAGGGTAAACAAAGATATAATATATGATATACTATGTTTAAAAGGACATTTAGCTATTTAGAATCGTGTGGTGGAGATATCCTGTTAGGAAAAGTAGATTTTACATTACTATCAAACCTTTTTCGTCTTTCATTGCAGTTGTAATAAATTTCCTTTTAGGTTGGTGTGTGGATAGTGAACAGTGAGATAAAAAGATTTGCAGTCGAAGAATTTGACGCCAACATCGTCAGTAAGTAGTTGTTGTTTTGGTGCTTTCACCATCTTCTGCTCAGTGGGACGAGCATTGAGTAGTTGTGGCGATATCTTAGCACTAGAATAATGCCGACGAGCACATCAAAAGTACTCCTTGCAAATTACCGTATTTCTTGTAGCAGAAATACCCATCCCTTGCACTGACAACCAAATTATGACGGGAAACCGTCTCTGTGATCTCCTTCGCCTACACGTTTTGTTTTGTTGTTGTTGTTTTTGTTTCTGGAAAGGTAACACGAATTTAATGCAAACCTTTAGGTAAACCTTTCGTAAGGAGACGTTTACGGACTAGCAAAATGAGCGGTTTTCATTTCAGTGGCTTCAAAGGGCAACATTTTAAAGCGTTCATGGCTCCTGTTAATTTCTGACGTTTGCCATGCCCGTTTGGAAGCTGCCAATAAATTGCGAAGCACCACTTGGTTGCATCACGCGAATAAAGTAAACCCCCTCACTGAATAAAACTGTTTGAATTAATAGAATTCGACAGCATAGCAGAAATGCAACAGAACATTAGCGACGGGGAAATCGGAAGAGTGCTCGTGGATCGAAACTCTGCATTTGACTTTCTCTCTGACTCAAAGCTTAAACGAAACAGACAAATTCGCTTGATACGGAACATCGAATACCCCATGGATTACTTCCTGGTTCACGTGGACAGGAGTTCAAATGCCGTCTCAACAAGCGAAGAGGAAATGAGCGAACTGACGATGTCGCAAACTCTTAACGATACAGAATTGAAGCAGGAGGACGAGGATGTGATAGAAAAAAAGGAGATTCCAAGCGATGAAGATCCTAGGTCACAAATTGCTTCATGCGGGCCTCTGTTGAAGGAGCTGTCTCAAGATATAGTAGGGGCGACCAAACAGAGCGCACTTGAGCAAGTCATTCCCGCTGCATTACAGGTGAAGCATTTATTTTCAAGATCTCTTCATTGCCCATCTACAAAGGAGCCCATGACTTGAAGCGAGCAACTCCCTTACTAAGCCCATGTCACGGCATTTTTACAGACCGATCTATTTTTAGACTACCTTTTCCGCCAAAAAACAATGGCAGTTCCGGCTCGGTGAGGAAAGAAAAGAAAGGAAAGGAACTTTATTTAAGTGTCTAGTCGTTCTAGCGCTGAAGTACCAATTGAGGACACTGTAAATTGAAATTAACAATGAACACAAGTCAAGTCAAATGTTGGTTTTTGAGGAGAGGGGTAACCGGAGTACTCGGAGAAAACTTCTCGGTGCAGAGTAGAGAACCAACAAACTCAACCTACATATGACGCTGATTGGTGGGAGGTGAGTGCTCTCACCACTGCGCCATCCCTGCACCCCAGTGACGCTATGACGTCAAGTTAGTTCTTGTGATTGATCATCGGGCTCCCTAGGGAGTCTCATTCGCGGGAAATTTCAATCTAAAAATAATCCGGTCTGTGAAAACGCAGTGACAGGAATATATGGGAGTTGCTCGCTCCTACTCAGGGGCTCCTGCTATGAGTTCGTAACCATACTGTAATTTACCCCCCTGGAGACTGCCAATACGTCAATACGTTGTGCTACATACTAAGGCTCTTTAAAGAACTTTAGCCAAGCGCCTTTGAGCGAGTTCTGAGCTGCGTCCTTAGTTTTAACTTACATCTCCGGGGGAGAAACTAAGAAAGTTAGCGGTCGCCATGTATCACTGTGGTTTCGGTACATATTGATTGTCCACCAGAGTCATTCGCTTACCGTAGCGCTGAAAAGTTTTCAATCCAGCTCCACTCATAAACAAAAGGCGTCCAGGCACGCGGCTCGATCCTGTAGTGAAAAGCGAAAGTTATGGCTATTGCATCATTAAACTCCCCACTTAGAACAGTTACCTTTAGATTTTATACTCCCAAAATACTTTACTAATCCTTGGAAGAGAAAAAAATCTTCAGAAATACAAATAAATTTATAAGTAATCTATTTGATAAGGTAAATTATTTCACAATCAATTAAGTTAGTATGGGTAATTAAATGGTGACGAGTGGAATTAGGGAATAATTGCGCAGGAAACTGGGGCGAGTTTCAAATTTGAACCAATCGATAAATTGACACTATCACATGAAAGATAACATTGTGGTTGGCCATCTGTCTAAGTTTGATGCTTTTTGGTCGAACAGAGACAAATTTACGGACTTTAAAACATAGTTAAAAATTCACACTAACGTCTCTAATGGCTGCTAATTGCCCGGGTGAAATGGTTGTGCGCATGCGTGATGTGTTGGCCACACCGGGTTGGTGTTAGCGTGTGTCACCTTGCTTTTATTGTTGTTCTAATTTTGAGGCTGCGTGCACCAAAACCAAATAAACTCTTAAAATTTCTTACGATTTCTGTAATATCCATAAAATTAGGCAAACAAAGTGATTTTCACCTCAACTATTCCAAATAGTAGGGCCATGACAGGATTTTCTAGTTGTCCAAAACCTGATAAATTTTTTCAAGAGTTTATATGACTTTAGGGGACGCAGCCTCAAAATCAGAGACGTTTGTGTGGATTTTTAACTATGTTTTAAAGTCCGTTACTCGGTCTCTGTTCGACCTAAAAGCCTCAAGCTATGACAGACAGCTAATCTCAATGTTATCCTTCATGTGATTGAAACTCGCCCCAGTTCCCTGCACAATTCAGGAATGGCCTATAGCATTTGATTAGCTATTAATATCATGGGTGACACATTAGGTTCATAAGACGCGGGTTATTTTCAAACCTGGACGCCACTTTGGCACTGTAGGAAAAGTTGCCGTAGCAACATTGTAATTTCGCATGTGGTAAATTAACGCTGAAATTTCGCGCCAAAATTAAGGAGTAATTTGTCACCCATGTTATTCAGTGGTGAATTATCTTTTTACTTGAGTCGCGTTCTTAATGCATTTGATATCGGTGATAATTTGTTCCAAACATGGAGATTCGTACAAAAGAAGAATGACCGTGTTCCGAAGAATTTAAATAAGGCTGGAACAAAACATGCTGCTTACGTGATCAGAGCTGGCTTAATAGACTGGTATATCTTCAATTTTCGTTCCTTAGACGGCAAGCCTGTCAAACGAAATGGAAGGCCTGTTCTCTACTGGATCGACAATGACTTCATTTATGCTGTTCTGTCTTGTGGGCATTTTATTATCGTTAGTGTTGGTTGGGATTTTGTGGGAAATCTTCATAAAATGCGTCGCTTCGATTCCTTCAAGACGGGAATTAAAAGGTAGGAAAAATATATTATAAACATGAAGTTCCACAATACGATTTTTGGTAATTTTGCAGTGTGCAAAAATGACAAAGGCAATACTGTATGTGAATTTCATGGGTCGGTGAAATTTTGCGAATCAGCTCATCGCTTGGTTCAAATTCCATATTACTAGGCAGTGAGTTGAAGATGCGCCAAGAATCATGGTAGATTTTGTCGGTCAAATCCGGTCTCAGGCTGAATCCGTTTTTACCTTGTACGTTACATATGCACTTTGTGATGTTTAAAAAAACGAGCAGCAGTGTTTTATCGGGGTTTAAAAACACGAGGCGTAGCCGAGTGTTTTTAGACCCGATAAAACACGTGCTTCGAGTTTTTTGAACGGCTTAAAAAATATTCCACAAAGAGCGTGTCCCTCTGGACTCAAAACAACGGTTCAAATTGTGAGAGGTGAATATTAGCATACAAGAAAAACAAGCTATGCCTTATTAGTATTCTTTATATAAAGAATACTAACGAGGAGTGTTTTATCAGGATATAAAGCTCATACACGTGACGTTTTATCGATGTTTTGATAGGCTGTTTAGGTCATGAATTATTAATGAGTTTTAAAACCTAGTTTAAAGCAGCTATCAACCCCCTAAAAAGGACTGAAAACACCTGTACCTTCCCTCAAGCCGCTGTCTTAGGCGTCCCAGCACATCTTATTCATGTTTCGCATCATCTCATCGGTTTCTGTATTCATACACTTACTCATTCAATCTCAACAATGCAACATAGTAACTACTATACACGTACCGGTACTCGAACTCGCACCCCGGCCTCCAAATCTGTAATCCTCTGTTTTCACCACTACGCGTGACTACAACGACGAACATACTCAACCCAACACAGTTCTTTTCATTATTTATATTTGTTTAATAAGTCAATTGATTTCCATGTATATAATAACCAAAACTAATCCTAACCTGACCCTAATTTAGTTTTCTCTAGGCTTAATTTACGCTCCAAAAAAAGTTTCTTCAATTCGTCTGAGTGCGTATTCATTATAAGTAAAATGAAGATCGCCATTTTCAACCTGCAATTGTAGGTAAAAACAGATTCAACCTGAGGACCGAAGCTGGGAACGGAACTTGGAAGTTGCCGGTCCAAAGGTGGTAGCCAGTATTGCATTTGAATTAAACAAAGAAAGCGAAAAAGGGCGAAATGATTCTGTTTTTGGACTCAATCAGTTACCCTTTCATTGTGATTCTCTGTATTGAGACTCAGGGAAGAAACAAATTAATTTTTGTTTTGCAGGGTCACCATCTCTTCATCGTCACTCCGATAAGGGAAATCTTATTCCTATGAACAAAAAATTTTCCATGATGCAAAGTTTCCTAGAGATCGAGGAAAGGCTTAAAGAGTTCACAGCAGATCTTCAAAAGATGAAAGAGGAATATGCGGGTACCATGGCAAACGGGGACTTGTTTAAGGGACAGCACAGACAGTGGTCTGATGACCTGAATTCTGTCGAAAAAAGACGGTCGTTTTTTGACCTTTTGAACGGAAAAAACAAAAATCCCGAAACGACGATTTAACCCTTTGCAAAATTATCTCTTGTTTTTGAAAGATGTTCAGCATAACGGCCGTAGGTTGAAAGTTAAAGCATGCTTAATAACTATACCCAATAGTCCTTGTGTTCTAAAACGGCCGGTTCCTCGTGATGATTATTTTTTAAAGTAAAGAAACAAAGGAACTTGCCTAGAAGATATCTCTGAATACCGCCTTACAGTGCGACGCGCCTTACTGTGGCCACCTAACGATGTTTTTTTTACAAATTGTCCGCCAATCAGGATGTGTGAATTTGATTGACAGTCACGCCTCCTTGCAAAGGTCGCACAGTCGTAAGTTGAACACCGATGCATGGGTTGTTGAGTTGACGTATTTACACGGAATCGTCAAATGTGAAAGTTTGTTGGGTGGCCACGGTAAGGCGCGTTGCACTGTAAAAGCTCTTATCCTACTCCTCCAGAACTTGTCCGCATTTAAAAAAATCATTCTTTTTTGATTCATAGAGGACCGTCGCATTTTGAAGCTTTATATCTTTCTACAGTAAGGTTTCAAAGCGAATTCAAACTGTAAAGTTTTCTTGTAAATACAGATCAAGCCAACCACATAAATTGTGTCAGTTTTGACATGTGGT
Organism: Montipora capitata; assembly: GCA_949126865.1. Lineage (NCBI taxonomy): Eukaryota > Metazoa > Cnidaria > Anthozoa > Scleractinia > Acroporidae > Montipora > Montipora capitata. The sequence continues at coordinate 5,475,186 of OX421449.1, read as the reverse complement.
TGGGTTTATACCAACGCAAAAAACGGAAAAGTTTTCATTTCGAGGAAGTGTTAAGTGGCTGGTGGAGCTTCGCCCTTTTTTCTTATAAAGAACAAAAAAAAGTTTGAGGCACCATAAAAAGTAGCTTTTAAAGCGTGTTGGGTTTCTAACCAACAAGATAAAGCCAAAACCGAAACATGAGTCCCTTGAAAATATGTACCCTTGTTAAAATTTAACACAACTTTTCAAACCGTTGTCCAATATACTTAGAGCGACTTTCATTTGAGCTTGAAAAACAAACGTAAAAACAGAACGTAAACAAAAATGCAAAACATTTAATTGGTTTATCGAACAAAAACGAACGAGCGGGAATTTTCATTGGCTTGGCGAATGCGGATGCAAACAAAGTCATCTCTCCATGGAACTTTGGAAAAGTTTTGCTTTGACGTCATTTGAATTGCATTAATGTGATTGGGCAATCGAACAGTTTACAATATATATTAGGAGTTTCCTTGGCGGGAATAAGGAAAAGCTTTGTTTTAATATTGCCAAACACTGGTCCGTGAAACAAATTGCGAACACTTTTTCAAGGTCATACGAAAGTAGCTCTAAAATTCGTATTGGAGACAAAAAAACTAATCCCCCCCCCCCCCCCCCTAAAAGCCATTTCATGTGTACCGACTGAACTAGTAAAAGATATTTTTGTAAACACTGACTTTATAGTCCTTCAGTGATGACTTTGTGTAAAGTACTACTGTAGGTAGTTTAAGCCAGTTTCAAAACAATGGCATTCATGAACGTGACCACTTGTGATCACTTAACTTGTACAATAAATATAAGGCAGCAAAGAAAATACAAAGGTCATCGACCTGCGGGTTACTTTGTGAAATCTCTTCCTCATAAAGAGACCTTTTCCGCCCTTTGATTTGCAATTTCCGTCTTTCAATATTTTTTTCTGGTAGTAAAACCCTTACACTGCCATCTCCGGTTTTTGCGCGGTCTCCCAGCTCTCACTGAAAATGCCAGTGGTTTGAGACAAGGATCAAAGAGGGAAGGAGAAATCTGTTTTTAATATAAGTACTGTTTTCTGTTAGGTTGATTTGCAGAAACAAATACGGCTTTCGTGGGATATAAAGAAATGTGGATGGCCCCCCTCTCGATCTGCGCAATTTTTCATATCCTACACCGACTCATGCAAAGATGGCTCACTTCTAGAAAAATAAGATCAATTATATTGCGCGATTTTATTGGCTAATTTACGTCACATGGGGCAAACTCAAAGGGCAGTTATCGCACAGTAACCCCCGTTTGCATGGATATTTGCCCAGCGAAAAGCTATAGCGATCATTTCCGTCGAAAAGAAACAAAGCCAGCGGAAAAAGAGGCAGCAGAAGTATTTTTATTTTACATGGAAGAAAAACATTTTCTAGAGTCTAGTCTCGTGGTAGTGAGATTAAAAAGCTGGTCGCAAATGCTGTCCCGGAAAATTCAAGAAAGTCAAAAAAAATATGCTGTCAGCGTCCTTTGAAGGTGAAGAAAGTGAATTGTGAGTAGACTGTCTTTGATGGTTGAAATTTCTTTTTCAGTAAGCCAAAAACAGCGTGTTCTCGACTCGCAGTGGCAATTAAAATGATTTGACTTTTTTTCCTGAGACCGACACTCTTTCTTTCCAGTCAAATTTTGAACAGTGCATCGAAAAATACGAAGCATCGCAGATCCGTGACACTGGCTTTTTCGAGCGTTTTTTTGCCCAGAATTAATTGGAAGGTTATAAAATAAAATAAACCCTTTTCTGGCTTGCTGGTATGTTGGCTGATAATGTCCTTTGCTGAGAGATTGTCCGCAAAATTTCATATTTGCCCTCGAAACTTCGCTTCTCGGCCAAATTTTCATTTTTCGGACAATCTCTCAGCCGAAGTGGGGTTGGTATGCCTCCTGGTATTTCCTCCTGACATTTAACAGTTATCCTGTGAAATCGCGCGGAGTATCGCCTGATACTTAGCCGACGAGGCCATAGGCGGGGTTGGCTAAAATCAGGCGATATTCCGCGCGACTGAGCAGGATAATTGTTTTATTATTCAACACATTGATGACAAAGCACAATTTTCTACGTTTATTGGAAAAAAAATCTGGAAAAAACTACTATTTTTTTCCGCGACACACAAAATTACGTATATCGCAGGATTTCTGTTGAGAACGCACGACGAACATTAAGCGCGCTATGACCATATTTGGACATTGTCACAATGTGTTGAATAATAAGTAGTCCTAGCCACAAGTTGCTTGGCAACTTTTAAAATTCTTGGCAACTTTTGGTTTTCTCAGCATTTTTAAAATTATTTTTTTAGTTTTTTCGCGACATTTATTGGCTTTCGAAAAAAAAAGTCAGCTAAATTTAACTGAGTGTGTGGACCCCAGGACTGGCAGACAGTGGCCAGCTTGGTGTTGCATCACATGACACGTTTTTCAAGATGGCGGACAACAATGTCAGTGATTCAGATTCAAGCTGGGAAGAAAGGTACAGATGAAGGCCCGATTAATCCTATCGCGGAAGCTAAAAGGCTGCGGACTACCCCCGAAAAAGCTAAAATAGCTAGAGAAAGAAAAATTCAGACGAATCCGGCCAGTAAAAAGCGCTGTACGCGTGGGCAAAATGATCTAAACCACAGCAAAACCAACTTAAAAGTGCGACCAAGTAAAAAAAAAAAAGCAACTTTTCGGCAACTTTTTCGAAATTAAGCAACTTTTCAGAAACTTTGTAAATAAAATAGAAACTTTTAGACACTTTTATCGGCAACGTTTTGGGAAATTATAAGCAACTTGTGGCTAAGCCTACTGATATGACCAGATTTGCCGAGACTCATCCTCACATAAAACCTTGAGCTGCGCTTTAATATCAGTTCATGCACTTATACCGTTTTTAGGGGTGTTTTCAATGTTGTATTATCGCTGCTTTTGCATGACAGTTCGTCTCGTAAAATTGCCTATCCCGTGCGGCCAACAAAAAAGTTCCCGTCGGGGTAGGGGTCAGTTTTTTGCCGTTTTTCACCGTGGCACAACTTCCCGAAGCATAAATGAAACAAAGGACAATACATGGACTCTTACATGACATAAGTGGCCAACTTTGGGTAGATGAGTTAAACGTTGGTTAACGTAGAGTAGATGAGGGTTTACGTGGTCGAACGTGGTTACCTTAGCATAAACCTAAATGCAGGACAGAAAGATTGCGTCGTAGTTTTTTTATCTAGTACTAGCTTAGCTTTTAATAATCATTAGATTCTTAGATTATATATATACCCATATTTTAACTTGTATAAGAATAAATTTATTTGTAATTTTATTATAAAACTTATTGTAACCCAGTCCCTCTTTGATCAACTTTATGTAAATTTTATAGTTGTAAAAGTGTAACCACATTGTACTGAATTCAGATTAACTGCGATGATGGTGGAATTAAACTAATTATTATTATTATTATTATTATAAATGTTGGTAAACGTGATAGAACGAGGCTAACTTCACCTCGTCCCCAGGGTCTCTCTTCCCTGCCTTCCATTGAAGCTGAAGCATCTCGGATTTTGAACCAGTCTGTTGAACAGGGCCTGTATAATCAAAATCGGGGAGCACCAAGCAAGTAACGTATGCTCGCTAACCAGGCCAGTTCGTTTGTCTTCAGACACACAAACTGCGGTCGAACAAGGGCAACCGATCGCCAAGATACTACTAGTACACGTCTCAAAATGTCAGCGATGCTTCCTGAAAATAAGGTTGTACTGGCGGAAGAATAGACGAATAGAGAACGAAAAGTCCAGATTTGTAAGCTCAAGATTTCAGGTCGTTGTTATGCCGAGTACCGCCAAAATATCTTCCGAAAAATGTGCAGCATGATTATTTTTACTCCAGTTAAGGACGTTGCCTACTAATTCAAAGGTATTTTTTCCAGGCTTATGAATGTGGGAAAAGCAGATCTTAAAAAGTGTTATTGAAATCCAAAACTTAAATGGGGGGTAGCCACGAATTTTTCAATAACAATTAATCAACAATATTTGTAAAGAGCTTTAAATTACAACGCAATGTATGGCGTTCTTTTCCAAATTGAAGCTTAATTATCTCTGAAAAAATGCGTGGTTACCCCCAATTTTCTTTTTGGACACCAAGAGTATTTGCTGAATTCTGCTTTCTCCGCATAGTTTTAAACTGCGCAAAAGTAGCCCTGTCTTAGTAAATAAATAAATAAATAAATAAATAAATAAATAATCAGTTTATTTAACCCTTTGGTAGTGTAACACTAAATTACAAGGGAGGTCAATTCTACACAGAACACATAAATACACTTAGGCACAGAAGGCAAAAACAATTAAACCCTATTGTAACTGTGAGTAACGAAATTACTAAGGCGGTCCGTTTTGACAATGCGGAATTCAGAACGGGAAAAACCCGACCTAAACCCGTAACCATGAGCGACATTCGTGGGCTGTGGCAGCAGGTGTACAAGGAACCGGACCCCCAGATGTAAGCACCATAGGAAACCTGAGTTATCTTGAGATGCGCAGAACGCATGCGCATTCACAATAGTAGGCACCGTCCTTAACCAAAGATTCTTGTTTTGTGGCGTTCCCGCCAATCTCTTTCCCAAAGTAATCGTTCCCTTGACCAGCGGTCGGGAAGAGACACTGGTAAAATCAAAAAA
>OX421449.1:5458017-5468017 GCA_949126865.1 Montipora capitata | reverse complement strand
GTTTTAAACTGGTGTTGTTACAGTTGAAAGAATTTATAACAATTTGTCTGGGAAAAGGACGCTTTGCCACCCACTCACGCTTCAATTATTTTCATACAAATCCTTGTATTTTTCTTAGTTTTCAAACCCCTTTAAAATTTTTCGTTCGAAATACGAAAGTTTTAAAATTTCCACCCTTCCGCATTTATTCTTGTTTACCTGACCCATGGTAAAAGTAGGAATCTGGGCTCTGTTTGTGGCGCGCAATTAGGAAAAAATTGCATTGGAGGGCAAAAGCTTTTCGTTGGTAAACTAAAGTAAGGAATTTTCGAGTGTTTAAATGGTCATACCATGTTCACCTTAAGTGGTATTTCTCAAAAAATTTGTATTCTGGCTAAGACAAACACGATCTTTCCATTTTTGAAAATTAGTTAGTTGCAAAAGGGCTATTGCTAGACTTGGCGTCATATTGTCGTCGAGTTTGTTGGCTCTCTACTCTTCTCCACTAAATTGAAGAATTTTTTCCCTAGTAAATCCAGTTTCTCCATCTCATTAAAGCAATTGTTATCACCGCGAATACTAATAACACAGCTCGAGATACTACAGCTGGTAAGTACCTTTGTGCTGACCAAAAACAATTTGCCAAGGGATATCAATCAGCATGCTTTCTTTTCTTCTCATCTCCAGCACTTTTCTCGCCGGGATCCTTGCAGAATTTAAGTCAGTTCACTGCCAGTATGCTGGAAGATAGCAATTGATGCATCTCAGTGCTCGTAGATCCTTCCACATAGTCTTCTGTCATAATTATAGTACTGTTTCTAACGCTCCGTCAGCTTCCATCCAATCATCGGCTGGTGTACAATTCTGCCCATATTATTCGGACGTAGACATCACTATTATTTACATTATTGTTGAGTACACTGTACAGGTAGCGTTACGAACGTTGCTGAGAGTCAGCCTTGACTCAGATTTAGACCTCCTCCTGATGTATGGTCGATTTCTGTGGTTACGGTCAAAAGAGGCTTTACCAAGGAAAAGATCATTTGAGAGGCCATTTCCCAATTTTTAAAGGCGTAAATTTCTCTTTGAACCTTGACTTTGTATTTAGATACTTACGATATCGATGCACTGATGCCGCAAGTTTAAAGAACAAAAATTCAAAATAGTAAGACCACCGGTAATTTAATGCTAGTTTAGACCTTACTATTATTACATTCTTGTTTGCAAACCTCTGAGGCAATGAATCATTTACGTTGGACGAGTCTTTCCAAGAGGCGCTCTTATCATAAGGCCAAGCTCGTCTTTCGCTGTCTGAATTCATTAGCTCCAAGTTATTTTTTAGCATTTTTTATTAGATTTTCGAACATTCATAGCTATTCTACAAGGCAGAGCAGCAGGTTATTGTTGTTACCTAGGGTGAAATCCAATTTTGCGAAAAACAAATTTCCTTTTAGTGAAGTGAAAATATATAAAAGCGATAGCTGCCCACCGACGCTATATGTGGCGCTGTGCAACACAGTTTTTATTATCGTAATAGTTTTTGGTGGACCTTGGTGGATTCTAGTATTGTAAATTAGATTTTTGATGTTGTTTTAGTTTTTAACGTATATTTACAAAGTTTTTCATCTATGTACATAAATTGTATTTTAAACCTGATGTTATTTATACAGGGCCCTTAAGCTTATGGATACCAGCCTTTAGGACTGAACGTGCTACCCCGTTTAAATAAAGTTTTACTTTACTTTACTTTTTTTAGTTTACTTCGAGCTGGTTGACATTTTACAGTCTTTAATGGCAGAATTTTCACTTCCTCCGTTGAGTTTTCACATTTTCTTTCAATTCGCGTTGCCACTTAACTCCCCGCTTAGAAATCTTCGTTAAATGTACAAAACAAGCTCGCGTGCATGGCCATTAATCGTCCACGTGGCATGAAAACTATTTATAATAATTCAGCATATCGCATCAAACTCCTGCGTGAGTCTTTTCCCTACCAAGAGTGGCACTTACAGATTTTACTCTGTCTAACGCCGGACGATTTTATTCGTCGATGGGAGCCGCCTTGGGGGTGAAAAAAAGGTTGGATCATGCTTGCCTACTTGCATTAAAGGCTGACGTTAAGCACTCAAGCATGAGTTGAGATCGCCCATTGACTTTGCTACAGTCATATCTAACATGTTCATTGTTGTAAGATCACAACTACGGCGACATATTATTTTGGTCAAATCTGACTTAAATGTCAGGAAGCACAATCCCGCCGATTTTCTGTGGATGCTTACGGGAAAAGAACATGCACTTGGTCCAACACCGGAAGTCCACGATTCACGGACTTCCCGTCAAATCTATCAAATCTGATTGGTTGAGAATTCGAAACGAATCTCGGCTCTGCGTATTCTCAGAAAATCGGGTCCGGCCAGAGCTCTCGATCCCTGCCACAGGCCAGAAGGATCGTGGGCTCTGGGGACGAGAATGCAGACAGATAGCAGACAGATACTATAGACCTTATTCATAAATGGCGGTCACATTTATAATTCTTTTGTCCACGTGCAAATTAGCCTACCAAGCCTCATTTTAGAGCAAGAATTCTTTTCAATTCACTGTAGGGTATCGAGGCTTGGTAAGCTAATTTGCACTTCGACAAAAGAATTATAAATTGACCGCCATTTATGAATAAGGTCTATGGAAGGTAACTAATTCATCAAATTATATTTTAATTAACCTTGCTATATTGCAAAAGAGTACAATATGGCTTTCTTATAAGGTGTCGACAGTTTCTAGATTTAATTGAATTTGTCAAATTTTCGGCACAATTTGAGAAGCTTCACTTCTTGTGGAGCGCGTCCAATTATAAGCTCTTTAGAAATAGCAAGCTTTTTGTTTTGACGTACCGTGTCTGAGCAGGTTTCCTCGAAAACACCGATAGCACTTGTATTTTGGCTTCATAAATAAGCCGAAGGTGGACTGTGTGAATAATTGCACATCTCTCTCTCGTCACGTAACACGTCCTCTTTGAAAAGAAAAATATGTTGCATCAACGACAACAAAACGCAGCCGGCATTCGAATCAAGCACTGCCTGGCACAGAAATGGGAAAATTATGCGTCAAATGCTTTTACCTCTTAGCGTTATTTGGCTGACACACAATACTTAGCATTTATGAAAAATTGGCGGGGACGCCAGACTCGCTTCCCGAAGCATTTACTCTGCTCAAGACCGAATGTGCGATTTTCAACCCTATTTATGACCTTACCCTTAAATTTATGCCCTGTCGCAAACCTTTCCTCAGTGCCCTATATCATATGTTTGAGCTTCCTGGATATCCTTGTCTAATTGCTGGTCTTATCGATAATGATGAAAAACTAGCTTCTTTTAAAAACACTGCCAAATTCAAGACTAAAGTGCAAAAACCATGCCCAGTTTGAGACCAAAATGACCAAAATGAATACTCTATTTCTGACCTAAGGCCATCCCCTTTTTTCTCTGTTTACCGTCGTCCGACCGACCCAGATTTTCGCGTTTTCAAAAAAAGTTATGAGGAAGGCGATGACATATTTGACTGGTTTGTCAGCTTAGCTTAGTTTGTCATCGATTGTAAAGCCACGCGTGTATGTTGTGACTGATTTCTCAATAAAGACATCTACAAATACATAATTTCAAGAAATCGTCACTTTAATCTGAAATACACACAATGTTTTGTACTGGCAGTGCTGTGGATAATTTCAGGCGAGATCATCGCGCGAGCAGTAAAAAAAAAAAAAAAAACGGCGGCGTTTTGTTTACGGTTGGACCTCACCAAAGAGGTAAATCATCATTTTCTCGAAAACGAGTACAGTCTTTTGTTTTGAATTGAGTAATAAATTTCTCTATTTAAAATAAATATGGACCAATTCTCAGTCTTCTCAGTGTAGAAAAAGAAACAATCGTCAGTAACGTGAATTTAGTAAGCAATCGCAACGATAATCATGGTGCTATTATAAGGATTTATGGCAGGGTTGGTACTCTTTTGAGCTCTTCAAATTCTGACTTCCCATGACTTCTTCCATGGCCTTTTCAAGTTTTCCAAGACCTTAGGATTAATGTCAGTTTCAAAAATCCAAACCCGAAAACTCAGTCGTTTTAGAGCGTTTTTAGCCTTTAACAGTTCAACAGACACAAACTCTGGAGTTCATCAAAATGTGTACCGTTTATGCTGCTTTATAATTACTCCTCTCTATCTTACTTGTAAGGAGACAGTTCGAAAATGGCGTGACGCGCGAATAGCGCGCGCGCACAGAAACAGTTTGAATTTTAAGTTGCGTGTACTTTTATTGCGCGTACGAATTTGAGGAGAAAAACGTTTTATCGAGAGAGTTTTGAAACAGTTTCGCGTGAACCGTAGTTGTGCCCTTTAGAAAGGTTTGTGCCGTTTAGAGTTTACCGTTTTACCGAGTTTGAAGTGTTTTGGTCGAGTACTGTTCCGTTTACCGCTCACGAACATTTTCTGGCGACCACGACGGGAGAAAGGTATGAACTGGTGTTTTCTTTGAGGTGTCGTTTCGTGTTTTGAGTTTTTGAGTTGTGCGGTTATGGCCTCCGAAACCGAAGATACCGCTGTTATCGAATTTACCGAGGAAAACGCCGAACAAACAGGACTAAGTGGAGTCGAGAAAAGGAAGGAAGCGGACATTTTGTTACTACAGATAAAGAAGCGAAAGCGTACCGAAAAACCGAAAGTCACGAAACTCCGACACGAGCTGGAAAAAGTTTGTCTTAAAGATTCCGAGTTACCGGTCATCGAAAGTGTGATTGGGCACCTTTGGACAGCCCTGGAAAACGCACAGGAAACTTTGGAGGAACTGATTGCGTTCTATGTCGAGGTCGGAGATGAATCTGAGAAAAAAGAAGCCATTGAAGAGTCTGAAAGTATCGAAAAAGAAGTACAGAGAGCGATTGAAGCCGGGCAAACTGTAATAAAAACTCTCGCGCGCAAAACGGTAAATACAGACAAGTCGATTAGCGTGAACATGACGGATAACTTGAACACGACCAGCACCCTGTCCAGCAGCTGAACGAGAGTCACGAAAATCAAGGAGACCGAAGTCGATTTCTGAAGCCGTTAAAGATCCCTACGTTCAGTGGTGACAAACACAAGTTTGAAGATTTTTGGGCCCTTTTCAGAAGTCTAGTAAACGAATCAGCTGAGCCAGCGAACCTGAAAATGGCAAGACTGCGACAATGCCTCACAGGGAGTGCGTTGGAAGCCATCCGCGGTCTCGGGGTCACAACTCCAGAATACGAAGAGGCCAAAGAAATATTAAAATCAAAATATGGTGGCGCACGCCGACTATTGCGAGCCTACATGGATCAGCTAGAACAGATGCCGTCAATCAAAAGTAACGATATTCACGCTCTGGAGAAGTTCGCAGACCTTGTGCGAATCAGGGTCGTCAAGTTACAGGCGGAGGGCAAAGATGGAGAGCTAGGAGATGGAACTCTTCATAGTCTAATGGTGAAGAAGTTGCCTGATCGTCAACTAGAGAATTACAGCCGCTGGTTAAATGAACGCCAGTGGCGGATCTAGGGGAAGGGCCCGAGGGGCCTCCTTATTTTGGGTAAATAAAGAAGAAATGACTGAAGGGATAAAGGCCAACAGGGCAAGAAAGACCGCCCCCCCCCCCTCCTTAGCTCAAGGTCTGGATCCGCCACTGAACGCGCAAGAGAAAAATCAGTCACAGCATTCAGAGACTGGCTTAGAGAAGAGGTCATATTCCGAGTTGAAGCAGCGGAAATGGCTAACGGGATTTAAGCGAAGACTTTCGAGCATGTTAAAACCGCCAAGAGCACCGAAGTACCCAGATCTTGGTAGGATGCGGAATTTCCATACTGCTGTAATCGAGAATGAAGCAAGAGACATGCGGTCTCCCTATTCTCTCTGTCAAAGTCTTGATCATGGTGTGTGGTTCTGCAAGCAGTTCCACGACAAAGGAGTGGATGACCGCGGGCAGTTCGCCAAAGAAAGGAAGCTCTGTTTTCGGTGCCTGGCCACTGACCACAGGGGGAAAGATTGCAGAAAAGCCCGAAGATGTGGAATAGAAGGTTTCCCTCGAAATCATCACCGCCTTCTTCATGGACTTAAAAACATGTCTGAAACCGGACCGATGAATACGTTGCCTCGTGTTGACGAAGAAAGACGCCCAGTCGTTCCATGGGAGGGGGCACCTGTTGTGACCATGACCAGCTGTAATGCCGAAACGCCGAATGAAACATATTCGTTACGAACTGTTCCTGTGTGGATGAAGGCTAATGGTAGAAAAGTGAAGATAAATGCTATTCTCGATGACGCATCGAACGAGACTTTCCTAAACGAAGAAGTTGCTGGGGTACTGGGATTGCAAGAACCTTTCCAGAAAGTTCAAGTTCATGTACTCAATGATACAGTAGAGACCTTTCAGTCAATGCCGTTAAAGATTGGAATTGAAAGCGTCGATGGGCAGTTCTCAAAGGAAATCAGCGTAAAAACGTGCCCGCAGAAAGTCACAGGCAATTACAGAGTTGTAAATTGGACCGAACATCAAAGTAAATGGCCTCACCTGACCCAGTGCAGCTTTGCCAAGCCCGCAAACAATGGACTCGTCGATCTTTTGGTCGGCATTGATAACGCTGAACTCCACTATTCCCTTGTTGATCTCCGAGGGAAAAGTGGTGGACCCATCGCCCGCCTTGGACCACTTGGGTGGAGTTGCATTGGTGCGGCTGACGAAAACAAAGCCGAGAGAACGCGAACTCATGTCATTCGCGCCCTGTTTACAAAAGAACCCGTATGGAGCGACGAAAGAGAAATTTGTTGTGATATCGATAACAGCCTTAAGAGATTCTGGGAAATCGAGAAGTCTGGCGCAGAACGTACTGACAGACTTGTACTCACCGAGGAAGAACGACTAGCCTTGAATAAGGTGATAGATTCTCTGAAGTATGAAAAAGGAAGATATTGCGTAGCCGTTCCCTGGAAAGACGAGAAACCCGAGCTCCCTGACACTAAGCCGATGGCACTGTCTCGCCTCAGAAGCACCGAGAGAAATTTAAAGAAAGACGACCGTGTCGTCGAAGATTATAAGAAAACTATCCAGGACTATGTTGAAAAGGGATATCTACGAAAGGTTGCTTTGGACGAGCAGCTGCCAAACAACGTATGGTATTTGCCACATTTCCCGGTCGTGAGGATGGATAAAGCGACAAAGAAAGTACGAATTGTGTTTGACTGTGCCGCTAAATGCAATGGCATTTACTTGAATGACATGATCTATGCTGGACCAAAACTACAGCAAGATCTTTTCAACGTGCTTGTCCGTTTCCGCCGAAACCCCTGTTGGTATCGCTTGCGACATAAAAGAAATGTACCTCCAGATAGAGATTGAGGAGCAGGACCGTTACCATTTCCGACTATTGTGGAGAGACCTGGACCCCAGCCGACAGCCGGACGTATTCGAGTTCAGCCGTGTAGTATTTGGAAAGAATTCAGCCCCTATGGAATCGCAGTTTGTAGCGCAGGAGAACGCTCGAAGAAACTAAGACCGTTATCCCCTTGCCGCTGAGACAGTTCTTAAGTCAACCTACATGGACGACTCTATTGACAGTGTTGAAAATGACGAAGAAGGAGTGGAGTTGTGCCGTCAATTGAAAGCGCTGTGGGGAATTGCCAACATGCATGCCAGAAAGTGGATCTCCAACTCATCGAAAGTTGTCGAAGCCATTCCCACAGAAGAACGCGCTACAGAGATTGTGATAAACAGCGGCCAAGATCCTGTAACAAAGACTCTAGGAAGCTCGTGACACAGTACCGAGGCCTTGTTTACCGTAACCGCTTCTCCGATTTCGCCAGATTTCCAGACAACGAAGCGAAACATCCTAGGTAAAGTGGCCACGATATTTGATCCTCTGGGATTTGTATGCCCGTACGTCATTGTTGCAAAAATCCTAGTTCAGGAGCTGTGGATGCGAGGCTACGATTGGGATGACGAAGTACAAGATGAAATAGCCAACAAAATCAGGGACTGGTTCGAGCAGTTAAAAAGTATGAAAGAGGTGAGGATTCCCCGATGCCTACGAAATCCAGAGCCTATCAAGTCGAAGCGCATTGTGACATTTGTTGACGCCCCTCAGCAAGCTGATGGTGCAGCTGTTTATATCCGGTGCAAATATCATAACGATGCCGTCACTAGTCGCCTTAAGGCAGCCAAGAGCAAAGTAGCACCGTTAACTCCGATGACAGTTCCTAGACTGGAACTCATGGGCGCGATTCTTGGCCTGCGCTTAACACAGTCCTTGTTGACTGCCCTAGAACTACCAATGCAGAGCGTGACGTTTTATTCTGACAGCACAGATGTTCTGTGGTGGATTCGAGGACGTGGCAAAGACTTCCGGCCTTTTGTAGCGAACCGAATTGGTGAAATACAGATGTTCACCGAACCGTCACAGTGGCAGCATGTCTCTACCGAGGAGAATCCAGCCGATCTATGCACAAGAGGTGCAATCCCTTCAGGTTTAGCCGGGTGTTCCTAGTGGTGGAATGGCCCCGGCTGGTTAACAAAGGACTCCTGTGAGTGGTCCAAGTTGCCAGTCCCGAACAGACTTAGCGAAATGCCAGAGATGAAAACCTCAAAAAGGAAAGAAAACACAAATGCCTCCGCAACCCTTGTGTCGTATAGCCTTCAGAACGAAGCTGCACCGAAACGTAACAACACTAGTACTTGTGAGGTGTGGAGGCTTGATCCGAAGCGGTCCTCTAGCTGGACACGTTTGGTTCGAGTGCACGCAAGAGTGACAAGAGTGCTGCATAACCTGCACAGTAGAGACGATAGAAAGACAGGAATCGAATTGTCGCCCGAAGAAATAAAGGATGCTGAAGAGGAGATTGTGAGATTAGCACAACGCGAAGCATTCCGTGCCGAGTACGCAGCTGGGTAAGCCGATTCCACAGAAAGGCCAGTTGGTCAAGCTTAACCCGCGGATAGACGAGGATGGTGTCATTAGGTGTGATGGGCGTTTGAAGTTCGCAGAGTTCCTTCCCTACGACACAAGATGCCCAATCATTCTGCCTCGCGGGCACAAGGTGACAAGACTGATTGTGAAGAATTATCATGAGAGAGCAAATCATGCCGCTGGAATAAACTTCATTCTTTGCCAGTTGAGCGAGAGATTTTGGATAATCGCCGCACGTGAGGAGATCCGCGAGTGGGACCATGAATGTAACGAATGCAAGAAAAGACGGAGCAAGCCAGCTTGTCAGATTATGGCACCACTCCCGAAGACAAGGCTACGTTTTACTTTCCGGCCCTTCGCCCAAACAGCCGTGGATTTCGCAGGTCCTCTGTATACCGTTCAAGGGCGCAGAAAACCTCGTCAGAAAAGGTTACTGTGCCTGTTTACTTGTCTACACGAGCAGTGCATTTAGAGATGGCCTGGTGACTAGATACTGACACGTTCCTAAACGCCTTCACTCGATTTACCAGTCGCCGTGGAGTTCCTAAGGAGGTGATAAGTGACAGAGGCACGAATTTCGTAGGAGCAGTGGGCGAGTTAAAGAAACTAGTCAGCCAGTTAGACAGACAGAAACTTGAGAGCAAGACAGCCGTGCTTGGAGTAACGTGGAGATTCAACCCACCAGGTGCTCCGCATTTTGGAGGAGCCCACGAAGTGATGGTGAAAGCTGCAAAGAAAGCCACTTATGCCGTTGTAAGAGATCGAGACGTGAACGATAAGGAGCTGATCACAGTGTTTGCCGGGGTGGAGTCTCTTCTTAATTCCCGTCCGATGACTTATCAGAGCTCGGATCCACGAGACAGTGTTCCATTGACCCCTAACCATTTCTTGCATGGCCAAATGGGAGGACTATTTGCGCCTGAGTCTGTTGAGACCACTACTTTTCATCCGCGTCAACGATGGCGAAAGGTTCAAGACATTATTTCACAAGTGTGGAGAAGATGGCTCAAAGAATGTGTTCCTGCCCTTAACAGCCGACCAAAGTGGACATCTGAAATCCGAGATCT
>OX421449.1:5450517-5453017 GCA_949126865.1 Montipora capitata | reverse complement strand
AAATCAACGGAAACGCCAATTAAGCAATTACAATGCGTCAATTGTGACGTCCAAAATAGGCCGCTTTGTTTAACGGCTTTCTACGTACACGACAAAGAAATCATGGTGTTTAATGGTGAAATCAGCCCGTCCAAAAGGGCTTATATTAAGTATTTAACACAAGGAAAGAAATTATCGATCAAGGATATAGCTCGACAATGCCGTGTTTCACGAGCCACGGTCTATAGCATAAAAAAAGACGAGATAATTGACCGCGATCAAAGAAAGAAGTGCAACAGAGATTTTGGAGGAAGGCCACGTAAACTGAGCTTGCGAGAGGAACGCCACATTCTACGAACTTTGTCCAGTTTGAGACACGAAGAGGGTAATTTTGCATCCATTAGGCTAATGGCGAGAGCTGGGATAAGCCCAAAACATGTGAGCAACAGAACAATAAGGCGATTCCTTCAAAGGGAAGGTTACTATTTCCTCCAAGCAAGGAAAAAGGGCCTTCTCTCAGAAAAGGACTTAAAAAGAATGCTTAAAATTCGCCAAAAACATCAGAAAAGACTACTCAAAGGATGTGTGGAAAGACAATGTAGCTTTTTATTTAGATTGTGTTAGGCCGTATCTGGTGCAAGAAGTGCAAGGGTCTTATGCGTGGCTGCACTTCAAAGGGGGACAAAGTGGGAAGCGGTGGAAAAGTTGTGAAGGTGATTGTGGCTATTAGCTACGGCAAAGGTGCTATTGTGTGTCATCAGTATGATAAATTAGACGGCGCGTACTTTGCCAAATTTGTACAGGATAATTTCGAGAACATGTTTAGACTAGCGAACAAAGATGGGTCACGATTGTTTGTACAGGACAACTGTCCTGTTAGCTCGCTAGCACGCCGCGCGCTACGGGACAAAAGAGCAAAGCAGTTGAAACTTCCCCCAAGGAGCGGTGACATTCATTGTATTGAAAATCTTTTTCATGCAGTTAAAGTAGAGCTGGATAAGCAAGCTCTTGAATTAAATATTACACGCGAAACTTATGAAGAATTCAGTGAGCGTGTCATTAGAAAAATTAAGAACATGCCAGTTGACGTAGTCGACAAAATCATAGAATCGATGGATAATCGGATTTCTCTAGTTATATCTTCTAAGGGACAGAGAACAAAACACTAGCCAATACTTGGCCCATTAGTAGAAACACTAAATGTGGAGATAAAACCATGGCTTTATCGTGCCATACCACGTCACGCGAGTGACAACTGACTAACCGCAAATAAACTAAGACTGTATAGTACCTATAATAAAAGGTGTTTATAAAAACGTTGAAACTGATCTAGATAAAAAAATTATTAAAACTGAATTTTCGACTGCAACTGCGGTCTTCATCAGAGTAACTAAAATATGCTGTTCGAGAGTAATATGCTAAAACTAAAATAAGAAGTTACTTTATCCCCTAGGGCTTCAATAATGTCTTATAGACAGAAGGGAAAGGCTTCCGCTCGTTCACCGCATTTTTGTCTATTGTGGAGTGCCATGATTCCAAGGAGATTCTTTTGTGCCAATCATGGCACTCCACAAATGCGGTGAACGAGCGGAAGCCTTTCTCTTCTGTCTATAAAGACATTATTGAAGCCCTAGGGGATAAAGTAACTTCTTATTTTAGTTTTAGCATATTACTCTCGAACAGCATATTTTAGTTACTCTGATGAAGACCGCAGTTGCAGTCGAAAATTCAGTTTTAATAATTTTTTTTATCTAGATCAGTTTCAACGTTTTTATAAACACCTTTTATTATATAATGGATACTGATCGCCCATCAAGTATTTGTATAGTACCTGGTTGCCTTGACGGTGTGAATTGTTCCGTTACAAAAACGCCTGCTCTTAAATTTAAAACTCGTGTAGTAAATCAGAAGAAGACTCTGAACATTCTTAAAGACAAAGATTAAACGATTACCAAACTGAAACATTGTCATTTGAACGATTAACAACGGTTAACAACGGTTAACAGCATTTCAAAAAGAAAAACATCACAGTCTATTGTTTTATTCTTAACAGTTGTTAACCGTTGTAAACCGATGTTAACCGTGGTGTTTTCTCTCTGTTGGGTTTTCTTTATTAAGTTAACCGTCTACGACCAAGCCACTATGTTTCTGAGGGCAAAATAAGCTCTGCAAAACACCTTGCACATGATGGGAGTTGTCGTTGTTGTTTCCACGGGATCTGATACTTGAAATGAAATATTTTCCACCTAACGTCCATCATACCGCATTCACGTTCATCCACAATTCCATTTTTGATGCACATAATTCTATGTTTTCCCGTACAAAATATTGGGGTGTCACTAGTTAGTGAAATATCCTTTGCGAAGTGAGTTTTCGGCGCCGGTAAAAGCACAACGTGACCTTCTAGCATAAGTAACAGATCATGCCACGGTATAACTTGTGGCGACCACCGAAAATCGTTCAAGAAAATACATTTAGCATTCTGAACCCCAACCCAAGCAAAGCTCCCGGAAGCTGGATT
>OX421449.1:5433017-5443017 GCA_949126865.1 Montipora capitata | reverse complement strand
ATCACAGAGATGCAAAGAAGACGGAGAAATAACAAATATTCTTTTTGACCTTCAAAAAAAATAACTTATGTTTAAATCCCGTCATTGATGTGATGCAAAATACTCAATATTCTGTGTAATTTATAGTAAAGGATCTGTTATTATTCAGTAATACAGCAGTGTCGGCATGGTACCTGATAAGTTACACATATGAAATCAGGCTTAAACTGTTGTACAACATTTAAACAAGTAAACAAAACCTCTGTTGAGATACTTGTCACCTTCTGCGGCAATTTGACTTTTAAATTATATAATAGTTATGATCACTTGATACAATAACAATACTGGTGTGTTGTTTTGAAGTGTACATGCTTGATAGTCAGTGCAGACTCTTCCCAACAAATGATGTTTAAAAACATCTCTGCGTTTCTGCATAGCAAGCATGGAACTCACACCCTCTAGGGCAAGATCAAAGTATTTATATCAGTCTCTCTGAAATTCCCTGAAACATGGAGCAAAGAAGGGTCCAGGAAAGTAGACACCACTTAGCACTTTCCGGGTTGATTTAAAAACATTTTTTTGGGTCATGATGAATTCCCAAATTCCTGAGATGCATTAAAAAAAGAACATCCCACATCCTATGCCCAAATTCCTGTCAAGATATGTTGAATTTAGGGAATCCCGCACCATAGTTTGGTCAAATTCCAGATCCTGATAATACCTTCCAGACCCAGCTAAGTGTAAGAAAAGTCAATAATCACTACTGACCAGGTGAAGGTAAACTCTGCGTATGAGCCATGTGGTCCAGATCAGGCTGGAGCTTATCCTGGATTTTTTAACATGGAGCGACTAGGAGTACTTCTACTGCCCCCTGGATGAGATTCTAGTCCATACAGCTATAGCAAGGTTGAGAGGCGCTGTGAGAGTAAAGTGTCTTGACTAAGAACATAACACAATGTCCTGGCCAGGGATCAAACCTAAGCTGCTTGATCTGGGGACAAGTGCACCAGGGAGGAGGCCATCGGACCTCCCACTACTGACAATGTGGAGGATAGTAAAAACATAATTGCAGTGAAGTCATCCAGTATACCTGGAACAATGCTCCCATGCTATAAATTACTGAATATTTGAATGAAAGTGATCATTGCAGAGCCTTGTGTGTTTTAAACACCAGAGGCATGACCCAGATATCTACTTTGTACATATAACAAAAATAGCTATCTTTGTTCAGAGAACTCATTATTAATTATAATGTATGAATGAAAAAAGTTAAAAAAATGTAAAAGTGCTATTAGAGGAATCCAGAGGAATGGCAGTGGTTCAAAGCAAAGACCCTAGCTCGGACAGTAGAAGGAGAATGGATATTTTCTGGGAAATCATATTTGAATAATTTACAGGTATATTAGCAGCCTATGAAACATAGCTATGACAAAATCATTTGCTTTCAGTATTTTCCATTTGATCAAGAGTTATGACTGACATACAGCTAATTGACAAAGGAAGTCCTTATGTGAGGCAGAAGAATATTTTCAGTTGGATTGATTTTCAGCTTAGTTAGGGAGGAGTTCTTGAAACAACCTGTGGGAAATCCAAATACTTATGACCTCAACAGGGATCCATATTCATTTTTTTTGTGATTCGTCAGCCGGGCGAGTAAGCCAAATGGCCTTCTTGACCGGTTTCAATTTAAGTCGTCCAGACAAGAGTGCAGAATTAAAGAAAGAATAATGATAAAATCGTGTGTAACTTCAAAACTTCGTATCGCATTTTATTTCCATTGTAGTTACTTTGAAGTACCCAAACACAGGTAAAATGTTCATCATAAAATAGAGTAGGAATTTTTGGAAATATTTTGTGGTCAAGCAAAACCTCACTCGTCCGAAGGACGACTTTTGGAGTTACCTCAGTCGTCCGTGCCAGATTGTAGTCGTCTGGGACGACCGGACGACTGCGAATATGGATCCCTGCCTCAAATTAGAAAATGCAATGTCTGGAGAATTCAAGGGCATGATTGTTCAAACATTTGAAACCTGAACCAAATGGGCAAAGTAAAGATCTTTCAGTCAACTAATCTTAGATAACAGAAATCCACAGCACTCTTTGAAACAAACTGATATTATCATCCATACAAAATTAATGACTACTATAACTTCAATTAAACAACCAAAGTATATTATCAGAGGCTTCAGCCATGGAACTTTTGTTGTCATTACTACAAACATCAAGATCCAGTAGTTTAGATGATGGCAAAATGGTGTTTTTTTGGCAACAGAATCAAACTACCATAAGGCAACTTCTCCACATGACAGCTGCCAATCTTCCAGCCCGGTGAAATTATGCTATAATTATCGATTTTTAATTATATATTTGGATGAAGAATGCTCCACTAAATATTGTTTATGCACGGTGAAATAATTGTGAAAGACAATATAGTGCAGTCTGACAATTTGTAGTGTGTTTGTATAAATTAAATGGTTACAAATAGCCTTACGTTTGCACAATAACAGCAAATATTATCGTACTACAGAGCCAGCAAGAAATATTTAATGGCAAATAAATTGTTATTTTCATGAAAAGTACCAGCCTCTTAAATGAAAAGCCACACACCACTGGTCGATACTCACGAAAAATGTTTCAAGAAACTAATCTCTGACATATGTTGCATTCAGTTGAAAATAACTTTAATGAGATCTTTTAGACCTAAGCTTGATTTAACATAAGCTTAAACGTAACCAAATACGAAATGCTAACAAGATTATAAACTAACTTGCATTCGTGAGTTAGACTATTAAAGATCGCCAATTCGTTTTTTGCCTGTTTCTACCGCTTGGCGATTTCGAAGATCCTACTCTATCTTATGAGATGTAGACAAACTGAGAAATTAATTGGCGAACTAAACCGAGTTTTCTCTTGACTTTCTCAGTGGGAATTTGTCTGGTTTCCTGAAAGGACATTCATGTACAACAGCCCTTCTCAAGACATTGCGAAGACATTAGGGAAAATTTAGACTCTAGCGAATACTCTGCAGCAATTACTATAGACCTCTCCAAAGCATTTGACTCTATTAACCATAATTTGCTTCTTGCAAAGCTGTCAGCGTATGGTGTAACTGAAGACGCCCTACAACTTTTATGTTCTTACTTGACTGATCGAAAGCAACATGTCAAGATAGACGGTAATTTGTCAGATTGGCAAATTATGAAGAGTGGAGTTCCTCAAGGTTCAACCTTGGGCCCCCTTCTCTTCAATATATATATGAATGATGCGAACTTTTCAGATATTTCGTGCTCCTTAAGATTTTATGCCGATGACACTACGGGGTACTCTTCAAGCCTTTGTCCATACACCTTGCAGATAAACCTACAAAAAAACCTTGGTCTACTCGTCTCCTGGTTCCATAAGAACTTCCTGGCGATCAATCATAGTAAATCTTTAACAGAGCAACTTTACCAACGCCCTTTGTTATCGAAAGTAATGAACTGGATTCATTTCACAGATCAAGCTCCTCGGAGTAATCATTGACAATTCACTCTCTTTTAAAGCACATATTAAAGAAATCTGCCGGAAAGTGAACATAAAAGTTTCAATTCTTCGTCGCATTCGTAAATTTATACCCTTAGATATTATGATTAAATTGTACAAAGCATTTATTCTGCCTCATTTTGAATATGCATCACCACTGTTCATAGGTCTAAGTAAAGGTCTGTCTGCGAAACTAGAGTCAACCAACGCATTCGCTTTAAGGATTCTTCTTAATTACTCTAAATCGACTGCTTATGAAGAGTTACTTAACATCGCACATATTAAAAGCCTGGAACACCGACGAATAGAACAAGCACTGACACTCGTATACAGAAGTATTTATGGCCAGGCACCGAACTGCATTCGGGAAAGGTTTATCCTGCGTAGCAACGGTTACAGCCTACGGGGCCATCTTAAGGTTGTTATTCCAAGACCAACCTCATCTTATATGCAAAATTCTTTCACGTACCAGGCTAGTAAACAATGGAACAATCTACCAGACAAAATAAGGATGTCAGAATCCCTTTCTACATTTCGGAAGAACTTACAAAACATACAATTGTCTTCATCGTATGACTGCAGCTGTATTTTCTGTAAATAGACAGTCTAATTACCAATATTTTCTTTTAGTATAAATACACAGGTGATTATACAAAATCGCGCGCTCTCATTGGCTCGCTATCTCGGATTATCAGCCGATAATCACCTCGACGGACAAAATGGCTGCCAGTAGTCGTTTTGCCACTGTAAGTGAAGATGATTTCCCGTTGAAATGTTTTTTTTCTCTCTTTTTTGAAATAATCACCTGTGTATTTATACTAAAACAATTATTCGCCTCAGGCTCAGTGATTATAGGTGAATAATCACCTCGTCAACGATAATCACTTCGCCTTCGGCGAATAATTGTTAATTATTGAATTATTGATTATTGTAATAGGTTATTATTCATTTCAGTTGATTTAATTCTTATTTCTTATTTTTCACTCATTACCTGTACATGTAAGATTATCTTAATTATCACATTGTAATTTTTATGACACATTTGCATTTAAACGAGCTATCGCTCATATGCGATATGTGTTGAAATAAAATTACTTACTTACTTACTGAATCCGTTGGCGAACCGACAAAAAGGAAAGTTGGCGACTGCATGGAATTTCACGACAAAATTCTAGCGGGAACGAAGGCGAAACTCACTGCGAGTCAATGAGAAGCTTGCTGTCACACAACAACAAAGAAAACCTCATCACTTCGACGGGTAATGTATTGTTAGTCAACTTACGGATTTGGAAAAAGATCCTCTGTACTTTACAGCGCAACACACGGCCTAAAGCGCATTATTTTAACCGGGGCAACCCTAAAACCAGGAATCCGGAATCCGGAATCACAGTACAATACAGAGAGTAAAAACTATCCTAAACATTCACAAAAGCTAACCTTAGGCCTAATTAGGCCTAAACAAAACTTTTGAGGGTTTAGGGTTAGGGTTAGGGTTAGGGTTAACCGTAACCTAACCATAAAATCTGGAATCCGGAATCCGGAATCCGGAATCACAGTACAATACAGAGAGTAAAAACTATCCTAAACATTCATAAAAACTAACCTTAGGCCTAATTAGGCCTAAAAACGTTTGTTTAGGCCTAATTAGGCCTAAGCTTAGCTTTTGTGAATGTTTAGGATAGTTTTTACTCTCCGTATTGTACTGTCAGATATCGTCCGACAAGCCCCGATCTTGTCGAAGACTTGTCTGAATTCACCGCACACTAGCCTAAAAGGCTAGTGTGCGGCGGCCTTTATACAGTAGACCGAGCTCGAAAGAGAGGCGGAAATAAAACCTGCATCAGCCGAGAATAACTTTTGAAGTTAACAATTTCTGGAAGAATCTGGAAATTCAAATGTCGTGTTTGCTGGTGTTAATTATATAGACGACTCGAAACTCGAAGTAGATTTTCCTTATTTTTTTATTATTTGGAATTATTAAAGCTAACTAATTGAAGAAAACAATACAAACGACAAAATTAATCCTAGAATTAGTCCATCGAAACGTATCTGGAGTACCACTGTTAGAAATATGCCGAGTAGTCATTCGCTATAAAAGGACTTATTACCTTCCTTAAGTTAAGTTATTACTTTCCTTAAAAACTTTTATGTTTGCTAGCGCGCGTTCAGAAAGCCCAGATTTTTCATTTGAAATATTGATAGAAGAAAGCCAAAGGATTATCTCAATGTTAATTTCGATTCGATATCGGGCATACCAAGATGCGTTTTAAGCTCGTAAAAATACGCAACTTTTACCGTTTCCGTAGGAGCTTGAAAAAGCAATTCTTTAACAGTCGGCGGAACCCTTCAAATTACTTGAATAAATTAAAACTTCCTAGTGTTAGATAGAAGAAAGGTGAAACTTTTGTGCTAAGTTTATCCCGTGTTCTAAAATTGTAAATTGTTCCAATGCGAATACCAAGAACTTTGTCAATTTTCCCGATACATTTTGCATATTTAATGATGTAAAAAGGTGTATTTTCGTTTTTTGCGAATTTCTAGAAGACGTTAAATTCTTAGAAAATCGGAATCATATTTTCGAAGAGCGCTCCCTAAAAGCGTTCTTCGGGCAAAGTTTCAGAGTTGTCGATTTTTTGAACCTGTCCAGCGATTCTCGATATTTCGAGTCAGTGACTCTTAAGGCAACAATAAAAGCAAGTGACACACTCGAACACCAACCCACGGTCTGGCCAGTACCTAACGCATGCGCACAGCCATATCACCCGGGCAGTGGCAGCCATAGCCAATTGCAGAAACGTGAGAGGACTGGGACGAGTTTCTTATATTGATTAGATTGAAAATCTCAACATTTCAACTGAAATGATACTGAATTAAAAGCTACCCAGCCAAGTTTGAGAGTTTTCAGCGGAAAATTGTTCAAATGGGAGCCTCGCAAAAGTTGCAAAATTCCATACAAATCCTTATGATTTTGTAGCTTGTCTACCCAATCCATGCAAACTCTCTATTTTAGGTGATATTTTAAGGAGCTACCATTTTGCCATTTTCCTCCTCTAAATACTTCTTTTCTCGGTAAAGAGTCTCGAATTTAGTTGATCTTTCATTTGAACATCTTAGTTTTTCAAGCAAACGGAAAACAACCATACTCTTTCTCAGTCCTCTCAAGTTTCTGCAATTGCCTCATGCCTTGTTAGGCCTCATCAGCATGGCATAGACTACAAGCCCTATGCACTCTGTCCTTTACTGCCGAGGCGGGTGCAAAGCACCACTTTAAGCGCCATTTCCATACAGCACTGTGTGAGCTGGTGGCTGGGAACCTCACGGCAGTTCTCCCACGCATGCGCTGGGAAGGTGGATCAGCCTTAAAGTGCCCCTGTGATCAAAAAAACCACTTCCTTTTTTCCTTCAGATTTTGAAAGTGTGTTTGCTTAACACCTGACTTGCAAAATTTTGAGCGCAGCTTATTATATACGCAAAGCGTGAGTTTAAAAGTCTGAAAGCCCAAAGCCCCCGTGCTTCATATTAATTCTGCGGCGTACACACGTATTGCATTCTTAAACTAGTGAGCCTTTGACGTCATTTTCTCCTCGATCCAGCTCTCTCAAGAACATAATGTTAGTAATGGCGGACCATTAAATAGGAAAATTACAGCTAAAATAAAGAGGTGTCTTTTTGAAATCAAGGCTTAAAACGTGGGTCACTTAGCGTTTTGTTAACATAGTTTTGAAATCCAAAGGAAAATATGAATTGATTTTTTGGTCACAGGGGCACTTTAATTGCCGATCGGTGTGCCAGTAAATTTTATGTAACAACAATAAAAGCAGGTGACACACTCGAACACCAAACCAGGGTCTGGCCAGTACGTAACGCATTCGCACAGCCATATCACCCGGGCAGTGGCAGCCATGGACAGCTGTTTCGGCCTTGTTAGGCCTCATCAACATGGCATAGCCGTCGGGCAGAAAATAGAACTACAAGCCCTATAAACTCTGCCCTTTACTGCTGGGGCGGGTGCAAAGCACCCCTTTAAGCGCCAGCTCCACACAATACATGTGGGAGCTGGTGGCTGGGAACCCCACGGCAGTTCTCCCACGGCATGCGTCCACGTTCTACGGAACGAAAAAAAAATAACACGATAAAACCTCCTCGTTGATCATCGACAAGTCAGTGTTACCCTTCTCTGTACAAACAAAATCTCGCCATTAATCAACTGCGAGTTTTAATGTTCTTCTTTATACATGTAATTTGTGATAATCGGTATTGGCATAAATTAATATTTTGCCGACACGGAACAGAGACCTGGGTGCGAGCGTAGTATGCTAGGGTTTATGGGTAGTACGTTTGTAAAAGAGACGGTTGAGAAACTTGAGACATTCTACGGTCAGCCTTGCCACTAGTACTTTCGCTTTTAGGTTTTTCTCTTCTCTTCATCACTTTTCTGGCCTTGTTATGGATGAAGCAGGCGTCAGGAGAGTAATCGCTGAAAACAACAAAGATCTTCTCGTTCAGATCAAAGATTTCGTGGGTTCGTCGATTTCTGACCTTAAACGGTCTAACGAGTCCATCGTTTCCCAGCAGATGTCCGAGATTAAGAGGCTGAAGCGAGATTCCGTTCCTCAGTTCAATAAAAAGAGTAACGAGGAGCAGTACAAAGCTAACAAAGCTATCAAAGATGCCGTTGAAGATGCTCAAATTGCCCTCGAAAGGAACGACGTAGAGAAGACCAAACAAGCCGTAGATAAAGGTATGGATCTGCTTCAAGAGCGTCAAAAGTTGATCTTACTTGCCGATAAATCGCAGTACGGGTGGAAGACGGTCCTCGAATATAAAGACCATGACCTCGCAGACGACGAAGAAGATGAAAAAAAGATATACAGGGCCGAGTCACGAGCAGCTAGGTCCACGAAGCGTTTCACATCTCGCCCGATGCGGCAAAGAAGTAATGTCACTTCGACTTCAACAACGGCGCAGTTTTCCGCCTCACAGATGCCCAATTTGTTTTCACGTGTAAACCCGCAGCTTTCGTCTCTGAGATCGGCATCTGGTTTGTGCTTCGCTTGTGGCAAACCCGGGCATTGGAGGGCTTCCTGTCCGAATTTGCGGTTTAATGTTCCTTCTAATACCGGTCAGAATTCCAAATGACTTACTATGGATGTCGATCTGGATCCGGGCATTGTTCATGATGACAGCGACGAATTAGTGTTTCTTCGTGCCAACGGAAATTCTTTCGAGGTTCAATCTGGCGATGTTTATTTGTCCGTTAAAGGACGGCTACGTGGAGCCCTTAAATTCTGGAATGACATTCACGCGCCTCGATTTATCCTGGATGTTATTGAATATGGCTACAAGTTACCGCTTCTTCAAATTCCTCCGCCCTTCACAGCTAGAAACAATAGTTCGGCTTTGGAGCAGCCAGTTTTTGTCGAAAGTGCCATCAACGATCTCGTTATCAATTGTTGCCTCACTGAAGTGTTTGAAGCTCCTATTATCATCAATCCTTTGTCCGTATCTATTGAAAAATCAGGCAAAAAGCGTTTAATTTTAGACCTTCGCCACGTTAATCAGTTCCTTTATAAATGCCGATTCAGGTGTGAGGATTTGTCTATGGCAAAAGAGATTTTGAATCCTGGAGATTTTATGTTTACTTTTGACTTAAAATCTGGTTACCATCACGTGGAAATATTCCCGGAGAACAGGAAGTATCTATCATTTGCGTGGACGTTTTCCTCAGGACACACCAGATTTTTCCAGTTTCCTGTTCTTCCTTTTGGCCTCAGTTCCGCGTCTTATTTATTTACTAAATTACTCAAGCCTTTAGTCAAGAAATGGAGATCTGAAGCAAAGTCGATTGTGGTTTATTTGGATGATGGTCTCGGAGCCGCTGCAGACAAAAATAAGGCAAAGATCGCCAGTTTGCAAGTACATGCAGATCTGCTTAAATCTGGCTTTCTGCCTAACGAGTCCAAATGCGTTTGGGAGCCCATTCAGGTTATTACTTGGCTCGGCGCCGTTCTCAACACTTCCACGTCTGAAATTTCTGCTACTGACAAGCGGATTAACAGTTTACAAGAAGACTTAGCGGCTCTTTTGGCTTTTTCCTCGTCTTGTCATCCAGTTCGTAAGCTTGCCTCTGTTTGCGGAAAAATCATCTCTCTTGGTTCTTGCGTTGGCAATGTTTCTAGGCTTATGTCTAGAAATTTATTCGCAGTCATCAATACCGCGCCAACCTGGATTTCTTATGTTCGTCTTTCGTCTGAAGCTCTGGATGAGTTGAATTTCTGGAAATCTAATGTGGCAATTCTTAACGGTATACCTATTTGGCCTGTCAGGCACAAGCCTTCGAAGATCGTCTATTCCGATGCCTCTGGTTCAGCTTGCGGCAGTTTCATCAAGTTCACCCCTAGATTAGATTCTGAGTTATCTTGTAAAAGCTTTCTAGTTCCTTGTGTTTGATTCCATTCGGGCTAGAGATTGCGTATCTTTGCGAAGTTCTTATTCTTTG
>OX421449.1:5390517-5413017 GCA_949126865.1 Montipora capitata | reverse complement strand
CTTTCACCATGCTGTCCAGCGTTCTTCAAAAGCTGCAGGAAGAGCAGGCCAGAGCCTTAGTTATAGCCCCACTGTAGAGAACGCAAGTTTTGTTTCCAAAGATGTGTCAAATGTTAATCAGCCCAGCCAGTACTTCTACCGAAGGAAGCCTCCCTTCTCCCTTCTCCAGTTACCACACGACAGGACCAAACTGCACCCTCTGTGGCCTAAACCTAAACTGATTGCATGTCCCTTGTCAGGACGAGACTCAGACAACAAAACATTTCGGCGCGAGCTTGGGACATCATCATGGAATCATGGAGGACTGGCACCACCAAACAGTACAGAGTGTATTTAGATAAATGGAAGAACTTTGTTAGAACAACACATGCAAATCCCATTCATCCAACTTTAGCCAATGCTATTAATTTTTTGACACACTTTTATGATTCTGGAAGCAGCTATTCAGCCATTAACACTGCCCGATCTGCATTATCTGCAGCAATAGACATTGTGGATAGCCCTTACACAGTGGGCGAACACCCCATGATAAAGAAATTTGTCAAAGCAGCTTTCCAGTCCAGGCCACCACTTCCCAGATAACAGTCAATATGGGACGTATCCAAATTTCTGGACCTCCTTAAAACTTGGAGCCCTGCAAAGACTCTGAACTTGAAATACACCGGGCGCCATTTTAGTATTCGTTTGTTTCCATGCAAATTAGCCCTTATGATCTCGCTTTCAAACGTAAAATTCAAACGAATACTTAACCTTGAACGAGGCCGTAAGGGCCGATTTGCATGGAAACAAAAGAATACTAAAATGGTGGCCATTTTGGAATAAGGTGTATTGTTGACTCTTAGGTATAGTTATGTTGTGTATGTTGGTTACTGGCCAAAGGTGTCAATCAGTTCATTTAATGGACATCCAACAGATGTCTAAAGGGAAGTCCTCATACAAGTTTCATGTTGACAAATTAGTAAAGCAGACTAGACCAGGGAAACCACAACCAGTGCTTATTTCGCTTTCATATCCTGTTGATAAACGCTTGTGTGTAATGACATACCTAAAGGAGTATTTGATAAGAACAGAACCAGTTCGTAGCGCTGAACACACCAGATTATTTCTTAGTTACAGTAAGCCACACCAGCCAGTTTCCCAAAGTACGATTTCAAGGTGGGTCAAAACGGTCAAGATGAAATCAGGTATAGACACTGCACACTTCAAGCCACACAGTACACGTGCAGCCTCCACTTCAGCTGCTTTTAGGAAAGGTGTACCTCTAGAAACTGTAATGGCTGCTGCAGGATGTTCCGCAGAATGTACTTTTGCTACCTACTACAAGAAAGATGTAACCGAGGACAATAACTATGGACAATCCATTCTGAATTGC
The DNA here is from genome assembly GCA_949126865.1 of Montipora capitata. Classification (NCBI taxonomy): domain Eukaryota; kingdom Metazoa; phylum Cnidaria; class Anthozoa; order Scleractinia; family Acroporidae; genus Montipora; species Montipora capitata. The sequence continues at coordinate 5,411,645 of OX421449.1, read as the reverse complement.
TCTGTTTAATTTCTACTTTTAGATGCCATTGGTAAGCTAAAATAAACCATTTGTTGTGTTGCAGAGCAGATTGTTGTTCATTACTGTGACTTGCTATGGCCCATGTGCTTTGAAGTCTCACAGGATCTCGAATCAGGAAATGAGGAGATTAAAAATTAAACAAGCCTTACCTGTAAGGTAAAGTTTGATTGGAATTCTATCTCTTCTTTGATGCATAGAGAGATCACGTGCCCGCCCTAAATATGGGGTTCCCCACCCAGAGGGGTTTATGAACATACATGGGCCACTGTCTTTAAAGGATGATCATCACCACGCATGCGCTTCCTCACGTGATCTCTCTATGCATCAATGAGGAGATAGAATTCCAATCAAACTTCACCTTACAGGTAGGTCTTGTTTAATTTTTTAACTTATTGTTACTTGAATAAATTACATACTTCAACTTGCATTTATTAGGTTCTGCTTACCGCGCAGCCAGCTACGCAGAACTTTGTTTTAGTGGCAGGGTATTCTCTTTCACCATACTCGATGTTATGACGTCATAGTGCGTATTTCGTTGGGCTTGCGCTGAAGATAACTCTTCAAGGATTCTTATGTTATGCATATAACCTCGGTATAAAAACCATGCAACACTGGGGAACCGGCCTCTTGTTACTTTGTGCAAGCACGCTTGTGAGCCCACGTCTTTGGTTTCGTTTTTCTCGAGAACGAAACATTTACCTACTACAACATTCCCGAACGAGGTTCGACCAGATGTGTTACACGCTGGAAGGCCTGCTGAAACTTGTTTTGCAGCGCCGTTGTACATAAGTTTCAGCACAAAGTTTCAATGTGTAACAGCGGCTTTTTCCGTGGCTCGTTTCTGCTTATAGCGCCCCCCCCCCCCCCCCCAAAGTTATAACCCCCCCCCCCCCTTAAAACCCCATACGAATTGTGTAAGCCAGAGTTTTAAAACTGGAATTTAACAAATTTCTTATCATTTCTGCCGGGCGGGCCTTAAAAGGTCGGGACTAATCTGTTTTCGCTTTTGCATGCCGGAAGCGTGATGATCAGTAAGCACACTCTGCCACAATAATAACTTCCGAACTGTCAGCCATTTTACTTTCGTGTGGATCAGAGACCGAGAAGAGAATAAGCTCCAAAGGTCGAGACAGAAACTGTTCTACAAACCAGTTATACTAGTTAGCAAATCTTGGAAGTGACGTACTCTTAACCGATTCTCTTTCAGAAAAACACGTTTTGGTGTCTTCCAGCTCTGGGAGTGAAAGTGAACCTGGACTTAACGAGAGAAAATGCATCCACTCTGACTCTGACTCAAAGGATAATGAGGCTCTGTGGCTAAGCCCGTAAAGGTCGCTAAGTTCACCAAAACCGTTCAAAAGTCTATCTCGGGCTTTCTCAGTAATGGTGACAGTAAAGTGGTTGATCTTAAAAAGAAGGCCGTTTCTACGCACGCTTACTCTTCGAATTAAACAAAATTACTGTGATATTATGAAGTAGTGATCAATACCGCTGACGTAATATCGCGAACTCGTAAGAAACGTTTCGGTGACGTTCTTGTAAGTTTATTTGAGTTTTCGCTAAGACTGTTTAGTTGAGTTTGCTCGTTTTGAAGCTAAGGACTAACACATGGTGTCAGAAGTTAGTGGATGACGCTGTTTGCCGACCGTATTTGTGAAATATTTATATTGTGAAAACCTTGGTTCGTTGCTGTTCGCATAAATCGAAACCGCGTGGTGTGAAATGGCGGCCGGGCGTCTGTTAAACCCACCGGATCATCTGCAGCTTTCAAGTGGAAATGTATCTCAAAATTGGAAAAGATTTTTAAAAAAGTGGAGTAACTATGAGCTAGCTATCGGAATAGCCAGAAAGGAAGATCCCATTCGAGTAGCAACTTTTCTCACCGTGATTGGCGACGAAGCCCTAGATGTTTACAATGCATTCACGTGGGACAGTGACGAAGACAAAGTCAAAATGGATAAAGTACTAGAGCATTTTGAGGAGTACTGTGAGCCTCGCAAGAATACAATTTACGAGAGGTATTTATTCTTTTCGCGTGGACAGGAAGTTGGGGAGCCCATTGATAAATATGCCACTGTTCTACGAAACATGGCAGACTCTTGTGAATTTCAAGATTTGAAAGATTCGTTGATACGCGACCGCATCGTGTTTGGAATCGCTGATCACAACGTGAGAGAGCGAACGTGAGAGATTTGACGCTGAATAAAGCTTTAGAAATTGCACGAGCTGCCGAAGCAACCCAAAGCCAGTTGAAACAAATGCAAAACTTGCACGAGGTTAATGCAGTAGGGAAGAAGAAGGAAAAATTCTTCCGAAAGAAACAAGAAGAGAAGAAGAAATCAGCAAACGGAAGTGCTCAGCAGATCGACTGCAAATTTTGTGGCAGGAAACATGTAACAGACAGATCAAAGGGAAGGAAACAAAGGAAAAAGAAACCATTTTGCTGCGAAGTGTACAGGAGGAAGGCAGTCCAGTCGTAATTTACATGCCAATCAGAATTTGAATTATGTGCAAGAAGATTCAGATGGGAGTCAATTTGAAGAGTATACTATTCATGTCATAACTTATCAAGTCAGTGCTGTGGAAGAAAAGAAACACCCAAAACAGTTGTTTACATCAGTCAAAGTAAACAATGCTAAAGATGTTACATTTCAGTTGGGCTGTGGAGCAACTTGTAATTTGCTATCACTAAAAGAATTCTCAAGCATTATGGGGGATCCCAAAGATCTGTATTTGAGGAAAACATCTGCAACACTCAAGATGTACAATGGAACCACTATGACTCCACTTGGAAAGTGCACTCTCAAATGTGCCAAAGGTGAGATGAGTACAGATGCAGATTGTTTTATAACTAATGAGGATGTCAGGCCTATATTGGGTGCTGAGTTATGTCAGGAACTGAACTTAATCAAGGTTATGGCAAGTGACATTTCAGAGTCAGAAACTGTGAATGTAGTAAATGACAAGGTTCAAACTGCCCACATTGTTCTAACCAGAGATCAAATTTTGAAACAGTACAGTGATGTTTTTGAGCGATTAGGGTGCATGGATGGCCCATACCATATGGAACTCGATGAAACTGTAAAACCTGTTGTCCACCCCCCTAGGAAAGTCCCCGTAGCACTAAAAGACCGTTTAAAGGAAGAACTGGACAAATTAGTCAGAGAGAAAGTTATCACCCCCGTTACAGAACCTACAAATTGGGTGTCTAGTTTGGTTCTAGTAAACAAGCCAGAGAAGTTAAGAATTTGTATTGACCCACAAGATTTAAACAGAGCCCTGCTGAGAGCCCATTATCCTCTCCCCACCATTGAAGACGTGGCAACTAGGCCATGTAAGGCTAAAGTCTTCTCAGTTTTGGATGCAAAGAATTGATTCTGGCAAGTTCAGCTAGACAAACCGTCGTCACTCTTGACCACGTTTAATACACCTTTTGGCCGTTATCGCTGGCTTCGCTTAATATTTGGAATCAAACCAGCCCCAGAAGAGTACCAGCGAAGAATCCATGAAAGCCTACAAGGTCTGAAAGGTATAGAAGACATTGTAGATGACATACTCTGTGTTGGTGAGGGTGACACCTATGAAAATGCAGTTAAGGATCATGACAGAAACCTAATTGCACTCTTGGAGAGATGTCGTGAGAAGAATATCAAGTTGAATCCAAAGAAGTTACAGTTGAGAAAGCAAGAAGTGCCCTACATCGGTCATGTACTGACCCCTGATGGCCTCAAGCCGGATCCAAGTAAGGTCAAGGCAATTGTAGAAATGCCTACACCTTCAGACAAGAAGGCCGTGCATGCAAAGGGTGCTTGGAATGATCACGTATCTTGCGAAATTTCTGCCTAACCTGTGCGATGTGACGGAGCCATTGAGACGTTTATTAGACAAAGATGTGCAATGGCACTGGAACGATACACACGAGAAATCATGGAAGCAAGTGAAACAATTGATCACAAGAGAACCAGTGTTGAAGTATTTCGACCCCAGTAAAGAAGTAACACTGCAATGCGATGCATCGGAATCTGGACTGGGTGCTGTCATACTGCAAGAGGGTCAGCCTATAGCATTCTCGTCAACAGCGCTTACCAGTACTGAAAGAAATTATGCTCAAATAGAGAAAGAGCTGCTCAGCATAGTTCACGGGTGCACACGCTTTGACCAGTACGTTTATGGTAGGCCAATTACAGTACAGACGGATCACAAGCCGCTAGAGAGCATTTTCAAGAAATCTCTGCTTTTGGCCCCCAAAAGGCTCCAAAGAATGTTATTACAGCTCCAGAGGTATAGCTTGAATATAGTGTACAAGCCTGGAAAGGAACTATTCATTGCTGATACACTCAGTCGAGCATTCCTTCCCAATAAGCCGAGTAGAGTAGAGTTGAAGTCGGAGGTTTTATCAGTCAAACAGGAAGAGCATCTAATCAAATCCATTGAAGAGATCAACATGGTCGAGTTTCTGCCAATCACAAGTCAACACCTTGTTGATCTTAGAAGAAAAACTGAACTTGACGAAGGTCTTCAGCAGTTGAAACATATTATCAAGATTGGTTGGCCAGAAACAAAAGAAGAAGTCCCATCAGAAATCAGGAGATATTTTGACTTCAAAGAAGAGCTCAGCATCCAAGATGGTATCCTCTTCAAAGGAAATCGAGTAATTGTACCTGTAGCGTTAAGGCCCCACATGATCACGCAAGTACACTCAAGCCACCTTGGTATTGAAAGTTGTTTAAATAAAGCAAGAGATGTCCTGTTTTGGCCTGGCATGACCGCAGAGATCAGGGACTGTGTTTCTAAGTGCGAAACATGTAACACTTATCAGACAAACCAGCAGAAAGAACCACTCATACCTCATGATCCACCTAAACGCCCTTGGTCTCATGTTGCAACAGACCGTTTCAGTTTTGACAACAAGGAGTGGTTCATCATCGTTGACCACTGGTCAGATTACTTTGAACTGAACCAATTATCCAGTACCAACTCAAGTTCTGTTATCAAGTCTCTCAAGAATCAGTTCGCACGCCATGGCATACCTGATACTCTGTATTCTGGCAACGGACCACAGTTTGCTTCCAGAGAATTCAAAGAATTTACATCCGCCTGGCATTTTGACCACCAAACGTCTTCACCACACTATCCACAAACAAATGGCAAGATTGAAAATGCTGTTAAGACAGCCAAGAAGTTACTAACCAAAGCAAAGGCAAGTGGACAAGATCCATTTGAAGTCCTATTCAGGGCAAAGTTTAAAATCCCAATTCGCCCTTGCACCACTCCACAAAGCTTCAGTCTTTTTGTCGTTAAGTCTGAGGCCGGATATATTACTAAAATGCTGTCATTATCTTCAAAGATTCTAGTAAGGATTCTTCGGAGCCGTCTAAAACAAGGGTCGTGTCATCTGCATATTGACTAACTTTAATTTCTTTGTCCTTTACAGTTATGCCTCGAATTTCTTTTTTTTGTCGAATTGCATTGGCAAGTACTTCTACAGAAAGAATAAATTAAATATGGTGACAGAGGGCAACCTTGCCTAACTCCCCGGTTAAGCTCAAAGAAATTACTTGCCCCTCCATTGTTTAAAATACAGCTTTGACTATTACAATAAAATACTTTTAACCCGGTTCAACAATGATGGGCCAAAGCCAAAGTATTGGACAGTTTTACGAATAAAGGGCCACTCTAGAGTATCAAAGGCTTTTTCAAAATCAAGAAAAAGGAGCAATCCCGGCATATTTTTCGCTTTTGTATATTTGATGACGCTATCTGTTAAACGAATGTTTTCTCCAATAAATCTGCCTCTAATGAAGCCGGTTTGATCATAAGAAACACGTTTTGGCAAGAACGTTCTGATACGGTTTGCAATAGCTTTTGTCGCTATTTTGTTGTGGGGTTCAAAAGTGTTAAAGGTCGCCAGTCTTTTATTAAATTATGATCAGCATCCTTTTTTGGTATGAGCTTAATAATGCCCCTCCTTTGTGATATCGAGAGCTTTCCTATTTCGTAAGAATAATTAAAAGATTTTATCAAAATTTCCGCCACGTCATTCGAAAACACTTTGTAGAATTCACAGGGGAGTCCTTGAGATCCCGGGGATTTCTCTGGCGCCATGCTTTTCAGCGCTGCTAAACATTTATTCTTTCCTAATTCTCCCTCACAGAGAAATTGTTCATCATTATTTCTGTTTTCTTGCTGTGGAAAGAAGAGAGCCCCTTCTTGGTTGTCAGTACCTACTTTACAGCTGTAAAGATACTGGTAAAATGATTCACATTCTTTTAAGATCTCTTTGTCTGTACAGATGAGGTCGTTGTCATTAACTTTAAGCTGGGTTATTGTTCCTTGTTTCATTGTACCACTGAGATTTAGATCTTAAAATTGCTCCTTTTGTTCGGTATTCTATTATTGCCTCCAGTTCGCGTTTCTTTGTTTCAAGTTCCAACCACACTTTTTCGCTTTGGGTTTCATCGTTATTAAATTCAGAAAGACGTTTTTCAAGAGTTGCAATTGCTTGTTCTATTTCCTCCTCTTTTTTCGATAGTTTCTTTTTCTTGAAAGTTCCATATTTCAAGGACTCCTCTCTCACTTTCAATTTAACCATTTCCCATAGTAAGTTAGGGTTAACCGTATCATCTTGCACATATTCATCCTTGGTCTGTTTTACAATTGACTTTATCCGATTAAGGTAATTCCCTTGAAATTGTTCTACTATCAAACTTTTTTGGAAACTTGGCATAATTAACATTCATGATATGAACATTAAAAAAATGCAATAAAAAAATGGGGTCACCGTGCTTGTTTTCGCGTCAGCAGGCTCTTAAAATGGGGTATTTTTACTGTTTTCGCGTTAAAAATTCGAATCACCTTCATACAGAATTAAGTCTTGGTTACTTTAAAGACAAAAAATTTTATTTTGAAAATAAAGCTTCTTTTATTTACATAAGCAGTAATGCTTCATTTACGCCGACTTTGATTCCCTGGTTGTGGGAATAGTGCACTTTTTGGGACAGTTCCGTGGTTAGCTTGAAGTCCTCGCCTTGGGTAAAATACACCCAGTACGGAACTGTTTTCCAAAAAAAATTCATGTTACACTATCAAACTTTTTTTCTTCTTCAAATATGTTCTTTATTAGACTGTTCTTAGCAAATACCTGAAAAAAAAAAATCGGGGGTCACCGTGCTCGTTTTAGAGAAAAGAAGCATTTATTTTGCTATCGGGTTTAGTTTGACCGAAATCTCTTACGTTTTGTATGCGCACGTGGTCATGTGCGCGCGCTAATGACGCGAAAATCGTGCGCAGTAGGGATGCGCCATGCAATACGAAGGAATTACCTTAACATACTCAGTGTCATTTAAGAAAGAGGTGTTAAGTTTCCAAAACCCCCGCCCTCTATTGTTAGAATGCAGCGAAATTTGTAATGTAATCATGGAATGATCCGTTTTATATCCTGCAACACTGTCCGCACTGACAGTGTTGCAAAAAGTCGTCTGATTTACCAGGAAAAAGTCGAGCCTGCAGTGGATTTCAGGCTTCTTTTGTCGCCACGTAAATCTGGAAATCTCAGGGTTTAAAACTCTCCATGCATCTATTAAATCAAGGTTTTCAAAGAAATCGGCTATCACTTCCCGCGTCTTTTTATGAGTTCTAGCAAGACCACTTTTTTGTCCTTGTCAACATTCAATACTAGGTTAAAGTCACCACCCACAATTATCTCTTCGCCTTTAATGTCGAGCAGATGACTAAAAACAGAGGTGAAGAAATTTGGATCATCTTCGTTTGGAGCGTATAAATTTGCTAAAGTTATATCTTTTTCATTTCTGGTACAGTTTCTGGGTCGATTAAGAGCGATTTAAGTGCTTTTTGGTTCCTCCTCTTTTCCCTCTATATATTCTTTACCAAAGTTTAGGCACCGAGACCAAGCCGCCGAACGGATTCACCGAAGGGAAAGGGCCATAAAGTCGCTCCCAAGTCTTCGATCGCCTCGAAATTCCACGTAGGTCACGGACGATACCTCCGCTGCCCATTCGTCTTCTTCATTTGAACCGCTTGTACACTGAGAAGGAATTAAGGGCAGCCAAACTCTGCAAACATTTGCTTCGAAAGCCATCGAATTCGGCTTTTATTCGTTGGCAGACTAAGCCTAAGACAGTTGGAAGAACGCTTAGCGACCCGCGATTGGTCAATGAGCACAATGGTGACCAATCGTGAGTCATGCCTGTTCGCGACTTTGTTTGTGCTTTAAAGGCTTCTTTTTCCAAAAAGACAACAAAACTTGCGTTAGTACGTTTTGGTAAATGAAACAAGTCTTTTTGGCTTATCGTGCTCCTTTGGTGAACGGCTTTTGGAGCCACAGGTAGCCACTCCTATCACTGGTGACTTTAGAGGTGGCTTTCTACTTTTTTATTTAATCTGTATAGCTATGGCTTTTAATACCCGTTGAACGAAGCGCTGATTGCCGGAGCGAGGGGCGTAAATGGTTCGCCGTGGGGCTTTCACTGTTATCAGCGCTTTATAGCACAGGAACCTATGACGTGTAAATGAGTTTTCCCTTATTTTCCACATTCCAGACCACAACGTCATTTTGGACAGCTCCCAAGCCGACAACGCTCTCATCTGGATTGGGAACGTTCGTGGCGATAGCGGGTATTACTGAAAAATACATGCAAACCTTTTGAAACCAGGGCTTTGTCGTCTCTTTGAAATGGTATCCACACCGAAGCTATCGAAAAGGAAACGCCCTTAAAGGAAACCCTTTTAAAATCGGTGCCCATACCTACAAACTGTAGATATGCACACAATTATTACATCTAATCACTTTCCTTTCCAGGGTGCTTAATGCCTCGTGTTTTTAATAACGCTTTTCGTTTTCGAAGCTTTTTTGTAACATTTTTCAAAGAAATAAACATTAAACTACAGATCTCTACCTTCACAAACTTATTTTATATGCGCGTTTGGAAGACATATTTTTATGCATTTTGTAGAACTGAACATATTTATGATTTCTAATCAAGTTATATGATAAGCATATGGAGAGTGAGTTGTCTTATCCAACGTTAGATGGTTTCCTTACTTACTTGACCCATAAAGGCGCTGTTACACTCGGCAATTTTTCGAGAAACTTGTCTCTCAATTTTGTTTCGACAAGAGTTCTCACACTGCAAAGCTATTCGCTTGACGTCTGTTACACTGGGCAACGTTTCCTGCAATTTGTCTCGCTTTCGATGATCTCATGACGTTAAAGGAACATTTCACTGGCTGATGACGCAATCCGTTGCGACACAAGTTGCAGGGCAGATTTCACAGCACGCATCGCTTGAAACCTTCGTTGCTAATTTGCGTAAACCAATGCGCAAAGTAGCAATGGATTTTACTTTCCGCGAAGGGTTTTGCAATTTGTCTCACCTCGTTTTTGGCAGTGGTAAAGTGTGCAACTTGCAACTTGTCTCGTTATTGCATGAAAAATCGCAAAATGCAACAGAGCCTTACATTAAATTAGGGTTTCAGTTTAAAACGTAAGTTAAACATTCGTTTGCTATACATGACCCGGATCTAAATACCATCAGTTTTACCCTTGCGTCGGAAATGGTCTAAATTAAAGGCCATAGTATAGGCTGCCTGTAGCCTTTTGTTCCCTTGAGGCTCAAACCAACACTTTCAACCAACTGTACTATTTGGAAGGATTGAATCTACCCCAACTGTTTCACATAACATCAAATGTTATGGTACCAAATGAGACACCAATCATTTCTTAACAAGGTGCGCTCATTAATGTGACGTAAAAGTTTATCATAGCAACGAAAACGCCTTCTAAAAAATGCCCTATATTTTGTCTTCAAAAGCTTGTATCGCAGAAACGAACTCCGTGACCCCCATTTTTTATTGCTCAAAAGTGGTTAGCAAGCTAAGATAAAAATTGAAAGAAAAGATAAAACTCTTTGCAAGGTATAAAAAATTCACTGCAGCGGATTCAGAGCCACCTTGAAATTTTCCAGTTGTGAAGGTGGCTATGAATATGCTCCAGACATTTTTTCTAACTTTGCAGCCGATTTGTTAGTTCCCTATATAACTATTATTCCAAGAATTGAACTACTTTCGAATGCAAACACATTCTTTCACTTTGCTTAAAAACACCACCGATAACTCGAGGGAGTAAGCCCTACAAAGAACTTGGAAATTTATTAACAAAAGAAAAACGTCTTCTTTATTCCTGACGATTTCATTCATTTGTTATGCAGAAGAACAGCAAAAAAAATTCACCCGTCGTTTCCCTTCTATTTTGTGATCTTTGAATGTTGCAAATGACACATCTCTTTTCCTTATCACGGCAAAAGTCTGATGTTAAGGGTCATCAGCAAAAGTGTTTTTTTTTCTTTTCTTTCGAAACTGGCTTACACTCATACAACAAAAACAGTTTCAAAGAACTAAATAAAACATCATTTTTAGCAACTCAACTATAGCACTATGATTTTGATCGCCATTCGAGCAACACTGACCGTTGAAGTTATATGAGAAACGAAGTATAAAAATAACGGGTAAAACTAGCATTTTACTATAGATCTAAGCTTTCTGTCATAATTTCACTTACAATAATCTCAGTCTGTTGGTTTAGTTAACGCAGTAAACTTCTACTAAACCTTTGGAGCTTGTTCTACTGCTAAAACCATGATTGTTAACCCGTTCTACTTTTGTTTTTACAAGTTCGACAATCACTAAAGTGTCCGGCTCTTCTAGGTTGTCTTCTAGCATCTTTGACATCGATTCTGGAAAAAGAAAAAAATATTAAAAAACAGCTCTAAATATAGCTGGTTCTTTTGAGCATACACAATGCGCCGATGCGAATGGCTACCTGCAGGACGATGCTGTCTTCGAATTCCTTACAATGACGTTTAGAGATCTATGGGAGATTCATAGAACGGAAACACCAAAAGAGACATCACGAGGTGATAAATGACCCATCTTCAGAGAAGGTTGAACGAAAACAGTTTTTCGACCAGTGTGAAGTGTATCCTTTAAATATGCTACTGTGCATGCGTGATAAGCATGTGGAAATTACATTTATGACAAAAGCGTGTTAGAGGAAACTTTGAATTGTTTAGACTACGAAGCTACAATAATAGACAAATCTGTTGGGAAGGCTAGCACTTTTGACGTCTTCATTCCTTCTCTCCCCTCTCCCCTCATTTAATGTTGTGCAAAGGTGAATGGTTTTAGTGGGAAATTGTTGAGTTACCTTCCAACATTGAATAGAGGGGAGGGGTCTATATAAGAAAAGGTGAAACTATTTCTTTTGCGCTTTAACAGAAGCGGGTTGAAGTACATACAGCTATGGTGCGGTTCATTTACATAACCTTCCCAACTACTTTTTTCTATTGTAGCATCTCGTTATCATGCCATCTTAGGCCTATTTGATTCCTATCGTCAATTTTCCAATTTGAAAGTATTCTTGTTTCTGAGTTAAACTCGAACTTCACTTACCATTTTTTTGGAAATTCCAGCGTGACATCATCGCCAACCAGCAAAAATGGCGCCCAGTGCTTTATAGAGCAATACTGCTTTGACTCTCGGAAAGATTTCATTGCTTGTTGAAGAGCTGCACTTGCGCTTTTTCCTTCTACCAGGTGCTGGTAGAAGTTCCTCATGAAAAGCAACGTTACCTCGTCATCAATTGCCCAGAGTGACACCAAAACAGACCGAGCTCCAGCACACAGGAAAGCCCTTGCAATTCCCACCACTCCCTCAGACTTCACTTCTCCCCGGCCACTGTGACAACAGCTCAGCACAACTAGCCTTGCTCGAAGAGAAATTGTCTGAACATCCGACATTTTCAAAATGAAGTCTTCCCCTTTGGGGATTTGCGATTTCCGTTCGGTATTTGGGGCTAAAGCAATTTCTCCCGTTTTTTGGCATCCATGTGCTGCAATGTGAACTAAAGCAACTGATTTCATACTTTTCAGCACCTCAGCTTTCGTGGCACTTTTTCCAGTCAGCGGTGTTGTCTGCAGAAGTTGTCCAATCATCTCTACTTCTTGTTTTGCGCACGGAAGCTGTTCCAAAATGGGTTCCCCTTTCTTGTTAGTAACTTCCTTCAACCACGGATCACCTACAAGCAGTGCTCCAGTCTTACTGTGGAAGTCTTCAGGTGCACCAACGATCACATTAAAAGCAGTCAACGAGGGAACGGTGCGGATCCTGATAGATTCACTCAACGCAGAATATGGAGCCAAGCAAAATGGTCCATCGGGAATAACGATTAACTCATTTCCTTGGAGCAAGTCTGCAATTGGCCCGAGTAAGACATCATACAACGGTTGTAAAGAGTTAACAGAGGATGAAGATGGTAGAACTGCTTTCTCACTGATACATCTTTTGCTCCAAGACAGGTCATTGCGTAGTGGATCCAAAGAACGATTCTCGCATGTGACATTATCCCCTGCACCGATCCCTTTCAAAATAGTTTCCATCAACAAATCAGCACTTCCATTTGCGATTTCGTTTTGTCGAAAGCTGATCTTGCTGTTTTTTCTTAGCACCCAAAACGTGATCTTGTTCTCGTCAAGTGCCACAAAAACGGCTTGTAAAGGTAAAAGCTCTAATGCAGCTGTAAGAGTTTGATTCGGAGCAAGTGCAGAAAATGACTGAGAGTCAATGCCGTATTGATCTTGCAAAATATCCCTCAAAGCCTGCGCTCGACCTTTCTCAGCAGCATACAAAGCTTCTTCAATCTCTCCATTCTTCAAAAGTGTCCTCCACAGAGCAGTGTATGACATGCGATAAGAATCACGAAAACTTATTTTCAATTCATCTTCTGACTTCAGACTATGCCTTGTTTCATCAAAATGCTTGATACTTGAACGATAACAACTGAGTGCATTACTCAAGGAACCCAACAATTCATGATCATAACCTTGCCAATACCACGCGATTCCCTCCTTATGATAGTCTCCAATTTCCTTAAAAATACTAAGACTGTGTTCATGGTAATACAAGCCTTCCTTAATATGACCTACCGCGCAACAGGCATTTCCTATATGTAAATACGCTGTTCCCTCCCCAGCCCTATCCCCTACTTCTTTAGCAATACTAAGACCCTTTTCGTAGTGCTCAATGTCTTGTTTAAGATTACCTAGCTTGCGATAGGCATTTCCCAGATTTCCATAGGCTGATCCCTCCCCAGCCCTATTACCTACTTCTTTAGCAATACTAAGATGCTTTTCGTAGTACTCAATGGCTTGTTTAAAATTACCTAGACTAAGATAGGCATTTCCCAGATTTCCATAGGTTGATCCCTCCCCAGCCCTATTACCTACTTCTTTAGCAATACTAAGATGCTTTTCGTAGTACTCAATGGCTTGTTTAAAATTACCTAGACTAAGATAGGCATTTCCCAGACTTCCATAGGTTGATCCCTCCTTAGCCCTATTACCTACTTCTTTAGCAATATTAAGAACTTTTTCGTAGTACTCAATGGCTTCTTTAAAATTACCTAGATTGAGATAGGCATTTCCCAGATTTCCATAGGCTGATCCCTCCCCATCCCTATTACCTACTTCTTTAGCAATACTAAGATGCTTTTCGTAGTACTCCATGGCTTGTTTAAAATTACCTAGACTAAGATAGGCATTTCCCAGATTTCCATAGGCTAATCCCTCCCCAGCCCTATTACCTACTTCTTTAGCAATACTAAGATGTTTTTCGTAGTACTCAATGGCTTGTTTAAAATTACCTAGATTGCAATAGGCATTTCCCAGATTTCCATAGGCTGATCCCTCTCCAGCCCTATCCCTTACTTCTTTAGCAATACTAAGATCTTTTTCGTAGTACTCAATGGCTTGTTTAAAATTACCTAGACTAAGATAGGCATTTCCCAGATTTCCATAGGCTGATCCCTCCCCAGCCCTGTCCCCTACTTGTTTAGCAATACTAAGATCTTTTTCGTGGTACTCAATGGCTTGTTTAAAATTACCTAGACGAAGATAAGCATTTCCCAGATTTCCATAGGCTGATCCCTCCCTAGCCCTATTACCTACTTCTTTAGCAATACTAAGATGCTTTTCGTAGTACTCAATGGCTTGTTTAAGATTACCTAGACTCAGATACGCATTTCCGAGATTTCCATTGGCTGATCCCTCCCCATCCCTATTACCTACTTCTTTAGCAATACTAAGATGTTTTTCGTAGTACTCAATGGCTTGTTTAAAATTACCTAGATTGTCATAGGCATTTCCCAGACTTCCATAGACTGATCCCTCCCCAGCCCTATTACCTACTTCTTTAGCAATACTAAGACATTTTCCGTAGTACTCAATGGCTTGTTTAAAATTACCTAGACTAAGATAGGCATTTCCCAGATTTCCATAGGTTGATCCCTCCCCAGCCCTATTACCTACTTCTTTAGCAATACTAAGACCTTTTTCGTAGTACTCAATGGCTTGTTTAAAAATACCAATACTAAGATACGCATTTCCCAGACTTCCATAGGCTGATCCCTCCCCATCCCTATTACCTACTTCTTTAGCAATACTAAGATGCTTTTCGTAGTACTCAATGGCTTCTTTAAAATTACCTAGATTGCGATAGGCATTTCCCAGATTTCCATAGGCTGATCCCTCCCCATCCCTATTACCTACTTCTTTAGCAATACTAAGATGCTTTTCGTAGTACTCAATGGCTTCTTTAAAATTACCTAGACTAAGATAGGCATTTCCCAGATTTCCATAAGCTGATCCCTCGCCTGCCCTATCACCTACTTCTTTAGCAATACTAAGATGTTTTTCGTAGTACTCAATGGCTTGTTTAAAATTACCAAGACTAAGATACGCATTTCCCAGATTTCCATAGGCTGATCCCTCCTCCGCCCTGCAGCCTATTTCTATGAAAATATGTAATGCTTGTGCATAAGTTTTTATGGCCTGTTGATAATCAGGTAGGTTGAGGTAAGCACCGCCGAGATGAAAATGAGCCCTTCCTTCACGATATCTGTCTCCTACACTTATCGCAATGGCAAGCTCTAGCATTCGCTGCTCTACAGCCTCTAACTTCCTATCTACCATTCTTCAATAACTAAATGACAATTAAAACTTTTTCCGTGAGATGATCCAGTGTCAAATCGATGTCAAATGAAGCTGGAAGGAAAGAAAGATAAAGACGCTTGATGTTTATTCTGCTTTTTAGCTTCGAAACGAAAACGTTTTTCCCACCCTATTTCCTCCCAGGGTGATTAGTTAAGGGGTGGTATCAACGGGTTAACACGGGGGATTTGCCCTCACCTTTGCAGGAAATCAATTACGATTTTAGATGAAATAATTCACTTGTTTTCTTACAAAAAACGGCCACAGAGTTAAGAAACAGAGCGAGAAGCATAAAGTAAGAAGAGGTTATGGATGACTGTAGCTTGCCAATAACTCCAAACCCCCCCCCCCCCCTCCCCCTTCTTTTTTTCACAAGTCAAACACTGCGCAAAACAGTTGTGCTTTACTTGCTTAATCGTCAAACAAATAAAATAAAATAACTCATATCGAGTTCGGCAGTTGCAAAATTTTGCATCGCATTGCCAATGAAAACCGAGTGAGCCAGAATGCTAGCACAATAGTGAAC
This sequence comes from Montipora capitata, assembly GCA_949126865.1. NCBI lineage: Eukaryota > Metazoa > Cnidaria > Anthozoa > Scleractinia > Acroporidae > Montipora > Montipora capitata. The sequence continues at coordinate 5,396,039 of OX421449.1, read as the reverse complement.
TAACGCTTTGGAAAGAACAAGAGCTTTAAATATTCCTTCTGAAAAATTGCTTCTTGAATCTTTACGCATTCATGCCACTTTGTTTTGCATTTGACTTACCAATGGCTATATGACAAAACGCGTTTCATTTAATCGGAGGTCTAAACGTCACTTATCACTAAAAACCCAGCACAATGACAACTTAAGGAAAGAGGAACTTAAGGGAGAGGACTCGTCATAAAATGTCCTATTCACTTTTTTGATCATAGTTGACTGGGTGTTCATAATAAGTTATGAATGCACGCCAAGGATCAGCGGTTCATTGAGCAAGTTAGAGAATTTATCTGTCAGCTATTGGAGCTTTAAAATTACAAACTGTGAAACATCATAAGTCCATCACATGTAGAAAGGAATTGCATTGCGTTTGGGAAAGAACATGATACTTTATGTTTGAAGCCTTTTTGAGGGGGACGTGGGGGGGGGGGGGGGGGCGGCATTGAGGTCTAGAGACTGTAAACCCCCTTCTCCTTCTACAAACTGAATATCTGAACAAAATACTTTGTTGACGTGTATTCATGTTATAGGTATTTGTGGATGCCTTGGTTGTGAATAACACATATCCTCTAGTTTGTCTTTTCGGCTTAAATGTAAGAGATCCAGATCCCCCAAAAATAAAATCGTCCCTAAGTGGATGGTAATACATCGCAACAGAGGACTTAAGGTAGTTGAAGAGACCAGAAAGAAAGATTTTGCTACCAAATGCATGAGTGGTATCCGGATAAGGCGGAACAGTGAACTGTCACGAGAAAAGAATAGCGACAATTAAATAGTCATGTATGGATGGAGTTTTCGAATAAGTTAAAAAAACAAGAAAGTGTGAGATAAAAGCTCAAGTTTACCACGAAGCAGGTCTTAAGCAAATATCGATCAACGCTTTACTTCTCCACTTATGAAAAACTATGACCAAAAAATCAGTTCTCCTATTTTTTTGGATTTCAAAACTATGTTAACTAAACACTAAGCGACCCAAGTTTTAAGCCTTGATTTCAAAAAGACACCTGTTTATTTTAACTAGAATTTTTCTTTTTAATGGTCCGCCATTACTAACTTTGAAATATTTGAGACAGCTGGATCGAGGAGAAAATAACGACAAAGGCTCATGAGTTAAAGAATGCAATGGGTGTGTACGAGGCTTTAGTTAATTAATATGCAGCACGGGAGTTTCGGGCTTCCAGACTTTTAAACTAGTGTTTTGCATATAAAATGGCCTGCGTTTTAAGCTGGTGAGTAAATGACGTCACTTTCCCTAGATCCAACCCTCTGAGGTCCCATTGGTTAGTTTTGAACGTGAGTATTGGCGGACCGTGAAATCCAAAATTTACACTCAAAGTAAACAGCCTTTGGATAAATATCCAAGCTCAAAATTTTGCCAGTGAGGTGTTAAGCAAACACGCTGAAAATCTGAACAAAAACAGAAATGATTTTTTGATTATAGTGGCACTTTAACTGCAGCGCGCCTGAAACTTTTGTTCAATTCAAACAAGCGTAACGGTTGTTTTGTAAAGCCTGGAGTAGGATATTGTTAATTCGTCCTGAATTTTAATCAACCATTGGCGAACCGGTACAGTCAAGCACACAGCGCTAGTTTCAATACTCTTGAAGTATTAAAGTATTTACAATCACTCGGATGAACTTGAAAATTACTGACTTTTTTTCCTCAGTGAGTCACTCAGAAAGACACAGCATAGTAATTAGAGCGCGACCAAAGAACGAAATCTGCAGTCTGATTAAAAAAAAAAAGCAAAAAAGAAACACGAATAACAAAATGGAAATACTCTTTTTTCTTGGAATGGTCCGTACCTCACAAATTACTTTCTTTGCCTCACTGTACTAGAAACATACATTTCGTTTCCGTTCCTTTGTCACAGTGTGAAACTAATATAAAACATTTAGCATGAATTAAACTTTAAAAAAAGAAACTATAACAAGCAGCTGTAATGGTGTCAAAGCAAAACGCACGCATTTTTTTTTTAAATCGAGTTCTAAGATTTAGTGATGTAGTGACAAGAATTTTTTTTGATAAGCTTAGCAAACAGAAGAGCATTTCTTGAGCCAACCTAATCTCAATTAACAATCTGACCATAGAATTGATTTCTCCTATGGAGCACTTAACTTACCTTTTGCAAATAATTTAAAAGACTGCGTTTAAACAATACAGAGATTACAGCAGAACAAGAAAACAGCAGTTCGTGTTTACTTGGCGAAGGCACAGAAAGTGATTTGTTCAGTTGCAGTTTTGAATACATAGCGGAAATCATTCTATTATCAGCTCTGTGATATCACGTTGTTTTGACTCCAGCATTATCACAAATAAACGGAAAATGAAATTACGCCCAGTAAAGATAAAAGAAAAAAAGTCTCCGGCTTTAAGAGTACCCGACGATTTAGATAATTATGAGCCTTACTGCCATTAAACATGCACATCTAACTAAACCAGCACGCTTATTTATTCTGCTCTCAGAGCTTTACGGCAGGGGAAGCATCGAAAACCAAGCACTCGAAAACAAAGAACATAGCACGAAGCACACAAAAGGTCGAAATCGAAATTAGCACCCTAAGTCGAAAACGAAGCGGAATCCCAACTCGAAATCGAAGCACCCAATTTGACATTAGAAGATCGCTTTGGCCATAGGCAAAAACCAAATCTGTTATTGTTGATCAGAATAAAAATCAACTTTCTACTAAAGATCGTTTTTCTGCTGTTTCTTACCATATCTTCGAGTTTAGGAAGTTGGGTAGGCAGCTGAAAATCACTATGGTCTTTAAATCCTTAAATGGTCTTACAACCGAGTATTGAAGCGATGTATTTATCAATCGATCTGACGCTACTAAATATTCACCGAGGGACTCCGTGAACAAACTTGCTGTTCCAATATCATTTTTTTGGAAGACAGTTTTAGCTATGGTGGTGCGGTGCGGTTCTTTGATCTGGTGTCTGATTCATTAGATGTTTTACTTCCTGTGATCACGAAAATGGTAAATGCACCTTTGTCTATTGCACACTTCCCTTCCGAGTGGAAGGAAGCGATCGTAAACCCTTTGCTTAAAAAGGGCGCCAAGGACTCTGCTTACAAGAACTTGCGACCACTCAGCAATCTATTATTTGTATCCAAGATTACTGAGAGGGCAGTATTTGACCAGTTGTACACCCGCGTTACAGATAAGGAACTATTTCCTGTATTTGCAGTCGGCTTATAGGAAATCACACAGTACTGAGACGGCGCTGCTTAAAATAGTTAACGACACCCTTCTTAACGACATCCTGATTGACATGAATCGCCAGCACGTGTCTTTGCTGGTATTGCTTGATTAAGCGCAGCATTTGATACGGTTGACCACGCCATACTCTTGCGGCGCCTAGAAACGTCGTTTGGTGTCACAGGAGATGTTCTCAAATGGTTCGCTTCCTACTTGTCTGGTCGCTCTCAGCGTGTTGCGGTCAATGGAGAACTGTCAGACAGATCTCACCTATCATTCGGTGTTCCTCAAGGGTCATGTAGGACCGCTGCTCTTTTCTGTCTATGCTAGTAAGCTGTTTGAAGTTATTAAAACTTATCAACCAAAAATCCATGCATATGCAGACGACACTCAGCTTTACCTGTCTTTCAAGCCAGACAGTTCTGAAAGCGAGATGGAGGCAAAATGTGATATGGAGCGGTGTATCAGGGCTGTGAGGGCGTGGATGGTCGAAGGTAAGTTGAAGCTGAATGAAGACTGAGAAGACTGAGTTTATGATAATTGGAACTCGCCAGCAACTTAGTAAAGTCCGAACTGATAGTCTTTTAGTTGGTGACCATGATGCCTGTACCATCAGTTACTTAACCTAGCAATTTAGGTGTTTGGTTTGACTCTAACCTCCATTTTCACAGCCACATAAACAAGACGTGCTAGTTAGCTTTCCCTTCATTGTACAACATTAGGCGTATCAGAAAATACCTCCCTTTTAAAGCTGCAAAGACGGATCAGTTTAGTTTTTAGACAACCGAGCTCGACTGGATCAGTTTTAGTTTTTAGACAACCGAGCTCGATTCACCGTATTCGAGCTCGAGTTACCTGTCGAACTTGAGTAACAATCGCACTCGAAATGTCGAGCTCGACAATGACAACATCGAGCTCGATTTCCAATACTTAGTTCACGAGCTCGATTTCCAAGCATTGCCGAAGCATTACCGAAGAGAGTCTACAGAAAACATCGAAAAAAACTTATTTCAAGACTTCACTCTACAGTTATCATAGAAAAAGGATGAACTTTATTATATAACAAGAGTAGTCGAAATTTTTTGGGAAATCTGTCTTCATACTAGAGAGAGGCTACAGAAAACATGAAAAGAGAACTTTATTGCGTTTGAGGTACGAGAACGCAACCCCTAATTTGTGTTGTAAGAGAAGTTTTTTCGAGATTGCATTTTCGTCGTCGACACACTTTTGCCTCGCTTTGAGGCACTTGGTTACGTTTTGCCTCACTTTGACGAACTATCGCACGTGGTGATTTGTGCGTCGTCGGCGTTCATTATTCTAGCGTTTGGTGAGGTGTGATAATCTTCCATCGTTCATCGTTGAAAAGGGCTGAAAGATTGCTGAAGGTCTGTCAACTGAAGTCGGTAAAATTTTACTTTGGATTAAGCAAACCGGTTTGTTTTGCTCGGCGGCCGTTGTGCCACAAAGTGAATCTACCGAGTTGTGTAGCTCGGCGGCCGTTCTGCCACAAAGTAAATCTACCGAGTTGTGTAGCTCGGTGGCCGTTCTGCCACAAAGTAAATCTACCGAGTTGTGTAGCTCGGTGGCCGTTGTGCCTCAAAGTAAATCAACCGAGTTGTGAAGCTTGGCGGCCGTTGTGCCACAAAGTAAATCTACCGAGATAGGACGCTCGTCGGCGCCATTTCATCATGACTTGTGATATTTACGGCCTTGAAATCAATAAACTGAATTTATTTTGTCCAAGCGTTCAGCACAGAAAAGTAATCTTAGGTCTTTAATACCACAAGCTGAAAAGACTTGCAAGTAATAGTTTCATTTTAGAGTAATTTTCAGTGGTTGTCTACTTGTAGAATTCCAAATAAATAGTTAATGATTACGTCTAACAAGTTGTCACGTTCATAGATGCAGTACAGTGGAATTAGATCGTTATATCGAGGTATCGTGATAACGAGACTCCCGATATAACGATATTGCCTTAAAATAACCGAAAATATCTTTATATCGGGGTAAAATTAACATGTGCTTTTTTACTACTGTACATATTGTTTAATTAAACTTGTAATGAGTATCAAATGACTCACAATTTGCAAAGCATTAGACGCTATCAAGGTTACACAACAAAGTCTGTGGTATGAATCGTAAAAGGGAAACAAAACAAAACAAAACTTAAACATTTGAAGTTTTATCTGTGTACTGATGCTGTAATATCGTTATATCGGGGAAGATTTTACGCTCGGTACGCTAAGAACTCAGCGTTATATCGGGAATATCGTTATATTGAAGAT
>OX421449.1:5375517-5385517 GCA_949126865.1 Montipora capitata | reverse complement strand
CTGGACTAAACTCAGTAGTGACCATCCCAAATACCCATGTATCTCTTGCCGCCCTTCTCCCTCTGTTGTACTGAAGAGAAGCAAGAGGTATTCTTAATTACCAGACAACTAAATATGATTGCCATTGTAGGCTACTGTCATGGGCGGCCATGTATGTAGCCGCCCACCCTATCGTAATATCTACCCTACTTTTTTTCATACCCCACTAATGGACTAAATTCCTGCACGCCAAGTGAATTCTTATGGGTAATCAGGGAATTCATATGGTATTCCTGGGGAATTCGTAAGTAGCCACACAGTGGTTTAAAAAAAAAAAAAAGTCTCCGCTTACGAGCCAGAAGGCTCATCAGGCCGGCGCTTATCTCCGGTTTCATTAGCATGAAGCGACTAGGAGTATTTATACTCCCCCCTGGATGGGATGCCAGTCCATCGCAGGGTTACCCCCAGCTTTACGCCGGTACCCATTTATACACCTGGGTGGAGAGAGGCACCGTGAGAGTAAAGTGTCTTGCCCAAGAACACAACACAATGTCCCCTGCCAGGCCCCGAACCCGGACCACTCGATCCGGAGTCGAGCGCACTAACCATGAGGCCACCACGCCTCCCACACAGTGGTTTACTGTTAGGAAAATAAAGTAAAATGCCATTTACGAGTGTATAAGGGACAAACGTCAAGTGGAATCGACAACCGGCATAAATAAGCGAACAGTGACAATGAAAAAGTTAGCGGTGAAAAAGTCTGGCATTATTAAACGGTCACTTTTCACTGCTATCTATATATCTTACAATTTTTATCTTATTTTCTCTAGTTAAAAGTCTTCTTAATTTAAAATATATCAAATTTAAATTTGTTCAACTGTCACTTCTGAGGATGTATGTTGTAGCGTACGAAACGTCAAGTCAAAAGTAAAATGCGCCTTATCATTATGTTTGTAGCAGCAGTTTGTTTTACATTTTTGAATAAGCGAACAGATTTTAAAACAAATTGTTTAATTTTCCAAAACATAGTAAAAACCATTTTTGGGACTGTGGAACATAAGGACAAGAGGGTTTTACCCTAGGTTTGTGGTTAAATTTGCTCTCGTCACATTTTACCACCATTCTTGGACCACCAAAGGGCGTGAAAGGTCTGTCTTCCAGATCTCTTGAACAGACATCCTGTAACTTTCTGCAAATATTGGACGCCAAACCTGCATTCAAACCCAGGTGCCTCAAAATCCTTCGCTGGGAATCTTCCCTAGCAAAGAAGTAAACGACCAGAAGGAGCTTCTCAAGCGCAACCTTTGGAAACTCTTCAAAAAAGCTTCTTGCACGAAGGCTTGTTTTTTTTCTGCATCCACTGCACCGCCTGACAGTGTATGGAACATATTATGCATAATACTTGAACTTATGTTTTCTGTGTTTATCTCTCTGGCCAACACAACACATGTTACGCTACAGAAGGAAATTAGGATCTCGAGTGAAATTAGTTATGAACTACTATTTGTACGCTCTTTAATTCCTCAAATCAGAACTGGCCGAAAGTGCAATGGAAAGATTTAACTGCACATTTCATAGAACACGTTTTCAAATTATCACGAGAAACTACATCAATCAGTGTTTGTGATTTGATGCAATCGGTCCCAAATTTCTGAAAATCTATCGAAGTTCCCAGCCTTTTCCTCTTAATAATCTAAGCAATGACCATTAACTACATGCCGTATGTTTTTAAATCATGGAAAAGAAAAGAGGGAAAGCGAAAAGAAATCAAGATAATTCGCCTCGAGTGGCTTTGATACATGTAGGTGCTCTCCTCAGAAGAAATAGCTTTTTAAGAGGGATCTTATCCTTTTATTGCTCTCGTCCCTTCCTTTGTACCCTTGAAGGGATACGTTACTGTCATGTGTATTTCTATTCATTTAATTTGTCAATTTTTCTTGTAGGATTTGTCCTCCACAAAGGGACGCAATGAAGCGTGGAAACTTTCTTAACTTTCATACTTATTAGCATAAGTGTTATTGTAGATTTTCCTGCGCAAAGCAAAACTTGTCTTCTCAACTGCCGATGTGTTGGAACACGATATAGTGTTCTCAGCTGAAGTCAATTAATATTAACATTTTTGAAAAGGATCGAAGATAAAGTTGAGAATACCTACCAATGAAAACCGTCGATGTGGTTAACGGTCTTTTCTTTTAGATCCATACCCATGTTACATTGGGCACATCTCAGCGGATTTGCCAAAAGACTGTTCTGCAACCATTGAATTAAATTCAATGTAGGACCTTGTTCCAAAGCTACAAAGTGACTCAAGTCCATGCTTCTTGTGTTAAAACGGAAGTTGTCTCGAAAAAACCAGCAAGCTGTTGACAATACTTTTATAGTGCTATGATTGGTTGAAGGGGATTTAGCAATAGAAATTGCATGTTATTCCTTCTTTTTTAATTTGACACCCTTGTCAGTTTTTTTGGTATGTAGCTGAAATTTGCGTGTCCAGAGAAATAAAAAGGAGCCTTAACTCTTGCTGAGTGCTCTTCCACTGGGGCACCTTTCAATAGAGGTTGGAAAGAAAAATCGAAACTCTTTCGTAGAAGGTTATTCTGCGCTGAAAACGAAATTCTGTTTGGCAACTTCTACCTCCAAACAGGTTGTACTAAGTGATCTAAGTAAGCAGTTTATCTTTCCACGTAGACACAATAGAGCTAACAACATAACTCATACGATTGTGCCCGTGCTAAAATTAGTACGCAAACTCGGAAAATAAGATCCGCAATATGATACGATGTGTGATAAATTACCCCTTATATTTGGTGCGAGATTTCCGCGTTAATTTACAATTTCACATGTCAAATCACATTTCCTATAGTGCCAAAAAGGCGTCCAGGTTGGAAAATGTTACAAATTCTGGAGTTGTGGCATTGAAAAACGCTGCCGAAAACATCCAAGTTGTCTGTACATTCAGAAATTTAAAACTTTCTGCAAAAAGTATGCTTAATTAAGTAACCTTTTCAAAGCTTGGGGTACCAATACAATAAACAAAAACCGAAAAAAAACCCCGCGTCTTATGAAAGTAATTTGTCACACATGATCACAATAGCTAATTGACTGGTATTCTCGTGAAATAAGGGAATAATTTCACTTGCGTCATGATTTTGGACAAAACGCAAGTGAAATTATTCTCTAATTTCACTTGTCTCTATTTCTTTATGTAAAACTGTTAAATTCTGTTAAAATCTGTAATAATAACACAATTTCGAACTGTAATTGGCTCGCAATAAAAGAGAAAGACACTATTCTATCCACTGACAGTTGAATTGGGATTGAACTAAATTACTGCCCCGTCCCATAAGATTATAACATACTTTTCTTAACTTCAAAAAAACGCCAATATACTTAGTACCTATCTTTTTAAAGTTATTTGTAAAATAAAATTAATTGATGTAAAAAACTTTGCTGACCAAAATCTTCCCTTGTTTATCGGCGCAGTAAAGTATAAAAAAAATGTAAACAATGTATAGATTTAGCCAAGCCTATTAAAAGCGGAGCTCCCTGGTTCTTTATTCTCACTGCCTGTAGTGGAAATAAAAGGTTTTCGAATTGTCCGCGTTTACTGCTTGATTAATTAAATCATTTTCTTCCATAGAAAAATTCATTGTCTAATTAGTGAATACCACGGTCAATTTCACGTGAAAAACCGACATCGCATGAATCACTGAATCACGAAGTGATGTGTGCGATATCGGTTTTTGGAGTGACATTTACTTTGGAATTCAACAGTTTGGCAGTGAATTTTCTGCAATCGCATGAGTTTTAAAAGAAAACAAGCACACCCTCAGCGAGATTCATGAAAAAAAGGCATTTCGGAGTCAACTGTCAATAGCCAGCGAATAGGAATCACGGTAAAACTAGAAACCGTCAGGAAACTTTGCAGTTCAAGGTCAAACAAGAGCTCTCCTGATGTATCTTATTCCACTTTATCTCTGAAAACGACATCATTCACATTTTGATGTATTTCATTGAAACACGACAGCTTGGCTTGGAACAAGAATTGCCAAAATATGGCAATGCAACCAAAAAAAAACAATGAAACTTCAGACAAGATCCGCTCCAACACTAAATTACCTTAAGGTACTTTAAACAAACTTCGGAAAACACAAGCTTGTGACATTTCTCCCTAATTTTACGAGAACTCATTGCGATTACGTGTTTATAACCAAAAGGGCAAAAGTTTGTCACTGTCGAGGCAGATCGAAAAACAGTTGGGCAAACGGATTAAAAAGCACTCGTTCGCTCGCATTTTAGGGCAAAACAAATAAGCTATTTCTTTATGTGCAAAAGAGTACAGATACTCGTTATGTAATTCCAGTTGAGACTAACAATTCGAGTTTCGATCCTCAAGAAAAGGAAAACTGATTAAACCAATTTTTAAAAATACGCATTCGTAAAAATAACAAACGGTTTAGTGGCGCCAAAGAAAAGAATTTGTGGAGAAACTTCTTCCACCAAGTTTGAGCTATTACTGGTATTGATTTGTCGTTGTCGTTCTCTTTCTCTCTCCTATCGTTTCTGTTCTAATCATAGGTCCTCTAAGGAAACATGCAACCTTATCGGAGAATCTAAAATATGCCAAAAAAGCAGGTTTAAACAAATTAAATATAAGCACCCAGCTTTAAGTATATATCCCTCCAATGCTTGACTTGATTAACTGCCTAGCCAACAGTGTGGACCACAGCTATTATGATATGTAAAACTGGATTGAAACCAGCGAAAACTGCAAAAAGGAAACAAACAGTTTTCAGTCCATCTGAACACGAAAAGCGTTGACTGTTATTTAAGGACGTTCGCGCCCAAAACGTTCCCACGTACAGATCTTTTTTAAACTTGCCACACAGAAAGATAATGATCTTGTTTTGCCAAAAAAAAAATGGGGGGTCACCGTGCTCGTTTTCGACATCATGAGGTACACTTTTAGACGCTTGCGTTATTTTAAGATGATCGTAGCTTAAAACTGTCAGCAATAAAAAAGCTACGTTAGTCAAATTTAAATCAGATAAACGTACTCAATTCACCATAACTAATATAACTAAACAAACTTTTGCAGCTGATATCTTTTTCTGTGGTGAAATAGACCTTGAAAAACGATTCATATTAGTCTAAGAAAGAAAACTTCGGTCGCACGAGAGCATAAAAGGCGACATATCTGTAGCTTCTCACGTACATATATTTTTTTGTTTTTTGTTAAAATGGACAAAATCAGGAAAGGAAGTGAACAGAAAGAAAATCGCTCCGGAGTTCTCAAAGCGATTGTCTGAAGACCTGGGTCCACGGCTACGCCATAATGCCACATGCTTTCATGTTCCATTCTTGTGGAAAATGTTTGCACCTTTAGCATCGTGTATACCTTCGTGGTGTGCGTGACATGCGCGAAAAATGCGCAGTAGCAATGGGCGCGAACGTCCTTAAAAGCTATAGTTGACGTAGTATAAACTTGAGCCCGCGATATGGTTGCGTGCTACTGGTCAACAGATTCCTTGATTTGACAGGTGTCAATTGAACATAACATGGATGCCCCATGTCAAAGATTGCTGTAAACTAGCGTGATCCTGGTCAGATTGGCATGCATGGACGGGTGTGCGTACGTACGTACGGACCGGTCGATAACGCCATAGCTATAAAACCAAAATTTCTCACATCGATGGGTTTTCATGTTTTCTAACATATATAAACACTCGTCATAGTCAAATTAATGCTTGATAAAATACCTACGACGTTTGGAAGTGTTCTTGTTACATGCGGCTCTTTAGGACCGATTTACGCGGTACGATTTTGGTCGCATGCTACAAGTTTACAACAGGCCTACGACATGACTTACGATCGTCGCAGCGTTTTAAAACATGTTTTAGAATGCTACGACATTTTTCTGACGTACACGCCAATGCATTGTGTGAGATGAAGAGGGCCAAGAGTTGAGTAACCAATCTTGGATACGAATTTATTCCGTCTGATCGCTAGTAATCGTATGTTTCCTCGTGAGACCTACCATTAATATAACTGCTTCATACAGCATCCGGATGCTCTAAAATTATTATTATTATATTAATAATAATAATAATTATTATTATTATTATTATTATTATTATTATTATTATTATTATAACTATAATAATAATACTACAGCTGTTTCTAAGTTACTATTAGGTTAGTGGTTAAAAAAATAAAACCAAATTGTATCTGTGTATTGTAATACAAAGTGTGAACACAACTACCAAGAAAAGAGTTGACTAGGACAAAAGGTGGTATCCCTGCTGTAGATACCTATTGAGATAGTTGTTTAAGGAAAAAAAACAAAAACAGCAGTAGACTAGCAACCTTGGTGGCATGATTATGGTGCTGAAGCAAAACAGAACGTAAACAAAAATGCAAAACATTTAATTGGCTTATCGAACAAAAACGAACGAGCGCGAATTTTCATTGGCTTGGCGAATGCGGATGCAAACAAAGTCATCTCTCCATGAAACTTTGGAAAAGTTTTGCTTTGACGTCATTTGAATTGCATTAATGTGATTGGGCAATCAAACAGTTTACATTCTATATTAGGAGTTTCCTTGGCGGGAATAAGGAAAAACTTTGTTTTAATCTTGCCAAACACTGGTCCGTAAAACAAATTGCGAACACTTTTCCAAGGTCATATGAGAGTAGCTCTAAAATTCGTATTGGAGACGAAGAACTAATCCCCTCCCCTAAAAGCCATTTAATGTGTACCGACTGAACTAGTAAAGGATATTTTTGTAAACACTGACTTTATAGTCCTTCAGCGATGCCTTTGTGTAAAGTACTACTGTAGGTAGTTTAAGCCAGTTTCAAAACAATGGCATTCATGAACGTGACCACTTGTGATCACTTAACTTGTACAATAAATATAAGGAAGCAAAGAAAATATAAAGCTCATCGACCTGCGGGTTACTTTGTGAAATCTCTTCCTCATAAAGAGACCTTTTCCACCCTTTGATTTGCAATTTCCGTCTTTCAATGTTTTTTTTCTGGTAGTAAAACCCTTACTCTGCCATCTCCGGTTTTTGCGCGGTCTCCCAGCTCTCACTGAAAATGCCAGTGGTTTGAGACAAGGATCAAAGAGGGAAGGAGAAACCTGTTTTTCATATAAGTACTATTTTCTGTTAGGTTAATTTGCAGAAACAAATACGGCTTTCGTGGGATATAAAGAAGTGTGGATGACCCCCCTCTCGATCTGCGTAATTTTTCATATCCTACACCGACTCATGCAAAGATGGCTCACTTCTTGAAAAATAAGATCAATTATAACCTACCCATTAATTTTTGCGCTATTTTATTGGCTAATTTACGTCACGTGGTGCAAACTCACAGGGCAGTTATCGCACAGTAATTCCCGTTTGCATGGATATTTGCCCAGCGGAATGCTGCAGCGATCATCATTTCCGTTGAAAAGAAACAAAGCCAGCATAAAAAAAGGCAGCAGAAGTATTTTTATTTTACATGGAAGAAAAACATTTTCTAGAGTCTAGTCTCGTGATAGTGAGATTAAAAGGCTGGTCGCAAATGCTGTTCCGGAAAATTCAAGAAAGTCAAAATACATATGCTGCCAACGTCCTTTGAAGGTGAAGAAAGTGAATTGTGAGTAGACTTTAGATTTAATCCTACGAGAACTTAAACTGAGTCATTTTATGAAGTAGAGATTTTTTAAAATAAACTCTCTTTCTCAACTATTTAAATAAACCAACCGTTGCGTTCGAACGAGAGAAAATTCCAGCCGCAGTTGAGAACACTGTCATCCAGACTTTGCACATTCTGTCTTTGATGGTTGAAATTTCTTTTTCAGTAAGCCAAAAACAGCTTGTTCTCGACTCGCAGTGGCAATTAAAATGATTTGACTTTTTTTCCTGTGACCGACACCCTTTCTTTCTAGTCAAATTTTGAACAGTGCATCCAAAAATACGAGGCATCGCAGATCAACACTGGTTTTTTCGAGCGTTTTTTTGCGCAAAATTAATGGGAACGTTATAAAATAAAATAAAATAAACCCTTTTCTGGCTTGCTGGTATGTTGGCTGATAATGTCCTTTGCTGAGAGATTGTCCGCAAAATTTCATATTTGCCCTCGAAACTTCGCTTCTCGGCCAAATATTCATTTTTCGGACAATCTCTCAGCCGAAGGGGGGCTGGTATGCCTCCTGGTATTTCCACCTGACATTTATCCTGTGAAATCGCGCGGAGTATCGCCTGATACTTAGCCGACGAGGCCATAGGCCGGGTTGGCTAAAATCAGGCGATATTCCGCGCGACTGAGCAGGATAATTGTTTTATTATTCAACATATTGATGACAAAGCATAATTTTCTACGTTTATTGGGAAAAAAAAGCTGGAAAAAACTACTATTTTTTTCCGCGACACACAAAATTATGTATATCGCAGGATATCTGTTGAGTACGCACGACGAACATTAAGCGCGCTATGACCATATTTGGACATTGTCACAATGTGTTGAATAATAAGTAGTCTTAGCCACAAATTGCTTGGCAACTTTTGGTTTTCTTAGCATTTTTAACATTTTTTTTTAGTTTTTTTCTTCTGTGGACCCCAGGACTGGCAGACAGTGGCCAGCTTGGTGTTGCATACCTGTCCATACGTCCAAGAGATCAGTAGTATCACATGACACGTTTTTCAGGATGGCGGACAACCATGTCAGTGATTCAGATTCAAGCTGGTAAGAAAAGTACAGATGAAGGCCCGATTAATCCTATCGCGGAAGCTAAAAGGCTGCGGACTACCCCCGAAAAAGCTAAAATAGCTAGAGAAAGAAAAATTCAGACGAATCCGGCCAGTAAAAAGCGCTGTACGCGTGGGCAAAATGATCTAAACCGCAACAAAACCAACTTAAAAGTGCAACCAAGTAAAAAAAAAGCAACTTTTCGGCGACTTTTTCGAAATGAAGCAACTTTTCAAAAACATTGTAAATAAAATAGAAACTTTTAGCCACTTTTATCGGCAACGTTTTGGGAAATTATCGGCAACTTGTGGCTAAGCCTACTGATATGACCAGATTTGCCGAGACTCATCCTCACATAAAACCTTGAGCTGCGCTTTAATATCAGTTCATGCACTTATACCGTTTTTAGGGGTGTTTTCAATGTTGTATTATCGCTGCTTTTGCATGACAGTTCGTCTCGTAAAATTGCCTATCCCGAGCGGCCAACAAAAAAGTTCCCGTCGGGGAAGGGGTCAGTTTTTTGCCGTTTTTCACCGTGGCACAACTTCCCGAAGCATAAATAAAACAAAGGACAATACGTGGACTCTTACATGACAGAAGTGGCCAACTTTGAGTAGATGAGTTAAACGTTGGTTAACGTAGAGTAGATGAGGGTTTACCTGGTCGAACGTGGTTACCTTAGCATAAACCTAAATGCAGGACAGAAAGATTGCGTCGTAGTTTTTTCCCTAGTACTAGCTTAGCTTTTAATAATCATTAGATTCTTAGATTATATATATACCCATATTTTAACTTGTATAAGAATAAATTTATTTGTAATTTTATTATAAAACTTATTGTAAACCAGCCCCTCTTTGATCAACTTTATGTAAATTTTATAGTTGTACAAGTGTAACCACATTGTAATTCAGATTAACTGCGATGATGGTGGAATTAAACTAATTATTATTATCATTATAAATGTTGGTAAACGTGATAGAACGAGGCTAACTTCACCTCGTCCCCAGGGTCTCTCTCTTCCCTGCCTTCCATTGAAGCTGAAGCATCTCGGATTTTGAACCAGTCTGTTGAACAGGGCCTGTATAATCAAAATCGGGGAGCACCAAGCAAGTAACGTATGCTTGCTAACCAGGCCAGTTCGTTTGTCTTCAGACACACAAACTGCGGTCGAACAAGGGCAACAGATCGCCAAGATACTACTAGTACACGTCTCAAAATGTCAGCGATGCTTCCTGAAAATAAGGTTGTACTGGCGGACGAATAGACGAATAGAGAACGAAAA